>OX387417.1:1210000-2410000 GCA_947563765.1 Anarsia innoxiella
GGTCATAAGTTAATAAGCAGTACCACAGAATAACTAATAGTAGGTACTTACAGAAATCTCAGTCCTAAAACCCGTTCAAAGAAATAACGACAAATGCTACTATACAATTTAGTTCAAATTCCGACCGCGCAACGCTACATGCCTACAATTTTAGATATGTCCCTACAACTGCGGTCACGCAGTACCTAGCGATCTCACAGTTGTCGCGAGAAGACGACGACGTCGCTCTCTCGCTGCCGCCGCTGTCCCTGTTCTTAGGCCCCCGGTGATAAGTTAGGTACCTATACAAAACACTCGTACCTGTATACCTATGCGTCGCGGCTCATCAGTCAAAACGTCTTTTAGATTTTAAATGCAAGTACTTTTAACAAAATACGGACAGAAAATATTCCTGGAGCGTCCAGAACAATACGTCATGCATGCTACTGCTGCTGCGGCAACAATAACAAATAGCAAACTGACTAATGTCAAAGTATGTAAACAATATTTTGTCTGTCAAAAGGAACGAATAAAGAATTTATCTTGAAAAAAAGAATTCAAATTAGGTATTCAAAAATGGTGTGCAAGCATCTGAAAAGAAGATTTTTGAAAAGAGTTTTTGTTTGTAAGTATATTATAATAATTGATTGAATAAAACCTTTTCAGTTTAAGGTAAGTAGGTAGGTGTCACCACAGAGTATTTAAGTTTCTTGGGGAAAGTCGTTCAGTTTTACGAGCACATTAGGGAAAACAAAACTCCCATCATAGTAATATTATTATTTAGTAGTTTCAGGTGCATTTTTTATATTTTCTGAATTTATCAAACAGCGCCATCTATGTAAGCTTACATGTACTAAATGCTACTTAAGTTCCCTACATTACAACGTAGTAGTGCTACTCGACCATAGATGGCGTTGTATTTGGTTTTGCTACTGAGCACTAGATAGCGCTGTAATATATTTTATATATTTTACGCTAAATGGAGAAAAAAAGACAGATGGAAATCGTCTTGTATTGTGATGTAAAATTTTTAGTAGGGTTTATGTAGCGCTACCTAGATGGCTTTTTTTAAATATCTAATAATTAGAGATGCGCCGAATATTCGTTTAGTATTCGGTATTCGGCATATTCGGCACCTTAACCGAATATTCGTATTCGGCCGAATATTCGGTAAAAATGACCATTTATTCGGTTATTTTGTTTAGTAATAATTTGCTTCATAAAACACGATATTAACCTCAAATTAAATTATTTTAAACCAAGGAGTAGCCAATTGTATATCTTCATGTCACTTCTAAGTATTACAAGAGTTCTTTATTAGGAGATGATAAAGTAAAGATAAGCTATTATGTGACACTTAAAGATTTAATTTAAGAAACCTAGACCACCCTAGAGATTCCGCTTCATCTAGTTACAGTCGAGGGCGCTCTTCTTCATAAACATTACCTATTTGTTGAATCAAAAATAATCAAAATTGCTGTGACATAAAAACCGAATAGTTCGGCCGAACTATTCGGTTCGATTGAGTTTCAAACCGAATAGTATTCTGTATTCGTTATTCGGCAAAACCCATATTCGGCGCATCACTACTAATAATATAATGTCATTGAAAAAAAATAATTTAACATTGTTTTACTTACAAACCTTTGTGATCAGAAAAATAAATAATTTATTATTTTAATCAAATTAATATTTTGACCCTTAAATTAAGAAAAAGCGCGCCAAATTTTATTCTATGTTTTTTTAATTTAAAGCTTGGTTACAGTAATATTTATGCTATCTTTTTAATTGGCTTGACATTTTTCAGCGGCGCGCGACGTAAACGTGTGTGGTCCTTTAGACTCTCATAATTTATACTTTTAATGATATTAATATCTCTTTTTACACGGTTCTTTTTTCATAATTCAAATTCCTTATTTTTGTATGGCAACTAAGTTTTAGAGTCCATTTCACGAAAGAAGTCCCCTAGCCGCGGCGCTGCATATAGGGTCAAAATTGATAATGTTGACATTTGTAAGTACAACATCTAACTATATTATGTATATTTCATTTGTAATTTATAAAAAAATATTATTTCCTGCATATTTCGAGTGTTCTGGTCATTACATGAGTAGGTTGGTGCTCATTTTGATAAAAATATCTATTTACTTACACTTCTGGGGCCGTATTCTTCTAATTACCAAATGAAAAATGGTGTCTCTCTAGAATGTGAATTGTATGAATTGACACATTTTGGTATTCTCTTAACAGATAAGTTGACAGTGGACAGCGATCGGCCGTACATTTTATTACTTTACGCTATAATCGGTATTCTACTCCGCAATGTCACATGAGTGGCAGTTCCAAACGGTATTCTCTTCGCTATTTGACAGTAGACAAAACCCTCTAGAGACTACTAATCGACTATTAATCCACTATCAATCGTGGCACTTAAGAGAATACCAAATTTGTGACATATTGCTGTCGAATGTTTATCTGTTGGCTATAGTTTGGTCGCTTAACTTAATTTAGCGGAATTGCTACCCAGTTATGTAAAAAGTATATTTTTATTAAGATAAGTAAGGGTTTTTCTACCTACTGTCATGGAAAAGGTCAGTAAATAGGGAAAATAGACCTGTCAAATTTAGTTCCAAAAATAACCGGGGGACTTCTTTCGTGAAATGCACTCTATTTGGTACCATTATGGATTCTATTTTTGGCTTAAAGGTCATAGCTACCAGGCCAGTAAAAAAAAGCATTCTGCCAATATCAAGCAAAGTAAAGCTTAAAGTAATTTTAACAATTATTATTGTATTTGTACCTTCTTTAATTAGGTATATTAGTTTACTATAAATACTTACATGCTACTAAATTATTAATGTAAACTTTTGTGCCGATGGATGGATGGACATGTTTGATACTCTTTCACGCAAAAACCACTGAATAGATTTTGATGAAATTTGGCTATATTGTAGCATAAATATCAGAATAAAACATAGGATGTATAATTTCTATATATCATGTTTTTCTTTCAAGATATGGCGATAAATGCGTATAGAAGTCGCGGGCGGCTTCTAGTATATTATTTAATTAAACAAACACACAGACTTAAGACAAAGATCTCTGTACATCACAGTAATGTTTGTCTATAGTGGGAATCGAACCCACGACCTACATGGCTAGTAGGGTCACCAACCATTCAAAATATGTTGTTTTTTTATACAAGGTTAGTTTAAATTAGTAAACGATAGAAAAGGATATGCATGTACTCGTAATAACAAACAACTTTTACTATGGGACCAAAATCGAAATCACAAAAAAAATATATTTCCCCATACTATCAGCCGGTGCATTTTGTATGGGTGGTTCAAAATTTTTTGAACGATTTCGTCCTTGGTCCCATAGTAAAAGTTGTTTGTTATCACGAGTACATGCATACCCTTTTTTATCGTTCACTAATTTAAAGTCACCCTTTATATTCCTCAGGCCAGTTTTTTTAAAGCATTTTTATTTTTATAATGTTATCTTTGTTTATCTGTTATCATAATGGGATATTGTTTCTTTAAATTGATCTTAAATGGTTTTAAAAAAAGTATTTTATTAATCTTTCTTATAACATGAAATTGGTCTTTGTTATACAATCACACAAAACTTACTGAATCAATTATGATGGGATTTGGCAAATTGGCACAGGGCTCTGAACATTCGAATTTGATAGAGTTTCGATAGAGAATAATTTTATTTTTTTAAAAAGAATGAAATGGGGGGTAGGGAAGGATGGAAGCGGTGGAAGCCTTTGCCCAGCAGTGGGACACAACAGGATAGTAAAAAACATAAGAATTATGCTTTTATTATTAATTTCATCGTAGCGCCCAAGTCTGATAATTTAAAATATTCTCTTGTGTGTCGGCAAAGTGTCAATGAAATTTATAGGGACATTTGGTCGCAATCAGTGTAAGCCATTGTTTAGCAGAATACCAAATGTATCAAAAAATTACTTTGACACTCTGCCGACACACAACTGAGGCTATTTTAAATTATCAGACTTGGGCCCCTGGTAGATACCCAAAAGATACTCAAATTTGTTGATACCCAAAATAAGAAAAAAGATTGAAAAGCATGTGCATAGGTACCAAAACAAACCATAAAAAAAAACAATAATCACAAACGAACACCGCCCATACACATCAATAAAAAAAATATCTTCCATCCTTTTCAAACTTACATTAATAACTATTTTCTTTTTCTATCATACCCAAACCGCACCAAATTATTTCCTAACCACTTTAAGTTGAGCTTGAGATATACGTTAATCGTGTTTGACTAGGGGTACAAGTACACTGGTTTTCTAAGCACTCTCTCAATACATATAATTTACTTGGAGCCCGTAAAATAATAATTATCTATGGGTTTATTTCGTTTTTTGGTGCTGTCAAAATTGAGTGTAGAGTGTATATTTGTTTGGGGAGATTTAGGATAAAATAGTGTAAGTTTTTCTGTCAAGATGCTTAAAAGTAAGTAAATATTTATACTCAGTCAATATAAAAAACAAAACAAATTAAAATTACAATTGAAAAAATAAAATAAAAATTAACTTAACTCTAAAACATAGGTATTATTACTCTAATGATAATTTGAAGAATAAAACGGAAAGAAGATAGGTTAGACTGGGTAATGGTCTCCACTCAGCATGTGTCATGTCACTGTAACAGTTAAATAGGTTCACTTTTTTTAAATATCATTGTAGGCGTTTCATAATAGAGAATCGTGGAGAAAGAGGAGAGCATTGCCCAGCAGTGGGACACTAACTGCTGGATAAGATAAGACCAGACTCTGAGAATGTCAAGTGAAGTAATACTTACCATAATTACATACCTACATACATATCCGTCACGCCTCTCTCCCATTGGGGTAGGCAGAGACCACTTCCTTCCACTTGCTTCGATCCAAACACACCTCTTTCGCTTCATCCACACTCAAAATCAAGTGTCAAATCAAGAGTACCCTAAACCGACGGGCATGTATTATTATATAGTTTACTGTAAATACATACATATACGTACTTAAAGATATATCTATACACATCCGGGCCGTGTCCGGGACGTGTCAGGGAAAAAATATTATTCCATACATTTTCTATGGATTCGTTCACACACGTTGTCATGACGACGACGTATTGTTTTTCCTCCTGACGGGCCACGGCCTGGACACGTCCTGGGCACGGCTCGGATCGGTGTAGATAGACCTTTACGGCCTAATCCCTCCCGTATGAGAGCAGGCTCGTGCCCCAGTAGTGGGGACAAAGGGCTGATAAGGGAATGTCCCACAAGATAATACAACTGATGAGCACCCTACTAACAAACTCATCGGCCATGTTGAAATACTTTTTAATGATGGCGTCGCTGACCCAAGCGCGATGACTTCATATAATCTATGGTCTAGCATACGATGACTCTATATTATCTCTGGTCTCTCACGCATAGACTTAAGTTTTTTTTGTTTATTTACTTTCACAGTCAAAAGATTTTAGCTCTGTAGGATAAAAAAAAAATGAGGTATCTATTACCACGGACGTATAAGAACTTTATTTGTACTTACTGAGTAACTAAATTTTCTTAATAATAAAATAATAATCGGTAGTTTAAAAAAACTAAAACACGCTTTAGCTCGTTCTAAACACGCTCCATCATCAGATCAGTTCGAAAGTGCCATATTATTGTATTGTCATCAGAACTCAGGGCGTGTGCTTTCATCCTATTGGAAGACCGGGAAGTGAGTCAAATTAAGATTCCAAGATTTGTTTACATACATAGTTAATTACAAGTGAAGCTAATATAAAGCGTGTAAAAAAGCAATGATTTTTTATAGGTATAGATATGTTATATGCGCGCACATTTTGAATACTGTAAATAGACCTATTTATGACAACTTGTAGCTAGTCACAGTTAGTCTGAAGACATTTGGAGTATGATTTGAAGTGCTCTCATTAATGTCATTGTAATCATTATTCGGCACAGATTTAAACGCCAGTCACTATAAAGGTAACATATCTATACCTATAAAAAATCATTGTAAAAAAGACACAAATTCGCCATGAAATTTCTTCTTGTAGCAATAAAAAAAGAAAATTTTAAAAGGACAGTCAAAAATCAAAACACGTCACACAAAATACGGCAATATTGTGACATCGTGCTGTAACAATACTGTAATTTATTACTTTCGGACGCCTTTTCCTTTTGCCGACTGAATAGAACTCACCTTCAGTTAATTTTGACTTTAATATATCACGCGGTATCTTTGTGTGTGGGTGGCCTAGCGCCAAGTGACAAAATGGAGAGAAGTCGCGGCAAATCTGTTGTTTTTTTTTACCAATACTTTTATACTGGGCCCGATCTTTGTCGGTTTTGCTAAAGATTACCTGTGTTGATAAAATTTATTGTGTTTTTTTGTGTGTGTTTGTGTGATTGGAAAAATTCATGTTTGTAAGTACCTAAGACCTATTATGTTAGGTACAGAGACTCTTGAATCTGAAACTGGAATTAGTAGGTAGTAGGGAATGCAAAATAAAAATAAACATTATATTTATTTCTTAATCACAAAAAATGCTCTTGAAACCGTTACATTATTATAATAACATACCTACATTTTTTCAAGTTAATGCTAGATTCGCAAGAGTGCAGTTTCCCCTAGAGAAGAACCTAGCAAGAAACTCTGTGAGGTTGATCTTTGTGAAATAAAAAAAGTACATACCTAGTCTATGAAAAAAAAACTGGACTTTTGTGTGTTTTTGTGTGTAATAAATAAAGTACCTACCTACCTATTTCAATCTACTGGGTGTAACAGAAAGGAGGTATAACGCCGAAACACAGCGATAGTCCTCATGAAACTGAACAACTTTCTCCAAGGCACATGGGTCGTAACTCGAAAAAAAATTTCGCCTCCCCATACAAAATGTCTGAACAGCTGATCGAGTAAGTATGGGCGATCCAAAACAAAATTCGCGTTACGACTCATGTTCCTTGGGGAAAGTTGTTCAGTTTCATGAGGACTATCGCTGTGTTTCGGCTTTATACCCCCTTTCTGTTACACCCTGTATACTCTACCTATCATTTGCAAAGTTAAGTACTTTGACATGACACATATGAAGGGTAGCAAAATGTTTTTTACTTTTTAATCCAATAGTTATAATTCCAGTCACATTTCGTTACAAAACGGAAATACGTCATTTTTTACCACAATAAAACCATTTTATTACTTCCGGTTTAGTTTTTTTCGTTAATCTGATTATTTTGAGTGTTTTCTTTATGAATTTACTTTGAATTTATTCAACAAATCATTAGAATATCCTATTAATATTACAAATGTCAATGTTTGTGCCGATGGATGGATGTTTGTTACTTCATCACGTAAAAACCACTGAACAGATTTTAATGAAACTTTTCAATAACTTAGCTTGAACATCAGAATAACACATAGGCTATATTATTTTACGATATCATGATTTTTTCCAAGATATGATGATAAAATGCGTACGAAGTCGCGGGCAGCCTCTAGTAATATCATATTTAATAATTTATGAGGATAACTTTTTTTATAATTCGTCCATTCAGGACAGGCAAAGATCAGAGACTATACAGCCTAGTGTTCAGGAGATGAGGATCGCTTTGCTAAATCTACCATAGATTAATCGTTTTTTTTTAATAAAAAAAATAACTAAGGGCTTTCACACTAAGGGTTTCACACTTACAGATAAAAGAAAATACTTCACAAGACAGTTATTCCGTATTTTCCTTTTTTTTAAATTATTCGTTTCCCATGCATTTCCCTAACTTTGACGGTGGCAAAATATGCGCTTTGCATGGTTGCCGAACATAAAAAAAGACAGTGACTAACTGACAGACAAATATCTGTCACTGCTTAAAACTGGGGTCCAAGTCTGCTAATTTCTTTGAGTATAGAATATATAAGGAGATGCCATACCTTCTGGATCTGCGTGCCTGGTCTGGCGCAAAATGACTACTTTTTGTACGATACTACTTACCGTTTGACAGGTCATCTACTAAGAAAACTGTGAGAAAACTCGACGCAACCTTGGCACGCCGTCATAAACTCATTTGTATATGAAAAAAAAAATGGCACCACTCTTCATATTCCTTCCTCATTGGAACTGAGGTCCTCTGCTTGCTATGCCGTAGGTCGTGGGTTTGATTCCCATTACCATTGCTGTGATGAATAGACAAACTAAAAAAAAAGTAGTACTCACTCTCGCGGCAGACGATCAAAGTCAACGCAAAAATATCCAACTGTGACATTAAAAAAAAAAACATAAATACGCGCGTGTAACTATTACCGAGTTTGCACTATAAAAGACCTTCGGCATCGACTTCTTGTTTCTAGATGTAACGATTGGGTTATAATATTATTTTTATGTAGTCTTTTTTTCAATGTGTCTCTATGAGAAATAAGTACGCTTAAGTATATTATATTTTTAATGGTGGTTCTTAAATAAATAAATAAGTAAGAAATTAAAAGTAAAATAAAAAAAAAGAGTCATGGAGAGTTGTTTAAAAACTTCGTAGTTTTATAAAATATTCTACATAAGAAATAATCTATGTATTTAAAATATAATATAAAGACAGGGAAATGATTCTATTAATCATCCTTAAGTTACTATCAAGCCTAGACATTGATAAAAAAAATTGCACTTTTCTCAAAAAACAATAAAATGTCTATGCAAGGAAAAGTAGAAGTGGAAGGAAGTGGTCTCTGCCTACCCCAATGGGAGAGAGGCGTGACGGATATGTATGTATGTAAAGTCTATGCTTATACACGTCGATGTTTGATAAAAAAATGGCGGTACGCGTAAAGCGATGCCCCCAGCATCGAACGTAGTTATTTTCAAAATATTTTGACTTTAATAGCTGCTTTGTATGCCAGTGACTTTTGTGACGTATAGTGCACGCAACCTTTTTTTTTCGGCGGACAATTTTCGGCAAAGGCTCAAGGGGCGTTGAGCCGATGTAAAATCTTTTTAAGAAAAGAAAAGAGATTTGTTCAAAAGAGTTTGACTGATAGTTAGATGGGATAATGGAAATAGATTTTGGTTTGTTTAAGAGGCAGAAGTAATGTTAATAGAGATTCTATTGCGTAAATTTTATCTGTGGGATTACAACAAGTTTTTTTTAAACATAAGAACCTTTTTTTTCTATTTATATCTATTCTTATTTTCGAAACCAATTTGTAAGTAGTTTGTAAACTTTTATCCACTTTGCAAAAAAGTCGCTGATCGCGACTTCGTCCGCATTTATCGTTTTAATTTTAAGTATCTTGTTCTTTTTTAAATATCTTCAAAAAATACAGCATTATGTTTTATTCTGAAGTGCAAATTATAAAGTTCCATTGAAATCAGTTCAGCGGCTTTTGCGTGAAAGAGATACATTCTTACATGCATCCATTTATCGGCACAAACGTTGACATTTATAATATTAGTAGGATTAGGTCATATTTGTCTATGTCAATGCCAGCTATAATTTTAACGGACTGTTAGTTTAATAACCATTTCAGCAACGGAAGAAGTTTAAAATTTAAACTACGAACGGAAGTCCAGTTACGAAATAAAATAAATAAGGTTTTATATTTGTTTTTTTTTTTAACCAAAATTAGGGACTTTCTCCTCGAGATTATAATGCCTTAAAAAAGCATTGTTTAGTAACAAACAAAGCAAATTGTCCACATTGTGTCCTTTTCAATGTATTGGTCAGTTTGTGGTTGACAGCTGATCAAGTACTTGAGTAAAAAAAAAGTTTGTTCAAAAAAAATGTCCAAGTACGGCTTGTACTTAAGTAAATGGGGTTTTGTAGGTCGGTAGATACTTAATTTTCGCGATAGATCGACATTTTGTAAAGTTTTTTTTTGTCTTTTGATAATTTTTTTCTTGGTTCCCCCATTTAGGTATTAGATAGGAATTTGATTTATTTATTAGGAAAATCTTGATTCTCGTATTTTAGAATTTAATTTTTATGTATTTAGTGGTAATTGTACTATCTATGTATTAAAGATATCTATGTAATGAATGTATGACATGTAGGTACTCCTTACTTAACCTTTGACACTCGCTAGATACCAAATTAAAAAAAAATGTACCTAATCAAAATAAGGTTTAAACATTTCCTTACCCTATACAGAACCCAAAAACTCAAGAAAAAAAAAGTAAAGTCTCCATGCAAAATTCCACTTTATTCCGAAAAAATAAGTGCGAACAAAATTGCGCCTCCCGCCAAAAGATGACAGCTGTCATTGCGCGGTCATAAATTAACTTTTTTTTTTTCAAAAGAAACGCACCGGCATTTTGTCCATTCGGCCACTTCCTTCCACTTTGTTTGCTATTGTTAGTCAATATTTGGACACGTGTTATGAAAATAAACAACAAAAAAAAATGGGGCCAGGTGATAGTGGTTGAAAGAAGGAAATTTTCTTAAAGATGAATTGAGTCAATTGTGATTTTTCTGTTGGGCATTTTTAGAATGGCAAATACTTAAACCGGACCGAGACATGTGGAGTTCATTTCACGAAAGAAGTGCCCCGGATATTTTTGGAACTAAATTTGACGGATCTATTTTCCCTATTTTATGACCTTTTCCCTGATAGTAGGTGGAAAATCCTTTACTTATCTTAATAAAAATATACTATTTACATAACAGAAATATAGGTAAATAGATATTTTTATCAAAATGTATACAATTTACTTATGGAATGACCAGTATACTCGAAATATGCTGGAAATAGTATTATTCGATAAATTACAAATTAAATATAAATAATATAGGTAAGCTTTGTACTCATAAATGGCAACATTATCAATTTTGACATGCTATACAGCGCCGCGGCTAGGTCTTCTTTCGTGAAATGGAGTCTAGTAGATAACACATTTTTATCTAAACTCAACAACTGCTGTACATGAAATCCCTCCATAAAATATATTTACTTACATAATTTATTTATTTAACTAGTTACGCAAATAATTTTACGAAATACAGATCTTTGAAATTAACATAAATTATAACGTTATTAAATATTAAATTGCTTCAAGATAAAAAAGAAACAAGTTTCCTTTACTAGTTTATATAAAAAACTATCTTTAAAAACTCAAGTAGATCCTCTCCCTTCATGTTGTGAAAAAAAAATAAAAAAGCGCGGGAATTGAAACGAAAATGGCGGCACTTTTGACGCGTTGAAACATCTTGTTAGTGCGCTCCAAATACGTTCTTATAAATATAAATAAGTTGAAAAACATCTTAAATGTTGTTGTTAAATGTGTGTTTTGGGATTTTTAAACATGTCTGACTTTAGGAAAAAAAAGAATTACCCCAGCGCGTTAGTCCCAGAACACACGGTGAAACGCAACTACAACGCAACTGAAACTGCTAGTTACTTTTGAGTTGCATCGAAGTTTCTGCTAAAGACTTCTTTAGAAAACCACACACGACGTAACTAGTTTGAAACGTTTCTCAAAAGTAACTAGCAGTTTCAGTTGCGTTTCACCGTGTGTTCTGGGTCTTACTGTAGAGGAAATGTTTCTACTCTTTCTGAAGACTATTTTTGACATTATCCCTCGAAAAAATGTCGTTCAAAATGATTACAAATGAACGAAAAACTAATGAGTATAAATTTCTTTATGTAGGGGCAAAATATTTAATATTTTGCCTAGGTGCCTAGGTCCTAGACAATACATCAATATGAATTTAATATCTTAAGAAATACTATACATGTGAATATGTTATTAAAAATACTATAGGTACTCTAATAAATAAAATATACCTAATCACTAAACTAAACTAACTAACACTAATAGGATTTAAATCATGTTTCAGTTCCTAAACAACTTCACCTAATAAAGTACTAATACCTAACATTGTTTTAAGAAAACTACTGAGTTGGTACTTGGTAGTGCCTTACTTACCTATAGGTAGGTTTCTTTTTTTTGCTAAACTTTATCTCTCAATCTCCTTGATTACTCCTTGATAAAGTAACAAAAAACTTTTTCTGTTAAAACATTTAAAAATTTAAGCTCATCGTGCTGCCCTATTCAAGTTTAAAAATGTCTGTATATGTAATTCAGCATTTATTTATTCGATTTTTACTGCAACTAGCTTTAACTCAAAATTCCCAATTTTATAGTCTACCAGCGACACAAGTAAACACAATGCCACGCGAGAAATCGGCTTAACAAATGTTTTTCTTTATTCTTTGTCACTTTTTCTATGTAAATCGTAATGTAATTTGTGAACGCGGTTTATGTGGCTGTTTGCGGCTGTTCTCTTTGACTTTTGGTTTTAAAAAAAACAGTGCTTTGCTTGAATTTCTCGCAGTTCAACTGTTTTGAGTCTGAAGATTTAATACTTACAAAATTTTAAATTTATAATATTAGTAGTGGTGCGTACAGACCATGTAACATAACATGTTATTTAACATTGTTATATAACATGTTTTACATAATGTGGACACTGAATGTTATAAAACATGGTATAGTAACATGTTATTGATATGTACAACAATGTTATATAACTTTGATCGCGTGGATTGTACTGAAGAACGACAAACGACAATGGTTATAAATATAACATTGTTATATTGCATTGTTATTCTAATGTGTACAGTATTATATTATGTTGCAATGTTGAATAACAAGGTTATATAGTGTGGACGTGTTATAAAACACAAGTTAAATAACATGTTACATGGTCTGTACGCACCTTTAACGAACATTAAAGTGACGTATGACGATGGATGGATGTGTAGATGTTTGTTATTCTTTCACGCAAAAACCACTGAACAGATTTTAATGAAACTTTACAATATTGTAGTTTACACATCAAAATAACAAATAAACTATATTATTATAAGATATTGCGTAAAATTTCCAAGATATGTCGATAAATGCGTACGAAATCGCGGGCAGAATCTAGTAGTATATAATACCACATAGCGTGCCGTTTGTCCGTTTGTCCGACACACATAATTCATTCTTCCGTTGTGGATTCCAAATTCAAGTTTATAATCATAGACAAACGTTATTCTAATGATCAATGATTATAGTTCTCTTTCTTTTCGAATTGTTTTGTAAGATTTTCGATAGTTTTTTCGTCATAAGTTCGATTCCCACTAGAAGACAAACATTGCTGTGATGTAGAGATGTTTGTCTTAAATCTGGATGTTTAATGGTCTATCTAAACACATCCGGGCCGTGTCCGGGCCGTGTCAGGGAAAAAATATCATTCCATACATTTTCTATGGATTCGTTCACACACGTTGTCATGACGACGTAGTTTTTTCCCTCCTGACAGGCCACGGCCCGGACACGGCCCGGATTTGTGTAGATATAGAACTTTAATAATACATACCTACATATAATTCACGCCTCTCTCCCATCAGGGTAGGCACTTCCCACCACTTGCTATGAACAATATGTATGTACCTATTTATAGCTAACTCTATAATATAATTTTAGTACAATACTACAGGCTGCCCGCGACTTCGTACGCAATAATCGTCATATCTTGACAGAAAAACATGATATCTCAAAATAATATATCCTATGTGTTATTCTGATGTGCAAGCTAAGTTATTGTAAAATTTCATTAAAATCTGTTCAGTGGTTTTTACGTGATGAAGTAACAAACATCCATACATCCATCGGTACAAACATTGGCATTTATAATATTAATAGGATAAATATTGCAAGCTTCAATAGACATTGGCAGAATAAACGGTGTTCCAAAAAAACCGTCATTTTCCTTTTTTAAATCATTCTATTCGATTTTCAAACTCTATTTCACGTTACTTTACAATGGCGGTACCTACCTACCTGTATCCATATATTTAGGGGTAACCGGCTTTCGGCGTGCCCTATCTATGTTTACAGACAAACAAACTCCAATTTATATGTTAATATCCACTGTTTATAGCCCAGAATTGAGCTTGGAGACGGGCGGGGTCGCGTTATGAGGCTAAAGGAGATTTTTCGATATGTTGTATCATTTTAAGTTGCTCTAGTTTTTGCCTGCGACTTCATTCATGAATTTTTTTAGTTTGTAATATCTATAAGAATTGCTTATTTTTCAAGAAAAATGAAAGAAGAAAGTCAAGAGTAGGTACCTACTCTAAACCGACGTGCATGTGTGAGGTGACTGATGAATGTGGATGAAGTGAAAGAGGTGTGTTTGTATCATACATAACAAATGGAGGGAAGTGGTGTCTACCTACCCCGATGGGGGAGAGGCGTAACTGCCAGATATGTATTTAGGTATGTTATTCATGGTACTTTCTTCTAAGTCTAAGACTTTAGAGTCTGTAGGTAATACTGTAAAAAAAGGATGAATTATTGTAGCAACATTAAAAATATCAAAATCATAATAAAAATCCAAAAAAAACTACGTTTCACAATATGGCGGACATTATCCATTAGTTCAGAACACATTTTTTCTTTACAAGTCAATTTGGAACACGAAAATTTCAAACCTCATCATAATCAACGAATCCCAAATTCAATTTATTCTCTCCCCTATCTAATAACATCATCATTGTAAAAAAAAAACACATTAATCCACCCTCAGAATGTAACCACGAAATGTATTTGTAAAAACACCCAATAATTCGATAATGCGGATGAATACAGCTGTTGTCATGGCGTGGAGATGAAAAAACTATGGCCGCCTCGCCGCCTCTGATTGGTCGACGCGAAATGGCGGGAACATTAGCTGCATCTGTCAGTTCTATATTGTCTATGGTTTTATATTTATTACGCTGCCAAGTTGTTCTTTTATTGAATATTGTTTTTCGCGGAGTTTTTATGTGTTGTTGTAAATGGGATGTATTAAATAGATGGAATTTTATTGTTTATGTTAAAATCCTTATATATTCTATACTCAAAGATTGTCAATTGAAATTGAAATGCCACATTTTTTTTCATATACAAATGAGTTTATTTGACGCCAATTAAAAAAAAAAAGAGTTTATGACAGCGTGCCAAGGTTGGCGCAAGTTTTTCATAGTTTTCTTGGTAGATGACCTGTCAAATGTAAAGAAATTCCATACAAAAAGGTAGCCATTTTGCGTCAGACCAGGCACGCAGATCCAGACGATATGGCATCTCCTTATATATTCTATACTCAAAGGTTAAAGTTAATGTATAGGTAGGTACTCAATTTGATTAATTTAATATAGATAATAATAAAACCCGAAAAAGATTATCAAAAAAGTTTTTATTAGTAAAATATTAACAGTCTTTTTTTTTTTAAATCTTAATAAGTAAATATTATATAAATAAATATTTAAATAGGTATTTCACCATAACAAAAAGTACTACACTGTTTCAAAATACTAGTTACAAAACAATCGAATACTTAATAACAGTGACCGATTTTTTAAACAGTTCTTGATATCAAAATGGTAGAGTTATATTTTTAAATATATTTCAATTTTGGAATACCAAATGATAACGTTCATAAAAAGAGACATACAGTAATGAAAGTGTACAGTATACCGCACAGGTTTCATATCAATATTTAACTTAATGAATACTTTTTTTTTTAAATCGTGACGTTAAAAGCGTTGTCAGAATTTTGATGCTCTGTGTATATTTGCATTCATTTATTTGAATAAAAAAAAATGATTTCAATATATTTGAACAGTCTATCAGACGCTTTTTTAAATACTTAGGGCATGTTTCTCGATCTACTGCTAAAATTTAACTGCCAGATAAACCTATGTTTATTCCATAAACATGACTTTTAGACGGAGACAGGTAGGTTAACCTATAAAATATCTGTCAGATACATTTTATCTGTCGATTGTGAAACAGACTTAAACTTACATAAGTAGGGATATTAGTGAACTACTCACACAATAACTTGCCCATCTAATCCCACTGCTGGGCAAAGACTTCTTTCCATCCAGTTCTATTCTACGCCAGGATTATTACAGATATGTATGTACATATGTGACAAACTTGTGAGGTAGGGTGTACGTATTTGTTAAAAAAAATCGAATTCATAAGAAGCTCTTAATGTTATATTATATTACATGAGGGGATTACCATGTACTACGTGTTATTAAATAATAATATTAATTATCATAAGTAAATAATCCCAGTTAAAATATTTATTTCCAGTATAGAGAGCAACGACAATAAATAAAAAACAAAACAGAAATTATAAGAAAACATTAACACAAAAAAAAGAAACAGAAAGAAAGCCAAGAACTGGAATATGGTCTCCGCCTAGCATAGTCCAACACTTTAGTGGAACCAAAGTACTTAAATATAAGCTATTAAATATTAGACATTACATTAATATAAGAGAATAAGTATTAGATATTCAATTTAAAGGTCACACAGATTACACAGATTTTGGTCTACACAGATTCGGGCTGTACCCGGGACGTGTCCAGGCCGAGGCCCGTCAGGACTTCAGGAGAGAAACTATACGTCGTCATGACAACGTGTGTAAACAAATCTGTAGAAAATGTATGGAATGCTATTTT
This sequence comes from Anarsia innoxiella, assembly GCA_947563765.1. Lineage (NCBI taxonomy): Eukaryota > Metazoa > Arthropoda > Insecta > Lepidoptera > Gelechiidae > Anarsia > Anarsia innoxiella. The sequence goes on from OX387417.1 coordinate 1,226,498, forward strand.
TTCCCTGACACGTCCAGGACCTGGCCCGGTTATGGCCCGGACATGGTTCGGACACGGCCCGGATGTGTGTAGATTGACCATTAGAGGAAAGAAAGCTACAAGCCACCTTGGCTTTCAAAAATTTATTAGTAATTTAAACAAAAGTTCTAAAAGTCAGAACCTAAAACATCAAAATTATCGATCACGTATACCACGGCTATCCCCTCACAGAGCCCATTAAGTAGCCTCCACATAAAACCACGTGTTTATGACAAGTGTGGAACTACCTTTACGAGGTAGCGGTTATGTGCACGCTGCCTTATAAACATAACCTCTTTTGTTTATTACTCTTAATTATATTGTCGGAATGAATATTATGTACTTACATACATACCTACATATAAATCTTTTTATTAAGTTTCTTTAGGTTGGTAGGTACCTACATAGTGGTCGCGACTTCGTATGTATTTAAGGCCTATCTACACAGATCCGGACCGTGCCCGGGACGTGTCCGGGCCGTGGCCCGTCAGGAGGCAAAACAATACGTCGTCATGACAACGTGTCCGGGACGTGTCAGGGAAAAAATAACATTCCATACATTTTCTATGGATTCGTTCATACACGTTGTCATGACGACGTATTGTTTTCCCTACTGACGGGCCACGGCCCGGATCTGTATAGTTATATCTTAGAAAATAAACACAATATCTTAAAATAATATAACCTATGTGTTACTATGATGTGTAAGCTACAATATTGTTAAGTTTCTTAGAAATCTGTTCAGTAGTTTGAGTAACAAACATCCTTACATTTATCGGCACAAACATTGACGTTTATAATATTAGTAGGATATTTACACTTCGGAAATGTCTTTTAGGCTGTGGCCCCAGTAGGCAAACTGTTAGCGGCCGACTGAGTGAGCCGCAAATTTGTAGCGAACTGAAAGAGTTAGCTGCAAACTCAAATCAATGAAATCACCGGTTTTGGTGGGAGTCGGCCGCTGTCTGAGATAGTCAGCGCGCGTAACGCTGCAAACTGCGTACAGTGAGCGAAAACTAGCTGACTGTGGACACTCCATTTCAAATATATGGAAGGGCGTACTAAATCGATACGCCGCAAACTAGTCAGCCGCTAACAGTTTGCCTACTGGGAGCCTTAAACTAATTTTCCATAGATCGGTGATGAAATATATTAGAAAAAGCAAAGAGAATATTAGATCGCAGTTTCCTTCAACATTTGTACGAAATTGATGCGACATTACTAACTTCACTTATAACCAAAATATTGAATACCACAGCAGAAAAGGGCCTTATCGTGTATTTCATGTATAGACTATCGAATTTGGTATCATAACATTTACTGGAAAGAGAGAGAGAGGAAGACCGCGACGTATATACTTTACTCTAGTGAAGGAGAAATTTAACGCCTTCTTAATCTTTCAAATCCCAGAAAAAAAGAACCATAGAAAATCTATTGTGTCTGGGTTTATAATGGGTCAGTGGGATGTGAGAGGTTAATGAAGAAGTCAAAGCATTGGCAGAGCCTAAATGGTGGATGCTCCACCGATAAGATCTTAAATATCAATGAAAAAAAAAACATATAACCATTTAAAGAAGAAAAAAGTGGAAGTGTGTTTGTATCGTAGCAAGTGGAAGGAAGTGGTTTCTGTCTACCTTGATGGGAGAGAGGCGTGACAAGTAAATATACCTACGTTTGTATGAGACGTCTGTATGCTTCTCTGAGGAAAACTGCACTCTTGCGAATCTAGCGTTAACTTTAAAAACTTCATTGATGCCAAACCTAACCTACAATTTTTATAAATTATTTTATTTATAAATCATTTTATTTTATAAATCACTTTTTTTAATTTATAAATCACTTCAAAAAAAGAGTAGGTTTCTCAATTCGACCGTATATATTTTTTCATCTTTTATTTTCATTATTGTAGAAGCAGAAAGTAGGCAGTTTCTTACAGAAAAAGTCACACCCCCCATCGTACCATATCCGACAGTCTACACATTACCCTGCAAACGTATCTCACAGACTATTCGGAGCAGATGCCGCGAAACGCTGTCTCATCCAGACGCCATATTGGTTTCCAGCATTATTACAATATGGCGCCCGTTATTTTATTTATTAAGTAACTATTTAGAGTCTACCCGCGACTTCGGACGTATTTATCGTCATATCTTGGAAAAGATCTTGATGTCACAAATTAATAATAGTCTTTTTGTTGTTCTGATGTATAAACTACAATATTGCCAAGTTCCATTAAAATCTGTTCGGTAGTTTATGCGTGAAAGAGAACAAACTTCCATCTACCCATCCATCGGCAGAAATATTGACATTTTTAATATCTATTAGGTAACCCTACAGAGTTTCTTGCTAGGTTCTTCTCTGGGGAAAACTGCACTCTTGCGAATCTAGCGTTAACTTTGAAAAATGACCCGTCCTAAGTGTTGTCAAAACCTACAGGATAAAATGATTTTTCATTTTCATTTTAACTGGACACCAGAATAATCCATACTCGTAGGCTATTATTTCAAGATAGCATGTAACTTTTCCAAGATATGACGATGAACGCTTTAGAAGTCCAAAACAGACTCTAATATGTATGTATGTATGTAAGTATTTACTTAACTACAATGACAACGCTCTAATTTTGATCCTGGTAGCTATAATGCATCGAATGAACGTAACATGACTTGCATGTAAATAAATCTTCTTGATACTTGAAGTTGAGTTACTTAATAGTATGTAGGTAGTTAGGGATGCCAGCTTTTTAAAATAATTATTAAGCTTTTATGATTTTAAAAAAATAATAATTTCCCTCCCTTATTTTTATAAGCAGATTGACTTAAAGATACTTAAAGAAAATTATTAAACTAATTATACCGCGTGTGTATTTGTCATTTGATAGATAATTGTAAGACCATTTTTTATATTATGTTTTCCGATACGTTTATTAAAAAGAATTAAAAAATATATATTTGAAAAGAACAACCGAACAGAGTTTCTTGTTAAAAATAATTAACTTGTGTAAAAAAATATAAAACGGATACGACAAATAAGTGAGAACATAGATACTCTTATTTGAAAATAATTGAAAACTCTTAATAAAGATCTGCTGACGAACATATCTTGCAGGGCGTCTACTGTGCCATAGCGCGTTTTACGCTTCATGTAGTGTCAGTGATGTTTTGTGGAAATAAAGTAAGCTATAAAACCAAAAATTATTTAAAAAAATACAAAGACGCGTCCGCCATTTTGCAGAGAAAAATAATTACTACCTATTTGTATTTAGACTACTGGCAACCCTACACCCAGAGCCGTATTTAGGGTTGAGCTAATAATTACTCGCTAACTAGCAAGAATTACCCACATGGGGATGTATTGAGGGCAGACACAATGAGATTATAAGCGAATCGGTCTATTTTGAGAGGGTACGACCCTGTTTTTGATGAAATTAGCTACTACATAGCTAAGTATTGTGTTTAATTTGAAGAACATCCGAGTATTTAATAATGATAATATACCTACTGATTTTGATAATATTTTTACGTATAGGTAGGTAGATTTATAGAGGAAATGGGAAAATCTGCGAGAAAATGTTTGTTTTTAACACTACATAAGTGTCTACAAAAAAATATCTGTCACTTCTCTTTCCCGTCAGAATAGTACATACATACATACATACATATCCATCACGCCTCTCTCCCATTGGGATAGGTAGAGATCACTTCCTTCCACTTGCTACGATCCAAACACACTTCTTTCGCTTCATCCACACTCATCAGAATAGTACATTATTAAAATAATTACATAAAATAAGCTTTACTTTTCTTGACATTGCAAGAATCTAAATGATAGACGAATCGCATAATATTTTTATTTAAAAAAAAAGAAATTAAAATAATTCTCAACGCAATTGTCCATTTGTAAGAGTTACATGCCACAATTATTATTACCTATTAAATTTTAGTGTTACCATAAATAAAATAAAAACTAAAACAAATATTTGTTTTTTTTTTGCCAAATTCTTAGTACCTAGTTTGACATCTAATAAATCGAAAAAAAAAAACATCGACACTTAACAGGCTGAAATGCAAATTCTATTCATATTACAAAAGGGGTGACGTTTTTTCTTTTGTAAAACGACGCTACGGTGAGAAAATAGGGAAAAACTACTTTGAAATGTGATCTAAAGAGGTTTTATACTAGTTTCTTTTTTTCAGTCAAAAGGCTTTTTAGAATTGTGTGAAATTTTACACCATTCTCTTGGGTAAATGTTCATATTATACTTAATATTCTTAGTGATTTTTATCAAAATATTCGTTTAGATTTCAGGTTTAGCTTTTCCTATATTTTCCCTCTGAGCTTGATAGTAGGTCTTTTGTAAATATTTTGATAGGTATTAAACTAAATGTACTTATTAATAGGTATAAGTACCTATATTGTAATGTATTCTTTTGGAAATGGGTCATTTAGGAAAATACCTCTTTGTAAATTATAACCTAAGTTACAGTCAAAGTAAGTAGGTCCTTTCTTATTATTTCAGTTAGAAACTTTTGTTTGACACTTTAAGCACTTGTTTTCTACCTCAAAAACATTCCTTAATCAATAAATAATTAAGTAAGTATATAGTTTAGTATCTTAGTTTAAAAAATTAACCCCTTAGACTACGATATAAAATAAACCCTTTTTGAAATGTCGTCGCATCTTTCCGGCGCTATCAAACTCCCAAAAAAACAATGTCCTACCCAAGTGACAATATTTTACCGAAACAGAAGAACAATATAAAGTTACACGCTATCTCTGAAGGGTGGCAACACTGTGTTCCACAAAAACAGAAACCCATTATCTTCCTGATGTCTTATAAATTACCCTTCCAAACGGTAAACAGAGAACATGGCAACACTATCTATCTATTAAAGGGACATTTTCCTTAATTTACCCCAAAAAAACTTATCTCAAATCTGAATAAAGGGTTTTGAAAAACGAATAACAGAATCCGATCTCTTTGGTCGAGAAAAAAAGCATAAAACTTTTTGGTTTTATTTTTTTTCGAAGCTTTACCTACTTTATTACTGGCTGATAACAAACTAATCTTTAAAGGAGGATATTTAAAAAACTATAAAAGATTTTCTACCGGCGGCTGATACATGAGAGGCGGCGAACATAATAAAATCGACTAATTTATACTCTGAGCCCAAAGTTCCACTCGTAATCAATAGGGTTGGGATTTTGAGAACTGAATTTTCGAGTTCTTTTTTAATTTTTGGTACACTTGTTCTAATAAGTACGGTATATTTTAAGTTTGTATATATATATAGGTGTCTTATATCCTATGTTAGTTACTTTATTATAAGACTAAAGCCTGCCTGCGACTTTATCGCATTTATAAGTAAAATCTCGAAAAAAATTACGTGCTATCTTTTAGTAATATAGCCTGTGTGTTAGTCTGCTGTGCAAACTACAATATTGTAAAATTTCACTAAAATTTGCTAAGTGGTTTTTGAGCGAATTTTACGTCCATAGGTGCGCACATTGAAATGTATTATATTTTTGCTTATTATTTACGATTTTTTCAAAAATATTTTTTCAAAGCTAACTACTTCTAAGTTAGCGCCAAAACACACAGTGAAACGCAACTGCAACGCAACTGAAACTTAAGTAACTAACAGTTTAAACTAAACTAAGTAACTAGTAGTTTCAGTTGCGTTGCAGTTGCGTTTCACTGTGTGTTCTGAGTCTTAGATCTTAACCTTACAAAATTAATAAACTAAGCTTACAATTTCTTAGAAACGATCACAACAAAAAATCACATCCCAACTCTATTAATAAGCCGACCACAACAACATTATTCGGCATATCATTTTTTTTCATGTGGTATCCCCACATAGTGGCTATGTATATTATAGCCTGAGCTAGCTTCGCCGCGGGAATTAAAAAAAAAGAAAAAGGGCCGATGATGAGGTAACGAACGAGGCGCGGTTCGAGCGTTCTTTTTTTAAAAACTTTGCCGCTTTCAACGTGTGTGGTCTGCTTGGAAACCTGTAGCTCTACTACAGATTATTTGATGGAACAGCAGGTGATACGGGAAGTGGCAAAACATAGTCTGTAACACTTATTTAGTATATTATGTATCTATTACCTATTTTTATTTTTTGATTTGTTTTTCTGATACAATACATATTGACATGTTGGTATGTGATATTATTTTATTTTTATTTGACGTAATCCAAGGACGTAATGTAATTATATATTAATAATTTTATTATTCTGCTGCAATTAATGAATAACTTAAAAGTGCTTTGGTATTGTACAGATAATAATAAATACCTAAATAATGATAAATAATTAAACACATAGGCTTTATTGTTAAAATATATTTAAATGTAGTTCTAAAACGAATGTCATGTTTGTGACGTTTATATAACGTTTATATAAGTCTATGAGTTAGTTCTAGAACTATATATACTTCAAACTTGTTTGTGTTTATTTTTCAAAATATGACAATAAATGCATACGAAGTTGCATGCAGCCTCTAGTACCTATTATAAATGTCAAACTTTGTATCTATGGATTGATGAAGGATTGATGTCAGGATGTTTCCTTTTTTTTCCCACAAAATACTGAACTGATTTTAATGAAACTGAACAATATTGTAGCTTACACATACCTACATCAGAATCACACACAAATACTGACTGACTAAAAAAGATTTTATTTCATTTAAGATAGGTACTAGAGGCTGCCCGCGACTTCGTACGCAATTATCGTCATATCTTGGAAAAAAATCATGATATCTCAAAATAATGTAGCTAAAGTGTTATTCTGATATATAAGCTACAATATTGCCAAGTTTCATCAAAATCTATGTAGTAGTTTTTGCGTGAAAGATTAACAAACATCCATGCATCGGCACAAACATTAACATTTATAATATTAGTAGGATTTTGTATGTTTTCCGAGATCTGACTATAAATACGTCCAAAGTCGCGGGCAGACTCTTGTCTTAGAATAATCAATTAAGTGGCATGTAGGTACAAAATAAAATAAAAACTATCTATGGTAAAGCTACACATTAAAATAAACTTTAATACCTACTCTTTAAGTAATAAAGACGCAATTCCAACGATTCAAATATTACACCGACAAGTACAGAAGATTAATATTTTCAGTTAGTTGACTGAAAAGTGGAAGCAATCTAATTTGGTCGGTTAATGCTTATTGTCTTAAGGCCTGTTTCACTATCTACAGATAAAATTTATCTGAGAGATATTTTATATCTGTCACTGTCTAAATCGTCATGTTTTATGAAATAGACATAGGTTTATCTGTCAGTTAAATTTTATCTGTATAATACCTAAATAAATTGCTTCGTGAATCTTAATGATATTATAAATGTCAATGTTTGTGCCGATGGATATGAGGATCTATGTTACTCTTTCACGCTAAAACCACTGAACAGATTTTAATGAAACTTTACAATATTATAGCTTGCACTTCAGAATAAATAACCTAAAATTTTTATTGAAAAAAAACCCGACAGCGTTTAGAAAATACATTTTTTTTTTGCTATACCCAGTGTCACTCTCACTGTAAATACGAATCTAACGACACTTCGCAAGAAGCAAGCTAAAATCCATCAAGCCGTTCAGGCTGTAGAGCGTGCCAAAGGATTATACATACATAGATATTCTCAAAAAATATAAACCCTCCTTCTGGCGCAGTCGGGTAAAATAGGCTCTATTGTTGTAAGACATTTAACATCCAAGATATGACGATAAAGCGAAACAAGCGAAAAGCGAAAGAGGTGTGTTTGTATCGTAGCAAGTGGAAGGAAGTGGTCTCTGCCTACCTCGGTGGGAGAGTGGCGTGCCGGATATGCATGTATGTATGTATGTATGTATGACGATAAATGCTTAATTCGCACGCAGAATCTTTTAACTTATTAATTTTAAACGAAAATTAAATTGTAAACTTACGAACGGTGTTCGTTTTTTGAAACGCGGTCGTTTTTTAAATTAAGATAATGGTTATTACAAACTATTAGTGGCCAGTATTAAACGGTTTCATTAAAAAAGTATTTTTTAATTGAATCTTTTTTTGAACTGCACATATCAGTACTTATTTTCGTATTTATTTTTGCTTGGCGTGTCCGTTGATTAAGCTTTGTTCATGTTGTCTCGATAAATACTTACATACCTATCTATTTCTTATCCACAATTAATATAAAGTAAAATAGATATTTGCTCGAGTTTAGAAATTAACGGAATATAATTATTTGACTATTAAAAAGAACAAATTCAAAAGCTCACATTTTTTTTAAAATTCCAAATATAGGTAAGTAAGTACAATTCTAGTTTAATCAAAATACTAATCCTAATTCCTAATAATACCTATTATAAATGACAATATTTGTGCCGATGGATGTTTGTTGTTTCATCACATAAAAACCACTGAACAGATTTTGATGAAACTTGGCAATATTACAGCTTATACATCAGAATAACACAAAGGCTATCTAATTTTAAGATAGAACTTTTTTTTTTTTTCAAAATATATGACGATAATGCGTACGAAGTCGCGGGCAGCCTCTTGTTATCAATAAAACAGTTAAGTTATAAATCTATTATTTTTTTAACAGTTTATTGTAAGATGATAGTACATAGAGACGGAAAAAAGAGAAATTATACAAAAAGTACAGCATATTTCTATGAAAATGAATGAAAATTAAAATGAAAAGTGTTTTATTCAAAAATAGGCAAAATTCATTACACTTTTTTGATGTCACTTTTTTAATCTAAAACTACTGCCGGTTCACTACCTGTATAGCCGAGAGGAAGAAGACGGCAAGAAACCTTCGGGGCCCTACGTTATGTGCAATATATCTTTTTTTTAAATCGAGACTCTTATATACAATTACTAAAAGAAATATCTATGCTTCTGTAAATGAGAAAAACTCTACTTAAAATCCATGCAAACCCACAGGAAACAGCTAGTAAACAATAAATAATAATCTCCATTTAATATTACTCATTAACTGTCCATACCCACTTCGCACTGTCATAATAATAACGCTGGCAACACCAATTACTAAAGGTAATTAGTGGTAATTATGCTGAGCTTTTACATGGCAACACTGTTATTATCGTATTATAAGTGACGGCTGTAGGCTGAATAAAGTAATGGCTTGTGCCTATAGCTCTTTATGTAGGTTTCTTGTGAATTAATTGGTAAGATAGAGTTTTTAATTGAAAAGTTGTTGTGGGAAATTGTCGCCAAAGCTGTGGGCTTAAGGCCACAGCTGGACAGGAGTCAGTTTAATGTAGTTGGCGTAATGATTGACAAAACGTCAAAAAATGATATTAGTCTTAGAACTTGTTTTATAAAAACTCGTTTCGTAATACGGGGGAAGGATGCCACTGAAGAAAATAAGATAAATGGAATCTACGAACTTAAACTTAGTTGTTTTAGGTTCGAATCATACATAGCTCTGTGTAGGTATTTATCAGAGATGCGCCGAATATGGGTTTTGCCGAATAACGAATACCGAATACTATTCGGTTTGAAACACAACCGAACCGAATAGTTCGGCCGAACTATTCGGTTGTACTTTCACACTAATTTTGATACAACAAATAGGTAAAGTTAATAAAGAAAAGCGCCTTTGATTGACACTAGATAGAGCAGAATGTGTAGATTACTAAATTCTATCTTTAAGTGTCACTTATTAACTTATCTTTATTTTATCATCTCCTAATAACTCTTGTAATACCTAGATGTGAAAATGAGAATATAAGATTGACTGCTCCTTGGTTTAAATGAGGTTAATATCTTGTTTTATCAAGCAAATTATTACTAAACAAAATAAACGAATAAATGGTCATTTTAACCGAATATTCGGCCGGATACGAATATTCGGTTGAGGTGCCGAATATGCCGAATACCGAATAGTAAACGAATATTCGGCGCATCTCTAGTATTTATGATTAATACGAAATTTTCAGTTTAATGGTCTGTCTACACATATCTGGGCCGTGCCCGGGACGTGGCCGGGCCGTGGCCCGTCAGGAGGGTAACAATTCGTCGTCATGACAACCGGATACGTTGTCATGACGTATTGTTTTCCCTCCTGATGGGCCATGGCCCGGATATGTATAGATAGACCTTTAGCCGAGTAGGAAAAAGGCCTTTTGGAACAAGAAAGAAGCTCCACCGACAAAAGCGTAGCTCACACAATATCAATTTCTCAATATGATTGATAAATAACAATGGCTATAATAATATACTTCTCGAAAAAACTTGATTTCTAAACTGAAACATTGTTTTTATGAACTATTGTCTTATTTTTCTTTCTTTTTAAAAAATGACAAAAAATTTATTTATAAAACAATACAAACATTTCTAAACATAATTTTTAAAAATCCCATTGACACAACAGTGAAAAAGAAAAATAATTAAAACAGAAACTCGTCTCCTAAACATTTTTATCTCACAAATCGAAGAACAGATTTTTCAGCCAAACTGGCATTTTGGGTAAAGGCTCTAGCGGCGCGGCGTTTTAAAAAAAAACTGAAAGAAAAAAAAAGAAATATTTTGACAGGTACGACAATGGCGCGATTTAAAAATGGTGGCCACATGCCGCGATAACGTTTTGTGATCTTTTAAGGTTAGTTTAGAGTGGCAGGTTTCTAATGGTTTTCGGTTTTGGTATTTTAACAATTCTTATTATCCTATTAATATTATAAATGTCAATATTTGTGCCGATGGATGTTCGTTACTCTTTCACGCAAAAACTACCGAACAGATTTTGATGAAACTTGGCAATATTGTAGTTTTTACATTAGAATAACACATAGGCTATAGTTTTTTCAGATACCATGATTTTTTTCCAAGATATGACGATAAATACGTAAATAAAACATAGAGGCTTGTCATGTACCTATAGCCGTCACTGCTAAGCAAAGGCCTCTCCTTCTGAGCCTCTTCTAAAAAGTTTTGTTAACGTAAATAATTCATATTTTACAATACAATCGCTACCTCTCTCGCTTCCTCCTGTCACCATATAATCACCTATCCTGCTTTCACCGATATTTTTCTGTAACGTAATTAAAGACTGCATGGGGTGGTATACAATCATACAAAACATATTTTTTTTACCTTATTTGTATGGACACCACGCTGCTTCATTACCGGCTTTGCTTCAAATATATTTGTATGATGTTTTTAAGCTTTTTTCGGTCAAATTTTAAGTGATAGAAAGGTAGAAAGACAGAATAAGATTTTGGGCATGAAATATGTACCTACTACAGTACTTACCTACTACCTCCCTATGTAGCTACCTATGTATAATTTAAATGTCAAATGTTTGTGCCAATGGATGGATAGATGTGAAAATGTTTGCTACTCTATCACGCAAAAACCACTGAACAGATTTTAATAAAATTTTACAATATTGTAGCTTGCATATCAGAGTAATACATAGGCTATAATATTTTAAGATATTGTGTAAGTTTTCCAAAATATGAGGACAAATGCGTACGAAGTCGCTGTTAGCCTCTTGTATGTTAAATAATAATTTTCTCTGCAAATATGATCGTACAATAAACTTACGGAATATTTCCAAAATACTAGGTGTTAAAACGTTGACGATAAAAAACCTAAAATTCAAAAATATTCCACCTTGTAATTCGAAACAGACAACCCGACAACGGCCCATTCGAATTTCAAAGTTTCAAACTGAGCGCGAGCCGAATTGATTTTGTAAAAGGAACACGGGTTCTGTTTTCAAAATTTTGTTTTCTTTTTTGCTTGAACCGTTAAATAAAGCTGCCAGTGTGCCAAGCGAAGGAGTTTGTATTGAATAAGTATTTATTTGTTTGTACCAAGTTGTTGTGGGTTGTAAGAAATTAATTTGTATGCCTGTTTTACTCATAGTACTTAAGTTCTTTAAGAGATTTTTAAGATATTTAATAGATTTTTAACCAATAGGTATTCTATCTATCTCTGGTTTTGCCCTACTGGAGATAGAAAATCTATCTTAGAATTTTTCGTCCCTATAAACCTACCGCAGTCAAAAAATCTATAGTATTCTTCTGAAGGATAGATCAGAAGTGACAGCTAGTGACAGTTAAGTACTGCCGATTTTGGATAGCTATGTCTTTGACTCAATGAGGAAGGAATATAAGGAGTAGCCCCATTTTTTTCATATACAAATGAGTTTATCACAGCGTGCTAAGGTTGCGCCAAGTTTTTCATAGTTTTCTTGGTAGATGACCTGTCAAACGATAAGTAGTACCATACAAAAAGGTAGCCATTTTGGGTCAGACCAGGTACGCAGATCCAGACGGTATGGCTCCTTATCTTTGAGTATATATTCTAAAGGATAGATCAAAAGTGACAGTTAAGTACTGCCGATTTTGGATAGCTATCTGTCTTTGAATATTGGGAACGGCTGTAAAGGTCTATTTACACAGATCCGCGACGTGTCCGGGCCGTGGCCCGTCAGGAGGGAAAACAATACGTCGTCATGACAACGTGTCCGGGACGTGTCAGGGAAAAAATATCATTACATACATTTTCTATGGATTCGTTCACACACGTTGTCATGACGACGTTTTGTTTTCCCTCCTGACGGGCCACGGCCCGGACACGTCCCGGATCTATGTAGATAGACCTTTAGCCTTCTTTGCAACTAGGGAATAACGTAACGGGGCAGGCAAGTAATTTACGTTCATTACGATTGATTTCTAAAATTTCTATTGCAATAATCATAAATGTACTTATTACCGTTAGAAAAATTGCCCAAAATGATTGCGAACTAGAAAAAACGTATCGAAAACAACGAATTAGCTATAATTTTGTAAATTATCACTTCGAAAGTTGAAATGAGGTTATAAAATATGATTTTCACGTGATTATGTATCTATTGGAAGGTGTTTTTTTGCTAAAACGTGTTTTTTATTGTTCTTTTGATCGATTATGTTACGTAGATTTGGTTTTAGGATAGATTAGAGGCTGCCCGCGGTTTCGTACCTACGCATTTATTGACATTTTGATTTTAAAAAAAGATGATTTCTTAAAATTATAGCTATGTTATTTTGATGTGCAAGCTATAAAATTGTAAAGTTTCACTAACATTTGTACTTAAAGAAATACAAATAAGTTCAAATTATTAAATAAAATATTAATAAATAGCAAAATGCAGGCTTATTGCGGCGTTTTTTAGACAACCATAACAAACATCTTTTAAGAACCATGAAACAAACATTAAAAAATGTTCGTTTTTGTGGTTTTTGGTTACCAATTAAATTTCTTAACTATAAATACCTATGTAGGTACCTTATCTTATCTCATTTAGCCACCAGTGTACCACTGCTGGGCAAAGGCTTCTCCCCTCCTTCTCCACGATTCTCTATACTGAGCCGCCTCTGCCCAGTCATCCATGAAGGTGTCCAGCTCATTAAAGGTACCTCTTAACTACAAATACAATTAAGAAACACTTTCTTATTTACTTAAAATATTCTTACCTTAAGACATTCAACATACATAATATCAACAATTTCCTTTTGTCACACCAAGTGTAACACGAGGAGGCACCGCATACTGATTCCTATACAAATTTCAATGAAAACAACAATAGTGTAACATGACAATGGGGTGCGGACGAAATGGATACTCCAAGGTTAAGGGGGAGTCGGGGACAGTTGGGTTGGTTCCGTACGTGAGGATGGGATTGCTTTTATGTGAAAATAAAATTTTATTTATTTATAAGACTTGTACATTAAAAATGAAAAATTAAATTAACTAAAATTTAAAATATAGGTACCTACCTACACTAAAATATTTTATATAAAAATTGTGATGAATATATGTTGGTAATACGAAATTAATTTAAAAATTGTTTATTGAGTAAATTGTGAATATAAAACGGAATAGATACAAAAATATATAAAAACAGATTTTTGTATGTTTGTGAAATGCGTAACTTTCTTGGTGATAATATAAATTTAAATATATAGATTAAAGTTATAGATTTTTTGAATAAAACTATTTAAAATACATAGTAAAGCTCCTAAAAAACCAAAAGTGTGATGACTTCAGGAAAAAAATAATAATCGGTGTTTTGCAACAAATACAGAGAAATGTCTACTTCTTTTAAGATAATGGTACAATGTAAGAGACATTGTACGAAAGGAACCCTAAAGCAAAAACGCATAAAGGCGACACGACATCAATGAGCGAATTTGCGCCGGTGTAAACACACCATTGTCTATGCCCAGGTGACAGACATAAACCTTTTTACTTTTTTCACTCAACCTGTCAATTTTTACATCAATATTTTGGCTCAATTCGCGCCGCTGTGGGTGTCGCGCTATTTTGCACTTAACACGAATTTTCTCGTAAAATAAACTTTAAAACTGAAAAATAAGGGTTGTTAGTTACACTTTGGACTGTTGCAAGATTTATTTTAAACTATTGGATGCCAAATTAGCTAAGGTTGCCCTGATTGATTCGGATTTAAATTTCCAAAGTTTTCTACGAAGCTGTTAGCAAGAATGTGTTTGCGGTCGAGTAAATAATTCACGCGAACATTGTTAAAGCGAATTGTTGTTTGTTGCACGCAAAATGTAAATTTGTTCCGTACGCAGCGTGAATTTTGGAATTTTGCCGGCAAATCGATTTGTGTGAGACCATTATTATGACATTTTATTTCCTTGTTAAAGTGTTTACAATACTTTACTTACTTGCAAAATATTGAGGTGGTTTTTAAGTGTTCATTTTTAAATTGTTTTTTTTTTAAAGAATTGGGAGTTGTTATTTAGACAGCCAAAGACATAATTTTCAAAATATTTAAATGAAGCAGCTAAATTAATAAATACCTACCCGAGTACCCTAAACCGATATGCATGTATGAGTCCACTGATGAACGTGGATGAAGCGAAAGAAGTGTGTTTGGATCGTAGCATGTGGAAGGAAGTGGTCTCTGCCTACCCCAATGGGAGAGAGGCGTGACGGATATGTATGTATGTACCTTTTGGCATTGATTTAAAATATTCTAGATAATTTATAAATCAATAAATTATTTACTTAGTAGGTATATAAGTTTAGATATTTTTGTCTTGTAATAATTATGTTTAATTAGTTAGGTTAGGAACCTAATAGAAAGGTAATTTAAATTTACTTTTAAATGGAACTGGATGTAACAATCTCACGAAAGTTAGTTTTCATTTCACACTCCGTCGGGCGTGAACTATGAAATCGGTTGCCCTATAAAACACCTGATTTGTTTGTGACTTTACCACGCAGGAGAGTTTGAACGAAAAAACACCCTTTTTGTTTTTCTTTTTATTGGTTTTCCTTTACGCCTATTGGTGTTGACTTTGTGAGCTTGTTACAACGTTTGTTTTAAATGTTAAAATTGTTTAATTTTGAGTTTAGTTCTGTCATTTCTTAGGTTTTAAATTTTAAATGCAGTTTTTACCCCTTATTACAAAATAAGTTTTATTTATAGTCCTAGAATAAACTCAGATAAATGACGGCTATAGACAAAACGTCAAAAAATTACATTTCCCAGTCCTAAAACTATATTTAAAACAGTTTTGTAATAACGGCGTTTTTGTTTATAGAAAAATATATTATTTTAATTAGTAGAGTTCTAAATAATTGATTTTCCTGTCAGATAAAAATACTTAATTTGAAAATATTAATAGTTATTATACCTAAAGTAAATGCTTTAAGAATAAGTTGATCGGACGGATATAAAATTCGAAATAGCATAGTATTTATATCTACCTTCGGGTACTACAGCATTGAAATAATTTTATGAATTCAAGGAATATATGCCTGCTTAAGTAGGTAATACACAGGGCTGCGCTACGTCAATAAAATGCCAACTATTAAACTGAATTACTGATTCGTTCCAACAAGCACGGCTAGTTAGTAAACCGAAGTGATAAAACTGAAGGGAAATATGGCCGCCCCACACTTTAATTGCAAGACCACACACGTAGCTTATTAAACCAAGAATCATAACAACAATAATTATATCCAGGGCTTATAATTTCGCGCGCTCGCGAGCTCGGCAGAAAAAAAAACAATATTAAAACATAACCTTACCTTATTAATGTGTCAACAACTCAATTTATGGCGGGAATACAACGGCAACGCCTTCCACGCGGCAAATTTCAGCCAATCACGTGCCGCCTTTTCTAATTCAACGCAACGATGCAACTATACCCATCTCCCTCACTCTTATTATAAGACCCTAAATGTTTCTGTTTGAACTTAGAAGGGCGAGGAGGTCAGTTTTTTTTTCAATTCACAGACAATGCTTAATGAGGCTAGGCCAGATGACATTATTAATTTATGCTCAGCCACAAAGCGTGTGCTTTTTATTTATTTTTATTTTATTTAAAGGCGTTCGGTGCTGATTAAACACGTTTCGGTCGTGGTACGTGAGCGGGAATTGCTGGCTGGTTTATACTTTTTAAATCTTTTTTTTAAACGTTCTGCCTATATCAGCCACTGCGATAATCTCGTGAAATACAGCTTTATGTAAATTGATATAAAAACGGCGGCAAAGTATTCGAGATAAAGGGTTTCTGTATTGATTCTTTTTATTTTGCGTGTTTTTTTACGACTCTTATGCATTTATTTAATGAGATTAGGGTAAAAGCTGCAGCAGATTATTATAAGCAATTTGTGAAATAAGTTATTATTATGTTTTTTAGATTAGATGAAAGAAAAATATAAATGCACAAACAATATTTTGTAGGAGAATTTGTCACTCAAATATTTCATAAAAAAATAAATCATTTATTAAAAACGTTTTTTCACTTCTTAACAATTCTTTAGAAAGATGATGACACCTTTAAACAGCGCTTTTTATTGCTATGACTCTCTTAACGAAAGAAAATATATAATTTTAAAAATAGACATAGTCATGTATAAAAGCTAGCTTAATTCAATTTTGAGTAACTTTAAAATAACTAAAAAGATTAATTTCTAAGCTAAAACGCGCGTCCATATAATTATACATATCCAAATTGATTACTATATCGGCTTCACACACTAACGACTAACAAAATTAAGTTTTTAAACGCACGCCCGCTTTGAAGAAGCAATCAGGTTTTGGAACGCAACCAACATGGCCGACTTCGTAATTATAGGTTATGTAGGCGGGATTTTTATATATGGCTTGATTTTCAGGGCCCGAGGGTTAATTTTTATGTCGGATAGAAAGATTTTTTTTTTCTAGTTGAGTAATAGTTTTTAAGTTTAGCGTTGGTGTGACCAAAGAGATTTTATAACAGATTGTTGATAATTTTGTTAATGTATTATCGTAGGTTTTGGGATATTTCATTGAAAAAAAAAGATGATTTGTAAATAGGTATATAACTAACAATTTTTTTTTTTTAATTAAATAAAATGCCTTTAAAACTCCTATTAAAAAGTGGATAAAGTAGTAACAATAAAATATTCTTATAAATAAATTATTCTGAAACTCAAAATAAAATTAACTACCTACTTAATTAAGTATCTACTATCTTCTTGCTTGAACAAAACCGACGGCTAATTGAATTAAAATCCAAGTTTAAGCAGTATTTTTTTTTTTTTTTTTAATATTTTTTTATTTTGTTTACAAAAAAATAACACATAACGAAACAAATGTGAGAGTAATACTGAATATGAGAATAATAGATATTGAAAGCTCAATTGTCCCCACTCTCCCCTATTTTAATTTAGGTGTGCATTTTTATAATAAGCAAAAGGGACTATGAAATACAATCCTACTACTATATTATACCTATCAATGTTTGTGACGATTTTTGTGATATTCTTATATTGTAGCTTGCACATCAGAATAAATAATATTACCTACGGACATAAGTATTTTTTACAATATTTAAACGAGTAAGTAGGTACCTATAGAGACATGGGCAGTCTCTAGTAAAAAATACTGCGACTATTGGTACTGAAATAAAAATCTGTACTTTGATAGGTATACGTAGGTACATCTTATATTCTTGATATCTTTTGTACAATAAAGAATATTTGTATTGTATTGTAATTTATAAGCAACTTTACTAAGTTCTTCTATTTACACTATGTCATTTAATCCATTTAATTTTAAAATTCTATATTTATTCAACAACATTTAACAACTAAAGCTAGCATAAATAAGTATACATGATTTTACCTTAAATAAATACAATACAATATAATACAAACTTATTCTACTTAAGAACCTACTTTAATACTACCTACAAGGAACTTATAAAAACATAGTACCTTCCTCTGACACTCACACATTCATTTTCAAAAAAATCTAAAATAAAATAACTTATTTACAAAGATCTTTACTTAAACAACGTACCATTTCCTCCAAATAGATAAATATCTTTATATTCTTGAGAAAATTCAATTTTATCGGGACGATCTATCGAATAAAATAATTAAAGCTTTGATTTGGTTAGATTGAAACAGACTATGTGTGGAAACGCCGCGGGTTTGAAATCGCGTTCATGGCTCTACGCTAAGATTCCCTGTGCCACACACAAAGACTGAAAAAATATACTGGGTGTAACAGAAAGGGGGTATAATGCCGAAACACAGCAATAGTCCTCATGAAACTGAACAACTTTCCCCAAGAAACATGGGTCGTAACTTGAAAAAATAAATTCACCTCCCCATACAAAATGTCCGATCAGCTGATCGAGTAAGTATGGGCGATCCAAAATTTTTTTCGAGTTACGACCCATGTTCCTTGGAGAAACCTTTCAGTTTCATGAGGACTATCGCTGTCTTTCGGCTTTATACCCCCTTTCTGTTACACCCTGTATATGTAGGCTGCCCCCGACTTCGTACGCATTTACAGTCAAACATATCTCTAAATACATAATACTTAGATAAATAATGTGTCATTCTGATATGCAAGCTACGTACAGTATCGTAAAGTTTCATTAAAATTCGTTATGTCGTTTTGCGTGAAAGAGTAACAAACAAACATTCACACATACATCCATCCATCGGCACATTGACATTTAAAAAAAAAAGTAAGATATTTTGCTTGAAATAAAAAAAGCATCTACTTATAAGTACCTACTTAAATGTAATTTTTTAAGTACTATTTAATCGATATTATCCGTCGAGTAATCCTGCCACGGTCGGTCGAACCCAATAAAACGCAGCGTCAAAAAAAACCTATAAAATATACAGTCTCCAGATACTTATCTCTTTCGTCTAATAACCAAGCAATTAATATATTTCGGTACTTAAAACCGGGATGGTAAAAAAAGAAAAAAAAAACAGCCATATGCTGCGTTTAAAAAAACGTAATCAAGGAAACAAAGTTTTTACCACTCAGTCTTTATTTAAAGGGTGTCCTTATATCCTACTAATATTATAAATGTCAATGTTTGTGCCGATGGATGTGACGAAGTCTAAAACTACAGAACAGATTTTAATGAAACTTGGCAATATTGTAGCTTGCATATTGGTGGCACAATAAGTACCTACTTAGCTTATTATAATTATCCTATAAAACCTATGGTGTGCAAAATAAAGAATTTGAATTTGAATTTTCAGTTATTGTGTAAGTTTTCCAAGATATGGGGATGAATGCGTACGAAGTCGCTGGCAGCCTTTATGTGGATGTCAATAAAAAAAAAAGCTGTAATAATTATTTATTTTAAGCAAAAAAACAAATTTTCTAAAACCAAAACACACTGTACCGAAACCACAAAGCTCGCAATTTACCCAAATGACATTCTACCGAAAAATATAAATTTGTATTCCAAAAAAAAAGAAACAGCCGCCTTAAGTACCAGGCCGAAACATTGATAATTAAAAAAAAAACCCGTCGGCATCATGGCCGCTTTTCAACGTCCTTCGGCGTCGTAAAAAAAAATAAAAAACTCCCAAATTCAAATCGGGCCGGGAGATGAAAAAGCGGGACTAATTTCATGCGCTCACGCACCAGAAATGACGTGCGAGAGGGATGGTGTGGTAATTTGTACTTGTGTGAGCGAGATAGGTGTATTATAAATGTATTAATCGGGTCATAATTTTTGGGAATATGTTGTTTACGGGAATGGTTATTAGTTTTTTTTTTAAATCATATTGTTGTTATTTCTTTCGGCCTGACATGAGTTGTGTTGTGTATAATTTTGGAATTGAGTTTTTGAATTGTGTTTCGTTTTTGTTGGGGATAGAGATATGTGGGATTGGGATATTTTGGTTTTATGTCCAGCAGTGGGGAGAGGAAGAGGACTATGTTAATAATTTTATGTTTTAATTTGATGTAAATAGCGTATAGTAATTAAAACTTCGAAGCCAAAAATTAAGGAACATAATCTCTCCAAGAAACATGATGATGGTGTTTGTTGCTCTTTTACGCAAGAACCACTAAACAGATTCTAATGAAACTTTACAATATTCTAGCTTGCATACCAGATTATCACACAGGCTATGAGTATTGTTTTAAGATTCAAGTCAAAAGAATTCTAAGCCGACGTGCGACGTGCATGTAGAGGCGACTGATGAATATGGATTCAGCGAAGGAAATGTGTTTGTAGTAACTGGAGGGAAGTGGTACCTACCTATCTGCCTACCCGGATGGGAGAGTGGTGTGACAGATATGTTATATGTAAGTTTTCCGAGTTATGACAATAAAGGCCAAAACACACCGGATGCGTATGCGTTGCGTATGCGTAGACGTAGACGCAAGCGGTGACAGTGCCATACATTACAAGTCAGAGGTACACATACGTCTACACATACGCATCCGGTGTGTTTTGGCCTTAAATGCATAAGAATTTGCGGGAAGCCTTTAATAAAAAAATAAACAATCTTATAAGTAGGTACATACAAATAAATAAGTATTATATCTCTACTTACATTAGTAAAAGCAAAGTCTATGATGGAAAGGCTAGCTATATAAATAAATATCTAGTATATTAAAGATAGGGGGTGGAAATACATTAGGACACCATTGTGGGTACACCTGGCCTCTCCCAGGGTAGGGTGGGGATGATTTCGTGGGGTTTTGGGGATATTTTTCGACATATTCTATTGAATGTTATGTATGTTTTTGGCTATGGGTTTTATGATTGACATAAAGAATTATCATTGTTATTATCATTATTTTATAGGACTGTAAAAATTTACCCATATTTAAATAAATAAAATTACATAAAAATAATGTTTGAATTAATTTCAAAATTATCTAGAAATAACATTCTATTACTTTCAATGACTCGAAACTACTTACTCGATTATAATTACATAATTATCGAAATCTCTCCATTTTCATTGATTTCGTAAGTTCTAAAGTGCATTCGAAAAAAAATGTGACGAACGTGTGTGTGTGGTTAACAAAAAAAAAACTTTTTAAAACACTATATTCCTTACCTCAACTCAAATACAATAAGAAACAGATACATTACTACGTATAAAATAAAATTAATAATTTATCCTCAAAAACAAGTACTTCATAGTCACCCTACCCACCCTTAGCAGCCGGAATCATATTTTATAATCCGATGAACATTTTTCTTAATCTGTTTGAGGGCGTGTGTTTAGGCAGGGTTCGGGGGTTCGACTCCCGCCGGTTACAATGTATTCTACCTGTGGGTAAGTGATTTTAGTTAGTTTATTTATAAAAATTGAAAAGGTAGTTTTCTATGTGTTTTGAAATAAAAATGTGAAGTTGTGATGAAAAAGAAAAATTATACGTAAGTGACAAGTTCGCTTGTGGTAAAAAAAAGTACTCATAAATTATAATATCTACTATATAAATTTATTATTAAAAAAAGGATTTTGAACTACGTTCCTAAAGAAAAGTTATTTCTTTAAATAAATTTCTACTTATAATGACAGTTGAATGGAATGTATTTCATTAAAAAAATAAAAATCTGTACCAGATTTAAAACGATGTAAGTAACTTAATTGAACAGACAACCACTACCTTTAAGTACCTACATAGAAACTTATGTAGGTAACCTATTTAAAATTAAATTAGCTATTCTTCTTTAATTAAATAAAGCTATAAACTATATTTGAGCAATTTATTTATTGATGCGGGCTTTTATTATCGAGGGACTGTAGCAATGATAGAGATGAACTATTTTAAGTCCATTTAGTCTCAAAATTCGATCATTTTTATAAATTAAGTACCTAAATTGTTTGTCAATGAATTACATAGGAAATATGAATTAATAAATTGAAAATAAAAAGTTCCTAACTACAACTAGGTAGTACCTAGGTACTCCAATAAATGTGCCACGATAATATCGCTGATTTAAACCAATACAATAATATCTATTTATTAAAAATATTATCTATTAAATAACCTTATTAGCAACTCAGCGGAGATGCGACCTCCGTCGTATTTGTCAATGTTTTTTTACCATTTTTACTATTTTTTTTACATGCTTATGGCATTATTTTTGATACGAAAATATTTGTCTGTCATCGGGTGCTGTTTCAATGGTTATTTGTGCGTTGGTTGAATTAAATAGTATTTTAAACTTTTCCACAAGCATTTAGTTTCATTTACAGTCCACTTCATCGCCGCCTGTAGCTATCAACCCCATATTTACGTGTTTTTTCTCACATAAAACATAATATTTAGTCATTACTTCCAATTTAGCTATATACTACGTAATACCTACTCACTCGTTTAAATCAAATTCAGACATAAATTCAATAGAATCACAATACAAAGAGCATAATACAAAAATTTCTTTATTCCACAAACGACACGGAATATTTACTTGAATAATTGAAGCAAATGTTCCACAAAGAACCGGCATTAGTGCCCACAAACCATTAAGCTTTTCTATGGCCTCCCCTAACAAGCTTTCCGAATATCTGTCTATACAATATACACGAAAAACTGCCTATTCATTGCTTTATCATAAAAGGCAGTATACACCAAACGTGGTACGATAAAACACCTTATATTTTAAAAAAGAAAACGTCAAATTCCAATATTTGATCGTGTTACATTTTACCTTTTGAAATTGGAACGTCTGATTCAAAAGAAGCGCGTAAGAAGGTTCGGAAATAGAGTTACGACTTTTCGATTACTGGCCGAAAAACATACAATCTCTTTTGTGTGTTCGCTAAAAAATAAATTGGATTAGAGTTTACGGATTGGGAAGGCGGTTTTTTTTGGGAAGCTAGTATTTTAATAGATGCTACTTTTAAATAAATTGTATCTTATAGGTAGGTACATTCTTACATAATAACAACGAAATGAAGAATAAAATAATAATAAAAACGAATAAACAAGGCATTCTTAGTTTAAAAAAAATAGCTTTTCTAGGCTAGACTTGAAAATCAAACAATTTTAAACCTTAATTTAATTATACGCAGGTATGTATTCACTTACTAAACATACACAAAAAAAAGTATTTTTACGAAAGTTAACCAAAACATGGTAGGTCCGTACCTATGTTCTATTACAAACAAACCAACATGTTTGACTTACAGTTTTACATATTAAAATCAACCTTTTTACAACAATTCTAAAACATGCTGGTATAAAATAAATGCATATTTTCATGCATCATTAAGTTTTAAGTATTTTTTCAAAGGGGTTGCAAGTTAAAGGAATTTTGTTAAACATTTGTGTTTATTGTAAAGTAACGCTACATAAAATTACGCATTTCTTTAAAAAAAGGGTTTGATAAAGATCTAAATACAAGATACAAATCTAAACGATAGAAATTGTAAAATAAAAAATGACTACTTATTCATCTACTTAGGTATATGCAATGTTAATACTTTAATGCGTAATAAATAACTGTTTGTAATATACCTCAAAAAGACATACATTTTATAAACAATTAATACGTATTGTTTGAAAAAAAAAGACTTAAATAAACATTAAGTAAGTAATTGGCGAAGATTTTTAATAGTTTATAGTAAAAAGAGAGTTAACACATAATAAAGAAAACACATAAAAGTAGGTTGCTATAAACAAAAGGTACAGCATACTTATTTCTTAGATTTTTACCAGTACCTAAGTAGGTACCTATATTCAAAAGGTACAGCATATTTTTTAGAAATTCTTCCTGCAGATGTAATAGACAAAACACAAGTGAAAGCTAGAAATCTAGCTCAATAAAAAACTTACAGTAAATTAAGAATTGAACAAATAAGTATGTATATCTAATATACTTTAATACCTACCTAAGTATATTTTATATTATGGCCAAGATAGATTTAGACAAAAAATCTATGTAGGTCATTCCAGAATAAATAACATTTACGACTTACCTAGTATAAGAACAGTTACAGCTACTCTATCATACCTAATACCAGCTCTATTCAACATGGCGCCGCGCGGGAAAACTGACAGCTGTCATTCTGACAGGAAATGGCGGCGACGTTCAAATAGCTAGGTAGAGAAAGAGTGCTTTTGAAACGTAATGGATTAGATTTAATAATTACAGGTTATTTTTAAATTATGAGGTTAATTTTGTAAGGTCACTTTCGAATGGGCAGTTGGCGTGGATGGTAGTTACTCTGTTTGTTCGTAGGTATTTCGTAGGTGACGTACAGAGATTTTTGTCTTAAGTCTGGGTGTTTGTGTGTATAATTTGTAGGTAAGTATGTACTTATATATTGCTTAAACCATATACCTACTTAATTATGATGTATCTTAAGATGTATCATAATTAAGTAGGAATATACCTATAGTGAAGATTTGGATTTGATGAACAAATAAAGTTTATTATGAACTATTACAATATAGCATTATATCATAATAAACTTTATTTGTTCATCAACAAATAAAGTTTATTATGTAAAGTAATGTAAAGAAAAATAGTTCATAATAAACAAATGAAGTTTATTATGAACTATTACAATATACCATTATTTCATAATAAACTTTATTTGAAATAGGCAGAATCCAAAAAGAATTTTTTTAATTAAAAATATGGTAAGATCACCATTTTTTTATTTTATTTTTTCATTTTGGATTGATTGATTGATGATTCTGCCTATTCCAAGTAAAGTAAAATTTTTATTAAAGATAATTAATTAAAAATATACCTAGTATACTGCAATGGGCTATTAATTTCCTCGAAATTAAACTACCTCGTTACATTTACAAGAAACAAAACAAAACCATAAATTAGCAAGCGTTTATGTGATGAATATAACAGCGTGGTAAGTGGCAAGTAGCAAGTCGAGTAGTTAAGTAGCAAGTAAGTTGGTTAAGTAATGACATAGGACGTAACTGTTCAGTTGTTAACATGTAATTTGCATGGGTGACCATGGGTTTTGCGATTTTGTGATCTACTTGCACAATTTAGGTACTTAAATACCTACTTATACAAAATTTAGTAGGTATGTTATGTTAAACAAGTATGTACTGTGAAAAGTTTTTAAAGAAAACAATAGATAAAGATGAATTAGTTTCATTTGTTATATCTAATCGATCGAAGCAAGTGGAAGGAAGTGGTCTCTGCCTACCCTAATGGGAGAGAGGCGTGACATAAATAGGTAGGTACTTCCGTGAGTAACTACTCATACATAACATTTGTCACTGAATAGGTAATATACACAATTATATTATACATATATTTTGAGTTACGACCCATGTTCCTTGGGGAAAGTTGTACAGTTTCATGAGGACTATCGCTGTTTTTCAGCATTATACCCCCTTTCTGCTACACCCTGTATATGCTTTTCTTTTACATTTTTTTTTCTATTCAGTTTTTAATTATCAAAATAACTTAATTTCAATTCTCAAGCCATTCCCATTTTCTACATAAAACAAAGCCACCCTACCTACGTGGACCTAGACGTATCTAGTGTTTGTCAATAAGTACTAGGACACCTATAATTTACTCGTAGGTTCCATTGTCTACAAACATATTATTGTATTATTTATTACACTGTGTTTACTGTTTGCGATTTGTTGGTAAGTAAATCGAACGATTTGTTTGTTTTAAGACTACATCTTTAAAATCATATTTTATATTATAAATGGGGTGAAATATAAATAATTTGATGTTTAAACGCTATTACGCAAAGGTCCCTATTTAATTGAAATAAAAATAAAGGAAATTAAAAAAAAAAATATAGAAAGTAATATATACCTACTCATAAACTATATTTAAGTACTTAGATAAAAAAAAACATAATAGGTATGTAAAAATATATTTTTTGTTTAAAATAGGTAAGAATCTACAATACAATACAAATATTCCTTATTGCACAAAAGATATAAGGAATCTATGTATTGATCAGATTTTTTTTTTCTTAAATTCTTTCTCATTAGTAATAATTAATAAATAACTAATTAACAACGAAATAAAAAAACAAACAAACCCAAACAAAAAAGTTTCATCAAAATCTGTCTTCTAATTTAAATAAAGACTTATTAGCGAAACGTGTAAAGGCGGGAATCAAACCTGCGATCTCTGTACTCGGCTACACGGTTTGATTACACTATGCAAGCTTTGTTAAAGGGTAGTGCTGTTTTTGATGCGGTTTTGCAGACTAGTGGCCGTCTGATTTCGCCTTGTTGCTTTATCTATTTATTTTAACGTAAAATAAAACTTACTTACCTACCGAAAGGTGATACATACATAATATGTCACGTCTCTTCCCCCCCATCGAGGTAAACAAAGACCACTTCCTTCCACTTGCTACGATACAAACACACTACTTTCGATTCATCTATATTCACCAGTCTCCTCATAAATGCACGTCGGTTTAAGATACTTTTGACTCGGCTTATTATTATAAAATGGAACGTAGATTCTTTTCTTTTTGTATTAGTATAGATACTCAATAGGTACTCAATACTTAATTATTTATTGCACTCCACAGTTTTTTACAGATCTTATAAACAACTTAAAGTACCAAATGTGGGCCCTGATTAGGGCACGGCAAATTGTGTAGCAAAGCTACGAACTTAAAACTAAAATGAGATCAGTTACCACAATATTGTAATAAGTTTAACATTGTTATTTTAATACTTATACTCGTATACTAAGTAAAAATTACTATTAATTATTGTTTAAAAAAAAGGTATAATAGCTTTTGTATAGATAATAATATCTAATGTTTGGAAATGTAGGCCTTCTTCGTATCCATCAAAATATCCATCAAAAAAAACATCCTAATTACGAATCAAACCTAAACCAAAAAAAATTCACTAAAACCTATTCATAACACAGGTAGCTCAAATAAGAAATAATTCGAAAATTAAATAAAAACAAACGCAACTAGTATAACAACACCACTTCAAACGCATCGCCTTAAACCCGCCGTAAACATGCTATAAACTATAAACTGAGCTGCCACAACATAGGACCACACACGGCGCACGAGCAGAAATACTCCTTCCGCTGTATAAGGTGCCATGTGGGTGACTGCGAGCGATGAAAGTTAAGTTGACGAGTTATAGAAGCGATTGTTGTCAAATTTTAGATTAGGTAGATATTAATTTATTTATTTAACAGTTCATTGTAAGATGATAGTACATAGATACAGAAAAAAAGAGAAGTTATACAAAAGGTACAGCATATTTCTAAAAGAAATTTCTTTCTGCAGACCCCACAGAGAGAGAAGTGATAGCATGAAGGCAGGATAGTCACTACAATAAACAATAAATATACAGGGTGTGTCGTAAATAGTGGTCCATAGTAAAGGAGTCGATACACTGTGTTCTTAGGTATCACAAACCGGGATTTTAATAATTTTAAAAAATTAAAAATTAAAAAAAAAAAAAAAAATTAATAATTAATTAATTAATTAAATAATTAATTAATTATTATTTTTTAAAAAAAATTTAATTTTTTTAAAATTATTTATTTTTAAAATTTTAAAATTAAAATCGTTTTTAAAATTATTAAAATCCCGGTTTGTGATACCTAAGAACACAGTGTATCGACTCCTTTACTATGGACCACTATTTACGACACACCCTGTATAAGTATATTCTACTATAGATAAGTAATTATTCTACTATAATATTATAAATGTCAAAGTTTGTGCCGATGGATGTGAGGATGTTTGTCACACTTTCACGGAAAAACCACTGAACAGATTTTGATGAAACTTTACAATATTGTAGCTTACACATCAGGGAGGGGCCCATGTCTGTTAATTTAAAATAGCCTCAGTTGTGTGTCGACAGTGTCAATGGTATTTTTTGACACATTTGGTATTCTGCTAAACAATGGCTTACACTGATTGCGAGCAAATGTGTCAAAAAATGCCATTGACACTCTGCCGACACACAACTGAGGCTATTGTAAATTAGAAGACTTGTGCTCCTGTATGTGTTAAAACATAATGTTATCAACACACCAAAGCCGCCGGCATGCCGCCGGGCTAGGCCGGCTTTACGTCGTACAAATGGCAGCTGTCAAAAAAGCCGGCGGCTTTGGTGTGTAGATACCAGAAAACTCTTTAAATGCCATATCCACATTTAGTACGCCTTTCTAGTGTTCAAGCAAATGTGTTTAAGTTCAATATTGCAGTTTTGAATAGTTTATTGATAGTTTACTACGATTCTCTGAATCGCATGATTGTTGTCATTTCAAACAGACAGTGTTGGGGAAACGTCGCGGTTTTGGATTAGCGTTTTATACCAAAAAATAATAAAAAAGTGATTTTGGGCTCCGTTTCACGACTTATACACCTATTACTGCCTATTACACCTACCTATTACTGCCTTAAACGTCATGTTTTATGAAATAAATTATTTATAACTAGCTGTCCCGGCGAACTTCGTCCCGCCTTAGAATGAACTTTATTGTGTAGGAATAAAGTTCAAATTGACTCTACATTTTAGTAAGAAAACATTTGTATGGAAAAAGAAAAGGTCTGTTTTAGGGCTTTCCCGACAATTAATCGATTTTTTCTCACCGTAAGAACCATCCTTGGACTTCAATGAACATTTAAAAAAAAGAATGAGCGAAATCGGTCCAGCCGTTCAGGCGTGATGCCGTGACAACGGAAAACGGGTTTCATTTTTATATATATAGATTATTTGTCAGTTAGATTTTACCTGTAAAATTTTAATTTGGTTTTTGAATTGGTGAAACGGACCCAGATTCGTTACTACTTATAAAATGTCTGCCCGCGACTTAGAACACATTTATTGCCATGTCTTGGAAAACTTACACAATATCATGAAATAATTTAAACTATTTAAGACCGGTTTTTTTAAATCAATTTTATACTATTCAGTAGAGTTTAAGGAACCCAGTAAAAGTTGTATTTTTTTAATTCTGGTACTTACATATTTGCTGAAAAATATTAAATTAAAACTTCAATATTTAATTAGCGCGCAAAATTGCTGAGCGTTCAGATGTCATAGTCGGTATAATCATTTTATTGTCCGGATGCAATATCCACTTAAGCATTAAATGCGTCGAACGAGCCCCTATGTCACACTAGTGCTAATACCAACAACCGTTATAATTAGCTTGAGACCTGTGCTATATGTGTAAAGAGACAGGATATGTAACTATTAAGATACTTAGGTCCCAAGTCTGTTAATTTAAAATAGCCTCAGTTGTGTGTGGGCAGAGTGTCAATGGCATTTTTTGACACATTTGGTATTCTGCTAAACAATGGCTTACACTGATTGCGACCAAATGTGTCAAAAATGCCATTGACACTCTGCCGACACACAACTGAGGGTATTTTAAATTAGCAGACTTGGGATCCTGGTTCCACGTACTTACGCAACGTAGGCAAAACGTATTATGACAATATGTTCAAAAGGAATATTATGATTAGGTACGCAGAAACGCATTCGTCACGCGCACACGTGGGAAACCGTTGCGTGTGGCAAGTTTAGTGTGCTTTTATTCGTAATACTTATTTCTATGGAGCAGATCGTCATACGTACGTGGGATCAGTCAGTTCCTAGCTTAAAAACATCAGCAAAGAACACTTACTTAAATTAAAAAAAAGAACTGCGTTAAAATCAATAAACAAAATGAGTTCCTATTCCTAGCGATTCAAATTAGGAACGCCGATGACAGGTCGACAATGGGGTGACGTTGACAGGCGTTTAGGCGGGAAAGTGGAGTGACGGCTTGTTAGCGGCCATGTTGGTTAATTTTGGAGGTTATAAAAGAAGTTTGTATATCAATTTTATACCAGAAAATTGGTACTGAGATAATTCCGTGCGAGATATTTCATTTTATATTTAAAAATCGTAAAGCCCTGCATTAAATAATTGGGTAAACTTTTAGTGACAAATTGAGGATCATAACTAGGTTGATCTAAAACCAAAGATGAATAAAAACATCCTATTAATAATATAAATGTCAATGTTTGTGCCGATGGATGGAAGCTTGTTACTCTTTCACGCAAGAACTACTGAACGGATTTTGATGAAACTGGCAATATTGTAGTTTATATGGACATCATAATCATAATCATAATCAAAATCGTATTTATTGCTCTTCCAAAAAGTTACATAACGCTATTTTATTTTAATACATACATATCCGTCACGCCTCTCTCCCATTAGGGTAGGCAGAGACCACTTCCTTCCATTTGCTACGATCCAAACACACCTCTTTCGCTTCATCCACACATCAGTCGCCTCATACATGCCCGTCGGTTTAGGGTAGGTACTCTTGATTTGGCCTTTCTTGATTTTAAATATATGATGTGATTGATTGATTGATTGATATGACGTCATTTTTTCCAAGATATGACGATAAATGCGTACCAAGTCGCGGGCAGCATCTAGTTAATTGTATTTCCTTTTCCGTTAATTCTTCTCATTTTGAAACTAATTAACTCGACACCTTAAAATTACAAGCGCTCATACAAGTGGAGATTCTTCTTAACTCTTGCGACTATTATTAACTTATTCAAAGGATGTGTTGAAAAACTAACACTAGAGACAATGGCAGTATTTTTAAATCAATATTTTTTAAATACAATGCCTAATTTAAATAATTCTAAGTGTCAAATGACACATGTCATACTTTTGTACTTTCATATTGTCATGTGTGAAGTTGTCAATTAAAAAAAAGGATTTCCTCTTTTCTTTTTGTGTTTATACCTAAATCTTAAATCACTAATATTATAAATTATTGTATGTTTTTGAAGATATTATAGGTTTTTGAATTAAAAAAGTAAAAGTCATTTTTTGAAGATATGACGATAAATGCGAATGAAGTCGCGGGCAGCATCTAGTATTAGACAAAATTGTTAATTTTAAGGGAAAAAAAATAGTAGAAATCCAGCCTTAGTTGACAAAGTTGTAAGCGGTTAACAATTTTATATAAAATGGGCCCTAAAATAACACCTTGAGGTAGTCCTTACAAGTTTCTAATAAAAATAACTTAAAATTGTAAGCAAAAACTAATTTAATCAATTCATTATTAAAATATCCATCGAATATGCTTAAGTTACATTTAAATCTGTTCTCTGATTAATTAGGTGTTAAAAATATCGTGGTTAACACACTCAAACGCCTTTTAAAGTTCAAAAACCTCAATTATAAGAATGCCATTAACTTTGCATAGAGAAAACGTGTTTTGACGCGTCAAATTAGATGATTTGAATTCAATTTTGGAAGTTAGATAGATTAGTCATAACTTTATAAAAGACTAAAGGCTGCCCGCGACTTCGTACGTATTTAACGTTGAATACTTATATTGAAAAAAAAAACATGCTATCCTAAAATTATAAAGCCTATGTATTATTCTGATGTATTTCCCTAAAAACAATAATGTCTAATACTAGATACTGCCCGCCCGCTATGACAAGCTACAATATTGCCAAGTTTCATCAAAATCTGTTCAGTAGTTTTAACTTGATGAAGTAACAAACATCCATCGGCACAAACATTGACATTTATAATATTATTAGGATTAGGATTTATTAACAATTAAGACAAAATAAGTGAATTAAATCTCGCTAAAATTGTCTAAAATTGCTACAACTTAATTATAGCCATAAAGCCTAATTTGTAGCGAGCATAAAAAAGTTCAGAAACGGCATGTTCAATAATTCATTACGATAGCCCTCTGTCTATCACAGTAATAATTCTGTCAAAGTTTAATTGAAATTCTGAACAGAGCGTACAAAAGGCGAGCACAATATTATTGATACATTACGAGCCGCAACAGAGCCATACCGGCAATTTACAACTGAATTACAAATCTGTACCAAGCCCACTAAATACACAATCAGGTTAAATCAATTGTCGTATACCTCTCCTTGTCCAACATTACAAAATTCCCCAAGACAGACAGAAACAGAAGATATTTGATGGTATTGTTGAGCAGTGAAAAGCGCAAACGGTTGACGCCTACAAAACGTTTGGGGAAGGGTAAAAAAAAGCTTTGAGTGTAGTGGGCGTGTCTTGATTGCACCGTGGGGCACAGTCGCTCAGTCACCGCCGACGCGAGCGCAGGTCTGTCTGATTGACGTGTTCTTTTCACGGGTAACATTGTCAATGTCGCTTCAAAAATTGTTAACGATAAAAAATAAACGCGCGCGGCCGTCGGTTTCAACAAACGAATTGATTTAATCAAAAATTTTGCAAATAACGACTTTATATTTACAACGATAAATATTAATATCGAAATTAACAACCGCTGCAACTGAGACATTGATAAAACAGCTTGTTTCAATTTCAAATTCAGTGTGAATTGAATAATTTCTGTTTGAACGGAGTATTGTGAACTATTTATGCGGTAACGTGGAAAATATTGATAGTGACAGAATGGCGTTTGAAGATAGATGCAGTCCGAATCAAGCTAACAGCCCAGGGCCTGCAGCAAGAGTCCCACCACCTCATGCTGAAAACGTGAGCTACTGCCCTCAAAACCAATACACCTGCACAACTATAGACAATAGATTCGAAAGGAACTCACCAAACATGACAATAGTCAAAGTGCAACCAAACTCTCCACCTCCCAGCCCAATTTCCAACGAAGAGACTTACCAAAATTACTACAGATCAGAAACACCGGACGTCAAACCTGTCATAAGCCAAGATTACGATTCTGAAAGATGCAGACAGCAACCAACAATGCCTATAGCTTTCTCAATCAATAACATCTTACACCCAGAATTTGGTTTGAACGCAATAAGAAAAACAAGCAAAATTGAAGGGCCTAAACCCGTCGGACCTAACCACAGCATTTTGTACAAACCATACGACTTATCAAAGCAGAATGAGATGCAGAAATTTAGTTTTGACTATCTGAAGACTAATAATAATGATTTTAACAGATTACCTCCTTTAGGAGGGTTGAGACAGACAGTGTCGCAAATTGGAGAGAAGGAAAAAGAGTTGCCAAAGGTAGTTGAGGCCCAAAAGCGACCAGATTCAGCGAGTTCGATTGTCTCGTCGACTTCTAGTGGTGCTCCTTCGACGTGTGGATCGACGGAGACGAA
This sequence comes from Anarsia innoxiella, assembly GCA_947563765.1. Lineage (NCBI taxonomy): Eukaryota > Metazoa > Arthropoda > Insecta > Lepidoptera > Gelechiidae > Anarsia > Anarsia innoxiella. The sequence goes on from OX387417.1 coordinate 1,259,900, forward strand.
TCAGGCGCAGGGCAACGCATCACTATGGCCTGCCTGGGTTTATTGTACTAGATACAGCGACAGACCTAGTTCAGGTAAGAGGGGTAAGACAATCATTCATATATTTATAGGTTTTAAGAGCTTTCTTGCAAAATTTTAGGTGGGCCATCGGAATTTGGCTAGCACGTTGCAGCAGTGGAGTTTCTATCAAATTTTATCCTGCTTATCTATATTATAAATGTCAATGTTTGAGCTGATGGATGTGAGGATATTTGTTTCTCTTTCAACAGATGTTTATGAAACTTGGCCATATTGTACTAAAATGTCAGCATCCAGGATATTATAATCTTATGATGTCATGACTTTTTCCAAGATATGACGATGAATGGGTACGAAGTAGCTAGTAGCCTAAATTTTATTAAAAATTGGTCCTTTCTTACGTCATTCTTACAAACAAGCTTATGATTATTTCACGCCTTGAAAAAATGTGGCGATGACGATTCTTTTTTGTTTTATGAAATCAGTTTTGTTTTACGTTTGAGGAAATTAATTGGCTGTATTATCGCGATATTCTGTGCCATTTTTTTTTTAATTTATATCCGGTCTGATGGGTTTGTTTCGTTTCTTTTTTAGCATCTATTTCTTCCAATTTACTTCGATTTCAACTGGCCGTTTATATTTGCGTTTTTTTTATTGGTATTTTAACCTTTGAGTATAGAATATATAAGGAGGAGCCACACCGTCTGGATCTGCATGCCTGGTCTGGCGCAAAATGGCTACCTTTTTGTATGGTACTACTTATCGTTTGACAGGTCATCTACCAAGAAAACTATGAAAAACTTGGCGCAACTTGGCACGCTGTCATAAACTCATTTGTATATGAAAAAAAAATGGGGCCACTTCTTATTTTCTTTTCATCCGATTATTTTTATTATGATTGAATGTTTCTTTTACATCATTAAATTCATGTTTTTAATGCTTTTTTTCATACGTTCTTGATTAATACTTTCTTTTATGTATTTCGCTTTGATGTCAGGTATGTTATACTCTATAGTTATTATCTTGGTAATTATTATAAATTCGTTGTTTATTGTTTTAAATCTAACAACTTTGCGACTAATTGGATATTATAATTTTTATTTTTGGTTTTTATAAGTGAATAAGTATTTATTTGATTATGTTATGTTCAGAATTATTTCCTTTTATTTATAAGGTTCATTGCTTTCTCTTTTTTTGTCTAATTAGGTATGTACGTGATAATATTATAGGTATTATTATCAAATTTACTAAGTATGCAATAGAAATCCAATAAGAATCATTATTATTTTTTGTTTTTGCTGTGTTATTCTCCAATAAGTAGGCCAGTTGGAATTGCTGCATGGTAGCAATAACCTTATAGGTAGAGCATCATATTTTAAGAGCGTTACTCTTGTCGATGGAGTCTTCTCCATTCTTCTCTATTCTCTTCCGTCCGTTTGAGCATTTTTCGAATACTTTAGATTTAAAAAAAAGCAATCAGTTGGGATAATTAGGATATCTAGGTATATTTATTATATCTAGGTATATATAGGTAGGATCTATCTAGGTATATACAGGGTGTAACAGAAAGGGTATATAAAGCCGAAACACAGCGATAGTCCTCATGAAACTGAACAACTTTCCCCCAAGGAACATGGGTCGTAACTCGAAAAAAATTTTTGGATCGCCCATACTTACTCGATCAGCTGATCGGAGATTTTTTATGGGGAGGCGAATTTTTTTTTTCGAGTTACGCGTTTACGACCCATGTTCCTTGGCGAAAGTAGTTCAGTTTCATGAGGACTATCGCTGTGTTTCGGCTTTATACCCACTTTTTGTTACATCCTGTATAGGTAGGTATATCTATATAGATATCTAGGTATATTTATTTATCTAGGTATACTTAAAAAAACAACCTTGAGAACTACCTAATTTCCTTTTTTGTTCAGATTATATTTAGCTTGAAGTCGGTTTAAAGATTAAAAATAGGTTTTATACATTTTACTTCACACTTTACTATACGATTTGATCGATATCATTTAAATAGTGTAAAACAATGTTAAAACCAAAGAACAAACGATATTCCAGTTCCGAATCATAAATTCTAATAAAACACGATTCTAAAATACCAATACAACATTCACAATGATAAAATAGACTTTATTCCTTAGATTTTAAGGTTTTATATTAAACTTTGTTTTGTAATGCACTTACACGCATGTGTTATAGGATAAACGATGCATAAAGGCCCTATACAATGTGTTATGAAAAATACGCTTTCTTGAGTATAGATACAATAGAAGAAACGATGCAGTTGGTTTAACGAGAGATATTTTTTCACAAATGATGCCAGAACAACAAATAAGTACTAAAAATAGATTAATAATGATAATTAAGGGGGGCTCCCATACAACAAACGTGACATTTTTGCCTTTTTTGCTCGATATCAATAGTGAATGGTACGGAACCCTTCCTGCGCGAGTCCGACTCGCACTTGGCTGGTTTTATTCCCACATATAAGTTACGATATAGCAGTTTCATATCAAATACTAGCAGCTAGTGTATACCAGCCTCAAATCAATTCAAACTATAGCGTATTTTAAATAACACATTACGTATTTACGTTTTGTAAGTCTAATCATTGTTGACACACCGAACAAAATGTGAATAATGCATAATTTATATGAAATTAATTCAATTTATTCATGTAGCTTATTGAATATTGTGTTTTTTATTTGTTTTTGGATTAAGTGATGTTGTTATTGTAGCATTTGTAGGTATTTTTTTGAATTAAAAATGGAGTTGGAAGTACGAAAACTAAAAAAAAAAATCCCTTATCACAAAATGAGTTTTAAAGATAAAGAAGACTAATGTCAGTTTTTGACATTTTGTCCTTAGCCGAAACCAATGAGGAAGGAATACTTATAAGGAGTGGCCCCATTTTTTTTTCACATATCTAGGTACAAATGAGTTTATGACAGCGTGCCAAGGTTGCGCCAAGTTTTTCATAGTTTTCTTGGTAGATGACCTGTCAAACGATAAGAAATTCCATTCAAAAAGGTAGCCATTTTGCGCCAGACCAGGCACGCAGATCCAGACGGTATGGCTCCTCCTTATATATTCTATACTCAAAGGCCGAAACGTCAAAAAATGACATTAGTCCTAGAACTATCTTTAAAAATCGTTTTGTAATAAGGGAATAAAGGGCTAACCACACATTTTCGGGAACACGTTTCTGACGGAACACGACAATAATTGGTTACATACAAATTGTATGAACTTGTTCACACAGCTCCGTGTCCGTCTCAGCGTCTATACTGAAATGGACAACTCTGAACACGGATAGCGCTAACCCGGAAATGTGTGGATAGCCCTTAAGGGTAGCCGTACACGTACTGCTTCAAGCAGTATTGAGATTTGACTGCTTGAATTCTTAATATATTTATTTTATAGTAGGTCAATTAGAATAATTATATTATGTACCTACCCAAACTACTTAACTTGCCATATTGGCATAATGCACAAAGGTGGTTACCATTTAAAAAAAAAATATTGCAATCCTTTATTTCAAACTTCTTGGAAACAACTTAGAACTTTTATATTGCTCTTTAACAAACAACGTCAAGTTAGCGTACTAACTACAGACGTACTAACAATCGCTAAAATCTATCTGTCAGTCTGTCGCCAACATGGCGGCACTGCGATGACAGCTGTCACTTTGACATGACGTGTGACGCTCCTTCCCTCCGTTTTTTCTTATTGTCTGCCTCTGTGGAAAAAAAAACAAACAGTTATTACACGCAAGGGTAACCTTGGAACTTAGCTTGTATGAAAGCGAGTTCAAATTGGGGTTCAAGTTAACTCGAGTTATGTTGTCTGAGGTTAGTTTCTTAGTAATTAGTTAGGTTAGGTTTTTAAGTGCTGTCAGTTTAGAATAAGAAAATGTGGGGGCCTTTCAAAGTTTTTTTTTCTTAGACAGGCTAGTTGGCAGTGACCCTGCTCGCCATGTTGCAGGTCGTGGGTTCAATTCCCACTATAGACAAACATTATCTACTGTGATGTACAGAGAGAGACGTTTGTCTTAAGTCTGGGTGTTTGTGTGTATATTAATGTATTTATAATTACTACTTTTAAGTAGTCGAAGTACATAAATATGATTATAGTAGGTACCTACTTAAGTTTTACTTATCACTGACAGAATCCACAATTTAAAAAAATGATCCCTTTTATTGGTTTTTAGTTCCAGTTTGCACCACACAAATGTTGAGGCGCTAGTGTCGATTGTTTGTCATATTTGACGTTCAGTTGTTTCGCAATGTTGAAAGACGATTAATATATGTTTTTATTTATGAAATACATGCAAAGATCACTCCCCAGTCAGCCTAAGGCATCTATTTAGTGAAACTAGTTATAGTTTTTAATTATTCGATTAAAAAGTTAAAAACCCATCAGTAATAAGGCAATTACATACCTTATTTGTGAAGACTAGTGCCAAAGACGCCCCCAAGCGAACGATTCAGCTTATTAACTAAAAATTATAACCGCAAAACAGCACGATAAAATATATTCCTCAAAAACACACTCATTACGTCATTACCTACACCTCAATGGAATTTTAAACAGTTCGATATTTAAAAAAGGGAGGAAAAAATTCGAAATTGGCGCAAATTCGCTTTATCCGGCCGGCGCCATCTTGCGAAATGTCAACGCGCGAAAAAAACTATAATTGCCAGTATTTGCGAGCGCTCGAACGAAAATCGGTTTAACCACAAGGTTTTTTAACGAGCAAACTTGCTAGGTCTTTTATAATGCCCGCGTTACAGCCGGCTTACTAAAAGCACCTATTTATTAAAAAAAAATACTTTGACAACATAATTACTCATTAATTTTAAAAAGGTTTTTACCGCAAATCGACTTTATTTCATAGACAATACAGTTTAAGTTTGAATGGGGAGTAGAGCTCACACATTGACACTTTTATTTTCCTTTCATGCCCAGTGGCAACAAACTTAACTTTTCCGTCAGTTGACTACTATTTTCATACACATTTGAAGTAACGTTGAGTTTTTCAACTGCAAATTAAGTTTGTCGGTTTAACTTGTAAGACAGTTGCACAGTACATTAGTATTCAGTAAACTCACTTCATAATGTATGAGTTATGTAATAAATTCATTTAAAGATATATAATAGAGCAGTGTTTCTTGTCTTGTTTGAATTTTTGATGTGGTTGAGTCTATAATACAATATGACATATTTTATTTTTAAAAACATGTTTTTTTTTAAATGTTCAGCGAAAAAGTTTTTTATTGACATTTTCACTGGTGCGAAGTAATTTCAGAAAAAAAAATAACTTATAAAATAATATCTGTCACGCTTCTTCCCCATCGAGGTAGACAGAGACCACTTCCTCCACTTGCTACGATACAAACACACCTCTTTCACTTCATCCACATTCATCAGTCACCTCATACGCACACGTCGGTTTAGGGTAGGTACTTTTTTTAATGTTGACCAGCAAAACCTATATCACTGTGCTCTTCTTTTCTGTTTTTCTCTCTCTCATACTGCGAACCTCTAAGGCCCAGAACATACGATGAAACGCAACTGAAACTGCTAGTTACTTTTGAGTTGCATCTAAGTTTCTGCTAAAGACTCCTTTAAAAAACCACACACGAAGCAACTGAAACGAAACGTTTCAAACTAGTTGTTTCGCCGTGTGTTCTGAGTCTAATAAACTATAGCTTACTAAATTAACACCTGCATAATTATACATTTCAACATTAAATTACTGCCTTCTAGTAATTTTCCACTTAAAACAAACTAGACTTTATCAATTTAAGGGCGTTTTCAGACTAGCGTTTTAAACGCGCTTGTACGGTCGTTGGCGCGTCTAAGTGCGCTTTTGGTACACGCTCAACTTGTAGAAGCGTTGACGCGCTTCTAAGCTCGTATGAGTGTGTTTCAATAGTTTCTATGCCACCATGTTGGCAGCATTGAACATTTTTACTGTCAAACGTCATCAAGGGTAATGTGGCAGTATACATTTTCAATGCTGCCAATATGGCGGCATAGGAACTATTTCATGAAACGAAACCTAAGCGCGTATACGCAATGGTACACGCTCAACTTGTACGAGCGTTGTCGCGCTTCTAAGGACGTATAGTCCATGTTGATACTGACACGACATCACCGGTTCGAGCGGACATGCCGAAATAAGCCCGTATACGCGCATCCGGTTTTTTTTAGTAGTAGTGTCAGTTTATGGACGTCCACTGCTGGACAAAAGCCTCCCCCAAAGATCTCCACAACGACCGGTCTTGTGCTGCCCACATCCATCGGCCAAGGACCGTATAAAACGCTAGTTCTGAAAACGCCCTTAATTGCCGCCTCTTGTCATACGAAAATTAATTCTCATTTAAATTGATATTGGTGCACCTGACTAACCGTACTTTGTTAACACCGTGCGAGTAATGATACAATTTCATTCGTACTTCTTTTTTTTACATTGCGTGCGATTATTGTGTTTTTTTTATTGGAAGCCATTTTGTAAGCGTTATATGGCACGCCCAGCTGAAAAAAATAATTCTCATCGCCATTTTGTTTCACGTACTTAGAAAAGAGGCCCAAGTCTGCTAATTTAAAATAGTTAAAGTTAGTTAGTTAGTTCATAGTTAATATGCTGTACCTTTTGTATAACTTCTCTTTTTTTCTGTCTCTCTGTACTATCATCTTACAATAAACTGTTAAATAATAATAAATAGTTTCAGTTGTGTGTCGGCAGAGTGTCAATGGCATTTTCTGACACATTTGGTCGCAATCAGTGTAAGTCATTGTTTAGCAGAATACCAAATGTGTCAAAAAATGCCATTGACACTCTATCGAGACACAACTGAGGCTATTTTAAATTAGCAGACTTGGGCGCCTGAAGGAAGAGCCAAGTTCATGAAAAACGTAGAAGAATCGTACGCCTTTATCGTCATATCTTCGAAAACTCAATATCTTGAAAAATAATATAGCCTATGTGTTAAGCCCAGAACACACGGTGTAACGCAACTGCAACGCAACTGCAACTGCTAGTTACTTTTGAGTTGCATCTTAGTTTCTGCTATAGACTCCTTTAGAAAACCAGACACGATGCAACTAGTTTGAAACGTTTCCAACTATGCAACTAATCTGAAACGTTTCAAACTAGTTGCGTCATGTGTGGTTTTCTTAAGGAGTCTTTAGCAGAAACTAAGATGCAACTCAAAAGTAACTAGCAGTTGCAGTTGCGTTTCCCTGTGTGTTCTAGGCCTTATTCTGATGTATAAACTACAATATTGCCAAGTTTCATCAAAATCAGTTCAGTAGTTTTTGCGTGAAAGAGTAACAAACATCCATCCATCGGCACAAACATTGACATTTATAATATTAGTAGGATGGTGTGGTAACTGCGGCCCAGTTACACAATGTGCAATAATAAATAATTGATTGATTCTCGATTGTTAACACTCAGTTACTGGAATTCGTATAGTTAGACGCAAAAACGAAGTAAGTAAGTGAGTAAAATAATTCGAAGTACTTAAATAAAAAAAATCTTATAATAATACAAACTTTTTTTAAAACCCAATAAACATATTTTTTCCTTGGCCTCAGATTATTAAAACTGTTAAAAACATAATAAAAAATATTTTTATAAGCAAAATTTAAAAAACCTAACCTAACCTAACCTACCATAATTAAATAAAAAAAAAACTATCGTTATTTTAACTGATTTATTCTAGTCTTTATGCACAATTTTTTGTAGGTACATATTTTTTTCATATATTTTTTATTTTTTTCTTTCTTTAAAAAAATCCCAATTTATCGATACGACTGTAGGTACAATTGTTTTTTTTTTAATAAATCGTTAATAATGGACATCACTCGTAATGATAGACTCGTTACTGCTAATAGCTCTTCTCAGAACCTTGTACAAGTACACTAGTGATGGGATTTAGGAACTAATATTCAGTAGCAGTTACTTTAATACTAAGTATTTGGTAGTTATTATTCAAATTTTAAGTTTGGGTTGAAATAGTAAATAGTGTGTAGTAAAATTTAGTTTTGCTAATTCATTTTTTCTTAATAAATTATTATTATTTTTAGTTATTTTTTGAATAGTTGAAGAGGCCAAAAAATATACATAAATGAAAATAACCAAAATGTACACATTATACCAATCATTGTTATATATTTTATTTTATTTATTTGCTTTCGATCAGAGTTCAACCAACAAGAACCAATTTAGTTAATAAAAAGCTTTTTAAACAAAAAAAATATAACATTGTCCATTAGTTACCTTTTTACACAACCAAGTATTTTTCACAGTTACATTACCTATCTAACCTCATCCCACCACTAGTCACAGACCATTGACTTTTAACCACTGTTTAATCGATGGTAAAAAATCGATTATTTGATTTATTTAAGTCGCAAATTACAAAATACTTCTTTAGTAATTATATTAATTAATAATTGATTATAATAGTTTCATTAATTAGTATTATAAATGTCGCCTTTGGGTGGATGTTTGAAACTCTTTCACGCAAAAACTACTGAACAGATTTTGATGGAACTTTACAATATTGCAGCTTGCATATCAGAATAACACATAGGCTATATTATTTTAAAATATCATGTCTTTTTTCCAAGATATGACGATAAATGCGTACGAACTCGCGGGCCGCCTTTTACGAAAATTATTAAATTTTAAAAATTTACCTTAATAATAATAATTATAAACAACTAGTTGTCCCGGCGAACTTTGTCCCGCCTTAGAATGAACTTTATTGTGTAGGAATAAAGTTCAAATTGACTCTACATTTTAGTAAGAAAACATTTGTATGGGAAAAAGAAAAGGTCTGTTTTAGGGCTTTCCCGGCAATTATTCGAATTTTTCTCACCGTAAGAACCATCCTTGGACTTCAATGAATATTTAAAAGAAAAATCAGCCAAATCGGTCAAGCCGTTTTCATGTTATGTCGTGACAACGGAAAACGGGTTTCATTTTTATATAATAGAAGATATATTAAGTTGAAATGACTTTAGCACAAACCTAATAACAAAAAAAAAGAAAAAATAAAGGAACTTTTCAGAATTTCATACAATCGATACAAAACAATAATTAAAAATTACTGCTAAGTATTGGTTATAGCCCAAAAGTGGTTGGTAGCAATTCAAAAAAAGCATTAAGGCCACCTGGCCGGTGGAAATCAAGTTATTAAGGAATTCTTTAGGATAAAAAGTTGAAAAACTTTGGTGACTGACTTGGTGGGCGATTCTTAGTACAATAGTGTTGGGATGACGTTTATCGATTCATTGTTAAGTCGATTTTATCGATTAAGATGATGTTGCTGTTTTTGGCTTGACGATATATTTTTAGACTCTTGACTTAAATAGTAAAAAACACAATGATTTAGACGTAGGTATAGAGTAAGAATGCACAAAACCTTTTTTTTCATAGGCACCTAGTATATCTAAAAATAATTTAATCTTAAAATTAGGTCCATGAATTCTTAAAATTGCCTGAACGGTATCCACCGAAAATTCATTTAAACTCTATATTGACACACAATTTAAATATATTCTTTTAATGTGTCAAATAATATCAACAATTTTACATTAATTCACATATTTACTAAAATCTCCTTTACATACAATCCCGTAAAAAAAAAATAAGTAAAAAAAAGAGTTACCGTCACACACTACCTTCACTACATTGTATTAAATCATGAGTAAAGGTCTTCATATTAAATCATTAACATTTTTAAGTAAAAAGCAATACTAGTGCTGTATGAGTACCTAATTATCGATAGAGTTTAATGAAACTCTATCGATAATCTTTGTAAATATAATAAAGTTGATAAGTCGATTTTCTTACAATGAAATGTTGCCGACTATTTTTCTCTCAGGAAAACTGCTACGATTCCGCGAATCTCGCGTTAGCTTTAAAAAAATCGACATATTTCAAGTGCTGTGTATACTTATATGTATTTACTTTAAAATAATAATAACAATTCAGAAACGAATATCATTTCAATTACTTATTTAATAACAAACCAACTTAATTAGCATGAAGGAGGTAATTCTGCTCACTTACGCTACTAGCTGGTTAAACCACTACGTCAATTCAATACTAAGTAATCGTTTTTTTTTTTATTAAATGGCATTTACCATTGTAGATTCTGCCAATATAGTTTACTATCATAGGTACTTATACTTATATTCTTATGTACCTACTATTGTTATTACACAAAAAATTCAGACTCAATACAAACATCTCTGTCGACAACAATTGTTTGCTTTATAAAATCTATATTTATTTTATAACTCAAGAACTGCTGACCCACGGGAAGGATATTTCTACATTTTATTTGATATTTCTTTAAAGTTTACGTGGGCAGTCATAACATTATAATATTCATAGTGGGAATCGAAGCTACGACCTACGGCGAGGTACAACTACCAACCACAAGTCCGCCGAAGGTTTCTTGCCTTCTTCTTCCTCTCGGCTATACAGGTAGTGAACCGGCAGTAGTTTTAGATAAAAAAAGTGACATCAAAAAAGTGTAATGAATTTTGCCTATTTTTGAATAAAACACTTTTCATTTTCATTTTTTTCATTTTTCACACTCGCAGCTAAAGTATCAGAATCGATAGCTGAACCTAACCTAACAAGTACAATTTCATTACAAACGCTCACGTGAAAACGTAACGAGCGTTCGTTCGTATAAACACGATAATTATTTCATTCCGTAATTGAACGATAAACAAATTATTGGAAACTATGTAATTGGATGTGGAAGTACGTTTTTACGCTTATTCTGATTGGGTTGGTAAACTATAACTATAATTATTTAATAGGCTGTTGTTTTTCTCTTTGATAATAATAATTATCTACCTACATGGGTCATACAGACAGAAAAAACAAAAAAATGTCTCTCCTGTTCCCGAAAGTTAAGGACACTGGGAGCTTATTTTTCAACTTAATGCATATCCGGACATCTAGTATTCTTAATTAGTCCTTCCAAAAAAATAACATTCACACAATAATGTCGATCAGCTGATCGGACACTTTATAAATTTAGATATTTTATTTATTTTTCTACTTTGAAAAGTTTCTTGACTAAGTATGTCTGTAAAATGATAATCAAAGTTGTTTATTAATCTAGTTACGCAAATACTAGCAATAGAACCTAGTAAATACTAGTTCGTTGAAAAGTAACATTATGTTATCAAGTATTGTCGATTCAATTAACAGTAGCTCGCTCGAGTGAATCGATATGAATGAAAACAACTCGATTGTTTAATTAAAAGTAAATTATTTACCTATTCAATTTAATTATTTAATTTATTTCATTGTTTTTGTTTAAAAAAAAAAACATTTATGGATATTATATTATACCTATTTCAAGTGTTTTAGGTTTTAAAGGATTTTTTTTAATTTACAGATGTACCTGATTATTTTTTTAGTACGTACCTAGGTGTTTTTTATTTCAGTTTTTCGTAACCATTTTTATTATATTTAGTTGTCAAAATTTATTATTGACAATAACATATTTTCTACTGATCATAACAGTTCATTAAATAAATAACATGTTTTAATTTGTTTTACTTTAATTAGAAATCCTAGTAGATTTTTTCGAATATTTAATCTTAATTTAAATAAATACTTTATTACACACAAAAAAAGTAAAAAAGAAGACAAATATATCGATCGATAAATTCATAAAATACCGATAAGAATCGATACATGTCACATCCCTAGTTCCTTGTAAACCAATCAGCAAATTGTGGGAAGTAGCGACTGAGTTAATTAACAAACTGACAAATTCTTATGTGTTCGACTAGTGATGTGACAGGTTCATATTTTAATCGTTATCGATATTATAAGAGGTACTACAAATAAATGTTTTTATACAGAGTGTAACAGAAAGGGTATATAAAGCCGAAACACAGCGATAGTCCTCATGAAACTGAACAACTTTCCCCAAGGAACATGGGTCGTAACTCGAAAAAAAATTTTGGATCGCCCATACTTACTCGATCAGCTGATCGGACATTTTGTATGAGGAGGCGAATTTTTTTTTTTCGAGTTACGACCCATGTTCCTTAGAAAAAGTTGTTCAGTTTTATGAGGACTATCGCTGTGTTTCGGCTTTATATACCCTTTCTGTTACACCCTGTATAGAAAAGGTTTTGAATGTAAATTATTTGAAAAATGTTAATTTAGGCTGTATGTTTTTAGGCGCTTAAGTCTGGTAATTTAAAATAGCCTCAGTTGTGTGTCGGCAGAGTGTCAATGACATTTTTTGACACATTTGGTCGCAAGTGTCAGCCATTGTTTAGCAGAATACCAAATGTGTCAAAAATGCCAATGACACTGACGACACACAACTGAGGCTATTTTAAATTCAATTCAATAAAGATTTATTCATAGGTAACCCAAAATTACACTTGAATGCGTCAAAAATATAAAACAAAAAATAAAAACAAAATATAACAAGTTAACAAAAGTAAAAGCAAATTAACTGACTGAAGCTACGCTGACTTCGGAAGGCAGATTCCCAAGAGAAGAAGCCAGCAAGAAACTCTTGAGGTTGCTCTTTTTAAAAATATTGTTTACAATCATGTGTTTACAAAAGAACAACTTAAATATTATGATCGTGTGGAGCTAGAGCATTTACACACCATGCCCTATTGTCAATAAAAAATTAGCAGACTTGGGCCCCGAGGAGGGGGGGGGATCTACTTACATAAAAATAACATACCTAAACGTTCCATTAAAAATATAGGTAAAAATAATAAGTACCTAACTCACACAAAAGCCTTACCCAACAACTAAACTACTAGACCAATTAAAATGAAACTCAGCACACAGCTACCGAACCGAATAAAAACCATTTAAAAAGCAATAAAACTGTTTGTTTTGTATGAAACTTTAACAAAAGGCATTTTTTTATGAAAATAGGATATCCGGTTGTAAAAAAAAAACATGTTTGAAAAAGTTTACGTTTTGTATAATTAATTGAATTAATTTAGGTTTTTTTTTATTTAACTAATTAGGATGGAATTTTGGTTTTATTATAGACTAGTGACTGCCCGAGACTTCGTACTCATTTATCGCTATATCTTAGAAAATAAATAAAAAAACTTAAAATAATATAGCCTAAGTATGTGTTATTCTGATATGTAACCTACAATATTGTAAAGTTTCATCAAAATCTATTCAATAGTTTTTGCGTGAAAGAGTAACAAACATCCATACATCGGCACAAACATTGACATTTATAAGTAATATTAGTAGGATTTATTGTTTTGTTTCACGTAAAAACCACTGAACAGATTTCAATGAAACTTTACAATATTGTAGCTTATACATCAGAATAATAAATAGGTTATATTATTTTAAGGTATTGTGTAAGTTTTCTAAGATATGACGATGAATTCGTACGAAGTCGCGGGCAGCCACTAGTAATACCTATAATACAGAGTGACTTTAAATTAGTGAACGATAGAAAAGGATATGCATGTGCTCGTAATAACAAACAACTTTTACTATGGGACCAAGTGCAAAATCATTAAAAAAAAATTGAACTCCCCATACAAAATGCATCAGCTGATAGTATGGAGGAACAATTTTTTTATGATTTGGAACTCGGTCCCATAGTAAATCCCATAGTAAAAATATTATCACGAGTACATGCATATCCTTTTCTATCGTTCACTTATTTAAAGTCTCCTTATATGTAGGTATAGTTATATTATAAGGTATATAAATCACTATAGTTTTCTCACCCCTAGAAAAGCAAAGAAAAAATCAATTTTAACTCTACAACCCAATTTACTCTCTAACTCCTAGACATACTGTTCAAAATCCCTTGTATTCCATATTAATATATTCAAGAGATATTTCAATTTATTTTGTACCTTATTCGTTTGGGATAAGAGTTGTTTTTGTAGTTATACTGATTGTTTGTATTAGGTTTGAGCGCACGTTCGGAATATGTAATGTTTTCGGAGTTTCGAAAAGTGGATATGGTATTTTCTTTTGTAGTTTTATCTTACTACAAGACGCCCGCGACTTCGTACGCATTTATCGTCATATCTTGTAAAACTTACACGATATTTTAAAATAATATAGCCTATGTACTATTCTGATGTGTAAACTATAATATTGTAAAGTTTCATTAAAATCTGTTCAGTGGTTTTTGCGTGAAAGAGAATCAAATTATTCACACATCGTGCACAAACAAGACATAGTTTTATAATATTAGTAGAATAATAATAATCTAGCTTTTTTCGATATTTGGAAAATTTTGGTAATTCCAATTCGTTACTATACCTGTTTCGCTATTTACAGATAAAATTTAACTGACAGATAAACCTATATCTTTTTTATAAAACATAACGTTTTAGGCAGAGGCATAAAACATCTATCTGGGGCCGTATTCTTCTAATTACCAAATGAAAAATGGTGTCTCTCTAGAATGTGAATTGTATGAATTGACACATTTTGGTATTCTCATAACAGATAAATTGACAGTGGACAGCGATCGGCCGTACATTTTATTACTTTACGCTATAATCGGTATTCTACTCCGCAATGTCACATTGGTGGCAGTTCCAAACGGTATTCTCTTCTCTATTTGTCAGTAGACAAAACCCTCTAGAGACTACTAATCGACTACTAATCGACTATTAATCGTGGCACTTAAGAGAATACCAAATTTGTGACATATTGCTGTCGAATGTTTATCTGTTCGCTATAGTTTGGTCGCTTAACTTAATTTAGCGGAATTGCTACCCAGATACATTTAATATGTAGATATGGTGAAACAAGGCCACTTATCGAGATTTTAACTCTATAATTCAATTAATCAATCTACCACATCCACTATTCTCTCATCTAAGTGAAACAATCACTTCACACTCAAGGAAACATGTGTCAGAGTGTTGTACCGAGATGTAGCCTCCATCTACTTATTTACAATCATACTCTAAGGATTGAGGGGGGGATATAGTGGCTGTAGGATATAGCATAGATTACAGGGGCCCAATTCTGCTAATTCAAAATACCCTCAGTTGTGTGTTGGCAGAGTGTCAATGGCATTTTTTGACACATTTGGTCGCAATCAGTGTAAGCCATTGTTTAACAGAATAACAAATGTGTCCAAAAATGCTATTGACACTCTGTCAACACAAAACTGAGGCTATTTTATATTAGCAGACTTGTGCCTTAGTCTGCCTCCAGTTCACATAAAATCTCTTTTCAAAAATGTAATGCGATCTCTTTTGTCAACTAGCAGAATGACCCTTCATGTGCCCTCAAGTAGCAGAATTAAGACCCTACATCAATTAATCCCTTAAGTTAACTAACAAAACAAATTATCAAAATACATTTGCTTACTAAAAAGACATTATTTGTACCAACTTTGAGCTATTAACATTCCTTAGCGACCCTAACGCCTACCCTGACAAATGGACTGCAATTTAAATGTACCACTTGCCAAATAAATTCATTACTCCCATAATTGGCAGGGTTATTTTAACCCTTTTAGGTTATGTTATGTCAATTTTTGTTACTCTGTCTTTAGTATACCTAGTTAAATCCTAGATATGTCAATGTTTGTGCCGATGGATGGATGGATGTTTGTTACTCTTTCACACAAAAACTACCGAACAGATTCTAATGAAACTTTGCCATATTGTAGCTCATACATCAGATTAACACATAGGCTACACTATTTAAAGATATTGTGTTTATTTTCCAAGAAATGACGATAAATGCGTCCGAAGTCGCGGGCAGCCGCTATATAGAAATAAAGTATAGTACATACAATAAATTCTACTTTAAAAAGAATCTCGTATTTCTACATACATTTAGCAACCATTTTGTACGAAAACATAAAACGACAGCGTACAGGAAGCCGCACAGAGAGGTTTATAGCGACTATAGGCCGCGATAGTGTTAACTGGAATATATTTATGGTGCACTGTATTCTGATTGCCGCTGATTTAAAATGGAGGTTTTCCACAGTTTGTGTTGGAAATAATTAGATTTTAGATTTTCTTTCGCGATTACGTTAATTTATCTATTTTCGCGTATATATTCAATTGATGATTAGTTTAAGCCTGTTGCTGAAAAGGTGTTTATTATTATTATGTTTTTTTCAAATATGGGGTAGGCAAAAAAACACACATATCTGACACGCCTCTCTCCCATCGGGATAAGCAGAGACCACTTCCTTCCTTCTGCCATAGAGTCAAACGGCACACTTAAGTAGAAAACCGTTAAAAAAAAGAAAATCGGCCATTTTCATAAAAAAATACAAACTTTTTAAATTCGAAAAACGTATTCTATTTCCCTCACTATTTCACGTGACGAAACAGCTTTAAACGCAACGAAATTTGTGTTTTATTGCTTTTAGAATAGAACCGGAAATAGTTTGAGCTACAAATCTTTTTAACTACAACCAAAACGTTCTTTGTAACACATTCTATTTCACTCAAAAACCAACACTAACTGTTACAAATACAGTAGAATTTTGTATAGCGGTGTTGTTGAAGTTAAATCAGTATATCACCCGATAAAAAAGGGTAGTAACTTCTTTTATTCGTGTTTTTTAATTAAACAAAAGCTACCAAAATGGCTGCCGGTGAATTTTTAAAGCAGGCGATATGTTTTGGGTGGTAAGTTATTGCTTGCTAAGCGATTTGGCTCGGCTTTCCTTTGTTTTAATGGCGTGTATTTTTTGGGTGTGTTTCTGAGATAGGTGCTTTTTCTTTGCGCTGGTGTTTTCTGCGTTTTTGGTGGAACTTTGTGGTTTTTTTTTAAATGTTTGTTCGTGGGTTCGTTGTTTTGACAGTTTGATATGCTTAACTAGGGGATATTGTTTCCTTTATGAAAGTAATTTATTTCTATTTTAAATATAAATGTTATTTGTTAATATTTTATTCCAAATATTAAGTATAAAGATAAAAAAAGAAAAGTAGCTTGTAGGTATTTAAAAAAAACATCATTAATTCATATAATAAAGAGTCGAGACTCTTGTCAGTGAAGTAATCGCCATATTTGTGTAAAATCCTTAAGTTTTAAGGTACCTATTTCCACGAAAACCCAGTATTTTTATTTTGCAAGACGTTATATTATATAAAGATTAAATAATAAATTAATATTCGACCTACTATAAAACTAAAAGAAAAAATAAATTTAAATAACTATTTTCTTGTTTCGCGTAAAATCTCACGCTGCCAATATAAGATGTGACACTTTGATAATCATAAAAATAAAATAAAAATATATTGTTTTCCTTGTAAGGTCAATATACTTGTTTAACGGGACTACAAGGTCGTACAGAAGGTAGATTATAGTCCAGTTGGATTGGGTTTGTAACGGATACAATTTTGGAAACAGATGTTACCTATGTGAAACTTTTTTTATTGTTAAGTTATTTTTTGTAGTTTGTTGACTTTTTTGCTTTTGCAATATATTTTTTTAACATTTGTTTTACTTTCAGATACGTAAAAAAAAGAACGATTAAAAAAATAGTAACAACTTAAGTATGATTTTTTAAATCAACATCATTACAAAAACTTCTATTAATTTTATTTTATGGACACAAATGGCTAGATAAGATTAGATTAATAAAACAATTCAATTATAAGTAAATCCAAAAAAATATGCCTACCTACCTATAAATTAGAAACCGTATTAAAAGTATACTTTTCATAAAATCTCAATAAATAAGTATTAACGTAATTTATTTCATAAATCTACTGAACTAACACTAAACCCAAATAATAAAAAAAACATACCAACACGCGAAACTATACTCACGTCATACATAAACCTATAATTATGATGTCAAAGTCAAATTGTTTTTATTTTCGTGTGTATTGAAATGAATATTGTATTGTTAACGCTTTTTTTAACTGCCTATTTGACAAAATTAGTATTTAACAAACTTAAGAATTGAATACGAGAATATAATACGACTTGCAGTACGGTTCGGACATTTAAATTCAAAGAGAAGTGACAAAAGTCAAATACAATTTTCTTAATAAGTATTTACAGAAGTTTTTTATTTTGCAAAATAGATTTATTATTTTTTACTGCTCTTTCTGACCACTTGTGTTCACATCGAGCGCAGCACTTGAGGCTCTGACAGAATCATCAGCGCTGTGGCTTGCTGCAGCATTACGCTGAGTCAGAACCTCTTCGCTGTCACGGTACACGATATGAAGCAATCACACATCACAATTTGTAACTATGTTCGCCTTATTTTATCATTAAGTGTGCTTGTAATCAATTGAATTTACTGTTAACTATTATTTATGTACTGTGCAGTGAATAAATGATTTATCTATCTATCTATCTATCTAAGTAAAGACGTGCATCGTTGAGCCAAGTACTATAATCGGACTCTTTGTGTTTACTTTTTCTAATAGGTAAAGTATTTCAATAGGAAATTCGGGTTATGTTTAATTTTAGAATATTTTAGCTGGTATCATTTGGCCTAGACTTTTTATTCCAGTTTCTTTTTTTTTTAAAGGCATCTTTCTACTACTGTGGATTCTGCCGATGTCAAATGATGGCATAAAGGTTTTTTTTAGCTTTTATTTTTAATATTTTGGTTATTCCTGATACCTTGAGGTATCAGATAATTTATATTTTTTTTTATAAATTCTCCATTTTCTTATAATATACATATTTACATATCTGTCTCTCTCCCATCAAGGTAGACAGAGACTTCCCTCCACTTGCTACGATACAAACACATCTTCACTCCATCCACACTCATCAGTCGCCTCATACATGCACGTCGGTTTAGAGTACTCTTGACTTGGCCTTTCAAATTCATAACTAACACAACATACTATCCCCTACCAAAATAATAATTGGCCCATAAAATTCATAGTTTATTCCCCTAAAACGCACTAGATAGATTCTTATTGGATTAAAGCGAGAGTATAGGGGCTATAGTAATTAGAGAAGGGCTTGCCATGGCTATTATGGTTATGTAATAGCAGTATAATGGTGGTATAATTGAGTAATATGTTGCCAAGCGTGACGCCATGTTTTTTTGTGCTTTTCGGTTAGATAACGTAGGAATTGAGTTGTTTATGTGAGAATATCTGTGTTTTTGGGTAATTTTTGTTGTACACTTAGCGCCAAAACACACGGTGAAACTACAAAAAAATAACTGCAACGCAACTGAAACTGCTACTTACTTTTGAGTTGCATCGCAGTTTCTGCTATAGACTTCCTTAGAAAACCACACACGACGCAACTAGTTTGAAACGTTTCGTTTCAGTTGTGTTGCACCGTGTGTTCTAGGTCTTGGATAACAAAATTTTTATATTAGGATTACGTTTTACGTGGATGCAAAAAAAATATTTGTTATCTTTAAAGAATATGATCTAAATACATACTTATACAAGATTTTTTACTGATTTTGTTACAATGAGAACTATTTAAAGTAAAACTATTAAACTATTTGAACTATTTTTTTAAGTAGCTATAAAATAATACATATAAAATAAATATATATAAAATATATAGATATAAAGTTTTATAACAGAAAACCTTTTATTGTGCAGTTTTTATTGTTAAAAAAAAAATATTTAAAGAATATTTTTTAACCAAAAATAAGTACCTACCAACCTTTATTTTTTACATCAATTAATTGACAGGTAGGTACTGAAAACGACAAATTAGCTTAAAAAACTTAAATAGAGGGTTACAATAAGAAATTAACTGAATTAAATAATATATACTTAACCAACAATAAGCAGATACATTACCTTAATTATAATTACGGACAATATTTTCCTGTTTTTCTATTAAAAACTCTTTAATTTTCTAAATAGCGTTTTATTACTTTTAATGACAGAAAGGGTGAATAATTAATGTAATGTAGGGTTGAGTTACATTACCTCTTTAATTGTTACGTTTACTAATTGGATAGGAAAACAAAACATTATTCAATATTCATTTAGGTTTTTTTTTAATTAGTCATTTTTCTTGACGTAATAATTAACTGACAGATGTCTTTTTTTCTCTTTTTGTCTTGGTTTTATATTGGGTAATAAATAAGTTGACTTTTTTCGTGACAAATTTATATGAAAAGGTACTGCTTAAAATGTATATTAATTACAAAACTATATAATTAATTATATTATGATATGAAAAGTTCTGAGTCTGAATGTTTTTTGTACCTCTATCTATATTTTAAAGTCATAGTAACTATCTAGGTACCTAAATAATTATAGTTCCTAAGCTGTACTTCACTTAGCAGTTACAGTGATAGAAAACGGCAGTTGCCATTTTGAAAATTAAAATAAACAACAATTAACATATTTTTCTAATTGTCCACAGGTCCCAGAAGTAGAAGGATGAAGAAGAAGATGAATCCAGAAGAGAAGAGACCGAGGACAGCTTTCAGTGCCGCTCAGCTTGCTAGACTAAAGGTAAGGATCTAGATTTAGGTATCCATTTTCGGTACCTAGATCATTAATTATAATGTCAATGTAGAATAAATATAATACCACCAATATAAACATTCTATTATATAAGTGGCATTATGAAAAACAAGCAAATATAATAATATTTTAAAAAATAAAAAGGAAAATATGACGACAAATCTTTATTGAAATAAATGCCAAAGTACAGAAAAAAGATGTCAATGTGGATAAAGTTTAAACTTTAGTTTGTTTAGGTATTTTGGCAAAGTTAAGATTTAATTTTGATGAAAATCTAAGATTTTTACTTACTTGTTAAATTAATCAAGAAGATACATAAAGTGTCACACATATTTCAACTGTTTTTAGTCGAATAACAACACACAAAATGTAAACAGCATAAATAGTTATTTATAAATATATAAATAAAAACCAAAAAAAAAATATATATATATATAAAAATTATATAAAAACCAAAAATCTTCCATCCTTACATTATGTTTTTGTCTCCAGCACGAGTTCGCCGAGAACCGCTACCTGACGGAGCGCCGCCGACAGGCGCTGGCTGCGGAGCTGGGGCTGGCGGAGGCTCAGATCAAGATCTGGTTCCAGAACAAACGCGCCAAGATCAAGAAGGCCAGCGGTCAGAGGAACCCACTCGCGCTGCAGCTCATGGCGCAAGGACTCTATAATCATAGTACAGCTACTGAGAGTGATGAAGAAGAGGAAATTACTGTCACGTAAATTAAATTGGCTTTTTTGGTGTTATTTTGAGATTTGAGCTGGCAACTCTGTCGAAAAAAAATTTATACATTTTGTTTTTGAATACATTATGGTAACACTCAAAATGTCAGTAAAATCTGCTGTTATTTAAAGATTGACGGTCCGTTTCGCCACTTACAGATAAAATTAAACTGACAGATAAGCCTATGTCTATTTCATAAAATATGACGACTGAGTGACTGGTATAAAATAATTACCTGTGAGTTATATTTTATTACTGGGTTGTAAAACGGGCACTGTGTCTGCTAAAAAATATATAAATTATTTTGTTTTTGAAATAATTATGGTAACACTCAAATACTTAATAGTAATTCGAATTAAGAAAATTGTTAGAGACGCCTTTCAAATAGATAGAAGTTGCCTTTTTAAAAAAATAATATTTAAATATCAAAATAATTATTTCAAAATTTTAATAAATAAATGCATAGACAGTAGAGGCGAATAAAATGTTCCTGTAATTGTATAGAACTCGACTTTTAGTTTTAATGTATTTATTTTAAATATTGATTAATTTATTTTTAAGTAGTCCGTAATATGAGTAGTTAAAATGTCCAAAATTCACGATTTTGTAAATAAATTATTGTAATTAAATATTTTATAGTAGAAAAAAGCTTTTTAAAATTGGTATATCACATCTTATTGATTACTGGCTAAGAGAAAAAACGGTCGATGGACGAAAGCAGTCACAGAGTGGTGGCCGAGACAGGGACGTCGATCAGTGGGCCGACCACCCGCTCGCTGGGCAGATGACATCGTCAGATCGACAGGGCCGCTATGGGTAAGACTGGCACAGGACCGTAGTGAATGGCGCGAAAATAGGGAGGCCTATACAGCAGTGGGGAGAAACGGGCTGATTAGATTGATTGACATCTCATTACAAGAACACAGTTTAAAAAATACACAGTAAAACAGTTTCCACAATATGAATATATAAAAGCCCTTTTAACTTCCCCACGACAGGGGCATGAGCCTACTCTCATACGAGAGTGATTAGGACGTAATCTATCATATACATATCTATTATAAAATGTAGGTACCTATTGTTAACACCTAAGACCCAGAACACACGGTGAAACGGAACTGCAACGCAAGTGAAACTGCTAGTTACTTTTGAGTTGCATCGAAGTTTCTGCTATAGATACCTAGACTTCTTTAGAAAACCATACACGACGCGACTGAAACGAAACGTTTCAAGCTAGTTACTTTCAACTAGCTTGAAAACTGCAACTCAAAAGTAACTAGCAGTTTCAGTTGCGTTGCAGTTGCGTTTCACCGTGTGTTTTGGCGCTTACGTAACTTTGTGTGATTATATGATTTATGACTAAATAATTATGTAAAAATATTGCGAATATTCAGGAGAATAATGTGGTGAAGGTGTGATATACCAATTTTTATCAATTATGAAGTTTTTGTGAAATATAAAGATGCGATATAATAACCAAATAGATTTACGTAGATGTTTTTTTTTTTGATAAATGAATTTAAAAATAAAAGTTTTTTTTAGAACTTGGCTATTTACGCTGCTGCGTTTTTAAGAATTGTGTCAAAATTGTATCATTTTTGAAAATATTTTTTTTTTTATATTACTGACTTAGTCTTACTTAATTACAAAAGTTTTTTTTAAAATATAACATTGAAAAAATGTTTTAGTCATGTTTCTTCCATTCATTTGTTTTTTTGTAAATATTTTTAATATTTTATTTTAATTAGTTATTTTTGACTGTGCTGTAGATAACTATGAATTTGTAAATAATATAATAAGTATTAATAATAAATTATATCTTATTGATTTACAAACATAACATTTGTTTTTTTTTTATCTATTTCATCCCTGAGTAGATAGAGGTACTCCTTACTTATTTAGAAAAAAAATATACTCGATAGGAAGTGTCAAAATCTTCACAATTTTACCACATCATAATAAATAGTAGGTACTACTTAAAGTACCTACTACTTCCATAGTACTACATATAGTACAACCTTTACTATTAGTTACTACAAAAAAAACAACTATCTTACGTAGGTACCTACGTAATTTTGTTATATCACCGTCGATGTCCAATACACATAGCAATTCCGTAGGTACCCATCTACCAGTCAATTTCAAAAATAGAGACACATTTCATAAATCAAAAATGCATCAAAATGTGTTCAGTAAATCATGCGTGTCTGAATTAGATTTGCATTTTAGATAGAGTTAAGAGTTTATATTGGAGTTAGTATAAGAGTAGGCTCGTTCCCCTGTAGTGGGGACGTTAAAAGCGCTGATACTGATAAGAAAGATGAAGTAAAGAATGACAAAAAATACTAAGACCCAGAACACACGGTGAAAACTAAGTTGAAACGTTTCGTTTCAGTTGCTTCGTATGTGGTTTTCTGAGGAAGTCTATAGCAGAAACTTCGATGCAACTAAAAATTAACTAAAAGAAAGTAAAAGTAAGTAATTTCTTTTAGAAATATGCTGTACCTTTTGTATAACTTCTCTTTTATTCTGTCTCTATGTACTATCATCTTACAATAAACTGTTAAATAAATAACTAGCAGTTTCAGTTGCGTTGCATTAGCGTTTCACCATGTGTTTTGGCGCTTAAAGAAAACATAGTAAGACACTTTTGTTAAAATATGTAATTAAAACTTTAAAGGATTTATTAGTTGCGTTTTTAAATTTTTAACAAAACGCGCACTAGGACTGGTGGCTTTGGCGTCGTTTTGACGCAGCAAGAGAGGAACGGTGGTAAGACGCGACGTTAAATGCTTTTTCGGTCGTTTCATATTCATACACGCGTACACGCGCGCTACATACGCGAGGCCAAAACACACCGGATGCGTATGCGTAGACGTATGCGTACCTCTGAGTTGTAACGTATGGAACTGTCACCGCTTGCGTAACGTAGACGTACACGTCGACGTGACGCGTAGCCCGGTGTCACGTCGGGTTACACCGTAACTACGCGCGTGGCTACGCCGTGCTTACGTCTACGTTACGCATACGCATCCGGTGTGTTTCAGCCCAAAAAGCAGACGCACGTATACGGGCGTATACGTCGAACATGTGCGGTGGTGTCAGTATCAACATGGACTATACGAGCTTAGAAGTACGCCGTTGCAGTGGTGGCGCTGTGTGTCGGTCGGGTCTCCTACTTCCCTAAAATATGTGGAAGGGGTTGATGGCTGGCACATGCGTTGAGACCTGTGTGAAGGTGCTGCTGTGATGGCCGGTCATGTCATGCGGATCCTATGAAACTAAGCCTTTCACTTCTCTGTTTCCCATTTACTTACCTTACTTTTTCCTGGATATTGCGGGGTAAAATTTTTATTATTTATTATTTATGGATAGCTATTTTGAAATATTAATTTTATTATATGTTTCTGTGTTTATGCCTCAGATTTGTGAAACTTAAATTGAAAAGAGCAACCCTACAGAGTTTCTTGCTAGGTTCTTCTCTGGGGAAAACTGCACTCTTGCGAATCTAGCATTAACTTTAAAAAATTACCCGTCCTAAGTGTTGTCAAAACCTACAGGATTAAATGATTTTTATTTCATTTTCATTTCATTTCATTTTAAGTACGTCAACGAAAAGACGCGCGTATAAAACGGTAATCTGAAAATGCCCTAATGTGGGTTCCCCCTAGAAAGCACTAGAATTTAGGAATCACGGTACTTAATTTTCACTAGTAAATGTCAAAGCTCACTCCTATAGTCTATTTCATGCTTCACAAGTGAAATGATTTAAATGCCTCTCCCGGGAATCGAACCCAGCGTTAATTGTTCGCCAGAACTCACACATTTTAGCATTCGCTTTGATCTATTTCGTACTAACTAATTATTTGGATTTTAGTCGTACTCGTAAGTGTATTTAGTCGTAGGTAGAGAACTTGAAAATGACGTGCATGTATGAGGCGACTGATGAATGTGGATGAAGCGAAAGAGGTGTGTTTGGATCGTAGCAAGTGGAGGGAACGCTATTTAATTTACGATATTCTATTGTGTGTCGACAGAGTGTCAATGTGTCGATGACAGAGTGTTTGACACATTTGGTATTCTGCTAAATAATGGCTTACACTAATTGCCTTTGAGTATAGAATACCTATATGAATAGGTGCCACATTTTTTTTTTCATATACAAATGAGTTTATGACAGCGTGCCAAGTTCGGCGCAAGTTTTTCATATTTCTCTTGGTAGATGACCTGTCAAACTATAAGAAGTTCCAAACAAAAAGGTAGCCATTATGCGCCAGACCAAGGATGCAGATCCAGACGGTATGGCACCTCCTTATATATTCTAATTGCGACCAAATGTGTCAAAAAATTAATTGACACTCTCATTGACACTCTGCCGACACACAACTGAGGCTATTTTTAATTAGCAGTCTTGGAAGCCAGATTAAGATTAAAATGTAAGTATCTTTACAACATTGTAGCTTACACATCAGAATAACACATAGGCTATAATTATTTTAAGATATTGTGTAAGTTTCCCAAGATATGACGATAAATCCGTACGAAGTCGCGGGCAACCTCTAGTTACATTTATACAGGATGTTAATAAACATTCTATTCTTAAATTTGCCGCCACATTTGACACTAGACAGCGTGTTGCTAAATGTCACATGATGTATAGAGGGTGCTCCACTAATTGGAGCCCAATTATAAGTGTCATAGATGTGAGATATGGTTGTGTGTATAGGGTGATCCAAAATATGAACAGTCGAAAGATTTTATGATTTTTATAGTTATTGATTTTTAACCCCCGACGCCAAAAGAGGGGTGTTATAAGTTTGACCCCTCTGTCTGTGTGTCTGTCTGTGGCACTGTGGCTCCTAAACGCGTGGACGCATTTGGATGCGGTTTTTTTAATTTAAAGCTGGTATTCCTGGGAGTGTTCTTAGATATATTATATGCAAATCGGTTCAGCCATTTCAAGGTCATCAGCTCTTTTGTCGGCTGTGGTAGGGTTGTAAATCCAATATAACAGCAGATATGTCGTGTTTGGATTCATTTTGATCAGTGTTTAATTCTTAATATAATGCAATGGCGACAATAGGTGAAGAGCTGATGATGGAGTCAGAATTTCCACCATTCTTGAAAATGTAACAGCAGATATGTCGTGTTTGGATTCGTTTTGATCAGTGTCCAATCCTTAATATAATACTTTTTATAGTCGAGGGTTTTGAAAATTATTAATTTAATTTTTATAAAGTAGGTACTTACCTATAGAATAATTACAGAACCAGGGATTTTAATAGCTATCTAAAATAATGGTATGTATTTTTAAACGTTCTTATTAAGAGATACCCGATCGAGACACGTTCGTCTTTCCTCATTCAAAAATTCAAATTAAAAAATAATTTATTCGTAGGTAACATTAAATTTTCACTTGAATTCGTCTCACATTAAAAAATATAAAAAAGACATAGGTACTTAATGATTAATTTAAAGAACAAAAAAAATATTAAAGGAGGGAAGCTACGCTGACTTCGGAAGTCAGATTCCCTAGAGAAGAAGCCAGCAAGAAACTCTAGAGGTTGCTCTTTTTAAAAATATTGTTTACAATAATTTGTTTACAAAGAACACATATATTATGATCGTGTGGAGCTAGAGCATTTCCACACCATGCCCTATTGTCATTAATAAAATCGTTAATACTATAATACGCTCTTTGTAAAAGAGTCCTCTTGATACACCGTTTAAACTTAGTTTCCGTTAAAATTAGTACATTATCAGGCAGTTTGTTGTAAAACCGTATACAGTTCCCTCAACATTTCCATCCACTGTCGCCTTGTATATCTCTTTCGTTATTCTCTTTTCGCTCTAATCGAATGTAATCAAGTCATATAGGTATATCCTACTGCTGCACAAAGGCCTCTCTTCTGTTTCAAAATGCTTATCTTATCTTATTTAGCCATTGGTGTCCCACTACTTACATAAAAATAAAAAGTAATCAATAATTACATTATTCTTATATTTAACTGAAGTTTTATTAAAACATCTTAGGTAACAATTCCTTCTGATACACTGATCACACCTTTTCTATAAAAAATCACTTTAAACACATCCTGTATAAACAAATAAATCAGTTAACAGAAATGCTTTGGACGCGCATCGTTTGGCGTTACCTTTTAGTTGCACTATATTTGGAACATACTGTATATTGTTTTTTTTTTTGTCTCTTGACTAATTGGCAGTAAGCACCTATTTAGTGTGATACCTAATTATTAGAATTATTTATTGTTTGTGTGTTAATGGAAGGAGATCGACTAAGATTTACCAGAAATGTCAAAAATATATTATAAATATATTATATATAATATATTATATTAGTAGGTACCTATGGTAACACTCAATAATTGTCGTTTGTATTGAGATATGTCATGTCAAGATAAAATCACTGATATGACGAACTTATGGATATGAAATACTGTCTGGATCTGCGTGTCTCTATCTGGCGCAAAATGGCTACTTTTCGTAGGAATGTCATATCGTTTGACAGGACATCTACTAAGAAAACTATGAGAAAATTTGGCGCAACCTTGCCATGCTGTCATTAAATAATTTTTAATACGGAAATGTCAAATTCCAGAACTGCTGCGATTGGTAGAAATACAATTTTGTATTACTACTAGCGCCGCCGTTCAGTTCACAGATACGTTGGTCTGTCTGTAACTTCGCTTTTCATTAGCAGAATCCACAATTGTCGAGTTGCTACTTAAAAAATAAAATGGTACAGTCAGCATAATAAGTTGATGAACACATTCAGATTTTCAAAATTCATAATGCATATTATGCAACATTATTAGACGTCAAAACTTAAAATATTTTCCTTATTTTGGAGTTTTTTTTGCTAAGCGATTTTCGTCTAATTAGGGTGTATTTTACTTTTGAAAATCTAATTTCTGTTCATCGACTAATGATGCTGAATTGCTGACCGTACCTACCTCTTTTCTATTGTCTATTTTTTATTTCTGTTTTGGATTGGCATTTTAAATCCTACTAATATTATAAATATCAATGTTTTACCAATCGATAGATGTTTGTCGCTCTTTGATGCAAAAACTACTTTTTTTCTAAACCGCGCATGACATATAAAATTGACATTTTGGTACCCGCCAAAATGCACGTGCAGTCACGCAAGCGCAATTCATCCCTTTCTTCCTTTAAATAACTTTGTAATACTCTAATATTATACAAAATCGAATGTTGTCATCGAGTAACCGTTGGTAAGTAAACCCCGATGATAGCAGTTAACTAAATCTGTCAGTTTGTACAATACATCACTATAAGTGGCAATGCATTTTGGAACTTATTTTTGGTTCATATTTAAGTTGTTCTTTTGTAAACACGTGACTCAAATCCATGGGATTGACTTGCTCTTCTATCAAGCTTTCTTTATGTTGTCTACACACCAAAGCCGCCGGCATGCATCATACGAATGACAGCTGTCAAAAAAGCCGGCGGCTTTGGTGTGTAGATACCATTATACGGCATAACTGTTCATACTTATACAATTGTGATTTACTTACATTCCTTAAATTAAATGAATGTTATTATATTTATGGATAGCTCCTTTGATGTAATAATTTTATTGTATGTTTCTGTGTTTATTCCTGAGATTTGTAAAACTGAAATTGAAAAGAGCAACCCTACAGAGTTTCTTGCTAGGTTCATCTCTGGGGAAAACTGCACTCTTGCGAATCTAGCATTAACTTTAAAAAATGACCCGTCCTAAGTGTTGTCAAAACCTACAGGATTAAATGATTTTTCATTTCACATGATTGTAAACGATATTTTTGAAAAGAGCAACCTCTAGAGTTTCTAGCGGCTCAAGTCTCCTAAACAATATTTTCAGTTGTGTGTCGGCAGAGTGTCAATGGCATTTTTTGACACATTTGGTCGTGTGGCGTGTAAATACTTTTTATACTTAAGTAAATACTTTTTATTCTATTTCGACTTTAAAAAAAAGAAATTTCAAATATTTTGTTCTTGACGTTTTTGTTGTTTTTTCTTGCTGTCACATTTTATATTTTGTGCTGTACATTTTCTTTAATATTAAAAACATTGTTACTAAATAACCTCGCTCTTTCGCCTTCCTTAATTCTTCCCCATAGTCGCAAACAGTGCTACAAGGATCCTTTGGCACGTGGCGGAAATCGGAACTAACGACATCATCTTGTAAATTGTCATTATTCTGAGTTATTTATTCACAACCCACGCCCTCCTGATAATGTCACTCAAGTGTCAATAGATCCTTGTAGCACTGTAAGCTGTTTAGTACAAGTTTAGTAAAATACCTGTGTTAAAAAATGCCATTGACACTGCCGAGACACAACGGAGCCTATTTTCAATTAGCAGACTTGGGCTCCAGGCTGATAAAATAAAAAGTTTTTTTAAACAAATACTTACTCGTAATCTTAAAAATCAGTAAGTCAATATACCTGCGAATTTCAAGCAAGTTAGCTGAAGTGCGCACACGCAGAGAAAGTCTCGGGGCGGCACGAGTTATGCGTTATTATTGTTATTAAATATAGTTCGCTTATTGCTCCCGGTGTGGAGGGGGAAAGATTATTGTGGATTGTGTTATAGGTAATAAGGTATTTTTTTAAACTAAATTTAGTAGAATTTAACATACACACATACATATCCGTCACGCCTCTCTCCCATTGGGGTAGGCAGAGACCACTCCCTTCCACTTGCTACAATACAAACAAACCTCTAAAGAAAGAAAGAAAAAAAAAGAAAAAAAAAGGAAAGAAAGAATTAGTAGAATTTTAAAAAGTAATAATTTTGACAGGTACCTACTTACCTACTTTCTTAGAAAAAAGGAAAAAAATCTTTAATGACTTTAAAAAAATATTGCAAAAACTTTAAGTAAGTACATATTTAATTTTTCACTAGTCCTACTTATTTTTATCATAATGTTTAAAAAAAATGAACTCTCCGTTGTAGGCAGACTGACAATGAAAAGAATCTTCTTACTAGTCGTTTTTCGGATCTGTATTTTTGACTGTCTAACTAAAATAGTATCTTATGGTATCTATACACCAAAGCCGCCAGCTTTTTTGACAGCTGCCATTCGTATGACGTAACGCCAGCCTTGCCTGGTGGCATGCCGGCGGCTTTGGTGTGTATAGATAGCAAAATAGGTGTGAATAATTTCATATAAAACACTCTACCACAGGAACCTCCGTTTACTGTATCCAACACACGACAGACAGAACCTCCTCCCTCCGTCCCCGCGAGTAAACCCGCGCATCCACACTAGTCGTTCGGTATTAAACCGCGACGAGGCGAGCTACGTGTGTGGTCCTCGGCTGGAATGATGCTCTACTTTGATATTTTTAGGTTTTAAATAGGCAGTAGATTTTTAGGCTTTTTTGAATAGATTATTTTGGTCTTTTAGGATTTTTGGATTGTTGAAGTGTGGTTTGAAATGTTTCTTATTGGACTCTTATTTGATTTTTATAGGTACCTATCTAATCTTAATATTATAAATGTCAATGTTTGTGGCTATGGATGTAGATGAGGATATTAATGTTACTCTTTTACGCAAAAAAAAAAACAGATTTTAATAAAACTTTACAATATTATTGTAGCTTGCACATCAGACTGGGACATCAGAATAACATAAAAATATTCCAAATTTGAAATTTAAAAAAACAAAAGTTTAATTCAAAAAGTATTTATACAAAAGTGGAACATTCATTTTCTTCCTTTTACTAAAACTACTACCATTTCACTACATTTAAACCTTTCGCATAACTACCCATGGTAAACTAGTTACAAACTAGACATTTTCATGGCGAATTAGTTATAACTCCAATAAAATATGATCCAGTCGAGTAGATAAAGAATCAAGTAGAGCCATAATCCACGCATGAAATTCGCAACGATGAACGCTTAGATTAAAAGGTAAATTAACTTAATTAATATATAAATAAACTGATTCCGTAACTACGTACAATAAATGAATAAATATACTTTTACTGTCTTCTTTGATTTATTTATATTAATGTCCAAGTCTGCTAATAGGCATGATGACAAAAAAAAATTTTAAGTCCATCACATAGATTATTTTAAAATATTCGACACGTATTTTTTATTTTTTCTCTCAAACTGAAAATGACAAAGATACACTCGGTTAAAGTTGCTCGTGACGTCACGCCTCAATACGATTTTAACCGAGGAGTGACGTCAATACCCACTCCGTAACTTTGATGCTCGGTAACTTTGTATTTATTTATGTATTTGATCAGGTAAAAAATGTGTTTCAAATATTTTTTAATAGCCTAAAAGACGGACTAATTATTTTTTGAATTTTTGAATGTAGTCATCATCCCCATTTACAATAATCTCAGTAGTGTATTTTTTGACACATTTGGTCGCAATCAGTGTTAACCATTGTTTAGCAGAATACCAAATGTGTCAAAAAATGCCATTGACACTCTGCCGACACACAACTGAGGTTATTTTAAATAAGCAGACTTGGGCCCCTGGCTGCTCGCGACTTCGTATGCTTTTATATTGTCATATCTTGGAAAACTTACACAATATCTACAAATAATATAGCCTATGTGTTATTCTAATGTGCAAGCTACAATATTGTAAAGTTTCATCAAAATGTGTTTAGTAGTTAATGCGTGAAAGTGTATTGATTTCATTCTGTCTATAATTACGACGATGAATTTAGAATTTGTTTATAATTATGACTATAAATGCATACGAAGACGCAGGCAGGTACTAGTCATAAATAATAAAAATGGTGATCCCATTAAAAACAGAACATTCGACAATTTGGCAATGTTATACAGGGTGTAACAGAAAGGGGGTATAATGCCGAAACACAGCGATAGTCCTCGTGAAACTGAACAACTTTCCCACAGAAACGCGTCGTAACTTGAAAAAATTTTTGGATCGCCCGTAGGTACTTACTCGATCAGCTGATCAGGCATTTTGTATGGGGAGGCGAAATATTTCTTTCGAGTTACGACCCATTTTCCTTGGGGAAAGTTGTTCAGTTTCATGAGGACTATCACTGTGTTTCGGCATTATACCCCCTTTCTGTTACATCTGTATAAGAATATTTAGTTTTTTGTAAGTAAAGCAACATTCAATCTTAAATAAAACAAATAATTACTAAAACAATAGAAAAATAAGAACACAAAAACGGTTGCTACAGTTTTCAAATTATCACCAATCAGCGTATTTGCCGAACTACTCACGATGTTTGCCGAGAGCGCCCGAAGTTTGCCGATCGGCGCCCAAAGTTTACCGATCATGATTCCTTTGGGATTCTCCATTTGAACTCGTAATGTAAGTACTTAGTACTATTTTTAGGGTTCCGTAACCAAAGAGTGAAAACGGGACCGTATTATGGTCTGTTCACACATATCCGGGCCGTGCCCGGTACGTGTCCGGGCCGTGGCCCGTCAGGAGGGTAAACAATTCGTCGTCATGGGAACCGGACGCGTTGTCATGACGACGTATTGTTTTCCCTTTTCTGAGACATTTACTGAGACTTGGCTGTCCGTCTGTCTGTCTGTCCGTTCGTCCGTCTGTCTCATGAACCGTTATAGCTAGAGCGTTGAAATTTTTACAAATTATGTATTACCATTGCCGCTATAACAAAACATACTAAAAACAGAATAATAATAATTATTAAGGGTGGATCCCATACAACAAACGTAAATTTTTGCTTTTTTTTTGCTCGATAAGTATGTGAATGGTACGGAACCCTTCCTGCGCGAGTCCGACTCTCACTTGGCCGGTTTTTATTTTAAAACAAAAGCTTGCTCTAGTCAATCAAAAGCTCATGCGTTTAATTATGATAATTATCGATAATTTGTTTTGGAAATATTGATTCTTTTAGGCTGGTAATACTGAATACTTATTTGTACTTCCTTTTAAAATGTTACCCTCTTTGAGTATAAGCAGTTGCCCCATTTTTTTTTCATATACAAATGGGTTTATGACAGCGCGCCAAGGTAGGCGCAAGTTTTTCATAGTTTTCTTGGTACATGACCTGTCAAACGATAAAAAAATCCATACAAAAAGATAGCCATTTTGCGCCAGACCAGGCACTTTGATCCAGACGACATGGCCTTATACATATATATTCTAACTTACATTTAACTTATATATTCACGTCAGTTTAGGGTAACCTTTATCAAAGGTAACCCTAAACCGACGTGCATGTACCTATGAGGAAACTGATGAATGTGGATGAAGTGAAAGAAGTGTGTTTGTATCGTAGCAAGTGGAGGGAAGTCTCTGTCTACCTGGATGGGGGAGATACGTGACATGAGAGATATGAAGAATATGTTATAGCCTAAAAACCAAACAGTAATCAATGACAAGAGCAAAACAATCATACATATCTGTCACGCCTCTCTCCCATCGAAGTAGACGAGACTTCTCTCCACTTGCTACGATACAAACACACTTCTTTCGCTTCATCCACATTCATCAGTCACCTCAAAATAAAACCTTGTCAAAATATAAAAAAACGACAACTACAAAAAAGGTCGTTAGGCATGATGACTAAAAATTTTTTAGTCCATTACATAGATTACCTATTTTAAAATATTCGACACGTATTTTTTCTTTTTTCTCTTAAACTAAACATGACAAAGATACACTGGGTTAAAGTTCCTCGTGACGTCACGTTTGAGTACGATTTTTACTCAAAAGTGACGTAAAAACCCCCCACTCCGTAACTTTGATGCTCTGTATCTTTGTATTTATTTATGTATTTGATCAGGTAAAAAATGTGTTTCAAATATTTTTTAATAGCCTAAAAGACGGACTAATTATTTTTTGAATTTTTTAATGTAGTCATCATCCCTATTTGCCAAGAAAACGCGACCCGCGGTTCGCGCGTTTTTTGCAAGACAAACGCATGTGCGTACGTGCATGAACCCTTTATCAAACCTATTTCAAAATCTAATCTCAACATCCGGAGGAAGTGTATTAACACTCAATATAAAGAATCTCAAACATTTGTCCGTCTGTCGGTTACCGTTTGAAATACACTTTAATTCACAAACAAACATACTAACTGCAGTTGTTTTATAGTATCTCTAACATAGGCTGTATGGTAAGTAGCTAGAGTCATTCGTTACTATTAAAAAAAAGTAAAATTTGACGTTTGATATGAAAAATGACAAATATACGTCTTGGCAAAGTCGCGATGAAATGTCAATGTTGGTGCCGATGGATGTATGTTACTCTTTCACGCAAAAACTACTGAACTGATTATAATGAAACTTTACATTAATATTATAGTAACACAGAAGCTATATTATTTTCAGATTTTGTTTTTTTTTTCAAGATAATTATTATGATATATGCAGTCACGGGCAGCCTCTAGTAATTTTACGTATTATAGGTATTACGCTTTGTGTAGGGGGTCTATTTGTCTCTAGTGGGAATCGAACCGACGACCTATGGCATGGCAGGCAGGGGTCACTACCAACCACGCCAACAGGGGTCCAAGTCTGCTTATTTAAAATAGCCTCAGTTTTGTGTCGGGAGAGTGTCAATGGCATGTTTTGACACATTTGGATTTCCGCTAAACAATTTTTACACTGATTGCGACCAAATGTGTCAAAAAATGCCATTGACACTGCCGACACACAACTGAGGCTAGGTACATTAAAGGCCAAAACACACCGGATGCGTATGCGTTGCGTATGCGTAGACGTATGCGTACCTCTGAGTTGTTATGTATGGAACTGTCACCGCTTGCGTAACGTAGACGTAGACGCAAACGGTGACAGCATACATTACACGCATACGTCTACGCATCCGGTGTGTTTTGGTCTTTAATATAGCCTTAGTTGTGCGTCGGCAGTGTCGATGGCATTTTTGACAGATTTGGTCGCAATCAGAGTAAGCCATTGTTTAGCAGAATTCCAAATGTGTCAAAAAATGCCATTGACACTCTGCCGGCACACAACTGAGGCTATATTAAATTAGCAGACTTGGGTTCCAGTAGTAGCCCCTATGTTAAAGCTACAGGTTTCCCTACAAGCCCACATCAATCAAATTACTAAAGTAGTTGCGTTAAAGTGATTAAACTCGCTATCTTTTCTAAAGAGGTGCTACGTAAA
Organism: Anarsia innoxiella; assembly: GCA_947563765.1. Classification (NCBI taxonomy): domain Eukaryota; kingdom Metazoa; phylum Arthropoda; class Insecta; order Lepidoptera; family Gelechiidae; genus Anarsia; species Anarsia innoxiella. The sequence goes on from OX387417.1 coordinate 1,295,270, forward strand.
TATTGGGTTGTGGGGATGTACGGTAGTGGAGTCGCGGGAAGACGTTGTATGCGGCGCAGGGTCGGTCGTTGCGGAGGTTGAGGCTTTTGTGTTGCAGTGGATGTGCACGAGGTGATTGGTGATGATGAAGATGAAGATGAAGATGATGATGATGACTTATGATGATGACGGGAGTGGAGTTGACACGGGGACGCAACTAGGTTTAAAAAAATTACATCGATATTTTATAGTGTTTATTTTTTAGTGTGTATTTGCCTACGAAATAATAAAATGATATTGATATAAATAAATATGTACTTACCTTCCTATATTAGTTACAGATTAGTGATTAAATGTCATAATAGTTACTCCATCAGGGATTCAAGGCCCCTAATTTAAAATAGCCTGAGTTGTATGTCGGCAAAGTGTCAATGAGAGTGTCAATGTCATTTTTTGACACATTTGGTAGCAATACTCGCAATCAGTGTAAGCCATTGTTTAGCAGAATACCAAATGTGTCAAAAAATGCCATTGACACTGCCAACATACAACTGAGGCTAAGTATTTCATAACACCTGCATTAAAAATCAATCAAATGAAAATTGTCACAGCAGCGTCTCCGCCCCAATTACACCCCCATGTGTTCCCAACTCAAATCGTCCGGGCAGTATACACAATCATTGGTCGAGATCAAAAAATGTATTGGTGCAAAGCTCTCGGACTATTACCCGGGTGTACTGCGACTTATCTTCTTGATACTTTGGTTTAAATGTGGTCTCATTCAATATTCAAGTCTCAAGAGTAACCTAAACGCGTACATGTGTACATGAGGCGACTAATAAATTTGGATATAGGTTAAGAAGAAAGGTTAAGTTAAGAAGAAAATAAGTACCCTAAGTAATTAACCGACTTCAAACTAAAAATAATTGAATCAACAAAAAAAGGGAAGTTCTCAATTCTATTTTGTTCATTTTGTACAGTCTGTACCTGCTTGTGTATATTTATAACTAGAGGCTGCCCGCGACTTCATTCGCATATAAAAAACATGCTATCATAAAAAATATAACCTATGTGTTATTCTGATAAGCTATAATATTGCCAAGTTTCATCAAAATCTGTTCAGTAGTTTTTTCGTGAAAGAGTAACAAACATATCGGCACAAACATTGACATTTATAAATAAATAGGAAGTAGGATTAACTATCGAATTTAAAAAAAAAACAAATCACTTACATAAAAAATAGCACTGCAAAATTCTTAGCGCAAGTATCAAAACTGTTTAAAACCAGTTTACCTGTATTGAATGCCACCTCAACTTGGGTGGTCCGAATGTATCAAGATCGCACCTCTCTCTCACACAACCGCCTTTCTCCTATATCGCTATCTCTGTCTGTGGTTTGCGGTCAAAGATTATGTAAATAGAAGGTTAGTATTGAAATGTATAGAGTATGGAATTTTGCAAATAATTTTTGTGTAGGTACATATTTCAGTTGAAAATTTTAATTTTTTAAATAGATATATTAGTGAAAATTAGAGGTGGGCCGAGTACTCGGTTTATACTCGGTACTCGGCACTTTTTTTACTACTCGTAATCGGCCGAATAACTCGGTTAAAATGCCGAGTACTCGGTGCAAGTAAATCTACCCCACGCACTTGATCTGCTTTGTAGATCATAGTCTAATTCCTTCTTATGATACATATTTAGGTCTTTGCACAGCAGGAGCAATGTTACAAGCTGCTATTATCATAATTATTTAGAAGAAAAATTCATAAGCAGTGTTTTTTCAAAAAAAAAAAATGCCACTTGACGGTTGCGGTTTATCGTTTTCATTATGAATAATTAGCGGGGCGTGGGGGGACAGTTCTAACACCATTATCACCACTCGCTCCCGAGCTTCTTCGCGCGAAATTCTACCTACTTTAACTATACCGAGCAACTCGGCCGAGTACTCGGCTCGGTAAACTTTAAACCGAGTAATACTCGGTACTCGGTTACTCGGTAAAACTGGTACTCGGCCCACCACTAATGAAAATTATTTAGTGATTATTGTGGTCCAAAAAATAATTAAGTTAATAAAAAAATGATTGTTTTTAAAGACGGTTCACAGATCTACCAAGATATACGTGGGGAGGCCTCCAACAAGGTGGACTGACGACTTGGTTAAAGTCGCTGGAAACCGTTGGATGTGGGCAGCGCAAGACCGGTCGTTGTGGAGATCCTTCGGAGGCTTTCGTCCAGCAGTGGACGTCCATAAGCTGACATGATGAAGTTATCTGTGAACCAACCGTTATTGGAACTACGGCCACTAATACGGAAATGTCAAATTCCAGAACTGCTGCGATTGGTAGAAATACAATTTTGTATTACTACTAGCGCCGCCGTCCAGTTCACAGATAAGTTGATCTGTCTCTACTCTACGGATTGTAGTTTGACGTGACAATAGGTATCATACACGCAACCGAACTGAGCAGATCATGTATCTCTCTCGTTCGTGCCGCGCTCTCGCTTGCGGAACGGGACAATGACGTCATCTTTTTCGTGCATGCAGCCCGTAGTGTCGATTTATTAGACGTAATCACGTCAAAAAAAAAAAGTGTAACAATCAATTGCAAAAAAGGTCAATTAAGCTAAAACTCCAGACGTATAGCTATCACTGTCATTGTCAAATATCAGAATAAGACGGCGCGATGTTTATGAATTATTAACTTAATAAGCTTTTTATGCAACTTGGGTTTAAACAGCTGGTTATAAAGGCCCAAACGCATTAGCGTTTTCAGTTTTAATATGAAATAGCGTTAATCCGTCCTATCGTGGATTTTCTCCAGTGGCAAATCATTTTGTTTGAACCTAGAGACTAGAGACTGCCCGCGACATTGTACGCATTTATTGTCATATCTTGGAAACCTCACACAATAACTTAGAATTATGTAGCATAAAGCCTATTCTGATGTATAAGTTACAATATTGCTAAGTTTCATCAAAATCTGTTCAGCCGTTTTTGCGTGAAAGATTAACAAACATCATCGGCACAAAACTTTGACATTCAATTTTGTCGAGTGACAGCACTTTCAAAAATGTCATCCGATTAAAAACTGTACCAACACACGACAAGACACAGCCAGAAAAGGCTTTTTATATTCGTGTGAAACGTGTCAATCTTTAAATTAACTAACGTAACAACTTTACTTTACTTTTAAGTTACTCATATTTACTTAACTACTAATTTGCTTACTATCTAATTAGGTTCTTACTTACTAGGTACATACTTTAATTTTTACTTACTACTTACTTTTACTAGCTTAACTACTAAACTACTTACTTTTAACCTTTTAACTTTTATTAGTAGTTTTTTTCTTCAGATGGCCAAACGCCAAGCATCCATCAAAATATGGCCCACGGGCGAATTGACCATTGCAATTTTGGGCCCATCATCATTATGGTATGGCCCATTCTTTACTTAATGACTCATTTGGGCTTTAAAAAGATTAAAGACATACCTTCCATCTTAATCTGGAGGTTGCGGGTTTGATTCCTGACTGTTGCAACTTGTAACATAAATAAATAGGTTGCTTTTTTGCAAAGAAATTAGTTAGGTATACAAACTTTTTCGACTGTTATAAAATTAATTAAAAAACTATTGCTGTCACTGTCATTGTCGAAAATAAGAATAAGACAGTGCGATGTTTAATGTGTAGTAATATTGCGATTTTTTCTTTGTATAGGGCAGATTGGTGGGACGCAGCCACTGACAAGCATGGGCGATGCTTTTGCCTGAGACCAAATACATATTATCATGTACCTAAACAAAAAAAAAATTAAATTGATTAACTGTTTCCAAGAAGAAATACTTAATCAGCCGTATCAACCGATCAATACGGTTCAAAATGATGTGAAAAACCGAGCAAAATTTTCCATAAGTAAATAAAAATGAAGTGAACATTAACCGAGCTTATACAAATATTCAGATGATGGCAAAAATCTTGAGCGATGTTATTTTGAACAAACTAAAATGAAACTCCTCCACTACGTCAAATAATGCTCAAGAAGTTTGTCGTAACCACACAATTCTTAACGACCGACAAATGTCAAGCTGTCAAACTTCGACCCGACATCTAATTGGTCGAAAACGCCAAGTCTGTCATGACACTTGTCAAAACCTGTCAAAATATGATGATATCTCCCTAATTTGATCTAGCGATAGTCGATAACATGGATCGATAGAATTCATTGATTGATTTAATAGATCTTACAGTGTGTGTTTTGTTTTGTATTTATGTTTTGAATAATATTGAGAGAGTGTATTTGTTTTGTAGAAGGGGTATGAAAAAACTTACGTATTTCAAACTATGTAAATTTGATCAGTAAAAGGCGATAAAGAATACACATAGATCTTTGTAAAGCAATCGTCTAATTCCGACTTCGTATAGCGATATCTGTGTCGCACACACCATGACATTTGTTTTGTCAGTCGCGGTTCAAATGCGAGAGAGTGCTACAATAAAGTAAACTCTAAATTCAAATTCTGATGAACGATTAATCTAATAATTGATGTACATGGAAGTTAGCATTCGTTTGTATTCGGAAATACGATGATTGCCGATGTGCATTCTTTATCGCGATTTACTGTTTACTAGTTTGCCTGTTTTACCATCTACAGATAAAACTTAACTGCCAGATAAATGTCTGTTTCATAAAAAATGACGTTTTAAAACAATTCCGCTAAATTAAGTTAAGCGACCAAACTATAGCCAACAGATAAACATTCGACAGCAATATGTCACAAATTTGGTATTCTCTTAAGTGCCACGATTAATAGTCGATTAGTAGTCGATTAGTAGTCTCTAGAGGGTTTTGTCTACTGTCAAATAGCGAAGAGAATACCGTTTGGAACTGCCACTCATGTGACATTGCGGAGTAGAATACCGATTAAAGCGTAAAGTAATAAAATGTACGGCCGATCGCTGTCCACTGTCAACTTATCTGTTAAGAGAATACCAAAATGTGTCAATTCATACAATTCACATTCTAGAGAGACACCATTTTTCATTTGGTAATTAGAAGAAGGATGGTAGAGAGTATAAAATATCTGACAGATAAATTATGTCTGTAGAAACGAAACAGGCACTAACCTAAATACAAGCTGTACACTTTGTGTGTTCAGTCTAAAGTAATTTTACTCCAATAACGTAAAAAGTATTAAAATGACATAAAGTTAAATCGATTAAACATAGTAAATTGATATATTGGTGCGCGACCACCCAGTGCGCGTATTATTTATTTTCATTCGGCGCTTGCGCGTGATAGATCGGCGCGAGATGCTGATTGGTTGGCGTGGTAGGGTTGCCATTATTTAAAAAACTAATTAGTTTTAGGAATATTTTTGTTTTTTTTTACTTGATTTTTCCAGCTGTTTTTTATACCCGCTCAGTATGTCAAAAGACAATGCGTGTACTTAAATAAAATGAATTGGTTGGTAGTCTTCGTTTGCTTTCTTTAGGCCCTAAAGGCCTAAGTTTAGGCATTGGGCTGGCAACTTATGATTTTCAATATTGTTTAACTTGAATAGTACCTATATTTTTTTCATTCAATATACAATAAATAATACTAAGAATAGATTAAAAAGAATTGTCACGTTTGGCAGCTATTTTATAAAAGAAGGGAGATGGAAAAAGTATTTTTATAAAGATTTCAATATTTTAATAAATATTCCAAGCAGTAAAAATACTTGCTACAAGTTTAAAATTAATGTCTAGCAACCCTATACGCTGATTGGCCGGCGCCTCGCACATTCTATTTTCAAAATACCTTCTTGTATTGATCCCGTTCGATCGCTTTTAATTTCCCACAATCTTACATTTGCATCTCATTTGTTACGACACGAACAAATTCCTTAAAAAGGTTGTTTTTTTAACTGCATTTGTAAGTTTGCCTTCGATTTCCGACAAACTTACATTTTCAACTCGACTGTTAGAATTTCAGAACAAATTTTATAAAAAAGTTGTTATTAGAAGAGCATTTTTAAGTTTGTCGTTACAGTTAGAATTTCGAATGTTTGTTTTTCTCATTGATACGTGTTATTGTGGTGGCGCCATCTATATAAATAATAATGAGTTAAGTAGCTTATTGTTTTTTTTTTTACATTTTTATAGCTTAAGGCAGCACTTAGCACTTTTGAATAAAAACTTTTTTGTTTTAATTCGGCGTGTATTAGTTTTGTTTTGACAGTTCGTTTTTAGGTATGTTTTTTTCTTTTCATTACGCGTCATAGACTGATTTTCCCACCAAATTTTCGAACTATTTTAAATGTATTGAGTGAAGTTTGAATGAATGAAACTTTATTCTCATAATTTTCTAATTTCTTGGTATTATTTGTTTTAAAAGAGTCACACAACAGAGTTTCTTGATAGATTCTTCTCTGGAAAAAACTGCTACGTTGCGAATATAGGGTTAGCTTTAAAAAAATATAACACCGACATAATAATATCAAGTGGTATGTATTATTTGTCTGAAATAAAGGTTAAGTTAATAGTTTCAGTTATTGTTAGCTTTCAATTCCCATTTTATTTGCTTCCTTCTTTCATTCCTAATTATCGTTTCCCGATCCGACTTATCGTGCGACAGATTGAGTTTTTTATTGGATCCATGTTTTTTCTTACCAAAAAAATTTACATGGATTTTACATACATACTTATAATATTTGACATAGGTACATATCCATCACGCCTCTTTCTCATCGAGGTAGTCAGAGACCACTTCCTTCCACTTGCTAAGTAGGTACGATACAAACACACTTCCTTCGCTTCATCCACATTCATCAGTCATTTAAACTAAAGTAATTGATCTCTTTCCCCCTTAATACAAAACGAGTTTTAAAATTTGACGTTTTGGACAATGAGGAAGGAATATAAGAAGTGGCCCCATTTTTTTTCATATACAAATGAGTTTATGACAGCGTGCCAAGGTTGCGCCAAGTTTTTTCATAGTTTTCTTGGTAGATGACCTGTCAAACGTTAAGTAGTACCATACATAAAGTACCTAGCCATTTTGCGCCAGACCAGGCACGTAGATCCAGACGGTACGGCTCCTCCTTATATATTCTATAGGTACTCTAAAGACTAGAAATTTAGAAACAATATTTCTAGAATCATATTTCTTTTAAAAAAAAAAAAGGCATGCAGGTTTACGATCTTCTAATATTTACTTGCGTACATCAAAAAAAACTTAGGTCATAAATCATTCAGGACCTAACCTGTGGTAAACCTAAAACCTATTTAGTACTTACACCTCCTTGTGTGGGCTAGGTTTGATGTTTTTTTTTACATCTATCCACAAAGCCAGTCAAACTAGGTCTTTGATTTCAAGCTAGCTGTCTCAAAAGAGAGTTCTCACAAAAATGGTCGTTTGAAAAACGTAAGGAGTAAGGTGTACCATTTATTCGAGAACTCCAATGAAATATTACATTTCAAGACTTTACAGGTCATTTAAAACTGGTAGTTTGTGATGACCGAATTGAAAAGACCTCCGACTTCATTTACCATGTAAGATAACGAAGGTCTTTGGAATTTGGTCGTGGCACGCCATAGGGCAACGTGGGTGGTCCACCATTTTTTTCCAGCCGTCAAAAGGTCATTCACCCGGCCGATTAACTTCATGTCGTCACACCTGTGTTTTTTTTTCCTTTTTTTATTTTTACAGTTGGTTATAATGCCTTGTTAAATTAATGGATGATTTTTTTTTGTTTTTCACCTATAAGATTTTGGATTAATAGTTATAATTAGTAGGAAAGGAAGTGGTAATAGATTATTTTATTATAATTTTAGACTGATGGGTTTGGATTTTGTCTTTTTTGGGTTTATATTTTTGCTCCTGGCATTTTGATTGGTATAACGAAAATAGTCCGAGAGCTCAACCACGTTTCTTTAGAAAAATGATTAAGTTTTATAAACTAGAGACTGCCCGCGACTACGTACGCATTTATTGTCATAATTTGGAAAACTTACACAATATCTTAAAATAAGACAGCCTGTGTGTTATTCTACAATATTGCAAAGTTTTATCAAAATCTGTTCAGTTGTTTTTGCGTGAAAGAGTTTCAAACATCCATCCATCCATCGGCACAAACGTTGACGTTTATAATATTAGTAGGATTACATCCTTTTCTTTATTTTTGATTTAAGAGTGTAAAAATGTATTATGTCACAGGAAAATAATGAGAATCATATGTTGATCAATTTTAATGATTAATTAAAAAGCTAACCACACATTTCCGGGAACACGTCCGTGACGGAACACGGCAAAAATCGGTTACATACTAATTGTATGAACTTGTTCACACAGCTCCATGTCAGGCGTCTATTGGAAAGGACAACTCTGAACACGGATAGCACTGACCCGGTAATATGTGGAATGCTCAACACTAACCTAAACTGGCGGTCACCAATCAAAATTCTATCCACAAATAAAGGTTTTCTACACAGATCCGGTCCGGTCAGGAGGGAAAACAATACGTCGTCATGACAACGTATGTGAACGAATCCATAGACAATGTATGGAATGATATTTTTTCCCTGACACGTCCTGGACACGGCCCGGACACGTTGTCATGACGACGTATTGTTTTCCCTTCTGACGGGCCACTGCCCGGACACGTCCCGGGCACGGCCCGGATCTGTGTAGACTGGCGGTCACCAATCAAAATTTCATCCACAGAAAAAAATGCTTTCCCTCAAAGATCACTATCACTAGCGTAAAATCGTCCTCTTTAATTAACGCAGTTTTTTTTAACTAAAAAAAAGCTATTTCTTCACAGTTGTCAGTAACGGTTTAATCAATTAACTGTGCAGTTAAAAGTTGAACTGCCCTTATAAAATAACTGTCGCTTCAAGTGAGGAATTTCGGGACACCCCTTACGAGTTACGAGTTGGGTTACATGAAACTCAAAAGTCTTTATTTTGTAGGCAACATAATGGTCTATCAACACACATCTGGGCCGTGTCCGGGACGTGTCAGGAAAAAAATATCATTCCATACATTTTCTATGGATTAGTTCACAGACGTTGTCATGACGACGTATTGTTTTCCCTCCTGACGGGCCACGGCCCGGACATGTCCCGGACATGGCCCGGATATGTGTTGATAGGCCTTAAGTCCTATAGGTAGATAGGACTTAAAATATGTCTATGTTAGATTACGGTGGTTTTTAGATACCTACCTACAGCAGGGTAACTAAAAAAATAAGCTAGATAGAAAGAAGCCATTTTCCTCAGAGAATATTCAAAAGAAATTCTGATAGGTTGCTTTTTAAAAAAAAGTGAAAAAAGAAAAAGTGTCTCTACCTCTAATCTTGAAATTTTGGCAGTTTTGTTTCAGTGGACAGAAGCAAATTAAAAATGTAATTTAATTAAAATAATTAGTCCTATTTTTAACAGAGGTACAAACTGAACCGTCCTATAAAAAAGAAGGTTGTCCTCAATTCGGCAGATTTTTTAAACATATTTTTTCTAAGTAATTTTTTTACTTACCAACTGACCACCATGTAATCCAACCCGAACGATCGGCGCGCGCGGCACGCGAAGGAGACTGAATCAAATTTACTCCCTTTTTTAGTTTTTTCAATTTCACTGCCAAGGGGATGTTTGGTAGACGTAAGTATATTCCTTGGGGTTTTAAGATATTATTTAGATCAAGTAAGGTGAGAAAGAAAGTTACCTAGGTACCTACCTAAATTATTAGGTATGTTATTAACATGTTATCTGTTTACATTATTATGTTTTTAACATGTTTGCTTATTTCTATTGTATGTCGGTTAAACTGACTAGATTCTTCTTCTTTAAATTCTTTATTATGTTTTTTATTTTATTTTTTACTTTGTGACGAATTCAAGTGTAAATTTAATGTTACCTACGAATAAATTATTTTTGAATTTTGAATTTTAGATGTGTTGAAACATTACTATAGTATGTACTTTAACATCTACTTACATGTACCGCATTTATGACAATAAATGTTCTTTATCTTTATCTTTATGTTATTGTCATGTCGTATCAAGAAGTCAAAGACCGGCAGAGGATAGGCCTATGGCGAATACTCCACCGACAAGAGTCTAACTCTTGAATGAAATGTTGATGACGTAAGTAAGTAGGCACAAGTTTTTTTATCTACGGTATATCCCGATGGACATATCTGTGCACCTCGTTGGAATGCGCTTTCCCTACGTAGCGTACGTAGAGTACGTACGAGTTGCATGACGTCACTAAGCCAGTTGCGCAGATTTTTCCGACGGGTTGTACCTCAGTATCTTAGTTAAATTCCAATTTCTTTTTCTGCTCATTTAAGACTTTAAAAAATACAACTTTATTTCGTATCATAAACTGAACTCATAAAATAATGGCGAAGGGCATTTTATGAAATAGTGCTGTTTATTTAAATAAGTATAAAATGTACCTATTTATAACAATAATGGTGTATCTACACAGATCCGGGCCGTGCCCGGGACGTGTCTGGGCCGTGGCGCGTCAGGAGGGACAACAATACGTCGTCATGACAACGTATGTGAACGAATCTATAGAAAATGTATGGAATGATATTTTTTCCCTGAAACGTCCCGGACACGTCGTCATGACGACGACGTATTGTTTTCCCTCCTGACGGGCCACGGCCCGGACACGTCCCGGGCACGGCCCGGATCTGTGTAGATCTTAAATGTCAGTACACATTCTCGGACAAGATGCACCTCTTCCCCATCAAGGTAGGCAGAGATTCCCTCCACTTGTTACGATAAAAACACACTTCGTTCACTTCATCCACACTCATCACTCACCTCATACATGCACGTCGGTTTAGGGTACACTTGATAAGCGTTCGCTTTAAAAAAAAACCCTTGTCGGCACCCCTTTGATTTAGGTGGAGGGGGGGCGACAGGGGTGACTTTATTGGAATTTCTGCGGCGGCATCGCGAATCAGGCATCCGGGTTCGATTCCCCGTGCAGGATAATTTCGAATTGCTTCTTTTGAGTTTATTTTTGGGAGAGAATTTTTGGGGGAGTGCGTTTTTTTTTTTAATTTGATTAACTTTCTTTCGGTGATAATGTCGCCTTTGCGAAGAATGTTTTTTTTTAGTAGCTTATAAGTAAGTAAGCTGTTTTTAATAGGTACAGTTTTACCTATATATTTTTTTGTTACTTGTATATTCAAGATCAAGACAGGTAAAGATCAAAAACTATATACATACAGCCTTATCTTCAGTAAGTTTTTTTTGTAACTGTCAAGTGAATGTTAATAAAAAAAGATTTTTTTTTTCAGAATTGTTTTTAATAAGATTTTTTTTATAAATTGCTACATTCTGAATTAAATATAAGTTGATAGCAGTTTTAAAAACATTAATTTAATGTGTTATTTTAATATGCCATTTTTTTATGACAATATCAATTCAATGTGTTATTTTTATGACGTCATTTTTTATGACAGTTGAAATTTTTATTTAAAATGCTTATCTTATTTTATCTAGCCGTTGTTGTCCCACTGCTGGGCAAAGGCCTCTCTCCTCCTTCTCCGTGATTCTCTATCCTGAGCCGCCTCTGCCCAGTCGTTTGTGAAGGTGTCCATTTCATCTCGCCACCTTTTCCGTGGTCTGCCGCGAGGTCTTTTGGCGGTTAGTTAAAATGCTATCAACTTTTATTTAATTCTTCTAATACTGCTACATTGCACAATAAATAACTTAAAACAAACCTATTTTATGTACTTCTAAATATTTACAAAATCAACTTTAATTTAATTTAAATAAAATTAGTAATTTTTACAAAATTATAAGCGAGAGTAAAATCGAAAAAAAATCATAAATGTTATCTACATAAGTACAAAAACTGCTAGGTAATTTATTATTTAAGTATAGGGTACGGGCCTTTTTAGGCTAGCATTTTATACTCTTTACTTATTTTATTTATTTTGAATACGCTCGTTAGGTCTATCTACACAGATCCGGGCCATGTCCGGTACGTGTATGGGCCGTGGCCCGTCAGGAGGGAAAACAATACGTCGTCATGACAACGTGTCCGGGCCATGTCCGGGCCATGTCCGGGACGTGTCAAGGAAAAATATCATTCCATACATTTTCTATGGATTCGTTCAATCACGTTGTCATGACGACGTATTGTTTTTCGTCCTGACGGGCAACGGCCTGGACACGTCCCAGGTACGGCCCGGATCTGTGTAGATAGACCTTTTTGAAGCGCGTATTTAGCGCGCGCATAATATGCTGAAAACGACCGTATACGCGCGTTTAAAACTCTAGTCTAAAAACGCCCTAACAATTAATATTGAAAAAATAAATACCATTACAATAATTATTTGTGCAGATCTACAAAGGTTGTTTTTAAGCGATTTCTTGTACAAATTATTTGCTTTTTAATCTAGTTTAATTTTTTATTATTAAACAAATAAATAAATACAATTTTTGTTAACAAATTGAACTGTCATAATTTTTGTAAGTTTTTCGTTTCAATAATTTAAGGCCGTGGCCCCAGTAGGCAAACAGTTAGCGGCCGACTGAGTGAGCCGCAAAGTGGCGAACTGAAATTTGAGTTAGCTGCAAACTCAAATCAATGAAATCACCGGTTTTGGTGGGAGTCGGCCGCTGTCTGAGATAGTCAGCGCGCGTAACGCTGCAAACTGCGTACAGTGATCGAAAACTAGCTGACTGTCGACACTCCATTACAAATATTTATGGAAGGGCGTACTAAATCGATTCGCCGCAAACAAGTCAGCCGCTAAAAGTTTGCCTACTGGGGCCACGGCCTTATAGTCGCTTTTAGTCTTAATTTATCGATAGTAAAACAGTTTTTTTGTCATCAGTATCATCATTGAACTTTATGAAGACAAATATAAATATAAAAACACAAAATAATTTCACTTAGAAAAAAAACAAAGAGATGGACATTTAACTATATTTTTTTAATTATTTCACATTACTTTCGCTTATTTCACTGACCTATATTAACCTCAAATCTAAACATGGGTAGAATTTGTGGCAAAAAAACTTTTATTTCATGAAAAATGTCTGACAATTGTAATCTTTGAAGGCTTTTGTCCAGCAATGGGCACCAGCTAATGATGACATATGTGTTTTTAACTCATAAATATTCGATATTTACAACGAGACAAATCTTCAGACTTCAAAAAGACATTAACATCTTTGTCATTTTAAATATAACCTTTAAGTATAGAATATATAAGGAGGTGCCATACCGTCTGGATCTGCGTGCCTGGTATGGCGCAAAATGGCTACTTTTTGTATGGAATTTCTTATCGTTTGACAGGTCATCTACCAAGAAAACTATGAAAAACTTGCGCCAATCTTGGCACGCTGTCATAAATTCATTTGTATATGAAAAAAAAAATGTGGCACCTCCTTATAATATTCTATACTCAAAGGATATAACACAAAAACAGACTGGTTCCACGCAACGTACGCAATGCATTATGACATTCTGCACAGTTGTCACACGCAACGCTGTCCCACGCAACATGAGAAAGTGTGTTTCTAGTCATAATATTTGTATGAAACAGATCTCATGCGTTGCTTATATGGGACCAGAGGCCCAAGTCTGCTTATTTAATATACAATATTCTCATTTATGTGTCGGCAGAGTGTCAATGAGAGTGTCAATGTCATTTTTTGACACATCAATGTAAGTGTTTAGCAGAATACCAAATATGTTTAAAAATGCCATTGACACTCTGCCGACACAACTGAGGCTATTTTAAATTAGCAGACTTGGCCTTCCGTTTGTCTCTAGCGTCAATCTCTTACTGCCTAGCCTGTTCTCTCTCCCTTTCTCTAGCTTTCATCTCTAATTCTTCTTCTTCTCTTGTCAAAGGTACAGTACTGTGATTATAGAGTCCTTGCGCCATGAGCTGCAGCGCAAGTGGATTCCTCTGTCCGCTGGCCTTCTTGATCTTGGCGCGTTTGTTCTGGAACCAGATCTTGATCTGGGCCTCCGCCAGCCCCAGCTCCGCAGCCAGCGCCTGTCGGCGGCGCTCCGTCAGGTAGCGGTTCTCGGCGAACTCGTGCTGGCGACAAAATTGTTATGTTATTCAGGCATATTGTTAATTACCGGTAGGTACTTGATAAGGAAAGGCCAGCTCAAGAGTACCGTATCCTAAACCGACGTGCTTGTGGAGACTAATGAATGTGGGTGAAGGGAAGGAAGTGTGTTTATATCTGCAACGCTTCTCTCCCATCGAAGTAGACAGAGACCACTTCCCTCCACCTGCTACGATACAAACATACTACTTTCGTTTTATCCACATTTATCAGTCGTCTCATACATGCACGTCGGTTTAGGGTACTTTTGACTTGGCCGGTAGCAAGTCGATCGAGATATTAATCGAGTTGTGAGTGCCTTGGTCTTCCCCTGACAACATTTCCATCCAATCTCGCAATTAATGACTTCAATGGATGGAAGTATTGTACCGACCTTTAATCTCGCTAACTGAGGTCCAGAGAAGGCGGTTCTAGGTCTCTTCTCATCCACGGGACCTTCTCCGGGAGGCTTCTTCGGTCTTCTGGTGCGAGGACCTGAGGGTTAGAAGATATAGGTAAAGATCAGGTCGAAGACTTTGGTAGATTTATGTGTGTCAGTGCAAAACATGAGAAAATAGAGGCTGTTGGCGATTTTAACTGGGTCAAATAAAGTAATGTTGTATTTTAATAACCGTATGTTGAAGTATATTTTAAGTAAAACAATAAAAATCATAAAACAAGACACATTAATGGTATCTACACACCAAAGCCGCCGGCTTTTTTGGCAGCTGGCAATCGTATGAGGAAAAGCCACTGGCCTAGCCCGGCGGCATGCCGGCGGCTTTGGTGTGTAGATAGCATAACATATTAAAGGTGCAAACAAAAACACAACAGAAGAGAAACATGCACGTGATATAAAAAACAAACAGACATTGCAAAATAACTAACTACTTATACAAAAAGTGATATGAGTACCTAATAATAATGAGCATGATGACTAAAAAAAGATTATTTTAAAATATTCGACACGTATTTTTTCTCTTTTCTCTTAAACTAAAAATGACAATGATACACTGGGTTGAAGTTGCTCGTGACGTCACTCCTCAGTACGATTTTAACCAAGGAGTGACGTCAATACCCCCCACTCCGTAACTTTGATGCTCTGTATCTTTGTATTTATTTATGTATTTGAACAAGTAAAAAATGTGTTTCAAATATTTTTAATAGCCTAAAAGACAGATTAATTATTTTTGGAATTTTTTAATGTAGTCATCATCCCCATTCATTACAACAAGTGAGAAGGAAAGTGATAAATACAGTCGTGTATGTGACGGCGAACACCTTGAGCTCTATCATTGCGCACAAATAAAATCAAATGGCACATGATCTCTTCCCCATCTTATCAAACAATGCTCAAGAAGTTTACCTCCACAAAATTATCAAACAACAAAATACAAAAAAGAACAACAGTGCACAAAAACAAAACAAAACATCACAAAAAAAAATGGTAGTCTGTAACTATGAGTATAGAATATATAAGGAGGTACCATACCGTCTGGATCTGCGTGCCTGGTCTGGCGCAAAATGGCTACATTTTGTACGGAATTTCTTATCATTTGTAGGTATGTATCATTTGTATATGAAAAAAAAATGTGGCACCTCCTTATATATTCTATACTCAAAGGTCTGTAAAGTCGATTTACGGAAGTTAGTTTGACGTGACAATGTCCAACACGCAACCGAACTGAGCAGATCATACCTCTCTCTCGCTTGCGGAACAGGACAATGACGTCATCTTTTTATCGCATGCAGCCCGTAGTATCGAATTAGACGTTGTCACGACAAAAAGAACAAGAGTGCACAAAAATATTTCAAAACAATAGATGGTTCCCTCGAAGACATCCCCGTAGGCGGACGATGCAATATCTTAACCAATTCAATATCGTGTCAAGAGACGTCATTTGTTTTAAAAAAATTGGTCAAAATATTTCACCGACTGCCTATCGGGTAATTGGTGAAGTGACGTCAGGTGCCGTTGCTATGGTGACCTATGATGATTTACATTAAAGGGCGATAAAGAATGCATGCACATCGGCAATCATCGTATTTCCGAATACAAACGAATACTAATTTCCATGTACACCAATTATTAGATTGCGTTCATCAGAATTTAAATTTAGAATTTACTTTATTGTAGCACTCTCTCGCATTTGAACCGCGACTGACAAAACAAACGTCATGGTGTGTGAGACACAGATATCGCTATACGAAGTCGGAATTAGCCGGTAGCCAAAGATCGATGTGCATTCTTTATCGCCTTTTATAAGGTGGTAAAAGTTGCGATTTAGTTAGTCTGTTTACAAATAACAATCTAAATGCTATTGTTATGTGCTTGACCCACGCCGGTGCACAAAATTGTGCCAAAACTTAATCAGAGAATCTAATGTTAGTTAGAGCTTTTAGTAGGTATACATTTTTTGAGACAAACGCGTTACATTATTGAAAATACTTTTTAAAGTTACCTACCTAAAATGTACTTCTTTTTTTTAATGAAAAATGCAATGTGAGAACGAAAAAAAATTTTTATTTAGCATTTCTTTTTTTATTCAGTTTAAGATAATAAAAAAATATCTTTTCTTAATTTTGACGATTGAAATAATGATTTCTCAATGTGTTTTGTGATTTTTTGTTTTTTTTTTTTCACAAATTCACCAATATATACCGCCTTCTTTAAGAAGCAACATAAAATTATGATTATCTTATCATTCGTGTAACATATCTAAACACATTTTAAATGTTTATAAGCTCATCTCGGTTAGCTTCGAGTCGTCACGTGGTCGTCGAAGCGTGAACGTATTGTGAAGGCTTTGATGGAGGTCTAAGGGAGATTCTGTTAAATTATTTTAGATATTTATTGAAGATTTAATTTTTTTGAAAATAAATAATTTTAAAATTTTTAAATTAAAGTTGATTTTTTTGGGTTTGTTTGGTGAAAACTGAAAATTAACTTTAATATACTTTAACTTAAAAAAAATTACACATTTTTTTAAAACTCTTCTTATTTTTTCGTATCTTACACCTAGGTATATTCTTCTATATTTCGTATATTCTTTATTTATCAAAATCAATGTCTCAGCAGGTATATTAGCATAATTTGTCAACTAAAATAAACAAAAAACTCACAACAACAAAAAAAAACACATTTTTGATTTTTAACAAACTCACCCTGCCTGACATAAACATAAACATCTCGACACAAACAGAATAACCCAAAACCTTTTTTTTAAACCACTAGTTTTAAAGTTAACCACGTTATGATGGATGATCATTCGGTAAAGGTCGATGACCTTATTGATAAAAAAAAACTACGACTAGAACATTTTTGGAGACAATTTTTTGTGACATCCATTAGAAGTGTTAAATTTGATGTTTTATCGACTTTTAGTGACGGTTTAGTTTTTTTTTTCAATTCGAAAAATCCTTTTTTTTACATTCTTTCTTGGATGGAGAGTGACAGCGTCACTCGACGATATTTTTTTTAAATTTTGTAAAGATTTTGATTAGGTATTTTGTTATTGTACCATTGCATAATTTTTGATTTAGGTAAATCTAGGTATACTAATTTTATTTACTTTTTTGTGTACCTATTTTAATTTTTTTAATGCATAGTCATAGAGGTATATTTATTCAGTTTTTTAAATATTTTTACGTCTTTTTTAACCTGTAGCATATTGATAAATCTACTCTTCTTTACTGATCAATAAAGTGTTTTAAAATTAGATGCTAATACTTAAAATCTTAGACGCAATTTGTTTTTATTTTTAAATCCGTTAAAAATATTACCCGCTGTATTTTTTTTTTTCATAAACATTAATATTTTCATAATTAAAGTATTTAAATGCAATTTTTAAACCTTATTAGTAAACACATAAATAACACAATACAAAAATCACACAAAATTAAAATTCTACAAAAAAAAAACACAAAACAAACATGCACAAGATATAAAATTAATTTAAAAAAACACAAATAATTAAATTAAATAAAAATAAATGGAATTTTCTCACCGTCTCCCTTTTTGGTCTTGTACTTACTTCGTCCTAAAACAAAAGAGAAAAATGTATTAGAATTGTATAAAAAATATTTATTTAAATTAAAGGTACCTAATTAACTTATTAAAAACCAATTAAAATTATGATTTAATGCCTCCTTCTTGACTAGTCAAGTTTTAGTCTAGTAAAGAAGGATTAAGTATAAAAAGACATTTTTTTTAGTAGCCTATTGTGTCCCACTGTTGGGCAAGGGCCTCCCCCGCATTCATCCATGCCTCCCTATCTCCGGCCGCCTCTGGCCAGTTTGCCAAGTATGCATCCAGATCGTCGCACCATCTCCTCCATAGTATAAAAAGACAATTAAAATTGTAATTTAATAATGTTAATAAGGGGGACAAAGGCCTCCATCTCGGCTATAGCTTATTTTTTTAAATGGCTACCATTCTTATTTACCATTTATAAAAAAAAACTTCTCAGCACACGCAGTTGTCATTTGTTAACGGCGTGCATTAGACAAAGAACGATAGAGTTCCTATAGTAAAAGTTGTATTATTAAGCTCTTACTGCTATTTGAAAGCTTTTAAAAAAAGCTCCCATACATTAATACTGTACAGCTTTAGAGGGACGTCAATTAAAAAAAAACGTTAAACAAGAACTTTTATAAATTGAGCCCTGAGACAAATTAAAAAAGTATTTATTTTGTATATTTTTTTTAAGAATAAACATTTTGATTACTTATGTAATAATATTGTTTTTAAATATATATTTTTTAGTTTTCAGCAATTTTTGAGTTTAGAATACGCATTAAATTAGGTGCCTAATAGGCATATGTAATTTCTTTTAGAAATATGCTGTATGTACCTTTTGTATAACTTCTCTTTTTTCTGTCTCTATGTAGGTACTATCATCTTACAATAAACTGTTAAATAAATAATAAGAAAATAGGTTTTGGGTATCAAATTTATTTAATATTAGTGAGTAGGTCAGAATTAAGAAATTATTGCATAAAAAGCCTTTAAACTTAAATACCCATGAAACTCCATAACATTCCCTACTTACATTAAACTAAGAAAAGTCTATAGGCATCATTGAAATTAATTATCTATTCCGCAACAGTTAATTAATCCATTAAAATTAAAGTATAAAAGACAGGGTTCAAATTACACTAGCCAGCGATTAATAAAAAAAAGTATAAGTATAAGAGAGAGATAACGTCATACAGCAAGTATAATGTCTTAATTAGGCAGCTGTGGGTGGCCTGGGTATGCGTGTGCGCAGAGTGAGACACTTGTGTTTGTATGGACTTTATCGGAATTGACAATATGGGGTTTGTCTTCGAATTTGATGTTTGGGTTGAAGATAAAAGTTATAGGCATAAGTAAGTAGGTACACTTCTTTCACTTCATCCACATTCATCAATCGCATGTTTAGATCGTAGTAAGTGAATGAAAGTGGTCTCTGCCTATCCTGATGGGAGAGAGGCGTGACGGATGTACTTAGATATGTTTATATGTAAAATATTAGGATAGATTTTGAAATGACATAGCGGTTTGACGTATTATAATATCAGATGACAGCCTGTCACGTCCCACTGCTGGGCAAAGGTGGCATTACTCTCCATCCAGTTAAGCTGCTGTAGCAAGTTGTCTCTGTACAGATATTATTTTGTCACCCATCGAGGTACATATTTATGTATGTATGTAGATACTTTTTCGAGTTTTAAAAGAATTCCCTCAAATAAGATTCAAACCAACGATAATTGAACGAAACACGGAAATATAACCAAATGACAGCTTCCGTATAAAATACTTTGATGTCACCGCTATCTCAGGTTAATCATTTAACTATCATCATTAACTCTTTAATAATTTCTTAAAAAAAACTTTAATATAACTTCCATATTTAACGATCAAGTAAAAATGAACTTTAACTGTTAAAAATAGAGTTTATAATGAAACGGTAAAGGTATCCAAACGAAGAATTCTTAAACGTTCTTAATCCAAACAAAATACGATCGAAAATTAATTTAAAAATGTAACGAACTTTTTGTTTTTCGAATTTCAAAAAAACTAAACGCTGTCCATAGGTTTTATGAACCATGTAACGTAATCTTTAATTGAACTTTATGCGCCATTACTAAAGGTATTTTTTTGTGTGTGTTGTTTTTAGGTTTTTTATCAGTGAAACAGTAATAATGGGTTCTTATTCGAGTCAAATGTCTTCATTACGGACGACGTTGGTGGCATTTAAGCGGATAAACACATGCGATGAGGTTTTATTAATTAAAAAATATGTAGTTTATTAATTTATCCTTTTTTGATTTTATTAGCTTTCTAGATATTTTTGTAAGTAGATAAAATATCTAGATTGGCAATATTTTAGACTTTTTTAATATGGATGATGACTACATTCAAAAATTCAAAAAATAATTAATAGTCCGTCTTTTAGGCTATTAAAAAATATTTGAAACACGTTTTTTACCTGATCAAATACATAAATAAATACAAAGATACAGAGCATCAAAGTTACGGACTGGGGGGTATTGACGTCACTCCTTGGTTAAAATTGTACTGAGGCGTGACGTCACGAGAAACTTTAACCCAGTGTATCTTTTTCATTTTTAGTTTAATAGAAAAAAGAAAAAATACGGGTCGATTATTTTAAAATAATCTATGTGATGGACCAAAAAAATCTTTAAGTCATCATGCCTATTAAGTAGGTATCTGCAAAAATGTTTTTTATTAATATGGAAGTTATTTTCAGACATTTTGTTTAATAAATTAATAGAAAATATTAATTCCGGTAATATTGTATTAATCACTCTTCAGGCTAGAGATTGCATAGACTTGACCTTCGATAGGAAGAAACGCAAATGTTGTTGTCTACAGCCGCATTGCAATTATGACCCTTAAGTTAATAAAAAAAAAAAAAATCACAAAAATATTCTTCTTAATTAATTTATATTATTATTAATATTATTTTTTATTTATTTTTTCTTCTTAATTGCTTAATCAAGTATATTTTATTTATAAATATAACTCAAAAATTTGAGTTGAAATAAATAAGCTACAATCTGCATTATGAAATAACTTCATAAAAATATTTTAGATAAAAATGAACCAGATGTTCGAGTCATTTTAATAAATTCAGTGAAATTTAACTCCGCGATTAATTAATGTCAAAGAAATACTTTTGCTCGTTAATTTAAACATACGGACCAGAAAAATGATGAACAAAATTAATTATCTTAGTATATTTCGGCGATTTTTTAAAGAACATCATTGAAGGAAAGATTGAGGGTAAGAGAGGAAGAGGAAGACCAAGACGTACTTACTTCACTCAAGTGAAAGAGAAAATTAACGTCGTGTCGTATCAGGAAGTGAAATTGTTGGCAAAAGAAAGGCAAAGATGGCATTTACTCCACCTACAAGAGCCTGGCTCTTAAATAAATAATAATGATTTCGTAAATATAGCAGACTCTTAAATTAATGAACGATAGAAAAGGGTACGAATGTAGGTACTCGTGATAACAAACAACTTTTACTTTTAGACCAATTTCGAAATCATTCAAAAAATTTCGAACTCCCCATACAAAATGCAATAAGTACCTACTTAGATAAAAGTGGGAGATTTTTTTAAAATAATTTCTTACTTGGACTCACTTATGTGTATGCATGCACTTCCTATGTAGATATTGCACAAGTCAGTATGTATCCGTTACAGTCAAAACTCATTGCCAGTCAAAACCACTTTTAACTGATTTTAGCAGTGATTCATTTAGTGTGATGATTTTCCTCGTAATTTTCACCACCTTAACTTTTTATGGATATTGACTGGTGGTTATTGCAGTCAAAAGTGGTTTTGACTGACCGCACCATGACTGCCAAAATCTGTTAAAAGTGGTTTTGACCGACGTCTTCAGTCAAAACCACTTTTGACTGATTTTAGCAGTTAAAAGTGGTTTTGACTGGATATGAGTTTTGACTGTAACATATCTAATACTAAAAACTTAAAATGTAAACCTATCCATCTTCGAGTATGCTAATCCAAAGTATCAACTGACATCGCATAATTTAAACTACTCTGACTTAAATAGCTTTATTATCTATCTATTTACATTAATGAGCGGCCATTTTGGAATTTTTGACAGCGCATTTTTTTTTTAATTTGCCCGCTTTATTTAGTTTTTTCTTCTTTAATGAAAGTTGTTTGAATCATGAAAATCATGACACGTCATTGTCTATCGCAAATAAAAGCTTGACATAAAAAAATATCGCCTTCCCATACAAATGTCGATCAGCTGATCGAGTGTTTTGTATGAAAGGTTAAGTGGTTTTATTGATATCACCAAACAAATTGTGTGTTTAAGGCCAAAACACACCGGATGCGATGTATGGAACAGTCACCGCTTGCGTCTACGTCTACGTTACGCAAGCGGTGACAGTTCCATACATTACAACTCAGAGGTACGTATACGTCTACGCATACGCAACGCATACCTACGCATCCGGTATGTTTTGGCCTTTAACCAGAAAATATACGAGCTGGCTCCTAGCGGTGGAGTCTTGGTGGAATAATCGCCATTTATGCCTCTCTTCTGCCAACAATTTGACTTCTTAATAGTTACCTATGACAAGTTTTTTTTCTTAAACAAAATAACCTTACTAGTAAAAGTAGACTTATCTTAGAATCGCCAGTAAAAATATCGCCAATTTTAAAAAAAACTGGCCAAGTGTGAGTCGGACTCTCGCAGGAAGGGTTCCGTACCCATTATTCACTATCGATAAAGAGCAAAAAAAGCAAAAAAGAATAAGTTTGTTGTATACGAACCCCCTTAATTAATATTATTATTCTATTTTTCGTATTTGTTGTTATAGCGGTAACGGTAATACATAATCTGTGAAAATTCCAACGCTCTAGCTATAACGGTTAATGAGATACGGCCCGGAGACAGACGGACGGTCAGGCAGACGGACAGTCAGGCAGACGGACAGTCAGGCAGACGGACAGTCAGGCAGACGGACAGCCAAGTCTCAGTAATAGGGTCCCGTTTTCACCCTTCGGGTAACGGAACCCTAAAAAAACAACACCTTTTACATCTCATAAAATATATTATATTTTATGAGATGTAAATTATTTTTTTATTAAAATAATTTTCACCGATAAAATCACCATTTTCTCCATAGAATTCAATCATAAATCTATTTCACATACAACTTCCTACATACTAATGAAATTATGCACATAATTTACATAATAATATCTAATATCGTTAAATATACAACGGATGAACACATTTTGATGATAATTTGCACGCTGTTAACCGTCAACGCCCACTCGGCGGATGGTGTCAACATGCATGTATCTTATATTATAAACAGATATATAATTAATATTAAATTAGGTATACAAGGTGACTTTAAATTAGTGAACGATAGAAAAGGATATGCATGTACTCGTGATAACAAACAACTTTTACTATGGGGTCAAGGTCGAAATCACAAAAAAAAATTGTTCCCCCATACTATCAGCTGATGCATTTTGTATGGGGAGTTCAAAAATTTTTGAATGATTTCGACCTTGGTCCCATAGTAAAAGTTGTTAGTTATCACGCACGAGTACATGCATATCCTTTTCTATCGTTCACTAATTTAAAGTCACCCTATACAGGATGTAACAAAAAGGGGGTATAATGCCAAAACACAACGATAGTCCTCATGAAACTGAACAACTTTCCCCAAGGAACATGGGTCGTAACTTGAAAAAAATTTTTGGTTCGCCCATACTTACTCGATCAGCTGATCCGGCATTTTGTATGGGGAGGCGAATTTTTTTTTTCGAGTTACGACCCATGTTCCTTGGGGAAAGTTGTTCAGTTTTATGAGGACTATCGCTATGTTTCGGCATTATACCCCCTTTCTGTTACACCCTGTATATGCTGTTAGATTAGAAATTACTTCCGTATAATTTTATGCTACTAATATTATAAATGTCAATGTTTGTGCCGATGGATGGATGTGAAAATGTTTGTAACACTTTCACGCAAAAACTACTAAACTGATTTGGATGAAACTTTACAATATTGTAGCTTGCACATCAGAATAACATATAGGCTATATTATTTTAAGTAATCGTGTAAATTTTCCAAGATATGACGATAAATGCGCACGAAGTCGCCGGCAGTCTCTACCTCATCATCATCAGCCTATGGATGTCCACTGCTGGACAAAAGCCTCCCCCAAAGATCTCCACAACGACCGGTCTTGCGCTGCCCACATCCAACGGTTTCCAGCGACTTTAACCAAGTCGTCAGTCCACCTTGTTGGAGGCCTTCCCACACTGCGTCGTCCGGTGCGTGGTCGCCACTCGAGAACCTTTCTGACCCATCGTCCATCGGTTCTTTACCTATTTTATAATAATTTCTGCTTGTAAATAATTAAGCAATACAAAACCATATTCAATATATTTTAACTATAATGAAGTTGCTGACTTTTATGTGGTATTTATATTATGTGAATCGACTTTAATAATAGTTAAACACGCTCTAACTTGCTTGATCAACTTAATTATATCATTAATTGAGTTTGGACACGAAAAATATAGGTATTACAGGCTGCCCACGACTCCGTACGCATTTATCGTCATATCTTGAAAAAAAAATCATGATATCTCAAAATAATATAGCCTATGTGTTATTCTGATTTAAAAGCTACAATATTACCTAATTTCATCAAGATCTATTGAGTAGTTTTTGCATGAAAGAGTAACAAACATACCATCCATCGACACAAACATTGACATTTAATATTATCTAGTAGAAAGCAGGAAAGGTATTTTTATTACCCGAATTTAAACAAAATTACTAAATTTGACCCAAGAAAACAAACGGGGTGAGCTAAATAAAACCGTTTAAAAAGAAGGGTTCTCAATTCGGATGATTTTGTGCTTATAGCGGGTTGCATAAGACCCAGAACACACGGTGAAACGCAACTGAAACTGCTAGTTACTTTTGAGTTGCATCGAAGTTTCTGCTATAGACTTCCTTAGAAAACCACACACGACGCAACTAGTTTGAAACGTTTCGTTTCAGTTGCGTTGTAGTTGCGTTTCACCGTGTGTTTTGGCGCTTAGCATTTTTTTTATGAATTCTTAAAAAAATACAAATCTAATACCTACATTTTTACGACGTTTTCTTATAGGTTTAAAAACTGCGTTTGCTTCAACAGGCTGTTTATATAACTTTTCTTTTTATTCATTCTTTATTGCAAAATAAGTCTTTAAAAATAACGCTCCGTTTGATTGATTTCAAACGAAAATTGAATTGAGTTCCAAAGTCAAGTTATCAACAACTAAGGAAATAAAAAAAAATACCTACATCCTAATAATATTAATAATTGTCAATGTTTGTGCCGATGGATGGATGGATGTTTGTTACTTCATCGCGTAAAAACCACTGAACAGATTTTAATGAAAATTTTACAATAACTTAGCTTGGACATCAGAATTACACATATTTGTAGATATTTTGTTTTCAAAGATATCACGATAAATGTGTACGCAGTCGCGGGTAGCCTCTAGTTAGTTATAAAATGTCTATAAGCCATCAATTGTCAATTATGACAAGCTAAAGTACTAAACACACATATTTAGCAATTTCTTTCAGCGCACTTGAGACCTAAATCCGGTGCGATCTAGACCAAAGCCGGGCAACCTAAATCGAGGCAACAAACACATGCAGCCGGTGGGTGGTCTGGCCACCCAATGTGGGACTAAATGCGTGGAGTAGCTGCGCGTGAGTCGATTTATAAGTTTTTGGAGATTTTCAGATGGATTTTTGAACGTTTTAAATGTATGTTTTGGGTTAGGACTTGTATTATGCCAATACAAGTCTAGATAAAGAACTAATAGGCGCGTTTGCATTCGCGGTCATTCGCCATATCTTGGAAAATTTACGCAATATCTTATAATAATATTAGCCTATGTGTTATTCTAATGTGCAAGCAACAATACTATAAAGTTTCATTGAAATCTGTTCAGTGGTTTTTGTTGAAAGAAACATCTTCACATCCATCGGCACAAACATTGACAATTATACTAGTAGTGTTGGATTTGTGATCTAACTATGAATCAGTGATACTTATTCTAATCTTATCTAGCCACTTATGTCGTACTGCTGGGCAAAGGCTCTCCTCCGCCATACTTATTAAAATAAATGAAAATATTCTTTAATTCATCTCTTACAAAATTTTGTTGGGGCTTCTCAGAAAGTAATCAAAGATCTTAAGTACTTGTGTTGGGAACTTGGGAATGCGTCGCTCTTCCTTCATGGTAAGTATACATTTGGATTAACAATTTTCTTTTGAAAAATAATGTTACGAGTACCTACTTAAGTGTAAAACAATACGTTGTCATGACAACGTGTTCGGGACGTGTTAGGGAAAAAATATCATTCCATACATTTTATATGGATTCGTTCTCACACACGTTGTCAAGACGACGTGTTGATTTCCCTCCTGACGGGCTACGGCCCGGACACGTCCCGGATCTGTGTAAATAGACCTTAAGGTGGTAAGAGTTTTCAAACATATCGACCCCTCAGCAGTACAAAATGACAACGTCTGTCAAAGTCAGTTGTATTGCTAAGGGCTAAGGGCTATCCACACATTTTCAGGTCAGTGCTATACATGTTCAGAGTTGTCCGTTCCAGTATAGACGCTCTGACACGGAGCTGTGTGAACAAGTTCATACAATTTGTATGTAACCAATTTTTATCGTGTTCCGTCAGGGACGCGTTCCCGGAAATGTGTCGTTAGCGCTTCAGTTGGTGAAAATGAGTATAAGCGCCAAAACATACGGTGAAACGCAACTGCAACGCGACTGAAACTGCTAGTTACTTTTGAGTTGCAACTAGTTTGAAAAGTTTCGTTTCAGTTGCGTCGTGTGTGGTTTTCTAAGTCTATAGCAGAAACTGCGATGCAACTCAAAAGCCACTAGCAGTTTCAGTTGCGTTGCATTTTCGTTTCACCGTGTGTGACTTGAGACTATTAGACCCAGAGTCTAATAGTCTCAAGTCAATCAATAATTATGAAATAAAATAATTTACAAGTAAGTCGTCTCCATAGCTTCCATTTCTCAACGCACAGCTATGTCACCAAAACATTTCAAGCTTGGCTGCGTATGCGCACATCTTCAATCTACAACCTACTTTATTCTATAACCCCTTGTTTTAAGATCGCAATTTGCATAACACTTTCTTAAAACCAACTTGAAATTATATTACAAACTTATTTGCAACTTTAACGACATGTTTTAAGATTGATTTTCATTTGTTTTTAAAATTAAAGGCTTATGAAAGGAATGTGATATGGTTTAAAGGATTTTTGGATTTTCGAACGTATGCGTGTTGGAATAAGTGAGTTTTTTGAGTGGTTTTAGTTTTGGAGTCTATTTCGAGTGCTAACTAATTGAGTTGTTCATCCGTCGTCTTTTTGTCCGTCTGTCTGTCTTATGTGTGTGTTTTTAGTTGTTTTTTTTACTATTTATAACCTCGTAACGCGATAGTGGTTTCGTTTAATGGCTTTTATATCGTATTTGAACTTATGGATTAATCTTTTATGGATTGGTTTAAATTGGTACGAATTGATGAA
This sequence comes from Anarsia innoxiella, assembly GCA_947563765.1. Classification (NCBI taxonomy): domain Eukaryota; kingdom Metazoa; phylum Arthropoda; class Insecta; order Lepidoptera; family Gelechiidae; genus Anarsia; species Anarsia innoxiella. The sequence goes on from OX387417.1 coordinate 1,322,968, forward strand.
ATTTTGGATTTTATGTGCTACTGTTTCATTCCACTCTAAAGGTCTGTCTACACAGATCCGGGCCGTGCCTCAGACGTGTCCGGGCCGTGGCCGACAGGAGGGAAAACAATACGTCGTCATGACAACTTGTTTGAAAGAATCCATAGAAAATGTATTTTATCTGAGACGTCCCGGACACGTTGTCATGACGACGTATTGTTTACCCTCTTGACGGGCCACGACCCGGACACGTCTCGGGCACAGCCCGGACACGGCCCGGATCTGTGTAGATAGACCTTAATCGAACATAATCATCCTACTAATATTATAAATGTTTATGCCGATAGATGTTTGTTACTTTCACGCAAAAACTACTGAACAGATTTTGATGAATGTTGTAGCTTAAACATCAGAATAGCACATAGGCTATATTATTATAAGATAGCATGTTTTTTATGCGTACGAAGTTGCGGGCAGCCTCTAGTCCATTCATCAAATGTAATTTCGATTACCACTCGCTAACGCCGAAGGAAAACATCGTAAGGAAACCTACATACACTAGAGAAGAAATTCGAATGTGTATTATTATGAAATTCCATTGATACTCTGCCGACACACAACTGAGGCTATTTTAAATTAGCAGACTTGGGCCCCTGTTGGCAGAAGAAAGGAAAAGATGGTGATTACTCCACCGACAAGAGCCTGGCTTAGATATTGCGGGGTCAATTTTTTAATATTTATTTATGGATAGCTTTTGAAATATTAATTTTATTGTATGTTTCTGTGTTTATGCCCGAGATTTGTAAAACTTAAATTGAAAAGAGCAACCCTACAGATTTTCTTACTAGGTTCTTCTTTGGGGAAAACTGCACTCTTGCGAATCTAGCATTAACTTTAAAAAATGACCCGTCCTAAGTGTTGTCAAAAGCTACAAGATTTAATGACTTTTCATTTTAATTTTCTCTGATATGTGTATGAATGTACAATTGTACAAGCCGAGGGTCGAACCTGTGCCTCCTAGATTTTAAGTGAACGTTCTGCCAAACTATGCTACTAAGTAAGTATACAGGTACCTCTTATGATGTGCATTTCATAACTCTAAAAATATATTTTACTAGGTATTAGTAGTAATAGGTATGTACTAGGCATTTTTGGTAAGTATATGTAGTTATGTATGTATTCTGTATTATTTGCACAACCCGCAACCATTATTACCTATTTCTCGGTATTTCTTACCTTAAGGTTGCCTGGAAGATATTGCTACCTAGCAATAAGGCCGCCTGTTGCTTCTCATATTCTTGTATCTGTACCTTATATCTTATATATTTTGTATTGTATTGTATTGTATTTGTATTTTTAAGAAATCTTTCTTTTTTTTCATGGCGTCTACATCTCAATTAACAGTTTCTGATGGGATTTAGCAATTTAACAATGTAATATTTCGCAGAACGAATTCGCTAATAATAATCGATGTAAGCGGGTCTCGATTCGTTTCGGAAATAAATATTTAATCGATCGATTGATAAGATAATCGAGATTTTTATGTTTTTTTCCTTTGTTTTTAGGAAGTAAAGTTGCGTTTATAGTCACTATTAATTCTCTATCATATTGTAAAACGTGTTATTAAAATCTGTTCAGTGGTTATTGCGTGTAAGTGTAACATTTTAATTTTGTTTTCCAAGACACAATGAACATTTTTTTGCAAATTTTAAATTATATCATCTTCCGGTATGCTTTATTCCAATTTACTCTATAGAACATCTGGAGGATATCCCTTAAAGGCAATAAGTACGTCATTGATTTTAAAGTCACGTATTTGCGCAATATTTTGTGGGATGTAATTGTGTTTAGGGTTTTTTTTAAGGGTTTTAATATATTTTATCTGCTTTAATACCCTTTATAGAGTGTGGGAGAGAGTTTTTTTTTTAAATGATTGTTTAAATTGTCCTCTTTTGTTAAAATCCTACTGCTTAATGCCCCTTATTACAAAAGGAGGTTTAAAGATAGTCCGACGTTAGTTCGTTTAGTTTGACATTTTATCCATAGCCGAAACGTCAAAAGAAACGAACTAACGTCAGACTATCTTTAAACCTCGTTTTGTAATAAGGGGGTAAAAGTTTAAAAATGTCAAAGTTTGTGCCCATGGATGTGAGGAAGTTTGTTATTCTTTCACGCAAAAACCACTGAACAGATTTTGATGAAACTTGGCAATATTGTAGCTTGCACATCAGGATAACACATAGGCTATATTATTTTAAGATATTGTGATTATTTTCCGAGATATGACAATAAATGCGTACGAAGTCGCGGGCAGCCTCTAGTATATTACAAAGGTAGTATTTACGAGAACTATCCCACTGCTGGGTCTATTTTCATCCTTCTTATACATACATACATACATATCTATCACGCCTCTCTCCCATCGGGGTAGACAGAAACCACTTCCTTCCACTTGCTACGATCCAAACACAACTCTTTCGCGTTCTTATTATACATGGTGACTTTAAATTAGTGAACGATAGAAAATGATATGCATGTACTCGTGATAACAAACAACTTTTACTATGGGACCACGGTCGAAATCATAAAAAAAAATTGTTCCCCCATACTATCAGCTGATAGGTACATTTTGTATGGGCAGTTGAAAAATTTGATTTCGACCTTGGTCCCATAGTAAAAGTTGTTTGTTATCACGAGTACATGCATATCCTTTTCTATCGTTTACTAATTTAAAGTCACCCTATATTTACTCAAAATCCTCAACTGTGAACACAATATCCTTACGTCTAGACAGATCTAACAGGCGTAAAGCATAATGTCTTCGTTTGGACGCTCTTAGTACAAATGCTATGGGAATTCTATTAATTTGGCGTTTTTTTACAATATGGCGTCAATTTTTTGGATAAATTGGCGGACGGTTATGTTTTGGCGCCATTTTTTTTTTAACTCTCACGGTTTGGGATGTTTGAATAAAGGAAGGGGGGCTTGAATGAGGTTCTGTAGGTGTACGTTAATTTATCGACATTTCGGATCGATCTTTTGAGATTATGCCCAACACTAATGTATTGTCAGTTTTTTTTTTATTATTTTTTTATTTTTTATTATTAATTTTTATTTAAAAAAAGTTTTATTTTTCATTCTCAGTATCTCTTCCATAGTCGTCCGATCATAACGTACGTGCCTCGTTTTCAGTCAATTTGTGTTTGAGTCGGTTGTGTTCACAGTTTTACCTATTACAGTTATTCTGTGGTTTTACACAGAATTAGGCCTGCGGAACCCTAATTTAAATACAGGTTACACGTGCTTGCAAAGTGTTGCTGATTCAAATTATAAACGCGTTATAAATGCTTATGAAGTGATAAAGGCTGGTCACACAGACACAGAAAATAATTATTTTGGGTAAATGTCTCTCCTGTTCCTGTATTGAAAATTTAAAAAAAAAATACAGTGGAAGCTAAATTCTGCTTCTAATCCTATCTTACTAATATTATAAATGTCAATGTTTGTGCCGATGGATGGATGTTTGTTACTCTTTCACGCAAACACTACTGAACAGTGGGCAAGTCTGCGTATTTAAAATAGCCTCAGTTGTGTGTCGGCAGAGTATCAATGGCAATTCATAATAATACACATTCGAATTTCTTCTCTAGTGTATGCAGGTTTCCTTACAATGTTTTCCTTCACCGTTAGCGAGTGGTAATCGAAATTACATTTGATGAATGGACTAGAGGCTACCGGCAACTTCGTACGCATAAAAAACATGCTATCTTATAATAATATAGGCAGAGTGTCAATGTCATTAGTACTTACAAACATACATATTATCCGTCTCTCTCCCGTCGAGGTAGATAGAGACTTCCTTCCACTTGCTTCGATCCAAACACACCTCTTTCGCTTCATCCACATTCATCAGTCTCCTCATACATGCACGTCGGTTTAGGGTACTTCTGACTTTCAAAATTCTAGTACCCTATAATATTACATTGGCACACACAAAATCATCGGATTAACAAATTTTATTCTCTTTAATCTGTCAATTTGAAGACTGCTACCCATAAATGTCGGAGACACATCGACTTTCTAACGTTAGATAGTCCAATAGTAGTTGCCATTTTAAAAATATTATACTTTAGAGACCTTATCGACGCCCCCCAAGAATAATCCGGTAATAGGCTATTATGGAGTTTTTCGTGTTATGCGTTTTTCTGAATCCTGAGACCGTATTACACCTTGTAAAATTTTTTCAGATTTTTCCTATTGTTATTTACGGAGATATAAAAACTTACGGGTATATTCTATTCCAACAATGATAACGATTTTTACACGAATAAAAATATAATCGTATGTTACTATAACATCTCTACAAAGTTGAGGACAGTAAAAGTCATAACGATATTTTTCTAGTAAAAAGTTCAATGGGACTTGTACGGTAAACGCTAATTACGATATTATTCGTGTAAAAGTTTTATAAGTATTGGCGAGTAATATAATATTACTATAATAAGAGCATACAGGTTGTTTATGGTTGTAGTTAGTACCTACGCTTTTTTATTTTAATAATCAAACCGTATTAATAGTTAATCGATGTATATTATTCTGTATCATCTTAATTTCATATCATAAATATCATATCCTATTACAAATACGCCGGCTGGTGGCAAAGCTTGGTTGTTCTGCTGTATGGTAGACTTTTTTGTCCTATGCCAGTTTTTTTGGCACACCACCGCGTGATGTAAGGCCACTAGTCGTTGCTACTCGTACTTACACGTTGGATGACGGGGATGTAATTATTAAAAACGCATTTAATAGTGTCAACATTGACCGAGGCGAAGGATAAAATTTCTTTATCAAGCCTTTTTCTTGCACAATGTTACATCTCCCTCACTTATCTTTATTACAATTGAGACAAAATTGCGTCTAGAGCACGTTGGAGCACAACAGGGCGATCCTCTTGGGCGACTATTGTTCAGCTTAATTATAAACCAATTACTTAATAACTTCTTTGGAGGCGCCGATCAATTTGTCGTATTTGGATGATGGCACGACCGGTGAGCCCCCGGAGGTTGTTGCCAGAGACCATGAGAGATTGGTACCCAAATTGCTGGAGTTGGGCTTCGTTATCAACGACGCAAAGTGTGAGTTGTATTCGTGTGAAAACGGAATCGACCAGTACTTGTCATCTTTCCAGAAATTACTGCAGGATGTGAAAACCTTGGACTGGCGGGCATTTTTGCCTTGGAGCATAAAATATTGATGCTTACCCGGGGTCGTCAACATCTACAGCAGTTGTCAGCTCATGTGGCTCTCACTCTTTTTCGCAGTTGTTTCTCAGTCCCCAAATTGACTTACACCTTGAGAACTTCTCCAACATAGTTGTTTCTTGAGAAAATATGCCAGGTGGAAGTCAACATCACGTCGTACGTTCAAAATAACCACCAATATTTTGAACGTACGTCTTGATGAAGCGCATTGGGTGCAAGCGTCGTCGTTGCCGATACGTTATGGTGGAGGAGGTTTTAAGCGAATGGCGGACACCGATGTATGGACGTTCTTGACTTCTTCCAAAAGGGTACACAGATTAGTTGCTAACATACTTAAACTTCATGGTGACAATCTAGTGATCTCCTAAAGGCCTTGAGCGTCTGGACTTTTATGTGCCACAACTTCGTGCATCGTGAAAGTAAAGCTGTGCAACGCCAGTGGGTACGATCCGTGGTGTAATGAGTGGTTGATTGAGGATGCTGTTGGAGGTGATGTCGCGCGTCTAAAAGCAGCATCTACTGAATCAGGAGCTTGGCTCCATGCCCTTCTGCTTTAGATTACTCATCTATAAGAACAGCTGTGACTCTGAGCCTCGGATGTGATGTTTGAGAGCCAAATATTTGTGTTTGTGGGGCACAGGCAGACAGCAAAGAGTATCACGGACTGGGTTGCAGGAAATCAGCTGGACGGTTTCCGTGCCACCATTTGCTCAACGAAGTCATCAGACGGGCTTTGAAGTCTATCTCAGTGTCGTGTATTCTCGAGCCCCCTGGTCTGTTCCAGACAGACGGAGAAAGGCCGGATGGGTTAACTCTCGGGCCATGGAAAGGTCACGTTGCTTGGTATAGGAAGCAACATGTGTCATCAAATTTGCTTTTTCCCACCTGTCACACATTTGCGTGCGGCCGGGTCGATAGCGGAGTCGACGGCATCCCAAAAACAAGCAAACAAAGTATGTTCCCCTTCTGCAGACCTATTCCTTTGTGCCATTCGCGGTGGAGGTCTGTGGAGTATGGTGAATGGATTTAATTAGAGGTAAATGGATTCGTGGGTGAGTTCGGCAAACGCCTGATAACTAATGGAGAAGATGGCCAACTCGCATCGTACCTGGTGCAACGCATTGCTTAACTTAACAGCAGGGGAATATTGCTAGCGTTATGGGTACCTTCGTTTGTCCCGGTTGCTATGCAGGATGGTCTTTTTGACTGATTCTGTTGATGGATGTTAATTAATTTTTAGTATTATAGTTTAATTAGCTGTAAATTTGAAGTATATTACTATTATTTTTATTAAAATATGTAAGTCTTGTAATATTTAACAAAATAACACTTTTACAGTACAATCTTATGACAACATAACAATACAGCAATACCATAATACAAATCATATATTTTTATTAAAGTATACTAATAAGCAATGTTGAAAAATGTAATCTATCTAATCGAGACGAATAACACTGCACTTGCGTATTGCTGGATTTAATAAAACATAAAAAATCTGGGAATAATCAAGTAATATAATATTATTGTTGAAAGCAAAAATGAAAATTTACACGAATAATATCGTAAAGCATCATTACCGATCTGAGGAACTTCAGTTTAATATTGTAAAATCTTTGAAGCTAATTTATTAAAAAGCTGTTATAGATAAGTACAAGTGAATATTATAAACAGATAGCGACAAAAATTAGCTTTAATTTGATGTATAAATGTCTATGGAGACTTATTTTGTTATTGAGTTATTAACAAAAATAGGTTTTTTGCTTCTCCTGTAAAATTTGGATTTTTCTATTACCGGATTATTCGCGGGGGGCGTCGTTATAACTTCTTTAATGTGTTGGAATAGGACAGACATTTTAAAATAATGAAGCCTATGTGTTGTTTTGATGTGCTTCTTAGAAGCAAGATAACAAGCATTTATAATGATAACTAATCATTATAAATATTACATTGTGCGCAAAGACGGCCTTATCGCTAAAAGTGATCTCTTCCAGACAACCTTTGGAGTCAGAGTAGTTTAAAGAAGACTGTAGAGTAGTGCAAAAATCAGGGACTCAAGTCTGATAATTTAAAATAGCCTCAGTTGTGTGTCGGCAGAGTGTCAATGGCATTTTTGATACATTTGGTATTCTTCCACTATTCTTCTAACCAATGGCTTACACCGATTGCAAACACATGTGTCAAAAAATGCCATTGACACTCTGCCGACACACAATTGAGAATAGGTATTGGCAATTAGCAGAGCCCCAACTCATTTTGCCACAAGATTTCTACATTTTTTCAATCAAGAAATCATGATATTAGTTCTATCTTATACAAAGTCGACGAGCAACTACCCATATGACTCACTATGCCACCCAAAGAGCAGAACATCTTCCGTCTCCCTGCCTCGTATAGCGGCGTCTCGCTCGCACGTCTTTTTTTTTCCTCCATTGAAGAGTTAGTTGTCAAAATAAGGATTATTCTGCCTCTGGATGGTTTTATACGAAATGTTCGTGGTTTATTGGTGTTAGATAAAAAAAATTGGTAGAGTCCATTTTACGAAAGAAGTCCCCTAGCCGCGGCGCGCTGTATAGTATGTAAAAATTGACAATGTTGCCATTTATGAGTACTTTGCCTAATATTAATTATATTTCATTTGTAATTTATCAAATAATAATAAATTATTGCATACTTCGAGTGTCCTAGTCAATCCATGAGTTGGTTGGTATAAATTTTGATAAAAATATCTATTTACCTACATTTCTGTTAAGTAAAAAGTATACTTTTATTAATACTTATAAATAAGGGGTTTTCTACCTACTATCAGGGAAAAGGTCAAAAAATAGGGAAAATAGATCTGTCAAATTTAGTTCCAAAAATATCCGGGGGACTTCTTTCGTGAAACGTACTCTATGAGGAATAACTCTTTAAAACCATAGATCATTTTATTTGTTTTAAAATCATTATCCATAAAGGAAGATTGGTGGGAAACAGCCACCGACAGAAATCTGTGGAGAGGCATAGGAGAGGCTTTTGAAATAGGCTTTCAAATAGGCTAGAAAAATCATAATGGTGACACCGTGACACTTTTTTTTATACTTAAATGAATGATGATAGCTCGACACCGAAAATCATGGCGGATAAGGAGAGAGGTCTTTGCCCAGCAATGGGACATAAGTGGCTAGATTAGATCTACTGTGAATTATGTCTTGGAAAAAATACATAATATTTAAATAAAATATTTATATTGTTGTAAGTTTTATCAAAATCTGTTCAATGGTTTTTGCGTGAAAAAGTAACAAACATCCTCACATCCATCGGCACAAACATTGACAATTATAATATTAAGTAAGATAGGATTAGCTTACTTTATAATATTAATGAGATATACATGTTGCATACCGCGGTCCCGTCTGGCATCCACAAAAAGAGAGCCACGAGTCGCTGAATGATGACTTAATTTTTAAGAACCACCAGCGAGACACCGGACACGGGGTATACTCCAACGGGATAACGGAATGGAGATTTAAGAAGTCTAATTTCGGTAAAAATTGGGTGAAAATAAATGTTATTTCGCTCAGTTTATTGTAAGGTTAATTTGTAAAGGTTTTGATGGAAGTTGCTAATATTGTAGTTAGTGAAAAGTCTAAGCTAAGCTAGTCTAAACTAGTCAAAATTACATAGTTAGGTAGTCAGGCTATATTATTTTAAGATGCCATGATTTTTTCCAAGGTTTCACGATAAATGCGTAGGATAGTCGCGGGCAGCCTTTAGGAGGTCCATAATTATTGCCTTTATGGTATCTAGGTACCCACCAAACCCGCCGGGCTAGCCGCAACTTTTGACAGTTGCCATTTGTATGATGTAAAGCCGCCGCCGGCATGCTCGGCGGTGGCATGCCCGCGGCTTTGGTGTGTAGATACCATTTAAGGTTGCAGAAAATAATGTACCTAAAGTTGAATAAACCATTACTATCTTCTTTCTTTTCAATCTCTAAAATTTCAATAACGTAATTTTAATAGAGCGCAATCTAAGTCCAAATAAAAACAATTCCAAATTCCCGTTCGCCTATACCGTCCTGATATTTGATACGTCTATGACGTATGACAGATTTCAAACGTCAATGTCTCATCCCGGATACTTAATTCAACGATATTTATTACCTTCTCCATTAAAAAATATCTATCCTAGCGAATGGTAGAAAAAAAGCCATAAATTCAAGTTTTTGAGGTTATGTTAGGTTAGAATTCTGGAAAAATCGTGTTTAAAATGTCTCGTTTGCTTTTATTGTTTTGTTATTTTAATTTTATAGCTGATTTTGATTTGATTGTACCTGCAAAATTATCATGAGAGAGTTTTAAAATGTGGTAGGTATCTATCTATTAAAAAAAAACTACCTACCTACTTACCAACAAATTGATTACCTATTAAAACTATAAATTTACGATAAAGAGCCTATATATATAATTTTTGAAAAAAATCTTGAGCATTGGGGGAAATTCCATTATAATGACAATTAGGTACCTAGGTATCTTTGAATTGTCATTTGATCAATAAACATTTCGAAAGGGTTAACCGAAAGTTTTTTAAAACGACAAACGCATCAAAATAAACAAAACAATTAAAATACCATTTCAGAAATATGTCTTTAAATACATAATAATCGGTAGCCCATCCGGACGGACAGCTTTAATGCCTTTGCCCATTTCTTCGTTTATCAATGTCATCGATCAACGCGCGCTATTTTGACAGCTGTCAAATTAATGTCAAAATGGCGGCCGGCGGTGGCATACTTGCGATAGGTACAAAAGAAAGAGTCTTATAGGTTTTATTTATTTCATGTGCTGTTATTATTTTTGAATGAAATAAAGACTACAGATAGTGTTCTATTTTATAGACTTCAAAGTTTTAAACATAGGATTGCTAAAACTTAGCAAAATAAAATACAAGATGACAGGGGCCCAAGTCTGATAATTTACAACATTCTCAGTTGTGTGTGAGCATAGTGTTAAATGAGAGTGTCAATGTCATTTTTTGACACATTTAGTCGCAATCAGTGTAAGCCATTTTTTAGCAGAATACCAAATGTGTCAAAAAATGCCATTTACGCTCGGCCGACACACAATTGAGGCTATATTAAATTAGCAGACTTAGGCCCCTGACTGCTTGTCCAATATTTGCCCAGCAGTGGGACATGACAAGCTAACTGTAACTGTACCTAGTACCTACTTATATCTACGATAAAACTACTTAACCTAACTTCGCAAACTTTCACATCGATAACAGTTTGAATGAAAAATTTCAATATTTTTTTCGTAACTGATAATCTACTAGGGCGATATTAATGACGCTATTACTCGGGTATCCGTCAAGCTTATCTTGAACTGACCGTGTCAAATTGGCCCTAAAAAGAACCCGGTTGCTACCAAACTTTTTTTTTTGGTAACGCTTTGTCAATAAACTGTGTGGCCAGCGGTGTCAATTTATTTATCTGTTGGCAATTTTGCGTGAAATTGTTTTGGGATTATGTCCTATTTTTTTAACCCCCGACGCCAAAAGAGGGGTGTTATAAGTTTGACGTCGATGTCTGTCTGTGTATCTGTGTGTCTGTGTGTCTGTCTGTCTGTCTGTCTGTGGCACTGTAGCTCCTAAACGCGTGGACGGATTTGGATGCGGTTTTTTTTTAATTAAAGCTGGTGTTCCTGGGAGTGTTCTTAGGTATATAATATGCAAATCGGTTCAGCCATTTCAAGGTCATCAGCTCTTTTCTCAGCTGTGGTAGGGTTATAGATCCAATATAACAGCAGATATGCCGTGTTTGGATTCATTTTGATCAGTGTTTAATTCCTAATATAATGCAATGGTGACAACAGATGAGGAGCTGATGATGGAGTCAGAATTTCCAGCACTCCATCCATTCTTGAAAAATGTAACAGCAGATATGTCGTGTTTGGATTAGTTTTGATCAGTGTTTAATTCTTAATATAATGCAATAGTGACAACAGGCGAGGAGCTGATGATGGAGCCCGAATTTGCAGCACTCCATCCATTCTTGAAAAATGTAACAGCAAATATGTCGTGTTTGGATTCGTTTTGATCAGTGTTTAATTCTTAATATAATGCAATGTCGACAAAAGGAGGAGCTTATAATAATTATTATTAATTTTTATAATAAAGGTTTAAAAACTTTGAAATAAAAATTAAATTAAAAATTTAAAAATCCCCCGACTATAAAAAGTAACAAATAAAATAAGTAGTATTTTGTCAACTGAACATCGCTTAATATTTCATACAAATTGACAACTTTCATACAAACTTCATTTTGTCGGGGGACCGCTAAGTACCTAGGTAGGTACTCAAAAAAAACCTAACCATAAGTAATCATAATGAGATATCAAAATTTAAAAAATGCCTGTGAACGAAATGTTTAAATTGAATCGATAAGTATAAATTTAAATTAGGTATTCGTAAGGAAAATAGAATGCGGTCCCCCGACAAAATGAAATTTGTATGAAAGTTGTCAATTTGTATGAAATATTAAGCGATGTTCAGTTGACAAAATACTACTTATTTTATTTGTTACTTTTTATAGTCGGGGGATTTTTAAATTTTTATTAATAATAAGATTACGTAATAAATGTTCTGAATGGTTTATTTAAGTTTCAAATACCTAAATACATTATTTTTTAGGTGAGATGTCAAAGAAAAACATTTGCCCAAGTATTACCTACATAATAAAACTTCACTGAAGCTTAGTAACGATAAAAAAACGTTAGTACATTGTTATAGGCAAAAGCAGACACGATCGATTAAAAACTTTAGCTAGCAACACCGTTTATCAAAAAGGCTGACAATTTTTTGTCCAATGCCACCGTCAAAGTAATTAAAAAGTTAATTGGAATAGTTTTTGGTGACTTTTTAAAATTCCACGCATATAATTAATGATAGCAAGATTAAGAAAGTATTGACGCTATTAAAATTATCTTTGCATCTATTTTTTTTATTGCGCCATTTAAAAAAAGAATAGCTGCTTTTCAACAGATGTGTTGCGACTGTGTCAATTATTGTGTTACAATTCTTTATTATTTATGTCTCTACGGGTTTTTATAGCTTGAATGAGACAATGATCAGTACCTTACCTATTATTAGGTAAGCATCCAACTGATATTATAAATGTCAATGTTTGTGCCGATGGATGGATGGATAGATGTTTGTTACTCTTTCACGTAAAAACTACTGAACAGATCTTGATGAAACTTTGCAAAATTGTAGCTTATACATTAGATAACACATAGGTTATATATTATTTTAAGATACCTATCATGTTTTTTTTAAAGATATAACGATGAATCAGAACAAAGTCGCGGGCAACCTCTAGTTGCCAATATAACTTTGTATAGCTTGAATAAAAATTGGTCAAGTCCTTGGCATGTGAAACTTTTATGGGCAGATGTGCTTCGGTAAAGGAAAACATGATGTGCAGCTTACTAAATTCAAAAAGACCGTAAAATCTTAAACTCCGGCACAAAACAACACACTTTTCCGTCTTTCATCAACAAAACATTAAAAATGCGTCGCATTTCCTTCCATAATAAAATTAAAATCCGTTTTCATCTCAATGTGTGGTCGGAGGTGTTTAGTTTAAATAATTCACACTTTGTTATATGTATTCGATCTTCACGGTGACATGTTTATTTTTTTATTATTGACACACTTCAACTGTCAAAGTGACAGCGGTTTTGGCGCCAATTACAGCTGGCCAATTTGTGTTTGACTCTGTGTTTTTATATGTGACCTGGTGTTTTTTCAACATTTTTGTTTCTTTTTTGCTAGTTACTTGAAACACCATTAGGTTATTTGCATTATTCTTGCAATTTTTCTCGTTCTTATATTACTTAATATGATTATGTAAGTAATATCGATAACAACTAGTGTCTTTATTATTTCATCTGTAAGTTAGGTACCTAAGTATCCATAGATTTGCAATATTGCAAATAGCAAATGCGACCTTATTTCAGAGTGACTTATTTTTATTTTACTTATTTATGATCTAAGGCCTTTATGGTCTATCTACACACATCCGGGCCGTGTCCGGGCCGTGTCAGGGAAAACATATCATTCCATACATTTTCTATGGATTCGTTCACTTCACACACGTCGTCATGACGACGTATTGTTTTCTCTCCTAACGGACCACGAGCCGGACACGTCCCGGCCACGGCCCGGATTTGTGCAGATAGATCTTTAAACTTTAAATCACTGTCAAAATTACTCAACTCTATTATCTAACCTTAAAAACGTTGTCATAATCAAGGCAGTTGAGTATTTTAGAGAAATGTTTTGAATGAGTTGACCTGCTAGTAAAAACTTTATGAAACACAATCGGGGTCTTCATAATTCTAATCCAGTAGCCCTTTTACTTTACTACAGCGTCAAACGGCAGGTAAAATATGTATCGTAAAATTTTAACGCATTATTTGTATGGGATTTTGTGCAGCGCCTCTTGCGGACACTAGAGGTAATAAAAATTTACCATAGATAGTAGAATCTGACGTTTAGTATGCAAGTTAACGCATTAAAGTTTATGTTAGTATCGCATACAACATTGATGCAAGATAACCTTGGTGCAGAGAAACTCGTTAAAGTTAAGGTTCTATTAAAATTTTGCTGGTATTTTTGCTGTTAAAGGGCCCAAGCTTGTTAATTTGAAATAGCTTCAGTTGTGTGTCGGCAGAGCGTCGATGTAATTTTTTGATACATTTGTTCGCAATCAGTGCAAGGCATTGTTTAGCAGAATACCAAATGTGTAATGGCTTTTTTGACAGCTGTCATGACGTAAAGCCACCGACCTAGCCCGGCGGCGGCATGCCGGAGGCTTTGGTGTGTAGACAGGGTAGCAATTCCGCTAAATTAAGTTAAGCGACCAAACTATAGCCAACAGATAAACATTCGACAGCAATATGTCACAAATTTGGTATTCTCTTAAGTGCCACGATTAATAATCGATTAGTAGTCTCTAGAGGGTTTTGTCTACTGTCAAATAGCGAAGACAATACCGTTTGGAACTGCCACTCATGTGACATTGCGGAGTAGAATACCGATTATAGCGTAAAGTAATAAAATGTACGGCCGATCGCTGTCCACTGTCAACTTATCTGTTAAGAGAATACCAAAATGTGTCAATTCATACAATTCACATTCTAGAGAGACACCATTTTTCATTTGGTAATATGAAGAATACGGCCCCAGTATAAAAAAATGCCATTGGCACTCTGCCGACACACAACTGAGGTTATTTTAAATTAGCAGACTTGGTCCCTGATTGCTTGAAGCAGAGCTGTAGACATTCAGTCGCTGCCGAACACGCAAATGCTCAAGCAGTTGTGACCGCTTTAATAGTTTAATCGGCATGATGACTAAAAAAATGATTTTAGTCCATCACATAGATTATTTTAAAATATTCGACACCTATTTTTTCTTTTTTCTCTTAAACTAAAAATGACAAAGATACACTGGACACACTGTAAACTAAGTTGCTCATGACGTCACACCTTAGTACGATTTTACCTAGGAGTGACGTCAATACCCCCCATTCCGTAACTTTGATGCTCTGTATCTTAGTATTTATTTATGTATTTGATCGGGTAAAAAAGGTGTTTCAAATGTTTTTAATAGCCTAAAAGACGGACTAATTATTTTTTGAATTTTCGAATGTAGTCATCATCCCTATTCAAGCAGTCGGGTCTGCTTGAAGCAGTACGTGTGTACAAAAGTCTTACAGCAATAAAAGTTACAAGTCAATCATACGCGGTGTGGGTGTCACGTTAACTCGTCCCGTCGAAAGGTTATTTGTCCAATAGTTATTTAATATACAATGTATTACGGAGGTGTGGGCTGAATAAGTTAGACCTCACACGTTGTTCAGGTTTGTGACACCCTGTATAGAGCTATATTGTTTAAATTACGAACACGCTGTATGTAGGTATGTTACTATAAAACTATAGGCCAAATAGGTACCCTAAACCAACGTGCATGTATGAGGCGACTGATGAATGCGGATGAAGTGAAAAGTGTGTTTGGATCGTAGCAAGTGGAGGGATGTCTCTGTCTACCCCGATGGTGAAGAGGCGTGACAGATATGTATGTATATAAAACTTATTATGAATTGGGGAGACGTAGGGATGCCTAGCAATACCCTCTCGGCCACAAAATAGCAATGACCATAGTAAGCAAGCTTGCCAATTTTGGCCGGTGTACCTTTTGGCAACCACATATCTGTCACACCTCTCTCCCATCGAGGTAGACCGATACTGCCCTCCACTTACAGAGCTACCAAGTTATCTGTGAACCGGCTGTTATTGGAACTACGGTCACTAATACGAAAATGTCAAATTCCAGAACTGCTGCGATTGGTAGAAATACAATTTTGTATTGCTACCGCCGCCGTTCATTTCACTGATAAGTTATAGAGTTATAGTTAATTAGTTAGTTTTGTGTTTTTAAATTGACATTTGTAATTTTATTGAATTGAATTTTGTATGATTAAATTAAAAAAAAAAATTAAAAAAAAAAAAAAGAAAATTAGTTATAGTTACTTATAGACCAACTACCGACTTACTGAGTTACTTACTTGCTTACAACTTACTTTAAGACCAACTTACTCAAGTGTTTGTCACTTTTCACTTCATCCACATTCATTAGTCGCTTCATGCAGGTAATTAAAAAGTACAAAAAAGTGAAATAAGTAGGTATATACATGTAATAAAAAGTTTAAGTGTATGTTTGGTCGCACGGTGTGGGCGGAATGGCTCTATAGACCTCACACGATCACAATTTAGTTGTCAATCGATATAAGTATACAGGGTGATTGTTAATTAAGTACTTGTTGCAGAATGCATCGTTAGACCCAGAACACACGAAGAAGTTGTTGTGGATTGCCCAGCAGTAGGCTCTAACATGATTATATTATATTAACATTTAGACCTAGAACACACGGGGAAACGCAACTGCAACTGCTAGTTACTTTTGAGTTGCATCTAAGTTTTTGCTATAGACTCCTTTAGAATAGGTACCACACAGGGCGCAACTAATCTGAAACGTTTCAAACTAGTTGCAGTTGCGTTTCCTCGTGTGTTCTAGGCCTAAATGTTACTATTATCATGTTCGAGCCCACTGCTGGGCAATTGCATCCCCAACAACTTCCATCTTCCCATATCCGCGGCTAGTTCTGGCTAGTTTACCAATCACTCATCCTCATCCTGATTAACTAGATTTGCAACTTAAATCTACTTTTACATTTTTTTAAACTAGATGACCCGGCGAACTTTGTTCCGCCTTACTTAAATGAGCAATTTTTTATTTTTTTCGGGAACGGAATAAAAATTTGGGTTCTTAGCTCCCCTCCCTACCAATTTTCAGCCAAATCGGTTCAGCCGTTCTTGAGTTATGAAATGTGTAACTACGACATTCGATTTCTAGGTAGCACTTGAATTCGTCGACAAATCTTACAGTTGCATAAAAGCTCATAAATAATAAAATTAATAAACCATTTAACATCGTGCATTATTCAGATTTTTCAACAATTTCACAGATTTTATATAAAAATTCATTTACCGCTATCACCCTGTATAAGCGGAATGTCATAAAAGCTGCGCCTACGCAACGATTTCGCGACAAAACCAGCACAATACAACACATTACTTATCATTAGTCATCACACTTTCACTGCATATTATCAATTTGAATCACATGTGAGTTTAAGAAGAAATGATCGAGAAGTTTGACATAAATTGATAGAGTCAAAAAAGCGCGAGTCTAAGTCAAAGTGTGCCTAACCCTACTAATATAGATAGATAGATAGAAATAATTTATTGCACACAAAGAAATACAAATAAAACTTAAAACTAAAACATTGAGCGCAAAGGCGGCCTTATTACTAAAAGTGATCTCTTCCAGACAACCTTTGGAGAAGGACTAGTTTAGGAAGATTGTAGAGTAGAGCAAGGCAATAATAAGGTAATATATTTAAAATGTCATTTGTTACTCATTATTTCACATAAAAATCACTGAACACATTTTAATGAACCAGAAATAACACATAGACTATTTTTTAAATAAGTCTGACTGCTGGGCAAAGGCCTCCCTCGCATCCTTTCCTATTTCCGGCTATTTCTGGCCAGTCTGCCAAGTATGCATCCATCCAAGACTATTATATGGAGATATTGTGAATTGATAGTTAACTTGCTCGTAGAACCGATGGACGATGGGGCAAAAAGGTTCTCGAGTGGCGACCACGCACCGGACGACGCAGTGTGGGAAAGATCCAACAAGGTGGACTGACGACTTGGTTAAAGTCGCTGGAAACCGTTGGATGTGGGCAGCGTAAGACCGGTCGTTGTGGAGATCCTTATGGGAGGCTTTTGTCCAGCAGTGGACGTCCATAGGCTGACATGATGATGATAGTTAACTTTATGAGCCTTGCGGATAGTTTCAGAACGTGTCGTGAAAACTTTAAATAACACCCAATCTCAGAAAAGCCTATTAAAATAATAATCCATTAAACATCATGCCGTCTTATTCTGATTATCAACAATGACAGTGACAGCAATAGGTGTAATGGAGCTTTAGATTTATTGAACTTTTATAATCCAGATATTGTTACGATTACAACTTTAACTAGTTTTAGAACGTGACTTTGTTTGTGTTTGCGGTTTTAATTCTACAATCTATAATTCATTGGCTTTATGTTTGGCAGCGTGCTTTAAAAAGATATTACGATTATTATTATTTTTTTGCTCCCTAATGGTATCTACACACCAAAGCCGCCGGCTTTTTTGACAGCTGCCATTCGTATGACGAAAAGCCGCCAGCCTAGCCCGGCGGCATGCCGGCGGCTTTAGTGTGTAGACAGCATAACATCCCATATAATTTTTAGTTTAAATTATGAATCATAAAACGTATGAACAGAACAAAAATAAACTTTTTTAACAAAATGTATATTCCTTGCTTAGTAAGTAATTTATTTGTCAAATCTTAATACTTACCTATTTAAAAGGAAGTCGTGTTAGTTACACATTCTATAACTGTGTTATTATAATATAACTCAAGAACGGCTGAGCTGAACCGATTTAGCTGAAAATTGGTAGAGAGGTAGCTAAGAACCAGGAAAAGGGCATTTGATAATTTTTATCCTGGTTTAATTTTAAAAATCTGTTCATTTATTGCCTCTAAGGCGGAATTAAGTTCAGCTTGTAACTAGTTACTGCAAAACTGAATATAGCGGGTCATATAGTAACTGATAAATTAAAGGAAGTCTCGTAAACGTCCATGAATTCAATTAGCTTCAAATCTATCAGCTTTAAAGTCACATACACATACATACACAAACACACACAAACGTTGATCCATTAATTTCTATATTGATTTAAGCTATCATTATTTTATTTTTTTCAGTTAATAATCCACCTAAGTTTTTTTTATAGGTACCGTCTGTTTATCTGTTAATCTACAATTTAGTTTTTAATTTGCTGCTCTTTATAATTGGCTATGTTTTATTTAAGTACATAGATTAATATTAAAATTATGTGCTGTTAAGAGTACTTACTGAATAAATAAATAAAATGACACAAAAAAACTTTGCGGCTAGCAAAAACTTAACTAGTTACGTAAGAAGTAAAAAAGTAGTCAGTCTATGACAGTTGACAGATTATATGTCAACATGACAGTAGGACTAGTACGTGTACAGTGATATCGACCCGATCAATGTATGTTTTGACAAATTAATTCTGCTCGGCCTTTTAACGATAATTATGTTTTAGAGTAGGGTTGCCAGTAGAAAATTTTTGTAACAAAGTTTTGTGTTTATTTATTTTGTTTTGATATTGTATATCTTATTGTATTTATAGATATTGGATAAGATAGATAGAACATATTTGTTTTTAAAAAAACATCCATGTTATTTAAATATTATATTTTTCGGCATTTTTTAAATAAAAAATATATAAAAAACCCTTATTATATAATTCAATATATTTATTTTATTCATTTTTTATATACCTAATTATTTTATTGAAAATATTATTATATATTATTAAATGATTGTCTTTAAATTAAATAAATTAAATTTAAATAAAATAATTAGGTATATTGAATAGGTATATTCATTAAACAAATTTAGACAGAAAGTAGGCGTAAATAGGTATCATATCATAAACATATAAATCATAGATAAATTCTAATTCGTATTTTTAATTTAAATCATATTTTTTGTAGGTATATTTTCAGAATTGCCCCCTTTTTCCCTTTTCAATATTAAAATTACGCCAATGCCTAATATAATTTTAAAAAGAATTAATTAGTCATTAAAAATATTATTTATACTTATATATTCATTGTTTATTGTAGATTAAGTGACTATCCTGCCTTCATGCTATCACTTCTCTCTCTCTGTGGGGTTTGCAGGAAGAAATTTCTTTTAGAAATATGCTGGACCAAGATACAAAAGTATAACTTCTCTTTTTTTCTGTCTTTATGTACTATTATCTTACAATAAACTGTTAAATAAATAAATAAAAATCTAGTAAACCTAACCTAACTTCTCTCTCGCAACCCTACCTAACATTCTGGGTGGCCCGCCCGTCGCCGCGCAATAAAACCAACACGTGCGAGCGGGACAGCACGTAACTACAACCGTCTCGCTCTAGCACACGATTTGCGGAAACGTTGCGTATTGATTACTACGATTTAACTTTGAATTTAAAAGGGTTGTAGGTTCGATGCTTGGTTGGTGGAATGATTAGTAGCTGCTAGAGTCAAGGGGGCTAAGTCTGCTAATTTAAAATAGCCTCAGTTGTGTGTCGGCAGAGTGTCAATGGCATTTTTTGACACATTTTCTTGCAATCGGTGTAAACCATTGTTTAGCAGAATACTAAATGTGTCAAAAATGCCATTGTCACTCTGTCGACACACAACTGAGGCTTTTTTAAATTATAAGATTAGGGCCCTAGGTCCCACGTCAAATTCAAATTTAAAAAGCATGTACATATTTCAAAATTACACTTCATCATCAGCCCTTTTAACGTCCCCACTACACTAGCCTACTCTTATACCCACTGCTGGGCAAAGACCTTTTTCTTCAAAGGCCTTTTTTCATACCTATCCTAATAATATTATAAATGTCAATGTTCGTACCGATGGATGGATAGATGGATGTTTGTTACTTCATCACGTAAAAACCACTGAACAGATTTTAATGAAATTTTACAATAAATAACCTTGGACATCAGAATAACATATAGGCTATATTATTTGCAGATATTTTGTGTTTTTTCAAAGATATGACGATAAATACGTACGAAGTCGATAGCAGCGATAATAAACTAAGTACTGGAAGAAAAACATTGTTTACCCAAGCTACTTAACTCAATTATTTTTCCACCCTGTATTATTCAATTTGGTAATAAAAACACGGTGTTGTATACAGGGTGTCTGTAGTCTGTAGGGGAGTCGTAACTAATGATTCGGAATGAATTTCCTTTATCTCGCGCCGCCACTCAGCTCGCAAGTGTTGACTGGAATAAATTGCCGAGATATCGAGGGTTGCTATTTAATTGGATGATTTTTTTTAAGTTTAATGTTTTGCGTGAAAAAAAATTAAGAATCGGTCTATTGTTTTAAAAAGGAAGTAGATAGGTATATTATCTAATAGATATAAGTGTAAGTTTTGTTTTTTTTTTATTGTAAGTTTTTGTAAGCTGTTGGTTCTCCAATAAATACCTAATTAAATATTTAAAAAAAAATTAAAAGGGAAACATAGAAAATCACTTTGTTTTGTCTACGGAGTCCATGAGTGTTTGTTGTTGTGTCAGCTTATAGACGCCCACTGCTGGACAAAAGCCTCCAAAGATCTTCACAACGACTGGTCCTGTTACATACAACGGTTTCCCGCGACTTTCTATAAGTAAACTATTAAACTCAAATAATGTTTAATTTTTAACTGGGCGGAGGAAGCTCGAGACAGAAAGTCATGGCGTATGAGGAGAGAGGCCTTTGCCCAGCTGTGGGACACACGTGGCTCAATTAGATTAGATTATTACCAATATACATATCACTTGAAATATGTCAATGTTATTTTTTAAAAGCTAACACTAGATTCACAAGGTAGCAGTTTTCCTCAGAGAAGAATTTAGCAAGAAACTCTGTCCGGCTATGGGCTAAACGTCAAACTAAACGAACTAACGTCGGACTATCTTTAAACCTCGTTTTGTAATAAGGGGGTGTTAGGTTGCTCTTTTCATATAAAACATTTTTGTAGTTTATCAAAAAGTAGTAAATCGGTAACGGGGCTGTTTCATCCTCTACTTATAAAATTTATCTGACAGATATTTTATACCTCTCTTTGTCTAAAACGTCGTTTTATGAAATAGACAAATAGGTTTATCTGTCAGTTAAATTTTTGTATATAGGTAGGTGGTGAAACGGACGCTAAGAGTAGGTAACTAATTTTTTTTATTGGCCTATATTGTCCCACTGCTGGGCAAAAGCCTCTCCCATGCTTCTCCACACATTTCTGTTGGTGGCGGCTTCCCACCAATTTTTCCTAAATATGCTCAACTAATTAATAAATGTTTTTTTAATTGAACTTAAATAACGTTCAATTTGCCAACGTAAATCCAAACAGAAACATTAAATTATGTTAAATTAAAATATACTCAACACAGTTGCAAAATCGCCCCTTTTTATGCATACCACGTAATTACATACTCATTAACTATGCAGGAATTATAACTAACTAACTAAACTAACTATGTTACTAACAAAAACTGTATTTCCTACTAATTAACATTTCAAACAGTTTGAAAATACTATAAATCAACATTTTTATTTCAACCCTGTATATTTTTTGACAACTATAAAAACAAAATGGCCGTTTTCAAAAACAATGTTTAGAATTTTTTTCGTTTTACGACGCAATTAATTAATTTAGTCGGTTTTAATTTTTATTGTCGAAGGCGTGAAGTACCTAATTGGGTTGCATAAAATATTATTTTTGGTAAGCCCTACTAATCTTACTATAAATATGTCAAGCAAAAACCACGGAACAGATTTTAATGAAACTTTGTAATTTTGTAGCTTACATATCAGAATAACACAATATAAGCCATATTATTTTAATTTTAAGATACTATGACGATGGATAAAAACGTACACCGATTAGCCAAGTTTTGCCCTACCTATGCCATTAGATATATCAAAAGCTTCTCTACATATAATATTATAATAATGTCAATGTTTGTGACGATGGATGGATGGATGGATGGATGGATGTTTGTTACTTCGTCACGTAAAAACCACTGAACAGATTTTAATGAAATTTTACAATAACTTAGCTTGGACATCAGAATAACATATAGGCTATATAATTTGTAGATATTTCTTTTTTTTTCAAAGATATGACGATAAATGCGTACGAAGTCGCGGGCAGCCTCTAGTATATCATATAAAAATAAACATAGACTAAAAAATAAAATATTTTCTGTAATTTCTATATAAGTAACTGTTTATTTCGCTTAAACAATAAGTAAATAAATACATATAACAAAAACCAAGCTCAAAACAAAACACGAATAAGCTTTCAAGAAACAAAGCGCCGAACTGTAATTTTATCGTTCATTGTGAAACGCAAGAACAAATTAACCTCTCATTTGTTTGAAATATTTCACATTAATTATTACTTATTACCCGTAACTAACTAAACTTATAAAAAAACGTCATAAAATTTTCAGGATTTTTTAATAGGTAAGTTTTATTTTATGAACTACTAGCTGTCCCGGCGAACTTCGTCCCGCCTTAGAATGAACTTTATTGTGTAGGAATAAAGTTCAAATTGACTCTACATTTTAGTAAGAAAACATTTGTATGGGAAAAAGAAAAGGTCTGTTTTAGGGCTTTCCCGGCAATTATTCGAATTTTTCTCACCGTAAGAACCATCCTTGGACTTCAATGAACATTTTAAAAAAAGAATTAGCGAAATCGGTCCAGCCGTTCAGGCGTGATGCCGTGACAACGGAAAACGGGTTTCATTTTTATATATATAGATATGAACTATACAAAACACACTGAATTTTAATTGGTAACCCTGTATATATTATGTAATACTTAAATACAGGAAGTTTTCATTAATTTATATAGCATACATAGTTAATATTCGTACATACCTGTGTATTTATTTTTAATTAAAATACCTATGCTGTCCAAACACACCTCTTTCGCTTCATCCACATTCGTCAGTCGCCTTATACATGCACGTTTCGTAGCAAGTAGAGGGAAGTGGTCTCTGTCTACCTCCATGGGAAAAAGCGATGCAGGTGGTATAAGTTGGGGTCAATGATATTATATATATACTAGGTGCAGATATGTTATGTGCGCGCACATTTTGAAGACTGTAAATAGACCTATTTATGACAACTTGTAGTTAGTCTCAGTTAGTCTGAAGACATTTGGAGTATGATTTGAAGTGCTGTCATTAATGTCATTGTAATCATTGTTCGGCATCTATTTAAAACGCCAATCACTATAAAGGTTACATATCTGTACCTATAAAAAATCATTGGTTGGGGTTTATTGTACAAAGTTAACGGTGATCGAATAAAGCAGTAAATAAAAGTTCAAGATTTAACTTTTTTATACCGTTAAAATACAACTTTCGATCGGTACACATAGTTACATACATGAAAACACAATAATAACACATCAATACATTACGTACATATTACATAACGTACAGTCAGCATCATACGTTGATGAGCACATTTCGATTTTCAAAAGTAATATACACCATTATTATACGTGAAACCTTACTTATTTTCCTTATTTTTGAACCATATTCGATGTTCATTTATCTCTGGAGTGTTTTTGCTAAGCTGTTTTCGACCAATAATAGTGAATTTTACTTTTGAAAATCTGAATGTGTTAATCGACTTATGATGCTGACCGTACGTTAGAAAATACAAAAATCTATAAAGAATATGATTTACAAAAAAGACGCCATATTTTTTTTTTTAATTATTAGCGTGCCAGTGGCCACTCTATAATTTCATTACCTAATTACTAATTACAAAAAAGAATCATTAAAATATACTCAAGATTTTGTATAATGACACCTCATATAATTATATCAGATGTTTTATATAATTATATCATAATATAGTATATAATTAAAAGAGGTTCAGTTTACTTAATATTATAAAAGTAATTTTATGTTAGATTTAATGACAAGTATACAGGGTGTTACAGAAAGGGGATATAAAGCCGAAACACAGCGATAGTCCTCATGAAACTGAACAACTTTCCCCAAGGAACATGGGTCGTAACTAGAAAAAATTTTTTGGTTGCCCATACTTACTCGATCAGATGATCGGACATTTTGTATGTGGAGGCGAACTTTTTTTTTCCAGTTACGACCCATGTTCCTTGGGGAAAGTTGTACAGTTTCATGAGGACTATCGCTATGTTTCGGCTTTATACCCCCTTCTTTTACACCCTGTATAATTATGGAGGTTCAGTTTACTTAATATTATAAAAGTAATTTTATGTTAGATTTAATGTCAAATATATATATAGTTAAATATTAAAAGTAAATTTTATTATCACAAATTACATAAAAATGTCAATTTAAAAAACACAAAAAATAATAATACATAGATAAAACAGCTAAAGTATTAGCTATGTCAGTTAAATTAATTAATACCTTATTTTACAATATCTATGTAATTAGTATGTAATTATGACACTCGTATGCGTTCATTTATAAAAAGTCGGATTATAATGATCTATCTACAAACATCCGGGCCGTATCCGGGACGTGTCAGGGAAAAAATATCATTCCATACATTTTCTATGGATTCGTTCACACACGTTGTCATGACGACGTATTGTTTTCCCTCCTGACGGCCACGGCCCGGACACGTCCCGGATCTGTGTAGATAGACCTTAGGGCGTTTTCAGAGCGTTTTATACGCTCGTAAAAGCGCGTCTTGTTTTTTGAAACGCGCTTATTCTGAAAATGACCGTACCTACACGAGCGTTTAAAACGCTATAGTAAGATTTATATTAGTTATCATTAGCAGAATCCATATTTGCTATTGTTTACCTTTGCCAAGAATGGGGATGATGACTACATTCAAAAATTCAAAAAATAATTAGTCCGTCTTTTAGGCTATTAAAAAATATTTGAAACACATTTTTACCTGATCAAATACATAAATAAATACAAAGATACAGAGCATCAAAGTTACGGAGTGGGAAGTATTGACGTCACTCCTCGGTTAAAATCGTACTGAGGCGTGACGTCACGAGCAACTTTAACCCAGTGTATCTTTGACATTTTTAATATAAAAGATAAAAGAAAAAAATACGTGTCGAATATTTTAAAATAATCTATGTGAAGGACTAAAAAAAATTTTTTGTCATCATGCCTATTACCTAACCACGCAGTATTTTTTTTAAGAACTGCCTCCAATTGAACACAAATCATAACCACTTTTGAAGTTGGTTAATTTTTATCCTATTTTTAAACATCACAAGTGAAATAAAGACTTGGCTCACACCCAAGGGAGTAAAATACGAATTTTCAAGCAATTTAACACTATCAACATTTCAGATTTTTCCGCGCAATTCTGTTAAATTATCACTTTGAATTTCTTTTTAAAAGTTTTCTTTGATAATGCGAGTAAATAGTAGGCTATATGAATAATCATTTACAATGGTGGTGTATTGTATATTATGAAACTTTTTTGTGAATTGAAATTCTTTTGAATTCGCATTTAAGGGCTAAAACATAAATTCACGACACGACGCGAAACGACACGACGACGCGACGTCGCATCGTGAATGAATTTATGTTTTAGCCCTAAGGACTTTTAAACACTTGCGTTTACAGCGAAGAAGTTGCGGTTTTGCTGTAGGCAATTTTTCATAGTTTTTCATATTTAACCGTGCTTAAGCCCTTAATAGGTAAATGAATGAATTGAGGCTGCCTACGACTTCGTAAGTAGGTACGCATTTATATAGGATATTTCATCTCAAAAAACTTACACAATATATTAAGCAATATAGTTTACGTGATAAGTCTGATGTGCAAGCTACAATATTAAAAAGTTTCATTAAAATCTGTTCAGTAGTCTTTGCGAGAAAGAGTAACAAACATTCTCACATCCATCGACACAAAAATTGACATTTATAATATTAGTAGAATTATGAATCAGTTATATATAATGTCATATTATTTACCCTCCGCTCTCTTCCCTGCCTCACACCCTCCCACTTCACCACGTTTCTACCCCCTTCCCCCACCCTTTAAGTCGCTAGCAGTTAAGTGGCAAAGTTCAGTTGTAATTTCTTAAATTTTACTGTCTTTTTGACTTTACTTGAGTGGGATTTTTGTTACTTGTTAATTTGTGAAGATTGGATTAATGGGTGTGAGGATATTTGTTACTCTTTCACGCAAAAACTACTGAACAGATTTAGATGAAACTTTACAATATTGTAGCTTGCAGATCAGAATAACCTATGGAGTATACTTATAGAATAACTATAATTATAAAATAGTTTATTATAAATAAAACCGAGATGGGCATGTATGAGGCGACTGATGAGTGTGGATGAAGCGAAAGAGGTGTGTTTGTGTCGTAGCAAGTGGAAGGAAGTGTTCTCTGCCTACTCCAATGGTAGAGAGGCGTGACGGATATGTATGTATGTTTGTTATTATAAATACAGACAAACACCCAGACTTAAGAAAAACATCATTGTTTATCAAAGACCTTAGCCGGAATCGAACCCACGACCAAACCGGCAAATCATTAGGTGCGCAATTTTGACAGGACGCTCTATCGACCTGTCAACTGTCAGCTGTCAAACTGTCAACCGTGACGTGTTACTTGTCTAGCTTGAAGTGCCAATATCTCGCGCCGTAATTACGTGAACGATTAGTCAAAGGTTTGTTTCTTGGATGGTTTCACACTGCAGTGTAACATTGGATGAGAATTGAAAGAACGGTGTGATTGGCTATTTAACTGTTTTCGAAATATGTTTTAAAATATACCTAAGTTTATTTTACTCCTTACAACTATTATTTTCTCAAAAAAGCGTTATTAAGGAAAAGCTATATTTTTATCCATTACCTACTTGAAATCCACGCGAAAACGGCCGGTTTTCGCGTTTTCGCTTACATATCCGTGACGCCTCTCTCCAATCGGGATAGACAGAGACCACTTCCCTCCATTTGCTACGATACAAACACTTCTTTCGCTTCATCCCCATTCATCAGTAGCCTTATACATGCACGTCGGTGTAGGGTACACCAATAAAAACTATACCAAAGAGAAATACCAATCTAAGTGCTCATGTTCGTAGTTACACATCGGTATAAAAGCGGCCGCCAGTAACGATCTCCTTACTTAATTACTACCTCTTATTGCAAAACCGCCTCACAACTTCGGATAGGTTGTCTATGGATTGTCTGACGGAAATCTTACCGATACTCTATGGTTGTTTGTAACTAGGTAGTTAGGTACCTACAGTAAAGGGCGATAAAGAATGCACATCAATCTTTGTAAAGCAATCGTCTAATTCCGACTTCGTATAGCGATATCTGTGTCGCACACACCATGACGTTTGTTTTGTCAGTCGCGGTTCAAATGCGAGAGAGTGCTACAATAAAGTAAATTCTAAATTCAAATTCTGATGAACGATTAATCAAATAATTGATGTACATGGAAATTAGCATTCGTTTGTATTCGGAAATGCGATGATAGCCGATGTGGATTCCTTATTACTCAGTAAATTATCCTGTTTGAGTATAGAATACTTATTTATGGAGGTGCCATACCATCTGGATCTGCGTGCCTGGTCTGGCGCAAAATAGCTACCTTTTTGTATGGTATTTCTTATCATTTGACATCGTTCATCTACCAAGAAAACTATGAAAAACATGCGCCAACCTTGGCACGCTGTCATAAACTCATTTGTATATTAAAAAAAAATTTGGAACCTCCTTATTTAATCTATACTCAAAGGTGTAAGCCATTGTTTAGCAGAATGTGTCAAAAAATACCATTGACACTCTGCCGACACACAACTGAGGCTATTTTAAATTAGCAGACTAGGGCCTCGGGTACAATGTTGCTATATCTTTCTAAGTTCTCATTTCCCCTTCAGGGTGGCCCAATTAAAGCCGTTCGCGAATTATAAACTTTTATGTTTTAATTCTGTGCTGTTAAACTTTATTGTTATATCTCCGGTTTAGTTTAACCGTTGATTAAATTAACTATCTAGTTAAATGGTGCGGAAATACGTAATTTGTAGTCTAGGGTGAAGTTGTTAAAGTTTTAGTATTTTAACTAATATTAGATAGGCTGCCCGCGTAGGTACGTGTTTGTCGTCAGCGTCATATAGGTACTTGAAAAAATTACAGGATAACTTAAAATTAGGTACCTTGCAGACGTAGTTTTACGCATTTTTTTTCCGGTAAGATTACTTATTATTTGATATGTTTATTTGTAACATTTACATTGTTAAATGTAATTAATTCATTTATGGCTGGATTGTATGATATGGATAAAATATTACGGTTACAAAGTTCGCAGCAACTTTTTAAATTGAAAAGGAATCTATATAGGGTGACTTTTAATTAGTGAACGATAGAAAAGAATATGCATGTACTCGTAATAAATAACATACAACTTTTGCTATGGGACCAAGGTCGAAATCATTCAAAAATTTTCGAACTCCCCATACAAAATGCACCAGCTGATAGTATGGGGGAACAATTATTTTTTTATGATTTCGACCTTGGTCCCATAGTAAAGTTGTTTGTTATCACGAGTACATGCATATCCTTTTCTATCGTTCACTAATTTAAAGTCACCATATACTTATAGCGAAAATCGCGGGGTCTCATTGGATACAAATTGCAATGAACTGGTCGCGAAGAGGCCTAATGCTCAGCAGTGGGCAGCTATAGGCTGAGAAGAATAAGAAAAAACAGAAGATAACAAACCCCTAATAAGAAAATCACTTTAAAACCAAACACAACATCCGAATTACCCTCCTGCCCCCCTCCAGACATCCCCCTTCGACATAGAAATTTCAATTGGCCCAACGTCGCCCAACTGTAGCCAACTTCTACCAACTTTTGTAATTAAAACTCGTTCAGACGTCACTGTCAATGTCGGGGTGTCGCGATGTTTTAAGTCTCTGTTGTTGAGAGCGTTGTTAGATTTAATTGTCCATTAAATTTTGGAGTGGTGAAATGGAGCTACCTGTTTCAACACCTTTAGATAAAATTTAAATGAGAGATATTAGGGTTCCGTACCTCAAAAGGAAAAAACGGAACCCTTATAGGATCACTTTGTTGTCCGTCTGTCCGTCCGTCCGTCCGTCTGTCAAGACCCTTTTTCTCAGGAACACGTAGAGGTATGAAGCTGAAATTTATATCAATTACTCAGGTCTACTGTCCCTTGAAGCTGTGAAAAAATCAAACTTCTAAGCCAACGCAATCAAAAGATACAGCCATTTATGCCGCAAATTTTCGACACTTGCAAGGGAATCAAAACCTACAGGGTGCTTCCCGTGAACTCAGAATCTTGAAATTTGGTACGAAGCAACGTCTTATAGCATAGATAAAGGAAAAATTACGAAAACCATAAATTTTTTGTTACATCACAAAATATATATATTTTTTTAATAATCTTAAACTTACTACCCATTTCCTCATAAACGCGTAGAGGTATTAAATTGAAATTCATACCAAATACTCAGGTCTATAATACCTTTAAGCTGTAGCAAAATCAAACTTCTATGTCAACGCAATCAAAAGAAACAGCAATTTAAACTGCATATTTTGAAACTCGCAAGTACTTGCAAGGGAATCAAAACCTAAAGGGTACTTCCAGTCGACCTTGAATCTTGAAATTTGGCATGAAGCAACGTTTTATACCACACATAAAGGAAAAATTCCGAAAACCTTAAATTTTTAGTTACATTACAAAATATATATTTTTTAATAAATATAAACTTATTACTTTTTCCATAGTTATGACTCGATTGTCGTAATGAACGAACTTTGTAAACCTTGCAGGTTTGTACGGAACCCTCGGTGCGCGAGTCCGACTCGCACTTGGCCGGTTTTTTTTTAACTGTCACTCGCTATAACGTCATGTTTTATGAAATAGCTTATCTGTCAGTTTCAAAGAAGGACCGCCATACTACCAAAAATTGATTGATTGATTATCTGTCAGTTAAGTTTTCTCTGTAAGTAAGTAGGTACAGTAGGTAAGTAAGTAAGTAGGTAGTCGTGAAACGGGCCCAAAATCTTGTTCTTATTTTTTTCTTATTTTTATTTGATAAAAAAATTTTTGAATACATTTTGATGGAACATGACAATATTTTATACATCAGCATACCAAAAAGGCTAGTATCATTTTTATGCTATAAAGATTTTCTTTCATGATACGACGATAAATGCGAACGAGGTCGCGGGTAGCCCCTATCTTTTATCCTTCTTCCTATTTCCTACATAAACTATAAATGTCAATGTTTGTGCCGATGGATGGATGTTTGTTACTCTTTCACGCAAAAACTGCTGAACATATTTTGATGAAAATCGGTAATAATAACGCTTAAACATCGCAATAACAGATAGATTACATTATTTGAAGATATCATCATTTCTTTTTTTCAAGATACGACGATGAAGTCGCAGGCAGCCATCTTTCATATAAAATTGCTTGTTCCACGCTTGTACCTACATAGGTACCAAATAGGTATCTATCTTTTCCATTAATAAAACCTCCATGCTACTTATTACAACTTTTTTCACACAAACTCATTAGTTCAATAATTATATAGAGCTGTGTTTAATTAGATGTTATTAGTTACGTAATGAGGCACTCTGCGGTAATTCATAGAGCTATGATAACTATAGGCTAGTGTTGGGATGAGTATTTCGTACTAGGTTGGTAGCTGTTACTTTTTGTAATGTTTTTAATGTTCATTGCTAGTTTTCAAGTTGATGGTATTGTAAGTAAATTATCGATTTTTCTATATTTTTGTAGTCTATTATAGGTATGGACTAAGTAGTCAATATGATCTTTTTTACTACGTAGAAATATTAAACTTTTTCCTTTTTTCATCATAATTAAAATGTATACATTTTCCCATAAATATAAAACATTACGTATTGCAATAATATAAACCCAACAGATTTTCTTGTAAGATTCTTCTTTGGGGAAAACTGCTACCTTGCATTAAAAAAAACTACATCGACATATTCCAAGTGCTATATGTACATTCGTCAATAAAGATGATTTGAGTTGAGTCAACATAAGTAGGTACCTAACCAATCACAGCCAGATTCTGAATCCACGGGGCTTAGCACGGCGTGCCGCGACAATTATCTCACGTATTTATTTATTTGGTTTGCCAACAGGTAGTTAACATCTTACTTGCTAATAAAAGTGACAACATATAGGAGACAACATGCTTACCCAATAACAGGCAGACACAGCTTGCATATAAAAAGGTGCTTAAGAATAACTATAACTAAGTAAGATTAAATTATTAAAAATAATAGAAATAATAGAAATGTATATATAATAGAAATAATAGAAATGTATGCTGTACTTATCACATTTAAAACTATAGACTAAGACATAAGCGTGACAAACGCATGACAACGTCTTGTCACGGAGTGCCATGCTAAGCTAGCAGCACTAGGAATCATGACTACTTCTAAGCAAATAAATGCAAAAATTTAACACTTTAAAAAACACTAGTATTACCAGCTAAGTAACCAAACTAGTATTTCTCGGCCCATCCCTAGCACGTGTAACAGAAGTATCGTTTAATAATAGCATTTAAGTTACATACGTGTTAAGTAGGTGCGAACTAGCACCTGCGAACTGTGATTTTAATATCTAGTATATTAAATAGCTATTACTTTGTAACATTATGTACTTATTTATTGGTAGGTAGGTGTAGTATATTATTTACGTGTGACAATATTATTAACTACTTAATAGCTGCTCGCTACTTCATTTATTTATTTATTAGATTAATCGTTCATCAGAATTTGAATTTAGAATTAACTTTATTGTAGCACTCTCTCGCATTTGAACCGCGACTGACAAAACAAACGTCATGGTGTGTGCGACACAGATATCGCTATACGAAGTCGGAATTAGACGATTGCTTTACAAAGATCGATGTGCATTCTTTAAATATTAATTAATTTATTTAACAGTTTATTGTAAGATGATAGTACATAGAGACAGAAAAAAAGAGAAGTTATAAATACAAAAGGTGCAGCATATTTCTAAAAGAAATTCCCCACAGAGAGAGAAGTGATATCAAGAAGGCAGGATAGTCACTTAATCTACAATAAACAATAAACTCGTCTTTTCTTGGAAAAAAATCATGATATCTCAAAATAATATAGCCTGTGTGTTATTCTGATGTATAAGCTACAATATTGCCAAGTTTCATCAAGATCTGTTCAGGATTTTTTGCGTGAAGGAGTAACAATCTTCCATCCGTCGGCACTAACATTAACATTTATGATATTAAGTAGGATAAGAAGATGTCAATATCTGTGCGGATGGATGGAGATGGACGTGAGGGTGTTTGTTACTCTTTTACGGCAAAACTACTGAATACATTTTGATGATAAGCAATATTGTAGTTTATACATCAGAATAATACATAGGCTTTATTATTTTAAGATATCATGATTTTTTCCAAGATATATCAATAAATGTATCAATAAATAAGATATTGCTACCTAGCAATAAGGCCGCCTGTTGCTTCTTATATTCTTGTTTGTGTCTGTACCTTATATCTTTTGTGCCATAAGGAATATTTGTATTGTATTGTATTGTAAATGTCAAAAAAATGCCTCTATATCAACCGCATATATACATACATACATACATATCTGTCACGTCTCTTACAGCAACTAAGGTCAAATTATAAGAAAAAGAAAATCAAATCTATCGATAATCGATACCCACAAGTCGGTAATGATCCCATCTCTATTCGAATTCGATTCCGTTCGAACGATTAACCGTCGAGAATGCGTTTCTTTGCAGTTTACACGTATTAGAGGCAATCCTGGATTTTATAATAGCAAAATAGAGATTAGATCTTGGGGAAAGAAAGCAGATTTCAACATTGCTTAGTAGAAACAACTTTATTTTTTTGTACCGTCAGCATCATAAGTCGATGAACACATTCAAACTTACAAAAGTAAAATACACCATTATTAAACGAAACTAGCTTTAAAAAATACTCCAAATTTAAATGAACATCCAGTAAGATTCAAATAAGGAAAATGGGTAAGGTTTTACGTCTAATACTGGTGGATTCTTTTTTTGAAAATCTGAATGTGTTCATCGACTTACGATGCTGACTGTACCGACGTCTTTTTAACCGACCTCAAACAATTACAGGAAAAAATTATGTAGTTCCTTTTTTTATGTACATGCTGCCCACGAATTGGTAGGTGCTACGGTACGTATTTATAATCATACCTCTTGCTTAATCAAATATTAAACCTTATTAGACATTTCTAATAAAACTTCGCAATACATATCGCGGCAGACCAAGGAAAAGGTGGTGGGACGAGCTGGACATCTTCTTGAGTACCTGGGCGGAGGAAACTCGAGACAGAAAGTCATGGCGGAAGAGGCCTTTGCTCAGCATTGGGACGCAAGTGGCTAGATTAGATTAGATTAAATACATATCTATCACGCCTCTCTCCCATCGAGGTAGACAGAGACCACTTTCCTCCACCTGCTACGATACAAACACACCACTTTCGCTTCATCCACACTCATCAGTCGCCTCATACATCGTCATGCGAATATTAATTAATCAAAAAAATAATCAAATAAAATATCTAAAAGTCACCCCCTATCTCAAATACCCACAAACTTTAATCCCTAATGTTTTATTTACTTAACTAAACGCTCCCATATCGGTAACCACAGCCTATAAAATAAGCTTACAAATAAATTCCACAACATTGCACCCTTATCGACTACCATTCAATAAGTGAGTGCATGAATAAGGTGCATCTCTACGCGACAGATGTTAGGGGAAAACACTAGTGTTGGGTGGCATTGGAAAATTTTATCGATAGAAATGTTTGAATGATTTTTTGATGTGTTTTGGATTTTGTCTGGCGGGTAGAAAAGAGAAAAGATGAATGATGATGATCTATAAAGATGATTTTTTTATTTATCAATGATTTTAAGCCTACGTAAAACAATTAAACTTTGCTATATTGCAGCTTAATGCATATCAGAGATAGATTAGGTAGCAGCCTAAATTATTTTAAGTAATTGTATGTTAAGTTTTCCAAAACATTTAATAACAATTGATTCGTACCTACAGTGGCGGGCAGCTATTATTCTTCCACTTAAAAAAAAAGATGTAAATTACAAAAAAAAACGAATAAAGAATCTCATTATACTCTTTGCTAACATAAAACTTATATGGATACATATCTGTGACGCCAATTTCCAATTGGGATAGGCAATGACCACTTGCTACAATCTAAACATACTAAGTTCCTTCGCTTCATCCACATTGATCAGTCGCCTCATACATGCACGAAACATAAAATCTTCACTAAAAAGTATTCAGTCCGGAAATCGAGAAATAAATCAATCCATAGCTATTTTATCATGAACTAAGTAGTTTTTATTCGAAACTAATTACGTATGCTACAATCAATAATATGCAGCGTATCAAAACATTATAATTAATGATCTAGATCGTATGTAGCTATCGGTACATTAATGTTTAATGATCGCCTTTGATGTGACCGCTGTGTGTCCGTTTGTCGGCATTCTTTACTCAACTTGCTAGGTTCAAAATAGAACTTTTTGATGTGCGATTTTCTATTTGTAATAGGCTCCCCGCGACTTCGCACGCAGTTATCGTCATATCTTGTAAAATAATCGTGATATTTGAAAAACATATAGCCTATGTGTTATTCTGGTGTATAAACTACAATATTGCAAAATTTCATCAAAATCTGTTGAGTAGTTTTTCTTCCACTCATCCATCCATCCATAGGTACAAACATTGATAGTAATTATATTAGTGGGATTAATAGGATGCAGTTTTGCTATTTAGAATGTTAAAATTAGAATGTTTTCGATCATGTATGAGGCGACTGATGAATGTGGATGAAGCTAAAGAAGTGTGTTTGTATCGTAGCAAGTGGAGAGAAGTGGTCTTTCCCTACCACGATGGGAGAGAGACGTGACAGATATGTATGTAAAGAGCTATTAAGTTATCTGTGAACCGGCCGTTATTGTAACTACGGCCACTAATACGGAAATATCAAATTCCAGAACTGCTGCGATCGGTAGAAATACAATTTTGTATTACTAATAACGCCGCCGTTCAGTTCACAGATAAGTTGGTCTGTCTGTATGTTAAGTATTTGACGTAATAATCTTAAAGCAAACAGCTTATTCCATTTGATTAGTCAATTGACAGCAAAGAAAAAAATAAAGTCGACACAAAAAAATGGCGACAATTTTAATCGCTTTAGTTTCCGTTTACACGGAATGCGATTAAAACACCATATTTGTACAAAACGATCGATTTAATCGACAAAATAAAATTTAATCACTTATTTATAATAGTTATTTCATTTAGATATCTTTTTTTATGGGTTTGCCACGCATTTTTGTTGTACACTGTTGCAGTTTACTTAAAGTAAGAAAATTCTTTTATAATTACTTCTTTTGCTCGATTACACAAAAGTAGTCTAAGGGTTTAATGCACTAGCGATTGGAACGCTGTAGCGGTTTAATGTTTTACATGAAACCGCGGGTAAAATGTGTCAACTGCCTACCACAGTTCGCGTTTATATTTTTATTATTCATAATTACACGTCAAACTGTAACCGCTATTGGGTAAAAGCCATTAAAAAAGTGGTCTTACACCAAAATATAATAAAAATTATATTTCTTCCAAACTATCGATAGTAAAGTGTTATTTTAATTATTCTATCGATTTTATCGATAACCAATCGTCGATACAACCCCATCCCTTTTCAAGAATTTTTCTCCCTCCCCTCAAGTGTGTTTTCATTTATCAGTAGCAGTACTGTGTGTAATGTCTATTAATTTGATTAAATGGGGTGTTGCCAGCTACACACTTCATTTTGTTTCCACACCTTTTTAATATAAACCAAGAGGCTGCCCGCAACTTCCTATCCATTTATCGTCATATCTGGAAAAGTTTACATGATATCTCAAAATAATATAAGCATCTAGCAATACATAGGCCCTATGTGTTATTCCGATGTGCAAGCTACAAAATTGTAAAGTTTCATTAAAATCTGTTCAGTGATATTTTGCGTGAAACAAACAGCAACCAAACATACACACGTCGTCGGCACAAACATTGACATTTATAATACCATAAATAGGCTTCTTTTTAATCCTTTTTTACTATAAAATGTAAGAGGGAGGTTATTCTAGTTAAAAAAATTGTTATAAAAATCAGTAACTTTTTTTTAAAGAGTATCAGATAAAATGTGGAAAACACATTGTCTCTATAGATGCTAAAGGCCAAAACACACCGGATGCGTATGCGTTGCGTTTGCGTAGACGTATGAGTCGAGTTGTTATGTATGTAACTGTCACCGCTTGCGTAACGTAGACGTAGACGCAAACGGTGACAGTTCCATACATTACAACTCAGAGGTACGCATACGTCTACGCATACGCATCCGGTGTGTTTTGGTCTTAATAGTGCGATAATAGGCGATAACAAAAAAGAGAATAAACAATCGCCATTTACAAAACCACAGGAGCCAAATACCTTTCTATTAATTTTAATCAAAAACAACCCTACAAACAATAAAAATCTATAAAACGACCCCTAATCTTAGATACGCACCCTTAATGTAAATTCAATGATGTCTAGTACAATAATTTGATAACTACCCCCTAGGGGAAGATACCCTTTTCATCCCTGAGGGGCGTCACAGATTTATTGTAATAAACACGAAATAGGTTATGTTTGTGGTTGATAAGATTAGGGGGGATTAGGTGCGTTTTAAGGGGGGTGATGATAAGATGTTCAGGGGGCCAATTCTACTAAATTAAGGCTGATTTACATTGATTAACTGACGTCAGTGCACTGTCACGTCAGTACTGACTTCAATATTCGAAGTCATGCCGGTTTCACACGAGGGCAGAACAGTGGGCAGCACAGTACTGCTACTGTTTAAACGGACAAAATAGTACTGTCTTCAACTGCCTTGACACTATTCTGTCCGTTTAAACAGTAGCAGTACTGTGCTGCCCACTGTTCTGCCCACTGTTCTGCCTCACTGTTCTGCCCTCGTGTGAAACCGGCATCAGTTACTAACGCGACAGTGCACTGACGTCAGTAATCAATTTACACTATGGCAATACCAGGTCAGTTCAGTAACTGACGTCAGTTACTGACTCAATGTAAATCAGCCTTTTAGTTAAGCAACCAACTATTGTCAATACATTGACATAGTATTGCGATAGGTCACGGTAGTCTGCAAGTTCCGCGACAGATGCGCCAAATCCGCCATTTGCTCATTTTTGACAGTCCGATGACTGGATAAACGTCAAATAGCGAAGAGAATCCATTTGGAACTGCCAATTTCATGACATTGTGGAGTAGACTACCGAATAGAGCAAATAGTAGTAGTTAAGTTTGGTCTATGTGTCGTCTATAGTCGTCGTTGTCAATTTATCCGTTAGTAGAATACCAAAATGGTAAAATCGTACAACTCACATTCTAGAGACCTTTGAGTATAGAATATATAAGGAGGAGCCATACCGTCTGGATCTGCGTGCCTGGTCTGGCGAAAAATGGCTACTTTTTGTACGGTACTACTTATCGTTTGACAGGTCATCTATCAAGAAAACTGTGAGAAAACTTGGCGCAACCTTGGCACGCTGTCATAAACTCATTTGTATATGAAAAAAAATGGGGCCACTCCTCATATTCCTTCCTGATTGCTAGAGACACACCATTTGTGCATTTAGTAATTAGCAGAATCGGCCCCCTGTTGTTTAACACGATGTTATTTGATTAGATAGGGGTTTATTGGGGTGAGGGAAGAATTGAAAATTATCTTCCTAGGTACTAATAAGTGTCATTGTTTTTGTCTATGGATGTGAGGTTGTTTGCTACTCTTTCGCGCAAAAACTAATGAACAGATTTTTATAAACATACATAATATCGGTCACGGCTCTCTCCCATTGAGGTAGACAGAGACCGCTTCCCTCCACTTGCTACGATCCAAACCCACCTCTTTCGCTTCATCCACACTCATCAGTCGCCTCATACATACTTTTTTTTAATGAAATTTGGAATTATTGTACATTAAAGATCAGAATAACTCATAGGCTATAATTAATTTAAGATATTGTGTGAATTTCCTAAGATAGGACGGTAAATTCGTACGAATTCGTTGGTAGTTTCTAGTCATAAATAAGTACACAGGAGCAACTAAGGTAGAGTACATAACTTATCTAAAAGGTGAAATAAAAAAAAGGTTACCTATATAAAATAAAAAGTTATCTAAAAGGTCTATCTATAAAGTTGCCTGGAAGATATTGCTACCTAGCAATAAGGCCGCCTGTTGCTTCTTATATTCTTGTTTGTGTCTGTACCTTATATCTTTTTGTGCAATAAAGAATATTTGTATTGTATTGTTTTGTAATCTATCTATGATTTGAACTCTTGAGCTAGACACTCGTATCTATTTAAATTGTCAATGGCCTATAGATTTTGATAGTAAATCACGCGTCTATGGCCGTAGTATCTTTGCTATCGAGTTCTAATTATTTCACACCAAACTCATGTTTTTACACATAAAAATTTTAACAAGATGACGACGTTTAGCAATCAACGCTTTTTCTTAAATTTCATAATTATATAAAAATGTATAGGTAAGTACATAAAAAATAATCGATTAAAAATAGCACTTACCAGAACTAGGCCGGTCACTGTATCGCGTACAATAGACCCAAGCTGGCCACACCATAGGTCCATCACTGTTGCTTGTCGTGCCTGGAAAATAAAAGAAAAAATAAGTATCGTATTAGGTTTTTTTTTCTTCTTAATTTTCACTAGATTTCACGAAAGAAGTCCCCTAGCCGCGGCGCTGTTTATCATGTCAAAATTGACAATGTTGCCATTTATGAGTAAAAATTTTACCTAAGTATACTATTTATATTTCCGTTGTAATTTACCAAATTTTACTAATAATTGCATACTTCGAGTGTCCTAGTCATTCCATGAGTAGGTTGGTATAAATTTTGATAAAAACATCTATTTACCTACATTTCTGTTATGTAAAAAGTATATTTTTATTAAGATAAGTAAGGGTTTTTCTACCTACTATCAAGGAAAAGGTCAGAAAATGGGGAAAATAGACCTGTCAAATTTAGTTCCAAAAATATCCGGGGGACTTCTTTCGTGAGACGCACTCTAAGAAGGTTTTATTTAGCAACGGCTGGAGTAAGGAGATTTTATGTGTGATATAGAATTGCAAAAAGCGACTAGGTTTAACATGATTTAATCTAACCAATAAATTTTCTTTTCTTTTATATCATTGCGGTATTAACTAACTACATAATATTACATATGAAATCTTTACCTGGCGTCGACCCAGCATTACTGCTACTATCATCACCTTTAGACAAATCTATCGCCCCCTCTTTCTCAGTCGGTTTTACTTCTGGAACTCTCGTCTCGACCTCAGGCTTCGATACAACCTCTTTCACAGGAGATTTCACTTCATACTGCCTAGATTTTAACGTTTTACGCTTCGTTAGTGGATCCGTTATGCGTCTACCGAAATCCGCTTTCAAAATATTGTCTATGCTAAACTTCAAGCAGTTTTGGTTGATGAAATCTCTAGATTCGTCCGGAGATTTTGGTGTCATGTAGTTTAAACGTCTATTTTCATCTGTCCTAGTGTTTCTTAATTCTTGCGTTTGAGTTTTCGTTCGTAAACCGAAATTGAGACCAAACGGCTGAGGATTCAAATTCAAATTGTTTTGTGGTATTGGAACTCTATTTGCAACTGACAAAGTCGATTTTAAATCTGGATTTATCAAAGGATTTTGAAATAATAAAGGCTGGTTTAGGAACATTAAAGGGTTGGGTGTTATTGGACTCGGCCGCAGCAGCAATGGCTGATTTATATTCAAATTCTGACTCAACTGCGAGATAGCGTTCAAATGAGTTTGTATATGTTTGAAAGACGTCAATCCTTGTGTTGCATCTACATTTTTATCACTATTATTCTCGTAATTGGATACGGGAGCTTCGTTTCCAACTGACAGAACAGTATCATCGCTACAACAAGAGTTATCATCGTCTACTGAAATTTCAGCTCTATAATCATTCGTTTGATCATCATTTTCATTGTCAACAGCAGGACTGACACTTTCAGAGAGCCTAGAGTTATGATTCTCTTCAAAATTCGGTGTGTTTTGCAACAGTTTGTCAGTTGAAAACACATTCTCAGGACTAGTGGCATCTCTCTCTTTTTTTAGCACGTTGTGTATGGAGAAAGAGGATGTATGTAGAGGCCTGTCTTCGGTCTTTTCATCTTGGTATTCGGGGCTGGTCGTGTCTCTTGTGTTGGGGGAATAAGGTTCATCATCGCTGTGGTCTTGAATCTTGATGTTGTCTTGGAGATGCACGGATGACACCGCCGCCATTTTGTGGACGAGCTACGCCATCTGGTGGACAAAAGATGAAAGTTGTATTTATTTTATTTATTAAGGCACAACCACAGTTTACAGACTTAAACATAAACATTATACTGCGTGTAACAGAAAGGGGGTATAAAGCCGAAACACAGCGAAAGTCCTCATGAAACTGAACAACTTAACCCAAGGAACAAGGGTCGTAACTCAAAAAAAAAATTTCGCCTCCCCGTTTCGGCTTTATATCCCCTTTTTGTTACACCCTGTATAAATTTAAATATTATAGTTAGAGGCTGTAGAAGTGTAGACCGATGACGGTTACGCACAACATTCGATAGACATTGCTACAGTAATAGTACTTAAAGAAAACCGATTGTTATGTATCTTGTGACCTAAGCTTTATAAGGACGCATACTCATTCACAAGCTGTAACCGTAACCGCTGCATGCACTGTAACCAAAAAACATAGGCCCATTTCACCGCCTACAGACAAAATTTAACTGACAGATAAACCTATGTCAACTTCATAAACATGACGTTTTAGACAGAGACATTTATAAAATATCTGTCACTTAAAATCTGTACATACATGGTGAAATGTGACCATTTATAAAATCTTATCTGTCAGTTAAATTTTATCTCTGAATAGTGAAACGGATCCTAAGTATTTAATGAAGCAGTCTGCAATAGAACTGCTAAATAAAGTACATTAAGTATGAATGGCAATAGTGAATGATGGAGTTATAGCAAACATGAGATTGATCTCGCGGTTAATTATAGCGACCGCAAGATCTGCGCAGGAGTGCCGGCGACTGGTTCGCATTGTGAGATGCTCTACTATTTATGTATAAGTTTTAGATGAAAACAATAAAGACTTAACTGAAAGGTCATAGCAACCAGGTCATAAAATTTACAAAAAAAAATAGTTTTAGATAAGAATTTGATATGTTTAAGTTGTTTTTTAATTTATTGACATTTTTTTTTTCCATTGATGATTAAGTAGGTGCTTTGTATTTTCAGGTTAACCATTA
This sequence comes from Anarsia innoxiella, assembly GCA_947563765.1. Taxonomy (NCBI): domain Eukaryota; kingdom Metazoa; phylum Arthropoda; class Insecta; order Lepidoptera; family Gelechiidae; genus Anarsia; species Anarsia innoxiella. The sequence goes on from OX387417.1 coordinate 1,365,007, forward strand.
AATGTTTTTTTTTTTTAAGTTAAAAGACATTATCTAAAGATAGGTACAGAATATTATGACAGGTCATGTTCGGACATGAAAATATACAAAAATTGTACACCCAACTACATAAATTAGCAAAAAAATACCGCCAAAATTCCCATACGGCATCTTAAACACAAAATTAATTGGCAACATTCACACATAACCTCAAATTCAAACATGCAGAGATTTATTCACAACATTTTCACCTAAACAGAAGAAGCGGCGAAATAATTTGACGGTAGGCCAAGAATTAATGCAAATAATCTAAATACCACAATAAAAAACAATGTGGAGCATCATTTCATGCAAAACAACAGCAGACCACACACGAAGTCGCGCGCGTCTCAAACCAGAAATTTCGCTCGACAACTTTACATTTACCGACCAAAACCTACAATTCTCACCAACAACATAAGACTTAAACAGTTTCAAACCCGCAAATACAACTTTGCTATCTTTTCGCACGACAAAATTGCTTTTACAGTCAACAAAACGAAACATCCAAGCGAAACTTACGGAAGTAAACTTCTGTAACTGCAAATTTAACTTTGCTTTCTCAAAGGGTTGTGCAATTTTAGTTTTGCTGGTTTGTTTTAGTATTTCAGACTTTATTCCTGTAGTTTTTAGTTTGAGAGAGGTGTATTTGTAAAGTAAAGATGCAATGGTGTTAAGAGTAGTTGTTATAGTTTATTTTTCTATCACGAGCTTGCAATTTCTCAACGTAACTCGTTTAAGGTAAACCCATTTGAATATTGTAAAGAAAGTATGTGGATTTACAATGATTGCGAGTATTTACTTTTAGAAATATAACCTCCATATTTTACACATAACCTATAAGGTCCTGCTGGGTGAAATACTCTTTCGAAATTATATTTTGCTTGACTTCGCTTATTGGCAGAATCCACAATTGTAGCTGCCATTTTCTTTTTTTTTTAAAAAGAAGCTTTCAACCTTTGAGTATAGAATAGATAAGGAGGGGCCATACCGTCTGGATCTACGTGACTGGTCTGGCGCAATATGGCTACCTTTTTGTATGGTACTACTTATCGTTTGACAGGTCATCTACCAAGATTGAGTAAACTTGGCGCAAACTTGGCACGCTGTCATACTCATTGGTATATGAAAAAAATGGGGCCACTTCTTATATTCCTTCCTCATTATAAATATACTAATACCTACTCTTATCTTATAAAATGTAATATTCTAGATATTAATTACCTACTTAATAAAACTCATTTGTCCCGATAGATAAACACGTTCAACTTAACTAGACACATCAAATGTATGAAGGCGTGTACAAGTCAAGTGTCCTATTAATTCTTGCTAGTTATAAATATCTGTGCATATTTTCTATTCAGCCTCTAATGGAAACCTGTACAATAATACAAATACAGCCGTCAACCAAGTTTCTAGACTGGTATATATTAATTACCAACAGTCGTTACTTCTAGGAACTATTACCACATACTGGTTCCATTTATGGGCCAGTATTGCGTTCTGCCACATTAACACGGCAGTGTGGTACCAGAAAGTACCTTTTTAAAAAAACAGCTGTCATCCGTTGACGTTTCTTTCGCGCGTTTTTTCTAATAGAACTGTCATTCCAGTAGGTACCTACCTACGCCATTTCCCGCCAAATAATTATTAAGTTTTTGTTTTAAAAAATGACATCTTTTGCTTCAATTCAAAGTTCTATTTCGAGGAAAGCAAAAGCAGGGTATAGCCGAAAACGATCCTTAAAGGTCTATCTACACAGATCCGGGCCGTGTCCGGGACGTGTCCGGGGAAATAATGTCATTCCATACATTTTCTATGGATTCGTTCAAACACGTCCGTGTCCGTGCCGGCAACGAAGCTTCCGTGTTAGATCCGGGACGTGACCGGGCCTTGGCCCGTCAGGAGAGAAAACAATTCGTCGTCATGACGACACGTATTGTTTTCTCTCCTGACGGGCCACGGTGTGTCCGGTTGTCATGACGACGAATTGTTTTCCCTCCTGACGGGCCCCGGACGGGGCCCGGCGGGTCGCCGGCGTGACGTAGGCGACGGCTCCGATTTGACACCGGTGCGTGACCGTGTTTTGTACGAGGGTTGATTGAAAAGTTCGCAGCCTCATCAAAAAAATAAAAGAAATCACATGCAATTTTTTTTATCTTTGCTAAACTCAACGCATTCACTCCATCTGTTTTACGAAGCTTCTATACGGGTTTAAACAAATGATTCTTGAAGGTCGGCAAAATACGGGTTTATTCTTCTCTTTATTTGATGAAAAGTCCTCTTTATTAGATAAAAAATTCTTTTTTGGCTTTTTGAAAGGTAGTCCAAACATTATGACTCCATCAACACACTAAATTGCCTTTACTTTCTTTGAGGACAGTTCATCAGCATTTTTCTACTGCTTGGACTTTTTTTGACTCTGGCGTATAGTACTGATTCCAGGTTTTATCTATAGTAACGAAAAGTCCTGAGGATCAGCTCCAAACATCTCCAAACAGTCACGAGAAATCTTAAACGCACTCGTTTTTGTTCGATTCAATCAGTCTAGGTCCTAGTCCACCTAGCGTATACTTTATAAAATCTGAGTTAATTAACAATGAGGTTTTGTGTTTACTTATATAAAATGCGTATAATATCTGCAATCATCTTTATAGTCAACCTGCGATTTTCCAATATGAGAACACACACTTTGTGGATGTTTTCTTTGGTCGTAGTCGCGGTGGGCCGGCCGGAGCGAAAATCATCTTCAATGGTCTCTTGTCCACGTTTAAATCATTCCAACCAGTTTTTTACAGTGGTAGACGATGGACGGGAATCTCGTTTTATGATAAAGTCCTACCATTTTACATCTATTTGTGTTAATACCTTTTTTAAACAAATATTTGATCAGCGCCCTTGTTCAATTTTGTACAGTTTTAAAAAAAGCTGCATACTTTGTGACCTGACACGCTTTAACTTCAAAACTATAAACAAAATTTTATACTGTAACAGCCAAAGGGTTTAATGTATTTCAGTAAGGACAACATTATTAAAGTACATTAAACATTTGTATGTTAGGCCGCGAACTTTCCAATCAACCCTCGTACAATTTTTTTTTTCTTACGTAAATGTCAAAGGTAAATGTAGAAATTTACATATACCTAACAAAAAGTTTATATTCAAGATTAAAGCTCTACGTAGGTTTCATTCTAGAAGAGGATTGACTCAAACCTAAGACTAGAAACTATAGACTTGGCATAATAATATGCGTACACCTGCAAGGGACAGCAATAATAAAATAGTGTTGCCTGCTGTATACTGAATTTTTCCCATATAATTTTAAGAACCCCAATAAAATATGTACCTACGACCTACGTATTCACTTAAACTTTTTTTTACTTTTTATGCAATCTAGAGAAAAATACAATAAATTTCTAGAGGGGTCGTGTCTGTACTTTAAATATTTGGAGAAAAAAAAACAAAACATATTTTTTAAGATTTTTTTGTCTGTCTTTCTTTTAAGTCGATTGTTATTGAGAAGGAAAAAAATACGTATTTTGCTTTTTAATTTTCCAAATATTCATCATCATTCATTACTCTCACTGCCCAATGGCAGGTAAGAAAATTCAGCGAGCGTGAAGATATTCCTGCGTCGATATGACTCCACTGCATCAGCAATCACGTAGTCTATGATGTTCGCACATATTATCGCGCGGCCAGCGTCCTAGGATATAGACGGACATCTTAGTATAAAAAGGGGCAATTCCATGTTTATTCCTACTTCATTGGCAAGAATCTTTGAGTAGGTACATAGAATATATAAAGAGGTGCCAATTTTTTTTTATTTACACATGAGTTTATGACAGCGTGCTTAGGTTGGCGCAAGTTTTTTATAGTTTTCTTGGTAGATGACCTGTCAAACGATAAGAAATTTCATACAAAAAGGTAGCTATTTTGCGCCAGACCAGACACGCAGATCCAGACGGTATGGCATCTCCTTATATATTCTATACTCAAAGGCAAGAATAGACTAGAGATGACACGGATTGTCAATGACAAAATGACAACAGCAGGCCCGTCGCACGCGGGCGGCAAGCCCAGGGGGGCGGCAAATTAAGTGAATTCGGGGCGGCAAATTGGGCGAATTCTTACGTACCTTATCCAAGTCATTGTTATAATATTCTAATGAATAGATCGTAAGAAAAAAATAATAAATCATAGCATGTAAAAAGGCTGACCGAATTACGTTGACCGCCATTTATCGGCCTCCGTCAACAAACAGGACTGATGATGTTAGGGGTATCCCCTGTGAGCTTTTGTCTAGACAAGACACTAGTCTTAGTACCTACTTTTTTAGTGGTGGACTAACCGTGGGGCGGAAAGGGCGGGCCCTGGGCCTCCGGTCTTGGGGGCCCCCAATTCCTCCACGTTCTCCTTAACAACACTTCATGTAGGTATTTTATTTATTTAAGAACTCATTGCCCTTATCCTGTCATGCGTGTTTCGATTCACATGCGCGGCCCCCTAATCCTATCATTCCATACATGATTTTTCTGTCATGCGGGCAACAACCTCTTGTATCGTAACATGGCGAGTTCTAATACAAAAACACCTTCCGGCAGCGTCGTAGTTTAGTGTGCCTTAATACACGCGTCATAGTATGGTATTTTAATACAGAAACTCCCCTCGCGTCATTATATTATTATTGAGTAGCGTGCGATAGCCCGAATGCAAATCAAAACCATTCCTATCATCCCATGTGCTTTATGTTAGAAGGTTGTGTTCGGATCGCGTTTGAATTGCGTATACGCGCGTAGTCCGCGTGACTAAAGGTTTTTAGTAAGTAGGTATATAAAAATCTTTTTTTTGGGGAAAACTCATATACATTACAAATATCAGGGGGGCGGCATAATTGTTATTGCAAGCGGGCGACAAAACCTCTAGCGGCGGGCCTGGCAACAGAATCAAAAGCCCGGCACGGTCACGTCCCGGACATGTGTGAACAGAAAGCCCCTGACGGGACACGGATGCTCGGTCTCGGCCCGGACACGGCCCGGATCTGTGTAGACAGACCATAAATGACCCCAAAAGGAGAACGTCCTTGTCTAACGTAGGTATTTTTATCCCAAATAGGTAATTATTTTTTCAAAGAGAGCTAGATGCATTCTTTTTAAACACAAAAAACAAAATGTTTTTTGCTTTTTAAGAAATTAAAATAAATCTAATAAGCCGCCTTTATTGTTAACAAACAAAATATAAATGAGAAACGAATAGGTATCTACCTATCCACTTTATTTTATTTTTAATCAGTAGGTACCTATAAGTAAATAAATAATAGGTAGTTTAAAAAAACTACTTAAAACAAGCTTTAACTCGCACTAAACATGCTCCATCATCAGATCAGTTCGAAAGTATCATATTATATTGTATTGTCATCAGAACTCGGAGCGTGTGCAAAATTTCATCCTATTCGAAGACCGGGAAGTGGGTCTAATTAAGATTCCAAGATTTGTTTACATACATAATTAGTTACAAGTGAAGCCAATATAAAGCGTGTAAATTATAAAAATTGTTAATCCACTAAACATCATACATTATCATTATGATTTTAACCATAATCATATTTATTGCGCTTCCACAAAGTTACAATGGTCTTAAAAATAATTTACAGTACATGTTGTGGACCCTGTTTTAGGGCACGGCAAACAGAGAGAGGAAGACGTATTGAGTTGCTAAAATTAAGTAATGAATAGTTATATACAGGGTGTAACAGAAAGGGGGTATAAAGCCGAAACATAGCGATAGTCCCCATTAAACTGAACAACTTTCCCCATGGAACATGGGTCGTAACTCGAAAATAATCTTTGAATCGCCCATACTTACTCGATCAGCTGATCGGACAATTTGTATGGGGAGGCGAAATATTTTTTTCGAGTTACGACCCATGTTTTTTGGGGAAAGTTATCCAGTTTCATGAGGACTATCATTGTGTTTCGGCGTTATACCCCCTTTCTGTTACACCCTGTATATAAGAAAAGTTAAAGTTTTTTAACATTAACAGTAACAACAACTTAATGAAGACTTTAATCATCAATTCTGCAACAATCTAAACTTTAGCTATTTCAAGCCAATTAAACATTAACAATAGTAAACAATGAAATTGATGATGCGATGACAGCAGGCAATAAGTCAGTTATACGGGCAATAGTTTCCAGTCGACTTCGCGTTACTTATACGGAAATATTGCAACCTACGTGGGGTTAGGAAAATGGCGGAAAAAAAATCAATTGACAATGGGGATGATGACTACAATCGAAAATTCAAAAAATAATTACTTAGTCCGTCTTTTAGGCTAATAAAAATATTTGAAAAAATATTTGAAACACGTTTTTTACCTGATCAAATACATAAATACAAAGATACAGAGCATCAAAGTTACGGAGTAGGGGGTATTGACGTCACGCCTACGTAAAAATCGTACTAAGGTGTGACGTCATGAGCAACTTTAACCCAGTGTATTTGTGTCATTTTTGGTTTAAGAGAAAAAAGAAAAAATACGTGTCGAATATTATAGATCTATGTGATGGACTAAAAAAATTTTACGTCATCATGCCCACTTTGGGTCGATTTAAGGATGTGAGGATGTTTGTTACAGCGCTTGTAGACGTCCGTTTTTACACGATGGTGTATGATTTATAATGGACGTGTGTACACGCACCGGACATCCATCCGGCAAAAAAAAAATATGACAAATATACAAGCGGTGAGCGGTTACTCTTTCACGCAAAAATTGCTAAACAGATTTAAGTTAAATTTTACAGTATTGCAGCTTATGGGTAGGTACATCAGAATAACAACAAAAATAATCCTAGTGTTAATCCTAACATTTTCAATGTCAATGGATGAATGTGAGAGTGTTTGTTGCTCTTTCACGCAAAAACTACTGGACTGATTTTAATGAAACTTTACAGTATGACAAAATAACCTATCAGCTTTTTTTTTATGATTACTAACTTTTTTTAGCAATAACAATAGACATTAGAAGTAGCATGCCCATGCAGCCTCTAGCAGGTATAAAAACGCGTATTTCCTGGCCATCTAGTCCATCGATCGATGTTAATTAGCGGCATTGAATTAATTTACAATTTTATTTTATACATTTGATATGTTTATTTGTATCATTTACATTGTTAAATGTAATATATTCATTTATGGCTGGATTGTATGAAAAATATTGCGGTTACAAAGTTCGTAGCACCTTTTTAAATTGAAAAGGAATCTATACACTCCAGAGCAATGAATCCGGGTCGGGTACACAAAAAACTTAAAATTCTCGAAAACTAAGAATCCTAGCCTTATGAAATAAATATATTTTTGAAAAGTCCATAGTAAGTGAAAAAATATGCTTAATTACCTATTATGTTGTACCTTTTGTATAACTTCTCTTTTCTTTTCTTACAATAATCTATTAAATAAATAAATTAATAAGTCATAACATAACATAACTGCAGAAAGTAGTACTTAAGCGTAAAACATCTATGGCATCTCCTTCATCTCTTTCCATGTGCGTAAAAACCGCTAAACAGATTTTAATGAAACTACAATTGCGATAGTAATTGCGAAAAGAAGTAATTTTTTAATTTTAATTTTATTTTAATTTTATTTTTATTTATTTTTTTTATTTTAATATTTTAATTTTTTTTTTTTTTTATTTTATTTTAATTGAAGTAATTGCAAAAGTTTTCCGACATTATAACTTTAAATGGCATCTAGTAGTAGGTACCTTAAGTACCTAACATTAAACTATTCCTAAATTATCTTATCTTATCTTATCTAAGCGACTGATGAGTGTGGATGAAGCGAAAGAGGTGTGTTTGGATCGTAGCAAGTGGAAAGAAGTGGTCCCTGCCTATCCCAATGGGAGAGAGGCGTGACGGATATGCATGTAGGTATTTATCTAGGCGTTGTCAGTGTCCCACTGCTGGGCAAAGGCCTCTCTCCGATTTTTCCAGGATTCTCTATCCTGAGCTATGTCTATTCCTCCTATTAATCTTTTTAAAATTAATTCAATGATCTCATTTTTATAATATAAATCGTCGACGATACTGCAAAACCGCTGATGTGCCATATGCAATACCGCGTAAATACAAGAAATAGCGAAATTCAAATTAGCGCGCCGCGGTTACATGGATGTCATTTGCTCCCGCCCGTACTGTCTCCTGAAAAATTTGTCGTTGTAGTTAGTTACGCAGTATTGCAAATTGTAGATTAGCGGTTTTGCAGTATCATAGACATCACCGATATTCAAAGATAAAAGTAAATAAAACGTAGATAGATATTATGTAAATATTTGACGTGATTAACGGAAAAGCAATAAAAAAAGTAACACGCTGCTTTTTTATTTGTTGTTTTAATCTAAATAAAACAGCATACGTGTAGTAAAATAAATCATCATTTTATTTGCTTTAATAAAATAAAATCGTGTTAAAATGAATTTATTTATTACTGAAGCTGTAAAGAGATTGTTTATGTTTTATAGAAAACTAGTAATTGCCCGCGACTTCGCGTTTTATTATTATATCTTCGAAAATACACAAAATATCTACAAATAATGTAGCCTACTTATGTGTTATTCTAATGTCCAAGCTAAGTTATTGTAAAATTTCATTAAAATCTGTTCAGTGGTTTTTACGTGATGAAGTAACAAACATCCATCCATAGGCACAAACATTGACATTTATAATATTATTAGGATAAGGATCTGACAATGTTTTCATTTTACAAAAGATAATTTATATTAACTTTGATTTTTAATGATTTCTCTATTTAACAGAGGCTGCCCGCGACTTCGTACGCATTTATGTCAGAAACCACGATATCGTAAAATAATACATAAAGCCTATGTGTTTCAATAAGATAATAATAATAATAATAAGCCCGCAGGGCAGCTTTGTGGCGAAGCTGTTGGTGATTGGCGTCACCACGGACCCGAGTTCAGAGGGCACTTTACCATCTTAGCCCTCGCCTCTTGGCTTGCCTTCATTGGCCGGCCTCGAGTGAACAGCGCAAGAGCGGAACCTATGCTCCAGGGTGGAAGTGTAAAATGTCATAACGCCGGGGGTTCTACTAGGTGTACCACCGACGTCTAACGCCCCGCAGTCTCACCTCTCCGCACCCTTAGCCACTCTAGACAATGTTGCTGCTTGTCGCACCTTGCGTGCGGCCATTTGGGTGGCCCATTCAATAGGAGTGGCAAGTCACCGTCTGCTAGATTTAAAGTTGTGAGATATTTAACATGCAGACGTCCGTTATCTCACCCCAATAGCCCGGTTATCCAGTCCAACAAATCCCATCTCCATTGCCCAAACCAACGTTCACCCTTTTCCGGCAATAGTTCTGCAGCTACCGGGGACTGTCCTCCAATGCATTTACATAGTGTGTTGGGGGATAGACGCCGGTAGGTGCATGCCATCTCACATTTTATAATAAATGGTACTTAAAAGGGCCTCTACATGTTGGCTTCGGCCCCATGCACGCCTCCCAAATGACCGGGTCCCTATGGACCCGAGATCTTTAAAGATGTACCGACATAATAATAATAGAGAAAAATAAAAATAATAATAGAGAGACACCATTTTTCATTTGGTAATTAGAAGAATACGGCCTCTGTTCAGTGGTTATTGCGTGAAAGAGTAACAAACATCCTGACATACATACATCCATCGGCACAAACATTGACATTTATAATATTTGTAGGATTAGTGTGAATTAGGTAGGAAGGATAAGTAACTAATAAAAAAACCAGCCATGTGCGAGACTCGCACTGCGAGTGCGTATAAAGGGTTATCTACAGAGATCCGGGCTGTGTCTGGGACGTGTCTGGGCCGTGCCCGGGACGTGTCAGGGAAAAAATATCATTCCATACATTTTCTTTGGTTTCGTTCACATACGTTGTCTTTTTTCCCTTCTGACGGGCCACGGATCTGTGTAGATGGACCTTAAATACGTATTGTTTTCCCTCCTGACGGGCCACGGCCCGGACACGTCCCGGGCACGGCCCGGATCTGTGTGGATAGACCTTAAATAAATAGTACTTATATCTAGTACTTGAGTAGATATAATTAATTACTTATAAAGAATAATACCATCTCTCACTTTGTTTATTTACTTCGCAAAACAAAGAAGTTCTATTCAAAAATTAATTATATAAAATAACATAACTACATCATCCATTAGATAGAAATATTAAATTGCAATTTGACCAATAAGATGCGATATCACGAAGTTATTTATCATACACGAATCGAAACAGGCAATAAATTGTAAAACTCGTGCGCGAGTGTACTATAAAATACCTCAGACGCCATCTATCGGTGACTTTTTGAACTTATGGTTCGATCTCTGAGGTATTGCACTAGGCTGTATGGTTTTTGATCCTTGCCTGTCCTGAATCGGCGAATAAGAAAAAAAATGGTCTTTGAGGATTCTTTTTTTATAAGGTCATGCGTGCCATTTTGAAATTAGATTTGGCGGGAAAATTATACATGGTCAATAAGGAAGGAATCTAAGGAGTGGCCCCATTTTTTTCATATACAAATGAATTTAAGACAGCGTGTCAAGTTGCGCCAAGTTTTTTATAGTTTTATTGGTAGATGACCTGTCAAACGATAAAAAATACCATTCAAAAAGGTAGCCATTTTGTGCCAGACCAGGCACGCAGATCCAGACGATAATATGGCTCCTCCTTATAATAATCTATACTGAAAGTATTTTGTAAATTGGGTGTAGTAATTAATAACCACGCCGAAATAGTGATAGTTATGACAAAATTGAACAACTTTTCCTAAGGAACATGGGGCATAGAGTATCCTAATCCAACGTGTACCTATGAGGCGACTGATGAATGTGGATGACGTGAAAGAAGTGTGTTTGTATCGTAGCAAGTGGAGGGGAAGTGGTCTCTGACTACCTCGATGGAAGAGAGGCGTGATAGATGTGCTGATGGATGGATGTTTGCTACTTTTTCAAGAAAATACTTACCTACCACTGAACACATTTTTATAAAACTTTTCAATTATGAAGCTTGCATATCAGAATAACACATAGGCTATAAATTATTTATGCTGAATTGTTTTCGTTTTTCAAGATATTCAGATATGACCATAAATGCGAAGGAAGTCGCGGGCAGAGCCTATAGTACTGTTTAAAACAGTTGTGCTATTGAAGCTAGCCAAATGTCTATATAGAATAATTAATTGCTACCGTAAAATCGATGTAATTGAGAACTTTAGTTATTTGATCAACTGTTTTATAACCGATTAATATAATTGTGTCAATATTATACGTTATAATCAATAAATTATTATGTCTGAGTAAATTCGGGTTTAAATACAAAGATATTGTTATATTACTGTGAAAAATCTGTCTGTATGTCTGTTATTGTAGCCGCAATATTAACCGCTTAACTAATTTTGATGTGATTTAGAATGGAGATAGTTTCTGATGCTGAAGATATTTGATAACGATAATTACGTATTGTTAAATGTTTTTTTTTTAATTGGATCCCAATTGGGTACTGTAAAACGGGACAGTAAGGTTCGTTAATTTTTTCCTTTGCAAAAAACTTTTGAGCATGTTTTTTTATCCTTTTTTAAATGTAGACTGAGAAGTCTAGGGGTAAAAAAAGGATGCTGCAAAAAAGAGATTTATTTTCAATTAAGTAATTACAAATCTGCATATTTATCGCCTTTTTCATATTAACAAGCAAACCCGCGCAATTACACAAGTGTGCGTTACAACTGACATTATTGAAAAATCAATAAATAAATCAATTTAAACAATTAAGTTAACAAAATTAATAGCGTATAACTTCAAACAATTGTATTGTTTAAACAATTTTATACGCAAATGATATTAAACATTAATTTATTTTAATATCGCATGAATTATATTTTATAACACTTGTAATAACCATTTATAATTTGTAACTAATTGTTTTATATTATATAATAAGTACTTTATTCTTATGTGCTCTTAGATGGCTGTAAAAATGGAATCTATCTATCATTCTGCTCATAATTTAAAAGGCAATGTTTGTGCCGATGGATGGATGTTTGTTACTCTTTCACGCAAAAACTACTCGATATATTTTGATAAAATTTGGCAATATTATAGCTTATTTAACAGAATAACACAAAAGCTATATTATTTTTGTATTATGATGTTTCTTTTCAAGATATGACGATAAATGTGTACGAAGTTGCGGGCAGTCTCAAATCTAATCTAGCCATTAATGCCCCATTATTTGGGCAAAGGCCTCTCCGCGTATTTGCATTGACTTCTGTCTCGTCTCGAGCTACCTCCGCCCAGGTATTTAAGGTGTCCAGCTCGTCCCGCCACCTTTTCCGTGGTCTGCCGCGACGCTGATTGACAGTTGGTAGCCATTGGGTAGCTGTTTTAGCCCATAAGATCTTCTGGCATGCGGCAACAATTCGTGTTTTATAAATCTTTAAATTGTTTTATCCGGCCCACAAAGTATCTATCCGGCGGACCAAATTGTATATAAATCTTATCTAAAATATATAAAGACCATTTTAAAAGGAAATTGAAATTTCATTTAATCCGGTAGGATGCGTTTGAAAACACTTAGGACGGGTCATTTTTTAAAGTTGATGCTAGATTCGCAAGAGTGCAGTTTTCCCCAGAGAAGAACCTAGCAAGAAACTCTGTACATTGCTACCAGAGGGATGAAATGAAGCCTTGATGGAAAAGAGAGTGCTTGCTCTTTTTCCCGGAAATCCGTCCTGAGTATTATGCGACCATGCTCAATGGTAGGGTTCTTCTGATCGTAGTTAAGGAACAGATTTAAATTACTTTTTTATTACGTTTTTTAGAGTTTTAATGATATAGACTCCTATCCGTTATTAGAATTAGGTACACCAAAAATATCATAATAGCGTTTAGCTCTTTAGGTGTTTCGATCTTTAGGTGTAAGGTGTTTTACCTATAATTTAATTATAAAGAAAATAAAAGGGAGGTACTATGTGCTACAGTTTACGGTTTTTTTTAAAAAGACCCAAGCTTTTTGCCTAGCAATAGAGTAATTGTATTGGAACATAAAATAATCAAAAATCATAACTTTTCTAATATCGATCGGCTTAAATTTTAATGATAATTTTAAAAAATACCTTTTATCGGTAACTGTAGTAAAGAATTCAATTAATAAATCCTATCTACCTATCATTCTATTCCTAACCTACTCATAATTTTTTTATGCGTTTTTCCTATTTGGGTTCTTACATTTTCTTCGCATCACGGTATTCCTAAGACTAAAATGACGACCGATGCGTCAAAGACAAAGAAATTTGTTAAAAAATGTAACTATATGTCTATAAAAAGATGATTGTAATGAATAATAAGATTTAAAAAATACATACCTCACACAATCCCACCAAAAATCCCAAAAGGCACTGCCATTTCCAAAAAAAAAAACTTTGACAAACTATTTTTAATGTCCTTCCATATTTAACACGCACTTCACTCACTGAAAAAACTTTTAAACTGTCAAAATAAGCGCGCGCTCAAACAAAAAGATCAAAAGCTCTTTTCGTATTTTTTTTCAACAAAGGTCATTTATAAGGACCGCTTTTCTTCAAAAACTCCACCGATAAGAAAACTGTAACTGTCAAACTGCGAAAATCACGAAAAGAGGTCGAATTAGTCTCATTGATTTTTTTAAGGAGCAATTTTCTTGATTTGATTAAAAACTTTTTTGTTATTGAGATAAGTCCGCGAACCGCGATCGCCGTTGTCGACTGGCGAATAGCGACGCCCCCACTCGGGAAAGAGGCGGGTTTCACTCGCGCCTCACGGTAGGCGGGGCTTGGCAGAACGCGTTTTTTCCCTTTGCCTATTTATACGAAACGCTGCGTGGTTTTATTTCGGTTTTATTATTTTTCTTTCGGCGTTTTATTATATTGTAATTTGTGTTTGTCCGTTGATTTAAATGAAGTGACATTGTCATTGTGTTGTACAATGATTTCTGTGACTTAATTGAGTGACTTTTAATGACAGCTATTGACGTTTGGCTTTTTTATTTATTTTTTACGAAAGTATTTAAATTATTTTTAAGATAACTTGATTTTGTTTTAAAAAAAATTGAAATGTCATTCAGTTGATTTATTTTTGTAAAGAATTGTTTTTATAAGTTTGTTGTGCTTTCATTATTTAGAAGATATAAATATATTTTATACGAATTAAATGATTTTCTATTAATAATGCTTTAAAATTAGTACCTCAATGTTCTTTGATGCTTTAAATAGGTATAATAAACATCCTATTATAGGTAGATAGATGGAGGTAGATTAAAATATTTTTAATAATCTGTAACTTGTAGGTAAGTAATGTTCAAAAAAAATTGAAAAGGAACATAGACTAATATCGCGTTGCGTCAATTTGCATTTGCACAAAGTCTGAACAACTTTTCACTTTTTCCTTTTATTATTTTTAGTTTGCTAGGGTTCCAGCTGAAAATCAGTTGCTGTGGCCTGGAGTCGCAGCAGTAGGTATACTGAGCTGGATGGCCCTTTCAGTATCGATCGAGACCATCTAGTGTTAAGTCTTTTAATGTACTACATAATCTGTTTTGATTGGTACTGAATAAAATATTTTCTATTCTATTCTGAAAGCTTAAAAGTTCTTAACAAACAAAAAAAAAGATTGTTGTTCTTGTAAAACCAATTTCACGAAATATTTTCATTAAAAATCCATTTTCAAATTTCAAAACGCAAAATTCACCCATTTAACAGTACTTAATGAGTGTGCAATAAAAAAATAAATTAAGAATTTAAAAAATTCGCCTACCGCCATCAAAATGGCCACATTCCTAATTTGCCACCCCTAGCCACCCCTATTCATCCCCTAAGGGGGGTGAAAGGTGTGAAAAAATAAAAGAAATACTTCATAGAGGGTGTTTTTTAATTAGTCACCTTTTTTTAAACGTATTTTAAGATGTTTGGTGTGTTTAGATTAGTTTAGTAGCGAGTGGATTAAGTCAATTTTCAATTAGTTTACTTATTTAATATTTACCTTAGGATTTCATTTACTTTTCATATTTCAATATAGGTACTTTGTATTAAAAGTACCTAATAAAATTTAGAACGTTTAAGTACTTTGATAAATATTATAAAAAACAACTTTTAAAAAATATTTCTATTCCCAAACCCCTTTGTTTTTAAATGTGTAAATACTTTAATTTAATAACTACTTTAACTGTGTAAAGTTGCTACGTTTATGCTCTGTAATGATTTATGTCTTTCGTGAAATAAAAAAAAAATATATCTTTGCATTTTTTTCATGTTGTTATTTGAGAATTATGCTGATTCCGCAAATCCATCTATGTGGCATCTATTTATCAAATAAGTTTTTATTCACATTTCTAAAGACCTATGAAATAATAATTAAATATTACTGACCTGAAAAGGTATAAATTTATTAAAGAAACAAAGAAAAAACAAATAAAATATACTTTCCTATAATAAATATTTTCTAAAAAAGTAAAAGAGAAAAGAATACAATATACATCATACTTACATAAATGCGTCCCTAGTTCGCAAATTACAAAGTGTTTTAGTAACTACTTAAGTAAGTAAGTAAAAATGTAAGTACATATAACATAGACACTTAACACCAAATCTAAACAGAGCACAGCCGACGCTAATACCCCTAAAAAAAGAGGGAAAAATAAGTCTTTTCTCGTAAAACAAACGGCAAAGTTCAGTCGTTACTTACTTCAATAAGAGATGTTTAATTAAATGTTTTATACAAGTCATTTGAGAGTGCTTTGAGAAGATGATGCGATACTTCTCTTGCTTTCTTTTTTTTTTTTTTTGTGGATTGATAGACTAGGCGAAGGGAAATTTGGAAGGAATAGGAAAAAAGGTCGGTAGCAACTTTGTAGTATTTATTGTCTTGGAAAACTTACATTTAAGCTCCAAAACACACGGTGAAACGCAACTGCAACGCAACTGAAACTGCTAGTTACTTTTGAGTTGCAACAAAGTTCCTGCTATTGACTTCCTTAGAAAACCACACACGACGCAACTAGTTTGAAACGTTTCGTTTCAGTTGCGTTGCATTTGCGTTTCACCGTGTGTTCTGGGTCTAAGTCTTTATTTGCACATTATAGGTTTTGTTTTTAAAAGTAGGTACTCATACAGTACCATGTATGAACTCTGAATAGGGCACAGCAATGTAGCACCACTTAGTCAATATCATAAAAATAATTTAAGATTTGTATTATTCTTATGTTTAAGCTATACTATTGTTAATTTTTATTGGTTTATTAAAAGGGATGGAAATCTACCTATTACATGGCCTTTTACTGATTTTTCTTTAACCGACTTCAATTAGAAAATAGAAGGGGTCATTTTTGTAGAGCAAAAGAAAAAAGATTTGTTAAGCAAAGAGTAAGTATTGTATTTTTGTTTACTGTTTAAAATCTATTTATTTATAGATAATAGTTAAATAAGTATTTATTGACCATAAATATGTAATTGAAAAGTATTTGTGACAGAAAAACAGAACTTCTGTCAAATTCTGTCAAAATAAATCAAGAACACTGTCTGTCTATTACCTATAAAGAAAAATCAAAATAAGTTGTTATTTTTGCCAAAAAAACATGTAAATTATAAATAAAATGTGTGTAAAATATGAAAATTAAACAAGCTACCTACTTACCTAAAACTCAGCATTACCTACATATAGTAAACAAATGACTCTTGAAGATTAGAAGTAATCCTCCAGTTTGCATTATTAAATCAGTATTGGAAAACCTGCCTTAAGTAAATCAAAGCTGAATTTTGAATAAGAAATCGACGCACCTACGAAAGACTTCGGTAGACATATAATATTATAACCTAAATAAGCCGAGTTTTGTATAAGAAAGCGTCGTACCTACTTTTGTATACCTATAGCATAACCTAAAAAGAACAAATTTGCTATAACCCACGCTAAAAATCAAACAAACAGCATGAAGAAAGCAGCGCAAAGAAGGAAGAAGTCAGTATCACTAGAGGATTCACCAAAAATGTACCAACATTTAGAAGAAAAGCCGGACAAATCCAAAAAAGTTATTAACAAATGCGAAAAGAATGCGGACGAGAAGCCGGTAATTAAAAAGAAATTAAGAGTTAGATCGAAGGAGCTTAGAAAAAAGGGGGTATCTAATTCGTCATCCCCTCCTGCGTAATATTGCTTGTATTTAAGAGCGTCTTGATCAGTCTATGCCACTCTGCTCTATTCTCTACCGTCCGTTTTCTACGCCACTCTGTTCTGTTCTCTGCCGTCCGTTTAAGCACCTGATACGACACAACTTCTATTCCCTCTTTTATTTTGATCTATGTAAGTCCTCGGTCTCTCTCTCTTCCGTTTACCTTCTAATGTTCCTAAATATTTAAAATATTTGTCTTCAAGTTATTCGAAAATATTTTTCTCATGTGTTTTGCTTTTGCCGTAGTAGTTTGGTAAAAAAGATAGATAGGTAACAGTATTAAAAAGGTATTTAATTACTTAGATTATGTTTACTGTTTTACCTTCTAATTTTCATGTGACTAAACTACTGTCAAACTGCTTTAACTTAAATTATTTAATGAATATGTACAACAACAATCAATAAAGTTTATTAAAAAAAGTATTTACAGAGTTTTATTTTATTTTTTCTTAGTCAAACTACTTAGATAACTGTTATACATACATATCTGTCACGTCTCTCTCCCATCGAGGTAGACAGAGACTTAACTCCACTTGCTACGATACAAACACACTTCCTTCGCATCATCCACATTCATCAGTCGCCTCATACATTACTTTTCTATGCAAAAATCCGCTAACAATCAATTTTCGTAAACAAGCTTCAATTAGAAAATAAATTAACGTTAATTTGTTGAAAAAAGCAAATTACAAAGTTAGGAAAGTTTGAGATTTCTTTATAAAAACCGGTCAAGTGCGAGTCGGACTCGCGCAGGAAGGGTTCCTTACCATCCACTATTGATATCGAGCAAAAAAGGCAAAAAATCACGTTTGTTGTATTATTATTCTATTTTTTTTCTATTTGTTGTTATACGTCATTTGTGAAAATTTCAATGCTCTAGCTATAACGGTTCATGAGATACAGCCTGGTGACAGACGGACGGACAGAAAGACGGACAACTGAGTCTCAGTAATAGGGTCCCGCTTTCACCCTTTGTGCACGGAACTCTAAAAAGCAATTGTGGCTACTCCGATGATTTTTACCGTACATAAATTGCTTTTAAACCAATTTTGATTAATTACTTATCATTAGTTAGTGGAACTAACTGCACTATGTATTTTACAGGCTCGGTTGCACTAATTCTAGTTGGTATTTTAACTACCAGTTGGCTTTGACTTTGGTATTTTAATCTGTAGTTTATGTTGGAGGTAGAAGAGAGCGCTTGGAAAAGTGGTTTGTTAAAATTGTACCCTACTATTTTTAATTATGAAAATATTTTACGAATATTGTAGCAATATTTTAAAAGCGTAAGTATTTCAAGTTTTATTCGGCATGATGACTAAAAAGTTTTTTTTTAGTCCATCGCATAGATTATTTTAAAATATTCGACACGTATTTTTCTTTTTTCTCTTAAACTAAAAATGACACAGATACATTGGGTTAAAGTTGCTCATAACGTCACACCTTAGTACGATTTTTTCCGAGGAGTGACGTCAATACCCCCCACTCCGTAACTTTGATGCTCTGTATCTTTGTATTTAGGTATTTATGTATTTGATCAGGTAAAAAACGTGTTTCAAATGTTTTTTGATAGCCTAAAAGACGGACTAATTATTTTTTAAATTTTCGAATGTAGTTATCATCCCCATTATTAATACTTATGTATCTTAATAAAATATCAACTTAGCCTCTGATATATGTATTTATAGTTAACTACCTAAGCTACATTTAAGTACGTGAAAGAATAAAAAACTTTAATGTTTTATGAATAGTTTCCAAAACCACGAATTAATTAGACATTTTCTCGTAAGTAAGTTCATCTATAAGTACCTAAATACTTACATCTATAGTACATCGGTAGGTAACTCTAGATAGGTATTCAAGTAGGTAATAAAAGCTACTTTAAGAACATAAAGAAAATAAGTGTGAAGATGGAGCAGGTGTGTATTAATAGGTACCTACGTACCAATTATTTACTTAAACGTATATAAAATGCCATTAAATACGTCGTCAATAATGGCCATTTATGAACACAAAAATCCCTACTTAAGTACTTATTTTATTACTTATCATAAAACCTACCTAATTTATAATCAAGTAGGTATCACCTTATTCTAATTGTTTTTATTATTCTTTGAGTAAATAAGTAGTTAGGTATTAAATCGTGTGGATGGATGTTTATGACTCTTGCAAGGCAAGAACACGCTTATTTTCAATAGATTTTAATAAATCTTTACAATATTATAAATTATACGTCAGATTAACACATAATTTTAATTAAGTATGTAGGTGGTACTTAAGCAAGTGAAGAAAACGCGCACAAAGTCACGGGCAAAACCTATGTTTACCACCAACAACTAACCAACCTAAGTACTAATACCAACCTACTTATAATATTATCCTATTTATACATGATAACATCGTTCATGTCTCTAGTTTTTATAAATTATTATATGAGAATTTCAGCAAGAACTTAATGTACCCGCCATTAAATAAACTGACGATATCATTACCTACCTACATTAAAATTAGCTACTGTACGTGCAACCGGCCTTAGCAAAAGAAAATAGCCTCAAATAAAACATTAATTACGAATGATTATTTACTTCTTTCGTCAAAACTGAGGGAAAAAAGGCAAGAAACAACCGAGCAAATGAAAATATCGCCTAATAAAGATCGTATATCAACAGTTAATGATACGTCCCGGCTTTTTGATACGAATAATTTGCCACAACGAAACGTTTTGCCGACTTACTTAGATATAGATCTCGGCTGCAATTTCCGCGAGATAAAATCTGTTCCACTGTGGATTCCACACAAATTTCTAACTGCTAGCGCCATCTAGCGACGAGTAGCTGTAGCTTATTAACGCCATCTAGCGTTGAGTAGTAGTACTATTTAAGTTTTTGGAAGTTTACGTAGTTCGTACTGAAACGCATAGATGGCGCTTAAACGAAAACTTGAAGTAGTTCACTATTTGTATAATAGATGTCACTGATTTAATGTAGAAATCTTTGGGAAATGCACAAACTTAATAAATTGGAAATAGAAAAAGTATGGTAGGTACAGGTTTATACAAAATGAAACAATTTTTTTTTATTAACAATACAATTGATTTTATCAGTAGATATACATAAGTACTTATATTTAATAATATGAAAACAATATATTTTCTGTTTGTGATCCGTGCTTTAGTATAGATTGGTACTTAAGTAATTAAAGTTTAACAATATTGTGACCGATAACTTAATCAATATTTTGTTTGGCGCCATTTTTCCATTTTCTCAAAGCCAAAGGGATTTCAATTTTCTCAACAGATATCTGAAAATTAAAAAAGAAAGTAGGTAGGTACCTATTATAATAATGTTGGACGCAGATTCTTTTAGATCTGGATGAGAGGAAATGATGAAGCCAAAAGAAACAGAAAAGAACTTTGCTTTGCACCTAATCCAAAAAAAAATCCCATACGTTTCACACTATCAGGCTGGCAATTCTGTTAAATTAAGTTAAGCGACCATACTATAGCCAACCGATAAATATTCTACAGCAATAGGTCACAAATTTGGTATTCTCTTATGTGCCACGAAATAGTCGATTAGTAGTCTCTAGAGGGCTTTGTCATTCATTTGTCTTTGCGAATGATTTAGTTGTCGATGTTGCCAATATTTAATAAAATTATTGTTCGAAGAAATTGATCAACCGATTGATAGATTTTTTTCGACCTAGAATAAGCTTAGACATACTTTAAAATACAGAATATTTATTTCTATAAGATTTACATGCATTTTTTGCATAAATTGCACGTTAATTTTCGAAAAAACACCGAAATAGTGTTTGGGTGACCGAACGACTGAACGACTGAACGACGGACGACCGAACGAAATGCCATTAGAGAACAACTGTCAAATAGCGAAGAGAATACCGTTTGGAACTGCCACTCATGTGCCATTGCGGAGTAGAATACCAAATAAAGCGTAAAGTAATAAAATGTACGGCCGATCGCTGTCCACTGTCAACTTATCTGTTAAGCGAATACCAAAATGTGTCATTTCATACAATTCACATTCTACAGAGACACCATTTTTCATTTGGTAATTAAGAGAATACGGGCCCAGCTGGTACATTTTGTATGGTCCCAATTTTTTTATTAATTTTGAACGTGGAATATAATAGTTGTTTGTTATCACGAATACATGCATTTCCTTTTCTATCGTTCACTAATTAAGCCACCGTGTATATGAATGACCCTTCCGTCCATCCTTTGGAACTGAAAGATGCCTTGATGAAATAAAGTAGAACATAACCTCACCTTCTCAAAAGGATAATTCTCGTAATCTTGCCAAAACACCGGTCTAACAGTGCGGTAGCCGTTGTCAAACTGTTTGATGGCAGCGCACTCTTCAGGGTTCAGCTCGAAGTTGAAGATATCTGCGTTCTCCACCACGCGAGACTTCGTGATGGTCTTCGGGATTGTTATGACGCCGCGTTGGTACTGGAAATAGAAGAAAGTGATGGTTAAATACATACATACATATCTTCTACGCTTTTTTCCCTTGATTCAATACGTTACGGGCTGTAACAATTGTCACGTCATGCTGTCCTTATCACATTGAAATTAAGAAAAGAGATGTATAGTAACCAAAGCAATTGCAGCTAGCGCTTTTCCTGGTTCTGTCTGCATTACCTACAACGTATGTCATGCTTCTTTCCCATCGAGGGAGACAGAAACCCCTTCCCTCCACTTGCTACGATGGAAACAAACCTCTTTCTTCCAGTCTTTTTAAGCAACCAGTGGGCCTAGTGATCAATATAGCCTGCAGCCAGCGTTAGTTTTGAAACCAGCATTTTTAGAAATAGGGTAAGGTGGGGCACAGTAAAACAAAAAAGTGTTTTTGGACAGTAACAACGAATGTATTCTATATTTTAATAATTTTTCACAACAAGATGGGAAATTGGTCTTTACCCTATCAAATCAAAGTAGAAAATTCAACGTAAAAACATAAAAATAAAAATTACAAGCCTTTTAATGCGATCAGATTTTTGTTGCACTGTACCCCAGATACGGGGTACAGTGAAACATGCTATAATTTTCTGCATAAACATCTCAAAATTAACTTTCTTTAAACTAAATACAAACATGAGTAATATCAAATCTTTTTGGACGGTTCCAGAGATCAAAATCCTTGTTGCACTATGAAAACGCTAAACGAAATGGAATAATTTTAATATATTTTTTTATTTAAATTTTTTTAGTAAGAAAATTATAAATTGTTGACCGGCGTTTAGTTTCCATTTTATTTTCTATAGGCTTCAATACAATTTCAATGTCGGTTTTTAAAACTACTGCCAAATCCGGTTCAAATTCGTCAGAACAAATATCTTGTATCTTCATAACGAAGAGGACATGAAAGACGCCACATCTATATGATGTGGCGTCTTTCATGTCCTCTTCGTTATGAAGCCCTATATTGCTTTTTCTTTCTCTACTTTTCATCATCTTCTTTATTTTTTCCTAAAAAAAGGGGTACACTAAACATGTTTTACTGTGCCCCGTTTCACTGTGCCCCATAGGTACTTCTGGTGTAAAAAAACATCATAACAAATTTTTGGTTATGTCTGTCGACATTTACATTTGCGAAAAATAACAGGTAATGCATATACTTTATCGGACAAAACACGCACTCAGCTTAAGCTGGTTGTTATTTAATAATTTAAAAAAGATTTTGATGAAAAATTCCACGAATTGATGTCGAAAAACATTTTTTTTGCAAAAAATCTACAAGTAGCTTTAACGGTCCAAAATTAGAAGAGTCTCAAGATAGCGCCTTGATCGCTTTATAAATTAGTAAAATAGGTTCAACCATTATCATAGAAAGAGATGGTATTATTGCATTTGTTTTACTGTACCCCTTGTTTTACTGTGCCCCACCTTAACCTACCTTATGCCGGTTTCACACGAGGGCAGAACAGTGAGGCAGAACAGTACTGCTACTATTTAAACGCACAGAATAGTGTCAGGGCAGTTGAAGACAGTACTATTCTGTGCGTTTAAACAGTAGCAGTACTGTGCTGCCCACTGTTCTGCCCTCGTGTGAAACAGGCATAAGTAATCGGAAATGCTCTCCAGTAGGTAGTATTATAGTGCTGCCCATTACTGAGCGTAGACCTCTAAATAACTTTCCAACACGACCGGTTCATTGCAAACTGCATCCAACAAAACCCCACAGTTTTCACTAGATGAAATGATGAAAACAATTCAAACTAGCTTTCTGTACTTACCAAATATCTTAAAGTAACTTGCGTGACTGTCTTCCCATACTTCTTAGCTATCCCCACCATAACAGGATTGTTAAGTTTAGGTTCGGGACTGTTCGGGGCGTCTCGGCTCGGCACCATGGTCCCGAATGGAGAATACGCAACTACCCATATGTTGTGCTGCTTGCACAGGTCTACCATCTCGCTCTGGCCTAGGTTTAGGTTCAGCTGGAAGAGGGAGAGGAAAGTTTTTTTATGTGGTCATTTATATTGATCGTTTAGCAGAATTAATCTGTCAGTCGATAATATTGGTACGCTTTATTTATAAGCATAACCGAACTATTTTTAGTTTTCCAGTCCATAGTTTAATGACGCGGTTTCGATCCCACCTCTGAGTTTCATTTCTAATGTATGGATCGAATATTCTATTACCACTCGCTATCAAGAACATCATGAGGAAACCTGCATACACTAGGTAGGAGAAGAAATTCGAAGGTGTATGTGAAACCCGCCAACATTGTGCCAGCGTGGTGGATTACGGCCTAATCACTCTCGTATGAGAGAAGGCTCGTGCGTTTGTAGTGGGGACGTTAAAAGGGCTGGTGATGAGGGCAATAATTCTTATGCTGTCTACACACCAAAGCCGCCAGCATGCCGGCGGGCTAGGCCGGCGGCTTTACGTCATACGAATGGCAGCTGTCAAGAAAGCTGGCGGCTTTGGTGTGTAGATACCATTAAATAGTCCCAGCAAATACCTCAATCTGATTAGTAGCCGGCTTCACTTTACAGTTAGCGAGTAGTCTTTTCATCTGCTCCGTGTTGAAGTTGCTGACGCCGATGGCTTTGGCGAGACCTTTCTCCAGAACCGCCTCGAAACCCTTCCAGCACTCCAAGTAGTCTATCTTCTCGTCTACTCCGTCTTCCTGGGAATTATGGAGAGGGGATGATCAGGTTCATTCAGAGGCTCAAATCTCCTAATTTAAAATGGTCTCAGTTGTGTGTCAATCAATTCTTGGTAATATGGCGGTCCTTAGTTGTGTGTCGGCAGTTTCAATGAGAGTGTCAATGTCATTTTTTGACAAATTCGCTCGCAATCAGTGTAAGCCATTGTTTACCAGAATACCAAATGAGTCAAAAAATCCATTGACACTCTGCCGAAACACAACTGAGGCTATTCTGAATAAGCATAGACTTGAGGGCCGAGTCACAACTGCTTGTAACATTCCGTGTATGGCCGCCCTTGTCTAAAGTTTCGCTTTCTAAATGTATTGGGCTATCAAATCTGACAAACGCACAACATTACAGGTACGTATAAGACCCAGAACACTCGCTGAAATGCAACTGCAACGCAACTGAAACTGCTAGTTACTTTTGCCACACACACGACGCAACTGAAACAAAACGTTTCAAGCTAGTTGCGTCGTGTGTTGTTTTCTAAGGAAGTCTATAGCAGAAACTTCGATGCAACTGAAAAGTTTCAGTTGCGTTTCACCGTGTGTTTTGGCGCTAAGAGAAGAGAAGTAAAATAGCAATGAAACTTACACTAATAGACATGGGCCAATGCATCAGCACCAGATCCAGGTAATCCATGTTGAGCCGCTTCAAGGACGCGAGGACTGACTTCTCCACGTCAGCAGGACGGTGGAATTGATGCCAGACCTTGGAAATACGAAGGTAAGGGATTAGGAGTATGTTTGAGTAGGGAAGCATGTATGATGAATGTGGATGAAGCGAAAGAAGTGTGTTTAGATCGATGCACGCTGAATCTTTAAACTAAACATTACATTAGAATCTTATATTTTGTTAACTTTTAAGGATTGGAAGGTTTCGGCCACTTTCGAAACCAAGTTTCGAATATTCGATAACCACTCGCTAACGGTGAAGGAAAACATCGTGAGGAAACATGCATACTTAATCACTTAATTACTCTCGTATGAGAGTAGGCTCGTGCCCCTCTAGAGGGGACGTTTAAAGGGTTGATGATGATATTGATATATTGATGATATTTAGTTACCTTAGTAGTAATAAACAGATCCTCTCTCTTACACACTCCATCTTGTATCTTCTTAGCCACCACTTCTCCTAACTCGGGCTCCACTCTGTATAGATGCGCGGTGTCTAGATGCCGGTACCCGACGTCGATGGCATACGATAGACATTCCACCATCTTCGGTATGTCGTTTATGTAGAACTGGAACTGTGGGGCGAGTAAAAAAATAATAATAATAATAAAAATAAAAAAAATAATAATGAATAATTTTAATTAATAGTAAGTACTTGATATTTTATGAAACTAAGGGTTTGTTTCACAAGTACGGACAAAAAATAACTTACAGAATAAACCTACTTATGTCTGTTTCATAAAATATGACGTTTTAGACAGAGACAGGTAGGTATAAAACATCTGTCAGATCTGTAGATAGTGATACAGGCCCTTAGGATAAAAATTATCTGACAGATATTGTATAGGTACGTCATTTAAACAAAACAGACAATGACAGGTATAAAATATCTGTCGGATAAAATTTATCTGTAAATTGTGAAACTTAAACTAAAAGAAAGACGCATCCAATATACTACAACTGTAAAAGATGTTATTTTTAGGCCTTTAAAACCAGCGCTGGCTCATAATATCTCTTGAAAAAAATAATGATAAATTAGGTAGGTACTTGAATGCTACCGGTACGCCTGTAATCGTGTCTCAAGTTTTCTCTTGCAAGTAAAAATGATATTGGTTTCTTTTTTTGTCAACTTCCATTGCGGATACTATTCCGTCAATGTCAAGTACCTACATTGACAAATCATGATAAATGAAGTAGGTACATAGATAGGTGGAATACGGCCTAACCACTCTCGTATGAGAGTAGGCTCGTGTCCCTGTAGTGGGGACGTTAAATGGCTGATGATGATGATGGATGATAAAGTAGGTAGATATTCACTTACCTTGTCGTCAAGCCCAAGCCACGTCCCATACCCCAACACTGGGATTTGTCGTCCATTGTTCAGAGTTACGTTTGGGATCTTTACCTGAAATATTTTTAAACGAAAATATTATTGTATTGTAACAGCTTAAAACCATGAGAGAAAACACAACTATATTTATTTAATAGGTTTGCCAACAGGTTTACATCGAGAATTATCAGATAATCACCGATTAACTAGACTTGCTTGACTGATTTGAAATCAATGGACTTGCCAGCCTGAATGGGCATGAGTACTAAAAAAAAAATTTTTGTCTATCACATAGATTATTTTAAAATATTCGACACGTATTTTTTCTTTTTTCTCTGAAACTAAAAATGACACAGATTCACTGGGTTAAAGTTGCTCATGACGTCACACCTTAGTACGATTTTTACGTAGGAGTGACGTCAATATCCCCCACTCGGTAACTTTGATACTCTGTATCTTTGTATTATTTATGTATTTGATCAGGTAAAAAACGTGTTTCAAATATTCTTTAATAGCCTAAAGACGGACTAATTATTTTTTGAATTTTCGAATGTAGTCATCATCCATATTAATAATAGACACCTACACAAAAGGAAAAGGCCAAGTCAAGAACCCTAAACTGACGTACCTACATGTATGAGGAGACTAATAAATGTGGATGATGCGAAAGAGGTGTGTTTGTATCGTAGCAAGTAGAGGGAAGTCTCTGTCTACCTCGATGGGAGAGAGACGTGACAGATATGGTACCTATGTAGGTAGTTATGTACCAAGCGAGTACATAGGTAATTAACTTCCTATATCCTTATGGTAATGAATGGATGGATGAGGATGTTTGTCGCTCTTTTACGCAGAAACTACTGACCATTTTCACGTTTACTTTAAACGAGTAAATAGAATCTACGTATCAGAATAAACTATATTATTTTGAGATATCTTATTGATTTTCTTAAATATAACGGTAATTCTAAGGGGTCTCTAGTAGGTAAATATTAAACAATAAACTCACTTGTGCCATTATTTCGTATTTCGCGTGTAAGTTGTATAAA
Source organism: Anarsia innoxiella (assembly GCA_947563765.1). Taxonomy (NCBI): domain Eukaryota; kingdom Metazoa; phylum Arthropoda; class Insecta; order Lepidoptera; family Gelechiidae; genus Anarsia; species Anarsia innoxiella. The sequence continues at coordinate 1,392,508 of OX387417.1, forward strand.
ACTCGACGTGGTACTAAACCGGCCGGCGGTGGCCGTGACATAACACAAACACGCGATCGAGTATAAATATAACGCAGATCTGACATACGGTGCTAATCTAAACGCGGGTCCGTCCATTTTGAACAAACATTGAACGAACATTTTGTTCAAATTGAATGATTTCGCTGACAAATCAAAGGAAAATTTAGTTCATTTCGTTCAATGTTTACCAAAAACTGTTCAAAACATGGAGCAGCGGACCCGCCTTAACTAGATAGTGATATAATGAACTATACCTACTATAAAAAAAACGGTAAAGAGGAAAACCACGGAGAACATACATACTTAGATCAAATAAAAGAGGGAATAGAAGTTGTGTGGTATCAGGTGCTCAAACGTACGTTGCGTGGGACCAATCTGTCTTTAGTTAAAAGCTGTTGTAAGATGACAGGTATTTGCACGGCGCCTTTTTTTAAGGCAGCTTACACACATGCGGTTGCGTTTTGGCGTTTCATATGCAACAAAACTTTTTTAATCTTCTCTTTTTTCGGGAGCCACTGATCTAATCGGCAGCCTAAAAAAACAACGGAAAAATAGGTAGAAAAATATGTAGAATCATGAAGCATCTGTTTCTCTTTAATCTTTGCTCTTATACCTTCTCGTTTGATTGTTACTACGTGATAATGTTAATCAAGTCAATACAAGTTGAATAGCAATCATTTTATCCAAACATCTTCAATGTTATCTTATCAAATGTCATTCGAGCCCAAAATTAAATTACGCAAACAGAAAAAATCTATTTTTGTCGTTTCTTGTTGTCTTGTTTCTTTTAAGTAGGTACTTCAGTATTTACGTAATTTTATCATCCACTAGACTAGAGGCTGCCCGCGACTTTATTTACCGTCTTATCTTTAAAAAACATTATAGGTATTAGCCCTTTGAGTATATAATATACTTATAAGGAGGTGCCACATTTTTTTTTCATATACAAATGAGCTTATGACAGCGTGCCAAGGTTTGCGCAAGTTTTTCATAGTTTTCTTGGTAGATGATCTGTCAAAACGAAATTCCATACAAAAACGTAGCCATTTTGCGCCAGACCAGGCACGCAGATCCAGACGGTATGGCACCTCCTTATATATTCTATACTCAAAGTATTAGCCTATTTGTTATTCTGTTAAAAAAGCTACAATATTGCCTTTCGTCAAATTCTATTCAGTAGTTTTTGAAACATCCATCGGCACAAACATTGATATTTCGACGGTTAAGAACCAATTCCGTGTAACCAGTGGCGTGCACTCCATAAAGGCAAAAAGACATTGCCTACCCTACAATATTGAAACAAACCGTAAATAAAATAATACGAATCAATCGAAATAACGTTTGTAGAAAATCACCAAAAATTTAATTACACTAACAGCGCCACCTATCTCTTGATCATAGTACTACTAAGCCTTTAAGCGAGCGGGCTATTATACCATCGAGCCATCTTCGATTGATCGCGCACCTAGCGCCGCTTCCTTCTTTTTGCGGGAAAGGCACAAACTAATTTTGTCTTTTTTGCCTCGAAAACTACAGCTCGTTTGGTAGTGTGCTGCGTGCCTGTAAATACGCAGGCACACTTTGAAAAAACCCCGCACACAAGCGTCCAAGGTAGGCAGTGCCTTTTCGGTTTTCTATAGTGATTATGCGACCATTTTAAGGAGTACGCATTACTTCATGCAATTGTGACGCAATTCACAACCATTATTTTTTTTGTAGTATTATATTTTGACATTATGCGACCACTATTAAGAGTAGGTTAGTTTCATAGTAATTAGGCAAAATTATGTATTATTGTTTTTTGTTACATAACCTTAAAATGTATTTTTCTTTTTGCCTACCCTGACCGAAAAGTCTGTGCACGCCACTGCGTGTAACTCAGAAAATACTACTTTACAGGAGGCGAAAAAAACTTCTTATTTAAGATCGCAAAAGGGAAATAAAAAGTTAAATACTGTAAAGAGAAACTAAAAACATTATCTTTTGAATACATATAGAGTGGTTTCTAATAGGCTACGTATTCACGAGTTTTTGTGACTTAGACGAATTTGTTTCTAGCACTTGTTACTTTGCTTAAAAAAATAGTGACATAGATCAAATTGATATTAAAAACTTGTAGCTAAATCATAATGTTTCTACTTATAAGCTTGTAATTTATTTTAATGATCCTAATCAAGACTTAAAATGGTGGGATCATCCACGTACAAAATTTGCAAAAACTACGTATTATTTTAATTTAATATGGCCCGTATTCTCTTAATTACCAAATGAAAAATGGTGTCTCTCTAGAATGTGAATTGTATGAAATGACACATTTTGGTATTCTCTTAACAGATAAGTTGACAGTGGACAGCGATCGGCCGTACATTTTATTACTTTACGCTTTATTTGGTATTCTACTCCGCAATGTCACATGAGTGGCAGTTCCAAACGGTATTCTCTTCGCTATTTGACAGTTGTTCTCTAATGGCATTTCGTTCGGTCGTCCGTCGTTCAGTCGTTCAGTCGTTCGGTCACCCAAACACTATTTCGGTGTTTTTTCGAAAATTAACGTGCAATTTATGCAAAAAATGCATGTAAATCTTATAGAAATAAATATTCTGTATTTTAAAGTATGTCTAAGCTTATTCTAGGTCGAAAAAAATCTATCAATCGGTTGATCAATTTCTTCGAACAATAATTTTATTAAATATTGGCAACATCGACAACTAAATCATTCGCAAAGACAAATGAATGACAAAGCCCTCTAGAGACTACTAATCGACTATTTCGTGGCACATAAGAGAATACCAAATTTGTGACCTATTGCTGTAGAATATTTATCGTTTGGCTATAGTATGGTCGCTTAACTTAATTTAACAGAATTGCCAGCCAGTTATTGGGCTGGGCTAGAACAAAGGAGATCGAATTCATCTTTAAAATAAGTCATTTTGACGATGATAGCTTTTTATTAAACGGTTTTATATATATTATTATTATTTTTTTTTTTATTATTATTATTATTATATATTTAGCTCACCCCGTTTGTTTTATTTATTTTTTATTCTTGGGTCAAATTTAGTAATTCAAATTTCACCCTCTTCCTGTCAACCGATTAATCTGAAATTTTGTATACACTTTGGATTTTGGTGGCAATACAATTATGTTTATTCATTATCATTATAATATCAAGATGGCCGCCGCTACAAAATGGCGGATAATTTAGGTTTTATTAATCCCATCAATATGGGTATCAAATGAAAGGGCTCAACAAGCAGAATACAATATACTATAAAATATTGAAATCCAAGATGGCGGCCGCTACAAAATGGCGGATAACGTAGGTTTTATCAATCCCATCAATATGGGTACCAAATGAAAGTGCTCAACCAGTAGAATACAATGTACTATATAAAATTAAAATCCAAGATGGCGGCCGCTACAAAATGGCGGATAACTTAGGTTTTATCAATCCCATCAATATGGGTATCAAATGAAAGTGCTCAACCAGTAGAATACAATGTACTATATAAAATTAAAATCCAAGATGGCGGCCGCTACAAAATGGCGGATAACTTAGGTTTTATCAATCCCATCAATATGGGTATCAAATGAAAGTGCTCAACCAGTAGAATACAATGTACTATATAAAATTAAAATCCAAGATGGCGGCCGCTACAAAATGGCGGATAACTTAGGTTTTATCAATCCCATCAATATGGGTATCAAATGAAAGTGCTCAACCAGTAGAATACAATGTACTATATAAAATTAAAATCCAAGATGGCGGCCGCTACAAAATGGCGGATAACTTAGGTTTTATCAATCCCATCAATATGGGTATCAAATGAAAGGTCTCAACAAGTAGAATACAATTTACTATGCAAAATTGAAATCTAAGATGGCCGCCGCTACCAAATGGCTGATAACAATTTTTTATCAATCCCACCAATATGGGTATCAAATAAAAGGGCTTGCCAAGAAGAATACAGTGCACTATACAACCTCAATATTTAAGATGGGCGCAGCCACTAAATGGCGTATAATAATAAGATTTAAATTTAGAAATTGAATCTGTAATTTAGGTATCTGATTAATCCAGCCTGAATCCACCACCCAAGTCAAGATTTATGCAGGGCAGCACTGTGGATCACGCAGTCGTATACTTAGGTGCGAAACTGTTTGAAGAAGGTCGAGCCTACGTGGCTCTTTGTAGAGTAAGATCTTTGCAGGGACTACGTATAGAGGAGTTGGACTGCAATAAACTAACGGGCAAGAAACCTTGCAATAATGAATTAAACAGAATGCGAAATAAAAACTAAAAACTAGAAAATAAAAATAGGTAAAAAAACTTTTTAAGTTAAACGGTTTTATGTTAAACATACATTGCAATTTTTAAGATAAATGTACTAAAAACCAAAAAATAATAAAATAGATACAGTCGTGGAAATTATAAACATATGCATAGACTAGACTAAAATAAAACCGTGGGGCACGTCAATTGTCTACAATGGTTGATTAAAATGTTTGTTTTGTAATGTTACACTATAATAAGGCAGTTGTTCAACCGACAACGATGGACGTGTGATAAGTAGGGCTAGAATGTGGAAACAAGCTAGCAAGCTCGATTATAAGCGAGTTTTAGGGTTTCATAGTGTTGAGCGAGTAGTACTTTTATCACATGTTTTGTCGATTAAAGACAAACTACGAGCAGTGAAACGATTCTTCGCCAGCCAGCAGTGTGAATGTCCAACGATAAACTAGTTGAAACATCTCTTTTATTTACATGGAGTGTATAACTATTGGAATTTCCATGAGCAAGAAAATAGTACATAAGTAATTTTCTCACCGTCTGCGGGCCAACTGCCTAACGACGAATTAAACGATTCTTCTATCGCACATTAAGTCGATAATTTGTAGACAATTGACGTGCCCCACGGTTTTATTTTATAGTCTAGTCTATGCATATGTTTATAATTTCCACGACTGTATCTATTTTATTATTTTTTGGTTTTTAGTACATTTATCTTAAAAATTGCAATGTATGTTTAACATAAAACCGTTTAACTTAAAAAGTTTTTTTTTCATTACGAACTTCACTGGTGTGGCAACGAATCGTAAAAATAATGACAATCTCTCTGCAACACCTATTTTAGTTCCTGCAGATGCTTAGATTTAGATGCAGTTTCCTGACAAGGGTCGTAGTCTTCATCGTTATCGACGTCATCACAGACAGTTTCATCATTGAATGAACCTGATGCTTTGTTAAAATTATGCGAAGCAATTAATAAAGAAGGACTCATAGAAATATTCATAGTTTGTGTTACATTTAACTATCAAATTATCATCTTGCCGAAGCTGAGATCGTCATGGCTGGGAGTCTTGTTTTGAGTTTAGTCTAATTTCTAATGCAATGTTTTAATTGCAAGAAGCTAAAGAGTAGAAGTAATGAGTTGAAGGGGGAGCAGATCGAGATTTTCTATGCTTGGATATGGCACAAGCCTGATCTTCGGTTAGGTTCGATGTTGAAAGACACATGTATTTATTTACTTTGATCGACTCCTGTTTTTCAGGTGTTAAAATTTTGTCGTAGTCATCCTTTTAATCTGTTTTCTAATCCAAATTCAGTTTCCAAATGATCATTAGTTTTTTTATAAAAATCAAATGATCCGACGTCGTCACCACGATCGTTTTGAGGTACAGACGACAAAGACTTGTTTCGTTTGCTGAGAGTCAATTTTAGTGTGTCTGTTGTAAGTATTTATGTATTACATGTATTTCATTTGTCAGTTAGTGATAGAGATTTTATTTTAATATTATAATTCTTGCTGTATGAAAGCATATTGTCAAAAAAAAATCTTTTCATTGTTAAATTCAGTAGATTTGACCATTAACAAATTGCCAACTTTAGTTTCCGACCTAATGTTTGAATCATTTTCACTATTGTGCTTTTCTTTAACTTCTGTAGATACTTATTGATGGTTTTGATTTAGTTTTATATAGGTACCTAATTAAAACGAAATTACTGAAAGTCGAAAAACAAAGATAGATGAAAATTAAATTCTATTTTTTTATATCAGGAAAAAAGTGATATGAACACCACTGAAAATAATTGCTATTATTGCAGAAATATTAAAAAAAAAATTATAGCATCCAAGGCCTCACGACGACTTAATAAAAAAGTAATAAACTAGGTATCCAAATAAATAAAAATTCTAAGTCATGAGTATATAGATTTAATTAGAACTGATTCTTCGTTTTAAGTTTCTCGAAATAGGCTCTATCTCATTATTTTACATACCTAGATTACCACAACAAAAATATTATTGAGTTTCATTAAGTCTTTATCACCATTATAGTCTTTTATTACTGTTACAGTAACTGCACCAGAAATATTTGAATATACCTAACTACTATTTTAGCAATTTTTGATAAAATTGACAGGACTAAACAAGTGCATTTTTGATATCTGTCTTCTTCCTTGACTTACACGTTCGTTTAGTTTGGTACTTTTCTGTTGATGGAACGTACTATGAAATTGGCGCCACTTTCACCGAAATTTACCCGGCTGAGCCGCTCGTTTGGGCTCATTCCGCAACGCGCAAAGAAAGAATAAACACGTCAACTGCATGAGATAGACCATTTTGTCAGAAATAAATACGCGCATTGGTTTAGACGAAATTTCTACAGTTTAATATCTCCGCAAATATTGACATATGATATAAACTGAAAAGATATTTTATGCGAAATTGGTTTTTATATCCATCTGCATATAAAGGTCAATTTGGCCAAAAATTGAGATAGACTGAATTGGTTCTTAACCGTCGATTTAAGTATAATAGGTATAAGTAGAATAGGATTTACCTACAGATATAGTCAACCTGTGTAATCCCACTGCTGGGCAAAGGCCTCTCTTGTTCTCCATCCGGTTATATTGTGATTTAAGATTTGCCATTCTTCGCTGAATGGAACGGGCTATTGGTTAAAGCTATCTACACACGAAACCCGCCGGCTTTTTTGACAGCAGCCATTCGTATGACGTAAAGCCGCCGACCTAGCCCGGCGGCATGCCGGCGGCTTTAGTGAGTAGATAGCATGACAATAACAATACCTACTTACCTGTTATTATAGATAGGTAATGAATAAAATATTTTTTAGTAGTTCTCCTTGAGACCATTCACAAATGCCTTATAAAAAGTTTTAACACATTGATCGCCGTCGAACATTGTTATGTTTTATGTCACTTGTATTTATTTACCTATTTCGCTTCCTGGCAGAATCCCTTAAAATAAATAAATACATACCTACCTGATATTTTTATATAAAATTTTATTTTTATTTTATATTTTAATATAAAAATATACAGGTATTTAATTCACTTATTTAGTTGAATAGGTACCTAAATATATGTACCTATTAAGTAGATTTTGGATCAATTTACAAACATGGTTAATATTTTCAATATTATGTGTTAATCATGGGAATTAGTTACAAAATAATAATGTATTATGCTGTCTACACACCAAAGCCGCCGGCATGCCGCCGGGTTATGACGGCGGCTTTACGTCATATGAATGGCAGCTGTCAAAAAAGCCGGTGGCTTTGGGTGTGTAGATACCATTAATTGATATTCTAAAAGTAGGTGTTTCTTTTTGTGTAAAATTGACAATCATGCATATCGTGTCAATAAAAATACACCGTCCAAACATGTTAATAAAAACTTTTTTATACAGAACCAGTTATTTAAATAACTATAACATAGTAACTGGTTACTAGCTACATGTTTACAGATCAGTCTTTGTTTACATCGAGGACAAAATGGCCGGCTTTAGGACCTTTATCAGTTTAATATTTTTATTTAACTTTGTGGTGAGTACTTAAATTAAGTATTACTTTAGTGTACTAAATTAAATCCTACTAATGTTATAAATATCACAGTTTGTGCCGATGGACGGATCTGTGTCGCACACACCATGACATTTGTTTTGTCAGTCGCGGTTCAAATGCGAGAGAGTGCAACAATAAAGTAAATTCTAAATTCAAATTCTGATTAATCTAATAATTGATGTACATGGAAATTAGCAATCGTTTGTATTCGGAAATACGATGATTGCCGATGTGTATTCTTTATCGCCCTTTACTGTACCTACATAACTAGGTATACCTATTTAATTTCAGTATTGCGACAGTCAAGATGGTGGAAAAGCTCCAAGGATACAATTGAATGATGGTAACGCCATCCCAGCGTTGGGTTTGGGCACGTTTTTGGGATTTGATGAGGTATGTCAAAGTTAATGTCAAAATATCTTTATTTCATTGGCAAATGCACTTGAGACTTGTTCCTTGGACACGTTGTAATAATACAAAAAAGCACATTAACATATCCTACAATATACTTAGTGGTTTTATTTTTTATTCTACAATATACTTAGTGGTTTTATTTTTTATTTGGTTAGCGTTTTTTGCTTATAGGAATCCTTAAAATTTTCCTTTTAAAACCAAAGGGCCAATGATTAGAGGGGGCTACTTACCTAATTGTTTTTTAATCTAATGCTAGATTCGGAATGATGATTTTGTTTTACAAATTCTTTTCTCTTCTTTTCTGGCACCAACTGTTAAAAGTCTTCCATGATTTGTTCTGCAGAATGGCGCTAAAGAAGTGACAGAAGGAGCTGTGGAGGTACCAGTGTCTCTAGCACTTAAGGCTGGATATAGGTAAGGTATTTACTTATAAATTGAGGGGTAGAGAGGAAAAGGAAGCCCCAGACGTATCTATCTAAATACTTCGCTCAAGTGAAAGAAAAAGTGAATGAAGTGAATCAATAAAGGAGGTATGAAAAGTCGCATATCTAGACACGCAGCAGCGTTGGCAGCGTGTTAAGTTAAGCAAACTCCAAGCAAAAAATTAACTAGCTATGCCACTTTAATATACCTACTTACATACACGTGTCACGCCTTTGTCCCATCGGGAGGCAGAGACCACTTTGCTGCACTTGATACGATACAAACACACTTCTCTCGCTTCATCCACATTCATCTGCCGCCTCTTACATATTATTACGTAGTCGTAGTCGTGCATGCCACTATTGACCTATTTTTCTTACAGGCTCTTCGACACAGCTCAAGCATACAAGAATGAAGCACAAGTAGGTGCTGCCATCTACTCATCAACTGTACCAAGAGAGCATGTCTATGTAGTGACGAAATTAGCTTTAAATAAACAGAGACATGTCGTAGAGTCGTTGAAGGAGTCCTTGAAACTTATGAATTTGACTTACGTGGATTTGTATTTGATACACAACCCTGTTGCTTTAACGGTAAGACTTTATTTACTTATTTTACCTATTTGTTTACGTATTTTTTGGTGCCGATGAAGATTGTTATCACGCAAAAACCATTGAACAGATTTTAATGAAACTTGTACTTTAGAAATGGTATATTATTTTAACTTAGCTAGTAGGTACATGTACTGTACACTTGTAGAAGCACCGGACATCCATCCGGCAAAAAACGGCTGACATATTATATTTTTTTGCCGGACGGATGTCCGTCCGGTGCGTGTAGACACGTCCATTATGAACCATACACCGAACCGTCGCGTAACGAGTCGTAGAGTGACGAGAAAGAATGAAACGAATTTGTTCACATCTAACAGCGGATCCATGGATTGTCCGGGCCGTGGCCCGTCAGGAGGGAAAAAATACGTCGTCATGACAACGTGTGTGAACGAATCCATAGAAAATGTATGGAATGATATTTTTTCCCTGACACGTCCCGGACACGGCCCGGATGTGTGTAGGTAGATAGATCATTAGTCGGTTGACTTTGAACGGTCGAGTAGTTTTCTATTGGCCTGTTCTGGTGTTACGCGACCGAAAATACGCGACGGATCCTCTGTTATATGTGAACGTTTTCTAAGTTATTATTACTTCCACAGCCAGACGAGAAATCCTTCGATATAATCGACTACGTGGACACGTGGCGCGGGATGGAGCAGGCGAGGAGTGAGGGTCTGACGAGGAGCATCGGGATCTCCAACTTCAATGTCAGTCAAATTGAGAGATTGCTGGCACACTGTGACGTGAAACCTGCTGTTTTACAAGTTGAGGTATGTTTATCATCATCATGATCATCATCATTATGTTGGTACATCTTTAGAGATCTCGGGTCCATAGGAACCCGGTCATTTGGGAGGCGTGCATTAGACCAAAGCCAACATGTATAGGCTCTTTTAAGGACCATTTCTTAAATGCGAGATGGCATTATCATCTCAATCTATAGCTACCCACACTGTACTAGTATTGTTCAAATAGGTTTTGCACTATATTTTATCTAAGGCCATGGCCCCAGTAGGCAAACTGTTAGCGGCTGACTAGTTTGCGGCGTATCGATTTAGTACGCCCTTCCATATATTTGAAATGGAGTATCCACAGTCAGCTAGTTTTCGCTCACTGTACGCAGTTTGCAGCGTTACGCGCGCTGACTATCTCAGACAGCGGCCGACTCCCACCAACACCGGTGATTTCATTGATTTGAGTTTGCAGCTAACTCAAATTTCAGTTCGCCACAAATTTGCGGCTCACTCAGTCGGCCGCTAACAGTTTGCCTACTGGGGCCACGGCCTGCTGTCTAATTTCACAAGCAGATGTTTCTTATGATTTTCAAGATATTTCAGGGATTTAAACTTAAAATAGATAACTGTCACGCCCCTTTCCCATCGGGTTAGGCGGCGACCACTTCCTCAAAGTGGAGGAAGTAGAGGAACGTGGTCCCTGCTCTGCCTATCCTGGTAGGAAAGAAGCGTGACAGATATTATTTAATTAAGTATGCAATTACACATGTATTAGTGAAGAATAATCCTGAAAAATCACGATTACCTTCCTTGTCTCCCCAGGTGAACCTAAACCTAGCCCAAGAGAGACTTCTATCGTACTGCAAACAGCACAATATCACCGTAATGGCGTACACTCCATTCGGCGGTTTGTTTGACAGCAGCGCCCCCCCTCCTCGATACGATGATGAGACTCTGGTGGGGATCGGCAGGAAGTACGGAAAGAGCGTGCCGCAGGTCGCTCTTAGATATTTGGTAAGTCATCATCATCATAATTTTAAGAGCGTCGCTCTTGTCGGTGGAGTCTGCGCCACTCTTCTCTATTCTCTGCCGTCCGTTTGAGCACCAGATACGACACAACTTCTATTCCCTCCTTTATTTGGTCTATGTATCTAAGTCCTTCGTGGTCTCCCTCTCTTTTTTTTGGTAAGTACATACTATTAAAAGAATAATTAGAATGAATATTTTTTATTTAGAATAGATCTTAACAGATTAATTTTCGTCGCGCGCGCACAGTCGTTCGAGAGAGAGAGAGAGAAGAGAGAAAGAGGGGGTATCTGTCACACCATCTTCGCGTCACTAGTGCTGCTCTTTTCACTGTTACTAATAGAGATGCGTTCAGATATTTTCCGGCTAACAATACATACATAGGCATATATGCATCATGCCTCTTTCCCATCGGGTTAAGCAGAATGGCAGACACCACTTCCCTCCAATTTCTACGATCCAAGCACACTTATTTCGCTTCATTCACATTCGTCAGTCGGCTCATACAAGCACGTCGGTTTAAGATACATGCTCCTGACTTAACCTTTCCATAACATACCCCCGAGAATATTTCAAATTTGGTCCCATAGTAAAAGTTTTTTGTTATCACGAGTGGTATACATGCATATCCTTTTCTGTTGTTCACTAATTTAAAGTCACCCTGTCCTATACTCTATTATATTTTCCTTTTAAAGGTACAACGAGGCGTGGTGCCGATACCTAAATCGGTTCGCAAGGAGAAGATCGAGGAAAACATCGACATTTTCGATTTCCAACTGAGTGATGATGAAATGGACACCTTGAGTAAGTATTATCTAAGTTCGAGGACATTACGAATACCTACTCACTTCCCTAAATACTTAGTACTAAGTATTAAAAAAGCTTTTCGTACTATGTTTTTGAGTTCAAGTTTTTTATGATCATAACAATCAATCAAATAGGTAATCTTTATTTCATACTTAAATGCCTGTAGTTAATAGCACTTTTCAATTTTATATTGAAGAAGTAGCAGCTTTCCCCAGGGAAGAATCTAAAAAACTCTTTTCTTCACTTGCAACAATCCAGACACACTTCTATGTCTATAATTATATCTTCCAGGTAAATTCAACAAGGACCACCGTACAGTGTTTCCATCGTTCTGGCAGGATCACCCGTATTATCCTTATGAGAGGAAAGACGTTCCCGATCCAGACCCTTTCAAGAAGATTGGCACTAAGGAGGTTTAAGGATTTTAGTACATTTTTTTACAGTAACAATTAAGTACTTATTCCTATTTTACAGTAGTTAAGTAGGTAGGTATTTGTTTTTTTAGCGCGGCAACGCTCTATGCAGTCAGCCGGAGTGCGGTTAGCCGTTTTCATCCGCACTGCGATGCGGTAACCAGACGGCTGACCGCATTCCGGTTGGCCGCATAGTGCGAAGGGGCGCTTAATTATTATTTTTACTGGATCCAGATTTATATTTGCTTAATTTGTTAACTAAATTAAGACCTAAGTATTATAATACTCAAGATAAAATTAAACCTAACAACTATCCAAGAGAAGTCTTTTCTTGTCAGCAATGGAATTCCATTAAATATTCGTTGAATATTAAGCCAAAAAAATATGTTCGATACCTACCTATTATTTGGATTAGAAATGCAAACAAAGTTTATAAAAAACAACATTTATTGCTTAAAATAACTAAAAATTGTAAATGAAACCGTCATAATTAATATTCTACAAGAAAAACTAATTTCATCAAAATGAGATTGAATATAAAAAAGTTTTTTCAAGCGAATAATTTGTACGCGATTCCAAACTTTATTTTGTTTGTAATAATATATACTCTCGATTATTACGAGTGGCTTCTAAGAAATTGGTAGAAAAAATAATTAACTAGGAAGTAGAATATAAATAAAAAATTCTATATGGGTGTTATCAGACCTAGCGTGTTTTACGCGCGTACACGCGCGCTGCATAGGCGCTTCAAAAAACCGGACGCGCGTTTACGGGCGTATTCCGCTCAAACCGATGATGGTGTCGTCTCAGTATCAACAAAGACTATATTAATCTTATACGAGCTTAGAAGCGCGTATACGCGCGTATAAAACGCTAGTTTGGAAACGCCCTAAAAACCAGACTGCGTTTGGTAAAACTTTTAGTAGAATACCAAATTTGACACAATTTAAGTCAATCGCAATAGAAAAGCAAACGGATCGCAAACGGATCGCAAATGCTAAGCTTAAATTAGCAGACTTGGCCCCCAGATTAAAAATCCCCCAAACGTCAGGGTCAGTAGGTAGAGACGAACTGGTCCCACGTACGCAACGTTCGCAACGCATTACAACATCTGCTCCATAGAAATAAGTATGACGGATGGGCGAGCGGGATATCATGCAAAGAGCAGGATTCTTGTCTATCCGCCATCAGATATCAAACTAGATGTACGCTTTGTGAAACGCGGAGAGTTCTGCACTCCACGTTCATTCGATCACACAGCTCACGTTGTTCGCATATCCGCAATGCAATTACATGAAGCATAGACCACTCCCAAGCAATGACAGTGGCAACTATCATCACTTGACGTATCACAGACAATATTTAAGAAGTTTGGTTGATGTTATGATATGACCAAAGAGACGCCAACACGCCGCCGACAAGTAGATATTAAAATTAGAAACACACTAAACTTGTTCATACGTTGCGTGTGACAGACAAGTATGTTTCTGATATAAGTTTCTACGGAGCAGGTCGTCATAATGCTTTGTGTACGTGGAATCAGTCTATTTCTTTTTAAAATGATTTGTCAATTAATTATTTAAAATCCATACATAACCTTAAAAACCTAACCACAATACGAGACTCCTAACAATCGAGAGGTTAAATTAACAGATTTAATTTTTTTCTTCAAAGAGGTTTAACATTTATTGGTAAACGATATATTCTCCTTCGAGTTCAGCTTCGTGGTTGACCCCGCATTTGACATTGGCTTCGAAGTCGCACTGCTGGGTCAGCTCATTGAAGAATAAGCCATCAGAACAGTATGATGATTGAGGGAGGCCGTCGATACAGCGCCAGTACCTTTGGCAGTCACCTCTGGAAGTTGGGGGAAAGAAGTTTTTAGTTACCTTAATCTTATCCTACAATATTGAACTTAGATGTCAATGTTTGTGCTAATCTCTCAATGAATCAATGAATGTCCATCAGCATTCATATTATAAAGATGTTTGTTACTCTTTCACGCAAAAACTACTGAACAGATTTTGATAAAACATTAAAATACGTATATTGTACCTTTCGCATCAGAATAATAGGTACATTGGCTAGGCTAAGTATAATATTTGGGATATTGAGTAAGTTTTCCGACGATACAAAAGAAAGCAATAAGTAGAAGAGTGTTTGTATTGTAGCAAGTGGAAGGAAGTGGTCTCTGTCTACTTCAATGGGAGAGAGGCGTGACGGATATGTACAACCCATCTGAAATATCTGCGGACCTCGCTGGAATGCGCTTTCCCCCGCGCTTCCCCCGTTTTCGCCTATCCAGTACCGTGACGAGTACGTACGAGTTGCATGACGTCATCAAGCCAGGTCTGCAGATATTTCCGACGGGTGTTATGTACCTACCTACCTATAGTATGTACGAAATCGCGGTCAGCGTCTAGGATGTAACTTACCTGTAAACCACCTGCTTAGCGGCTCCGTCAGCGGAGTGGCAGTCGAGGACAGCGGCGAACTCGTCGTCTCGGATCAGTGGCGTGGTCACAGGGCGCAAGGGGCTCACTGCGAAAGATTTATTTATTCAAGTCAAAGTCAAAAATATATTTATTTCATAGGCACAAAAAATGCTCTTGAAACCGTTACATTATTATATAGGTATTTTTTTTAAAGCTAGCGCTAGATTCGCAAGGTGCAGTTTCCCCCAGAGAAGAACCTAGCAAGGAACTCTGTGGGGTTGCTCTTTTCAAATAAAGTTTTACAATTCTTATAAACTGTTACACAGGTATACTAATATTTATTCAAGATATCCAACAGCAAGTTTATACAAAAAGATAGCTTAATAGGCTTTTGCCCAGCAGTGGGACAACATAGGCTAGAAAAAAAATATATTAGCATAGCCAATAACAAGATATCATAAGAGTCTTAAAATAAAGCGACCAGAGTAAGTAAGAAGATTCAGTAACAGAAAGTAATTTGGTTCTTGAAATCGAATATTCAATCCGCATCTATAGGTTGCGCCACATAAAAAGAACTTTAGAAACAAATGTAAGCACGTGTTCGCGCATGGGTACACTTACGCTCGAAAGTACTAGGGCTATTTATCGTTTCATTCTTGTAAGAATCTTTCGCACGCGGTTACGTATGTTGACTTATAGACTATACGTAGGGAATAATGCTTCTGATTCCAAAGGTTATGAAAGTGACGACAACGATGATAATAAAATGGCCACTTCTGGCATCATCACCGCGTCCTCATTTGGTTTTCGCGTCACCCATGAAGACTTAATGGAAGAACAATATGTTTTTTTTTAAATATTATTTTTTCAAGATATGACGATAAATGCGTACGAAGTCGCGGGCTCTAAACCAACCTCCATCGTCTTGGATTTCGAAGAAGCCAGCGAAGTCTCCTTCTCCAGAGCCTTCGTCACCAGAGCCCTCCTCGATGTCCTCCTCAATGTCCTCCTCAGTGGGGGTTCTCAGCACGCACTCAGCAGCCCACGCCCAGTTGCAAGTCTGAAGGTTTGAAAGTGTTAATTTCTAGGTTAGCTTGTTTGAAAATGGCGGGAGTTTTTACCAACTTTTGTTTTTAGAACGTATTACTTATAAGGCTATGTCTACACTGTGGTTATTACCTAATTAAGTACATAATACTTACCTACTTATTATCGCTGTTTGCTTATTACAAAAAATTGCGCTATTTCCGATTTTCTGTGTTTTTGTGTTAAAAACAAGTTAGTTCAATTGATAGGCATGATTACCTACTTAATAAAAACTTTTTTAAATGATTTTTCTGTTACTGTTACAAAACTTACTTATAGTTACTGTTACTGTTACAAAATAAAAAGATAAACAATAGTTATTGTAAAAGCACAGGACTAGCTAAACAAAAATAATTTACTAAAGACGGTTACAGACCTGTGAAACGAAGTCAAAGATGAGGTCTCCGTAGCAGCTGAACTCCACCTCCCTGCCGTGGTCACACATGTAGAACTTGTTGCATTCGGAGTAGGAGGGGAGGAGGAGGAAGGTCTGTGATAAAAAGAATATAGAGCTATTATTAAAAATGGCACTATGTTTAAGGACATCCCCGAATGAGAATAATGACAAAATAGTTCTCATCGTCATTATGCTTTGCGAAAAACTTGTCATCTTGTTAAGGGCACGCGTTGTTTGAAAAATTATTTTATTTTTGTAGAAGTAGGTACACAGAATTGTCAAAAAAAAACAGAATTTTCACACGATATTAACTAAAAATGAAAATTACGTTTAACGGCGTGATTCAATTCAAATCTCTGGACAGTTTCTAGAGATTGTCCGTTTGTTACACTTTTTAAAAATATTGGACGCATATTTTGTGTTTTCTGAAATAAGTAGGTATTTAGATACTTAAATAAATACAAAGATACAGAGCATCAAAATTACTTAGTGGTGCCTTTTAGCTACTGAATAGTTATAGTCTTATTTTTAATTACCTGTCCAGTAGGATCACATTGTAGAGTATTTGGGTCGACGTCCGCCAGCGGATTCTTACGACCCAAAGCCGCGCCCAAACACGCCAGAAGCACGACGATTTTAGCTGAAACAAAAGAAAATCTAGAAAAAAGTATACCTTATCTTATCTATCATACTATAATAAAAGTAAATTAATTATTTATTTTATATTGGTACCCCTAATTTGCTTAAGTAATTTTGAATGAAGTAAAAACGCCTGAATAAAAAATACTAAAAGAGAGAATTCTTTATAACGCCTGATATTTGATGATAGCAAAACTGACGCGATGCGCGTAAGTCATAATTAATAAAGAAAATTAAAATAAAAACCTGATAAGGATATGTACGGGATATGTATACTTAATAAAAACTTTTCTATTGTTATCAACTTCATTTGAAATGATAATTAGAGTATTTATTGCCCAACTTTTGTTAACTTTCTCAGAAATTATTGACATCATAAATTCTATCTGTAAATACCTTTACAAGCGTTTCGATAATGCAAGTGTCAAAGAACGCAGAGATAAACAAAAACAGATATGAAAGCCCGCAATTTTTCTTCTAGAAAAGATAAAACATTTGAATTGTTGTTTATATTTGTTTATTTATATTAAACCATTTACAATAGTAGGAATGGAAGTGACCACAGAAATAACGCACTCATTTGACATTTCTGAAAATGATTCAACAAAACGCAAAACGAAATGAAGTTTGTGTTTTGCTTGCAAAGAGCATAGCATCAATCAATTTGTAATTTTTCGATTCATATTTTTGTTCATTATTTTAATAAACAATGTCTTCAGACTCCGACGATGATTGCTACGGGAATATGTCTCAGAAACTCCAGAAGATGAAGGATAAGTTCGAAGTGGATAAACCAGTAACTTTGAATTCATTAGACGACTCAACGGAACTCGACGAAATCGTTAAAAACTGTGGTTTACCGGCGAAAAGTAACGAAACAGAAGTAAAAAAAAAGAAGAATACAAGAAAAAGAAAATCTGCCGAAGAGCCTAGTTGTTCTGTAAGTGATTTACCTAATGTTTCTGTCGATAGTAATAGCAAGAATACAAGATCGAAACGAGTGACGCGATCCTCAAACAAAAACTCTGAAAATTCAAATACTGAAGAATTATCGACACCGACACGTTCTACAAGAGGAGCTAAAAGATCTAGGGGTAGACGAGGTAAAGCTAGAGGACAGTGGGTATCTAGACACGGCTTCACAACCCCAGAGCAAGCAGCTAGAGGTGATCACAGTATATTCTCTGAATCTGACGATGATTGTAACGATGATGATGGTGATATGTTGCCTCCGTCGCCACCACGAGGAAGGAGCTCGGCAGCACGAGGCCGGAGGACACCAAGACGAGGCGGAGGGAGACGGCGTTGGTGGGGGAGACGGCGGTCCCGCCCTGATATACTAATGGCATTCTTAGAGGCTATGGGAGCAGCACCAGGCCGTTCCAACACTTGGGATCCTTCAATACCGACTTACAGTGTTGGCAACACTGAGGAATACCCCGACCAATCAAATCAGCAAGCTCTCTTCAGTAACGCAACGAAGAAAAACGAAGTCGTTGTCGTCGAAGATGACATTTTAGAAGACAACGAAGAGCTATCCATTAAAGTATACTGGCAGAACTCAGAGTTCTTTAAATTCTCAATAAGAAGATACCAGAAAATAACACAAATATTTGATTATTTCGCTCAAAAAGAAAATGTTAGTAAAGACAAGCTTCTGTTTCTTTATAACGAAAGAATATTAAAACCTGACGATACTCCGGACACCATAGACTATAGTATCGTTAAATTCATAGATGGAGGCATCGTAACTCAAGCATTAACGGAATTAGTTACAAAAGACGATGAGGAAATAAAAGATGGGATACAATTGAAATTCCAATGTCAGAATATGAAAAAACCATTTGAGATCACAGTAAGATTGGATGATAAGCTAACGTTAGCGATGATGAAATGCTCCGAACATTTAGAAAAGCCTCTGAATAAACTTAGATTTGATTTTGACGGTGATAGTATAACAGGTAATTTATATTTGCTTACAGTTTTTTTTTATGATTAACCTCTCACATCCCACTGACCCATTATAAACCCATTTTTCTATTGTTCTTTTTTTTCTGGGATGTGAAAGATTAATATACAAAGATCTACTGGACAATATTGATGAATCTATTGACAATAAGAGCAAAAAAAAACAACAATACACAATCCTATCCTATTTATATTAAAAATGTTAATGTTTGTGCCAATGGTTGAATAGCCATCCATTTTGTTCATCATGCTTGTTACTCTTACACGCAAAAACTACTGAACAGATTTTGATGAAACTTGGCAATATTGTAGCTTACATTGGAATAACACATACATTGGAATTATTATTACTTACATTGGAATAACACAACACCTATTATAATTTTAAGATATCATAATTTTTTTCCAAGATATGTCGATAAATGCTTACAAAATTGTGGGCAGCCTCTAGGTAGGTGTATAAAATAAAATAAATAATTAATTCTTATTACATTATTTCAGGTAAATTAACACCAAGAGAACTGGATTTTGAAGGTGGCGAATGTATAGATGTAAGAATTTTAAGTTGATTTATTTATAATAATAAAATTATTTTTATATAAATCTTTGACTATTCTTATTAGATTAACTAGATTAACAAAAGAGATATACAAGGCAAGAGTGGATAGAAATGCTGGGAGGGGAAGACCAAGACGAACGTACCTCAATCAAATCGGGGACTTGTTGTAAGGCCAAATCAATAGTACCCTAAACCGACAGGCATGTATGAGGCGACTGATGAATGTGAATGAAGTGAAAGAGGTGTGTTTAGATCGTAGCAAGTGGAGGGA
Source organism: Anarsia innoxiella (assembly GCA_947563765.1). Lineage (NCBI taxonomy): Eukaryota > Metazoa > Arthropoda > Insecta > Lepidoptera > Gelechiidae > Anarsia > Anarsia innoxiella. The sequence goes on from OX387417.1 coordinate 1,412,181, forward strand.
AGTGGTCTCTGTCTACCCCAATGGGAGAGAGGCGTGACGGATATGTATGTATGTATTCTTCCCAATCAATAGAAACTTTTCTACAGCTCCCCAGCTTAGCACGGCGTGCCGCGACAATAGGGTATTTGACTATATTCAAAATATACAACAAAATGTGGCCATCCTAAAAGATTATATTATAAAGAAATATATTTCACTTTATTTTGATGTAAAACATGTTTATTTTTAACAAATTGTAATATTTTTTAAATTTTTATCTGGAACACGAACGGCCTGTTATTTGTTGACATTCTGGTGACGTCACACGCTAGTAACCAGCTGTCATAATAGTGCGCTTCGTTAGTGTTTTTCGTGTTTGTTTACTCGCATGTGACGTCACGCGTGACATGTGACCAGCGCCATTACAGAAACAGTGTTATTCGCGGGTTTTATTAAATTTGAATTTCAACATTGATTTTTCTTCATTAAAACATTAAATATTTCGGAAATATCAATGTAGGGTAATTATTATCATATAAACATTAATTTAAAATTATTTTCCAAATGTTGTCAAATAGCCTATTATCTCACGTATGCTGTCCTTATCACATTTAAAACTATAGACAGTGACGTAAGCGTGACAAACGCATGACAACGTCATGTCACGGAGTGTATGCTAAGCTAGCTGGTCAATGGTTTTATCTATCTATCTCATCGACTGACAAGGAAAAGCTTAACAACTAAAGATAATTAAGTATAGGTAGGTACAGTCAGCATCATAAGTCAATGAACACATACAGATTTTGAAAAGAAATATACCATTGGTTAACATAAAACCTTACTTATTTTCCTTATTTTGAATCTTATTGGATGTTCATTTAACTCTGGAGTATTTTTTGCTAAGCGATTTTCGTCAAATTATGGTGTATTTTTAACCGACTTCAAAAAAAGGAGGTTTCTCAATTCGTCTTTAAATTATTAAATATTTAATTGTTTATGTTTCTTTTAAACACTTATAAACTCGAAGTTATCTCTAGAAGGTAATTTATTATTTACTTTTCAGTTTCCGTTTTGAAGTTGGTTTCTTTTGGCAATTTTTTTTATTTAGTTTTTGAAAATCTGGGGGCTTAGCACGGCGTGCCGCGACAATTATCTCACGCATGCTGTCCTTATCACATTTAAAACTATAGACAGAGACATAAGCGTGACAAACGCCAACGTCTTGTCACGGAGTGCATGCTAAGCTAGCTGAATGTGTTCTTACTAACCTATGATGCTGACTGTACTTTTTGAAACAGTAGTAAATTATTTGTCTAATACCAAATAGGTATATTTAATAAACTTGCGTATTAAGCATGTTTAGACATATAGATTAGACATTTATCATTGATAAAGAATTAAGCTACTTTAATACGCGAAAATTCCGTTATGACGATTATATTAGGTAGGTATTATATCTAGGTAGCTAGGTAAGTAGATAGATATTTTGTCTAATAAGTAGATACGTAGACGAGATAGTCAATCGAGCAAAATTGGACCTATCTTTTGTTTCTTAGCACAATAGACATGATAACTAAAATATTTTTTTTTGTCCATCACATACTTAGATTATTTTAAAATATTCGCTACGTATTTTTTATTTTTTCTCTTAACTTAAAAATGACACAGATACACTGAGTTAAAGTTGCTCATGACGTCACGCCTTAGTACGATTTTTACGTAGGAGTGACGTCAATACCCCCCACTCCGTAACTTTTGTGCTCTGTATCTTTGTATTTACTTATGTATCTATTTGATCAGGTAAAAAACGTGTTTCAAATATTTTTTAATAGCCTAAAAGACGGACTAATTATTTTTTGAATTTTCGAATGTAAGTAGTTATCATCCCAACTAATGGAGTTGAGTCTAAAACATCTGTCGGTCGACTTAGGTACTTTTTTAGTGTTTAAGTTTTAGCCTTTGTAACGTACCTAAGTACATACTCTTACTTACTTAGTACCTAAAGGTACCTAAATCAAAATTCAAAACAGTCAAAATCTTTTTTTATTCCTGACCTGACGCAAAAAGAGGATTGTTATTTGATGTGAGTTAATTAACTAGCGCCTAAAAGAAATAATACCCAACATTCAGAAAACTTTTCCACGTCTTTTGTCGGTATGTATACTCTGCTCTTCACCATCTAGAACTGCTACAATTTATTACACTTGCTGTAGGTGCCTTATCCAATTTACTAGAATTTGTCATCATCTCAGCTTGTAAAGAGAGATTTCGTCTCTAAAATTCTTTCAATACCTACTTAAGGTAGGTAGGTTCTTCTGGAATTTCGATTATGCTATCAGCCTAGTTGATTACCTTAGCGTATAGGTTAGGGTAATTAACAAGCCGAGTCTGGAAGACGCATTATAATGCTTCCAGACTCGGCTTGTTCATCCGCTAGCTGCGTGAATTATGAAGATACCTTTTTATTCGCCCAGTAGTGGAACTATGTACCTACGTGGCGTGGGTGCCTACCTACTTGTTTGTATCAGCTTATGGACGTCCACTGCTGGACAAAAGCCTCCTCCAAGGATCTCCACAACGATCGGTCTTGCGCTACACACATCCAACGGCTTCCCGCGACTTTTTCCAGGTTGTCGGTCCACCTTGTTGGAGACCGCACCACACTGCGTCGTCCAGCGCGTGGACGAACCGCGCGTGTCCGAGATAACTCAGTTATTTCAGATAAATTCACTTACCAATCATTTCGAAGGAGTAGAGAAGATATTGATTAAAACAAGAAACACTGAACAGGTCACAGAAGAGAACAGAAGCACACTCTATCTAAAACTAATAAGACAGAACGAAATAATCTATACTGCCTAGCTTAAATTCGCAACGCCAATATTTATAGATTCTCCTCTTCGAATACCAACTTAATTTAACATTTGAAAAACTTTAAATCATCCAAAATCCATAAAGATTTCGCTCTGAAACTATTTTTTCAACTGCAAATATAAGTTTGCGAAACTTTATCTTATATTGTAAGGAAGATTGTTTTATTATAAACGGATTAAGATAATCTTTAATCGATATGTGTAAGTACTACTAAGAATAACCGATAAATACGCTAATTGCGTTATTTTACAAGTTTTCCGTATGTTTAGACAATGAAAGTTTAGATCACAGATCAGATTAGATCTTACCTACTTATTGATTGCCAAATTGATCGATTGTAGGTACCTTCCTACCTACTCTTACTGTCTGAAGAAAATGTGAAATGCAAAGATCTTAGATTATTAATTTAATCTTCGCGCGTCTAAGGCAAAGACCACGGCACAGTTCTGCAAGAGGTTATCATCACCATAAAATTTAAGAGCATCGCTCTTGTCGGTGGAGTCTACGCCACTCTGCTCTGTTTTCTGCCGTCCGTTTGAGCACCTGATACGACACAACTTCTAGGTGTTGGGTTCGAATCCCATGTGGGCAGATATTTACTTATATTATGACGATTTTAACTACTTACCTATATGTTTCATTCCAAGTCTGAATTATTGTGTTTCTATTCTGTTCTATAAAGGTAGTTTGGAAAAGATCTAATCTAATCTAATTTAGCCATTTGTGTCCCACTGCTGGGCAAAGGCCTCTCTCCTCTTCCGCCACGACCTTCTGTCTCGAGCTTCCTCCGCCCAGCTACTTAAGAAGGTGTCCAGCTCATCCCGCCACCTTTTCCGTGGTCTGCCGCGACGCCGTTTGGCAGTTTTTTGGAAAAGATAACTCTAATAATAAATAAGGCTGACTTTACGCATTATTTTTTTCTCCCTTTGTATTTTTCACTTACTAACAATTGATGTTTTCTTGTAAGTATCTATCTCTGCTGTAAATCTCTTATAAGTACCTGTAGGTACCTAGCGTTGATTTAATCCATTGGATCCTTCTATAATATAAAAATGAATCGCAAAATGTGTTGGTAAGCGCATAACTCCACAACGCATGGACCAATTTAATATATTTTTTTTAAATGTTCATTGAAGTCCAAGGATGGTTTTTACGGTGAGAGAAATTGGAATAGTTGCCGGGAAAGCCCTTTTTAAGTAGGAACAAAGTTTGCCGGGACAGCTAGTAGTGAATAAAAGCAGAATTGAGAACCGTCTCCCTTTTTTTGATGTGTATGGTTTTAGTTTGACGTCGTCAATTACAAAGGTTGACGTAAATCGTCTAATACCTACTAATCCGTGATTAGAAATTAAATTTGGATTAACACGCCACGCTTCAGTAGGTATAGTGATTTTAACTGATAAGTAGATAAGATATTAAGATTGTATTAATTATTATCTGTCATGATCTAGGGCCCAAGTCTGCTAATTTAAAATAGCCACAGTTGTGTGTCGGCAGTGTCAATGGCATTTTTTGATACATTTGGTATTCTGCTAAACAATGGCTTACTCTGATAGCGACCAAATGTGTCAAAAATAACATTGACACTCTCATTGACATTCTGCCGACATACAAGAGGACAGGCGCGGTCCTAAGGGGGGGGTCACAGGGGACATGACCCCCCCCAAAATCTAACGTCAAATTGAAAAATCTCAACAATAATAAAAAAATAATAAAAGGAAATTTCTAGCTATCCCCTAACAGCGATAGATTTATAATTTGCTGATATCTAGTGGTATTTTTATGAACTACGTACGATGCCCAAAAGAACTTGGAAATGACATCTAGTTTATAGTCTGATCCTTAATCCGAGTCACAAATTGACAAGTGCAACTGTCAATTATACCAAAAAGGGTGACCAGCTACAATAGTGATGTTCAGCAATCTATAGATTTAGATGTTTAGTCGAGCCTAATTTTATTAGGTACCTAATAAAAAAAAAAAAGTAAGTATGCAATAGGTTTTTATTTAATAATAAGATTAGAGAAATATAATAGCATACTTATTAAAATTGCTCACTACAAAATTATTACAAAAGATGGAAAATTTATTAAGAGATTTAGAGAAATTAAAATAAAACATTACAAGTTCTTTTATACATTTTTACACGACTACGGCGAAGCCAAAAGGAAGTGTGTTTGGCAGTCTATGTATGTATGTACGTTCCACCGTAACTTCTAAAATACTGAACCTATTTTGATGAATGAGGTGTCAAAAGATTCGTAATAGGCGTGTAAAAACATGGTTGAGAGCTAACATGTTAGAAGAGCGATTAACAGGTTTAGCTCTTCTAAACATTCACCCGGAAATAGTACCAGACATCTCAAATATTATCACCCGATTCGCAAATACAAAAAGACGACTTCCATTTGTTTTTTAAGTAATGTATAAAATAAAATTGTGTCTTGTGCAATACTGTTTTTTTTATTCCAGATACCTATTTTTTATTAGTGTAGTGAGTGACCCCCTCCAAAATTTCAGGCTACGACCGCGCCTGCAAGAGGATATTGTAAATTAGCTAACTTGGGCCCCAGGGCTATATTAATGCGTGAGTTTGAATAACCGCCGTTCTTTGCCTCGATGAGTTTTCTTAATTGGTATACCTATCTGTCACGTCTCTTTCCCATCGAGGCAGACAGAGACCACTTCCCTTCAATTGCTATGATACAAACATCACACACTTCTTTCAACACAAATTAGTTTTACTTTAAAATACTGTTTTTAAAAGTATACCTACGTACCATTTTGAGTCATAAATAAATAAGTAGTTATTATTTATTATATCTTTATTAACAGTCTATCTTACTTCATTGATATGATAAGTTTTTTAAAAAGATGTTTTTGAAAGTTGTAAGTGTTTTCAATATTTATTGAAAACGAGGAAAATTTATACTTACTTATACCTTTGTAATACTGGAATTACCCTACAACAAAGTTTTTTGTTGACTAACAGATTGCAAAACAATAACTTCAACTCTTGACTTACTACATGCATATCTGTCACGCCTTCCCATCGAGGTAGACAGACCACTTCCCTCCACTTGCTACGATACCAACCACACTTCTTTCACTTCATCATCATGTCAGCTTATAAGCTTGCTTGCTGCTTGTCAGCTTCCAGACTTCTTGTTCATCCGCTAGGTGCGTGAATTATGAAGATATCTGCAACCTTTTTATTCGCCCAGTAGTGGAACTATGTACGTGGGTGCCTAATTGTATCAGCTTATGGACGTCCACTGCACGGACAAAAGCCTCCCCCAAGAATCTCCACAACGACCGGTCTTGCGCTGCCCACATCAAACGGCTTCCAGCGACTTTAACCAAGTCGTCAGTCCACCTTGTTGGAGGCCTTATCCCACACTGCGTGCGTTTTCACATTCATACTCGATACTAAGGCCGTTGCCCCAGTAGGCAAACTGTTAGCGGCCGACCGAATGAGCCGCAAAGTGGCGAACTGAAATTTGAGTTCGCTACAAACTCAAATCAATGAAATCACAGGTTTTGGTGGGAGTCAGCCGCTGTCTGAGATAGTCAGCGCGCGTAACGCTGAAAACTACGTACAGTGAGCGAAAACTAGCTGACTGTGGACACTCCATTTCAAATAAGTATATGGAAGGGCGTACTAAATCGATACGCCGCAAACTAGTCAGCCGCTAACGGTTTGCCTACTGGGGCCACGGCCTTGTAAGTACTTATGGGTTTGTCTAGGGCCAAAGGTAGGATATGAAATCAAAAGCCAATAAATATCAGTTATCATTTAAATACTTTAATAGGTTAAACATTCGATTACGCCTTAATCTAGCTTCAGAATTTGATCGCTAAGGAATTTACTTACACTATTGCTATGCTACCTACTTAACGTAGAAGAAATTTTAAAGTCACCTTAACTATATCCATTAAAATTACTAGTCAAAGATCACTAAGTAAGAAGGTTTTATCTCAAAAGTTTGGCTACCAAATAATTTTGTCGACGATCGAAAAAGTTTCTATGCCTTTGTAACTGGCCTAATATTCTTAATTTTAGTTATTTTTGACACTATCACTTCGAAATTTGAATTTTTATTTTTAAGTCGCCGTCTAAATAAAATTAAATGGTAGCCAAGCTTTTTATGTACAAGTTGATTAATTTATTTGCAATTTAAAAAATAGTGATGGTTTCGAAATTAGAATTGACTTCATAATAAAAATCAAATTCATTCAAAAAATTCAATTATAATTTAGTGATAATATCAATAAATTCATTTAAATAAATAAAAAAAGCATAATAATTCGGAATGTCACTTAGTAAATACTTAAATCAATCCACATTATTTGTCCAAAGCACTAAAGGTTTAAATTTCCAAAAACATCACTATTTACTTTCATTAACATGTATAAGGCCCACTTGCGCAGCCAAATAAACCCGGAGTTAGCTGCTAACACAGGGTTAAATGAATAACTTGTATTGATTTACCTTGACTTAACCTTGTCTTAGCAGCTAACTCCGGGTTTATTGCGTTAACTCTGGGCTGGGCAAGTGGGCCTAATTCCTACAAGTTGTATTTACCACAATTTTAATGTTGCCATTTCATTTTATGTGGTAATTATCAAGTAGAAATACCTACTTAATATCGGGAGAATGATCTTAGAGCTGAAAAGCAAACAGACTTAAGTGACAGTTGTGTGCTATCAAATTGAAATAGTCCAAAATGTCACTTAAGCCGTTTCGTCTTTCAACCCGTACACTTTTATCCTAAAAAAGAATATAGTAGTCTTGTCTATGATTCTAGTCACAATTTTGTCTATGGTTTATATGATCTACATGTATTGACATTGACACAGAACTATGGTCAAAGTTGCGTTATTCTTTCTTAAATTTCTTTATATGCCAATACCTACAGCATCCAAGTTTTCTTATGAATAACATCTTATTGCCTGTATCTCCACCTACAGATAAAATTTAACTGACAGATAAACCTATGTCTATTTCATAAAACATGACGTTTTTGACAGAGACAGGTATAAAATATCTGTCAGATACAAATGATATTTATATAAATAGTGAAACTGACCCTTAATCACAGTTATTTGTTAAAGAAACTCGATTATAATCGCTTTATAATCCCTAATGGATTTTTATAGAATACTAGCTGTCCCGGCGAACTTTGTCCCGCCTTAGAATAAACTTTATTGTGTAGGAATAAAGTTCAAATTGACTCTACATTTTAGTAAGAAAACATTTGTATGGGAAAAAGAAAAGATCTGTTTTAGGGCTTTCCCGGCAATTATTCGAATTTTTCTCACCGTTTAGACCTACCCTGGACTACGACAAACATTTTAAAACCAAAATCAGCTCAATCGGCCCCGCCGTTCTCGAGTTTTAATCAGACTAACGAACAACAATTCATTTTTATTTATATAGATTTAGGCATAGGTAGATATAATTCTAACTAGAATCACAAATAAGACTTAATTAGGCGGTTTACCGACTGAGAAAAGTTTTTTAAAACAAGCTGTTAGTGTCTTACCTCTATATTAGTAGTTGCTACGTAGGTTTAGGTATTACGAGGTTCAACTGAGACGACTTTTAGTATAGGGACATATTTTTAGAGCCAATACTGTCGATATTCAGCGACAAGAATGTATGGGAAGTGAAATACATGACATGTCGGTACATGTATTGATATGGTATTGATCATAAAAGTGCTACAAGGATCTATTGACACTTGAGTGACATTGTCAGGAGAGCGTGGGTGGTGAATAAATAACTCAAAATAATGATAATTCACAAGATGATATCGTTAGTTTCGATTTTTGCCACGTGCCAAAAGATCCTTGTAGTACTGTAGGGCTCGATTTATAATGACGCTTTTTTTTTAATTCGCTTTGACTCTGTGTCAATATATAAAACTGAACATACGAAATTCAACCTTAACTCAACAGCATAACGCACATATTACTTCGGTTTCTCAAATTCCTTAATTCACGCGAACGCGCGAGTCGTTTTCATTTATCACAAGTAATATGTGCGTTATACTGTTGAGTTAAGGTTGAATTTATTCCCCCCTTATTACATTTTATTACGTTAGTTCGTTTAGTTTGACGTTTTGTCCATAGCCGAAACGTCAAAAGAAACGAACTAACGTCGGACTATCTTTAAACCTCGTTTTGTAATAAGGGGGATTATGTTCAGTTTTGGAAATTCGCAGTATAAATCGAGTCTAGGTAAATCTTTATCACTCTCAAAGATATATGAGATAAAATATGAATGAATGTATCTTACGATCAAATGTGGACATACTAAAAGTTGTTTCAGCTTCCACATATACTGTAGAGATATTTAATTAAAAATATTTGGTTATTTCTATTATTAAGAGATATGATAACATTTGTGCAGTATTCGAAATGCGATCTCAATTTGTCTATTACGCAAAATGTCCAAAGTGGGACGTTTTGCGAACAGAAATTTCGCGATCGTTTAAAGTTTGTATATGGAATATAATTTTAATTACTTTACGGTCAGATAAAATAGACGGACATAGACGAATAGATAAAATAGCAGCTGGAAAACTATAAAAAAAGATAAGATATGATATCTTAAGACGTATTATTAAAATTATAAAGAAACACGTCATAACTTCAGTCAGACATAAAAAAGTAAAAAAAAAATACAATTAGAATAAAAATAAAAATAATTGGAAAACTAGTAAATAAGTAACTATGAGACATCTAAGTAGACTGGGCCAGTTTCACCAATTACAGATAATTAACTGACAGATATTTTATAGCTGTCACTGTCTAAAACGTAATGTTTTATCAAAAAAACATAGGTTTATCTGTCAGTTAAATATCAGTATATGGTAAAATGTAATTGTTCTATATGAAAATAGACCTTTTGTATGAAAGTCAAGTTTTTTTATACATCAGTCTTTATTTACTAGTTATCCAAATTAATATAAATTCATAATGTTAACATATTTGTGAATATTTATATTTTATAATGTATTTAATAGTATTATTTTTGAATATGGTTTGGATTCACATAAACTATGTAATTAGTCTACCTACTGTATACTTAGTGTCAATAAAATGTTTCGGGAATATTTTCCGAGTTGGTTTTTATTGAGGTGAGTGTACAGTAAAGAATATTTTTTTTATTAAGTTCTTTTATTCAGATTGTCGAATAGTATGAAAAAACGAAAATTCTATAAAATAATTTGTGATGATGTTGTTTAAAAAAACATATTGTGGCTGTTTTTTTTTACGAATATCTGAATAGATACCTAAGTACCTTTGTAGGTATGTTTAATTAAAAATAGCTTTCTTCTTATTATTATTTAAGGGCTAAGCTCTTGTCGGTGGAGCCTCTTCCATCCCTCCCTATTTTCTGCCTTCTTTTTAACATCTTGATACGACATGACACCCGCCTTTTCCTTCACCTGTTCTAGGAACGTCCGTCTAGACAATTAACCAAAAATTATTAGATATGTATTCAGCGAAAATTTTGAAAAAATTATTTATTTACCGTACACACGCCTTCTAACGTCTTTTATATGAATTTATCTATTTATTTCTATTGTACGAAATAAAAATAAAGAAATAGGTAAGTATAGAAAAAATAAATAAGACTCATATTTGAAACCGGTTTAAAAAACTGAACAAAATCATGTTAATTACGTAAAATATGTTTAAAAAAATTAGAAACTAGTTACCCTAAATACAAAAATGGACATAAAACAACTTATCAAAGATAACATATTTGGTGACTTGGCTTCAAAATAATAAATTAAAAAAACTAAAAAAAGATATAAAATTGCAAGTGGAATTGGATTTTTTGCTATTAGGTATTCATTAACATTGCAAATGGTTAAAAAAACTTCAGTTCGTAACATTTTATTTAAAAAAAGAAAATCTATTTCAAATTAGCAGCTTTTTCAATTTAGCTCAAAACCCCCGAAGCCAAGCCACCAAACAGCGCAGTCGTATAAAAAAAACAAATAGCACCCACACAACCGAGTATACATTATATAAAGTTGATTGATAAAATATTTAAAAATATCAAAAACAATATTTCATTTTTCTTTTAATTCAAATCGTACATACAAATGTATAAAAATAGCACAGGATGATTTTATATATTATAATTGTTTGTTTGAATTCTATTAAGGATGTTTCGTAATTAGATTATCATCATATTAAAGAGCATCGCTCTTGTCGGTGGAGTCTACAACACTCTGCTCTATTCTCTGCCGTCCGTTTGAGCACCAGGGGCCCAAGTTTGCTAATTTAAAATAGCCTCAGTTGTGTGTCGGCAGTGTCAATGGCATTTTTTGACACATTTAGTATTCTGCTAAACAATGCCTCACAGGCAGACCAACGTATCTGTGAACTGAACGGCGGCGCTAGTAGTAATACAAAATTGTATTTCTACCAATCACAGCAGTTCTAGAATTTGATTTCCGAATTAGTGGCCGTAGTTACAATAACGGCCGGTTCACAGATAACTTGGTAGTTCTGTACACTGATTGCGACCTGATTGACACTCTGCCGACACACAAACTTCTATTCCCCCTTTTATTTGATCTAAGTATGTATTTATCTATTTATACATTTATATGTACGTTAATAAGGTTTAAATTCGAGTACAGAAAACAATTTGCATCATCACAGTTCAAAAGAAAATCTAAATAAATACCAATTTGTCAAATAAATCATTTCATTTCACATTTAATGTCTATCCTAATACTTTTTTGATTTCTAAATTATATAGAAAATATATGTTTTAATCATCATTATAAAGAAATAGGTACTTAATGTTATTTAAAAGAAATTAAGACTTAACAGTAAAGGGCGATAAAGAATGCACATCGATCTTTGTAAAGCAATCGTCTAATTCCGACTTCGTATAGCGATATCTGTATCGCACACACCATGACGTTTGTTTTGTCAGTCGCGGTTCAAATGCGAGAGAGTGCTACCATAAAGTAAAGTAAAATTCTGATGAACAATTAATCTGATAATTGATGTACATGGAAATTAGCATTCGTTTGTATTCGGAAATACGATGATTGCCGATGTGCATTCTTTATCGCCTTTTACTGTACTTATAATAATGATTAAAACATGAAACAAAATGTTGCCATGTCAGAAAAATACGATTAAAATAATAACAACCTACTAATTTTTAAAATGTAATTTAAAATATTTATCATTTTTAATCATAATTAAAATTAATTTATTTTATTTACGCGATAATTTTGTAATTTTCCACTACAAATAAGATTTAAGAATTTAAATGGTACATTCTTATAACCTAACTACTTATTTATTTTATAACCAAAAGTTTATAAAAAAAAACTAAGGCCCTGTTTAACCACTTACAGACAAAATTTATCTGACAGATTTCGTATACCTGCCTCTGTCTAAAATGTCATGTTTTATGAAATAGACATAGGTTTATCTGTCAGTTAAATTTTATCAGTAAGTGCTAAAACAGGCCTTAAAAAAATGTCCATAAGAAGTCAATAAAAATGTACCATTACATAATAATATGTGATAATATGTAGCTGCATATAGCAATGAGTTATGTAAAATTGGTATAGTTACATGTGACGAGTCGACGTGTGATGGGGCGAGTCGACCCACGTGTGACGGGGCGAGTCAACTTAGTCCGGCGGAAGGTAGCTGAACAGTTTGTACTTGTCTCGGATGTACGGGCGGACGTCGTCTTTCTGCGAAATGCAAATGACAATGCTACTTACTCGGCTCAAGAAAAAGGCCAAGTGCGAGTCGAACTCGCGCAGGAAGGGTTCCGTAACATTCACTATTGATATCAAGCAAAAAAATCATGTTTGTTGTATGGAAGTCCCCCTTAATTATTATCATTATGCAATTTTTAGTATTTGTTGTTATAGCGGAAATGGTAATACATCATTTATGAAAATTTCTACGCTCTAGCTATAACGATTTATGAGATACAGCCTGGTGACAGACGGACAGCCAAGTCTCAGTAATAGGTTCTCGATTTCATGCTTTGGGTACGGAACCCTAAAAATTATGTGAATGTATGTACGTACCGTAGCTAGATGCTCGAGGAAGGGCAGTAGTTTGAGCAGCTCGTTGTCGCTGCGGTCCACGAACCAACTGTCTATTGGGATGCCGTTCTCTAGCTGGTAGCCGAACGCCTGGAAACATTCACTTATTAGACTATGTAACTACATACACTTTACAAAACAATACAATACAAATATTCTTTATTGCACACAAAGATATAAGTTACAGACACAAATAAGAATATAAGAAGCAACAGGCAGCCTTATTGCTAGGTAGCAATAATCTTCCAGGCAACCTTAACTTAGTACTCTTAGGCGGTGTTCACACCAAATTGACTGTAAACTGCCGAATGTGAGGTGAACGTGAAAATAAACGGCATTTTCCGTTCACACTATGCTGACAATACGCTTATAGCTTCCACCTATTATCAGCCGCCGAATGTCAGCGTCTATGCATATCTATGCATACGTAATAACGTACTGTCGGTTATATGTGAACGAATAAGTGAATATGAAAATACAATAAACTGCTAAACGCTCGCTCACTTTCGGCGGCTTACAGTCAGTTTTGTTTGAGTACGGCCTTATCATTAATTAGGCGAGTGACAGAAGAGACTTATAATATAGTTACAGTGTTTGTCGTACCTGCGGCGAGTTGTCGACGATGACGGTGCGTTTGAGGTCGCGGCCGAGGATGGAGAGGTCCTTCACGTAGTTGCCGTTCACCAGCAGGCAGTGCTCACGGAACAGTCTGATGGGAAAGGAATATATTTAAGATATGGTGAAGTTTATTTAAACACACGTTATTTTACTTGTGAAAATAAATAAAAGTAACATCATGTCAGCTTATGGACGTCCTCTGATGGACAAAAGCTTCCTCCAAGGATCTCCACAACGACCGGTCCTGCGCTGCCCACATCCAACGGCTTCCCGCGACTTTAACCAAGAGAACCTTTCTGCCCCATCGTCCATCGGTTCTGCGAGCAATGTACCCAGCCCACTGCTACTTAAGGTTTACAATACTTCAAGCTAGGTCAATGACCTTGGTCCTGCGGATCTCATCATTTCTGATGTATGCAATAATTATATAATTCTATATTCACCTGTATTTAATCCACCGACGACTTGGATCGAGTAGATTGAGCAGCCTATCTGCGTAGACTCTCTTACTAGCCGTGAACAGTATCACCTCGTACAAACGAGACACGCGCGATAGGAACTCCGCGAAGTGGGGACGGGTGCGGACGAATACCTGTAGGGGGAGAGGGGGGATTTAATTAAGTTTTTTTTGTCATACATTGTAACATTTACAGATTTGTCACAACAAACGAATACGTGGGGAAAAGAGGATGTCACTAAATTGATAGGGGATATCACAAAGTGGAAAGTTTAGGGTTATCACAAAATGGATTTTAGTACATCACAAATTGTAATAAATAGTTATACTTTTTGACTTTACACTATGTGAAAAACATACTATAAAAAGTCTGGCCCACGTACAATAATAATGTCCATTTCGTGGCACAGAATGTGTAACTGTAATTAGCTCCTTTGTTACTCATAATTTTATAACATGTATACATATTTAAGCTGATAGTCATCCAATAAACAAACATGAAAAACACACTAACCGTATACCGACAATCCTGGAACAGCACGGGGAAGTGGAATGAAGCGTCAGGCAGCTCCTGCAGCGAACAGTGCACCAGCGTCTCGTCGAGGTCCAGCACCAGGCTGAACTCCGGGGACGTGCGCGTCTTGAGGGGGAGCGCGGGGTAGCGCGCGCGGAGTGCGCCCGCGCACACCGACTCGAGAGGGGGGAGCTGGAGGGAAATGCTGCTGTTATTATTGTGTTCAAAGTTGTAGAAATTTTTTTATAGATCGGATTTTGATAGGTCATACGAGTAGTTGCGAAACTGAATAATAAAACTAATTTTATAATTGTCAACGAAAACGATATTTAATCCCGTTGCAGACAAAGAGCTAAAATAAATTGTTCGCGTAGTTGACGCAGTTTTTCATACTTGTGTGCAGACTGCAATCTATGCTATAAGTATGGAAAACTGCGTCAGTTAGTTAACTAAGCTAAATTAACTTAGTTTAGCTCTTGGTCTGAAACCAGCTTAAATATTTTTATTGTAAAAGAAAATCATTACTAAAGTTATATTATAAGTTATGCCTAATGAATAAATGATATACCTGGGAAGTTATATCCATCTCTTTCTACCACCCTACATGAGCATACATCAGAGAGAGACAGCAGTATACACTGACCTGTTTGATAAACAAGTATGGATCGAAGGCGTCCACCCAGGATGAGATCTGTTCGCAGTCCACGCGGCTGCTGCAGGATGATATCACGTCGGCGGCTTCCTCCTATAACATTAAGGGGGGGGGGTTATTTAATTTTTAATTCTTAAACGGTTAAATCTATCTTATTTAGTCGTCTGAAGAAAGAAGCAAAAGGTAGGTCTAAATAGCAAATGCTCCACTAACAAGAGTCTAACTTTTAATCTTTCACATCCCAGAAAAAAAAGAACAATAGAAAATCTATTGTGTCTGGGTTTATAATGGGTCAGTGGGATGTGAGAGGTTAAACATGATGATGTCTCTATTGGGCAAACACCTCCTTCTTCTTTCTCCACTTTGTCGTATAATGCGACGTATTCACAATACGATGTCCAAATAAGAAATATTTAAGTACCTATTATTATTTTTGCTGATTATCTTTTTTTTATAATCCATTCAGATCCCACTGCTGGACAAAAGCTACCCCCATATCTTTCCATGTTTCATAGTCTTATAGGTCCGAATTATTCACTACTGCAGTTAAACCATCTTGCAAACAAAATTGTAGTGTGCCAGTTGCCCCCACATTCCCCAATCTTTCTTTCTCTCTCTTGCTATCATCTCTGTCAAACTCTCTCTCTATCTCTTAGTAAGTAAATGTCATGTCATACCTCAATATCAGCCGCCTGCTCATCATGACACACCAGTGCTGATTCATCACTGGTCATGTCTGCTGGGTTCTGTGAACAAACATACTCAAGATTAATTATTTGTTCGAATATTACATTATTATGTACTGTAACATTATAATGTAATATTCGAACTTTTTATTATTATTTGTAATAGCCTAAGACGTATATTTTTTTGAATTTTTGAATGTAGTCATATAATAGGGATGTATTGTGGTAGGTTTACAGATGGCGAAAACAAAATGAAAACTTCATATTGTGATGATTTTGTTGAGTAAAAAAATTTACAAAAGTTTCCCAAGCTAGAAAGAAACAGATGTAATAAAAAGGGAATAAATACTACTTGATCAATACCAATACTGAATTCTAGGTCATCAAGTAGTCCAAAAGGAAATGAAAAAGTGTACTCACCCAAGAATGTCCCTCAGCAGCCAAACTCTGGCTGATCTCCGCAAGGAACCCAGAGCTGGGTCCTCGAGCTGACAACGCCTCAAGACTCTCTATAGCGGTGCCGGCCTCGCCGCACGTCGACGAGATTTCGCACTCAGAGTCGCGCACGTAGCCGTCCTGCTCTAGCATCGTGATGAAGTCCGGCTGGGGGAGAGAGATGGAGGGAGTTTATTAGTTAGTTACTATAGTTAAAATTTTATTGATGAGTAAAGGGTGTCCGCGATTTAATACGTATTTAGCGTCATATCTTAATCTTTAAGTTATAGACTATAATCTATCTATACTATAGATATAGCCTATGTGTTAATCTGATGTGTAAGCTATAATTTTTGCAAAGTTTAATGTAACATTGTTTTGTGGTTTCTGCGTGAAAGAGTAACAAATACCTATCTAAAAATCAATTCTTTTATCATTTTTAACAAAGAAATACAGTTAAAATTTACCAGCATCTAAGAAGCTGTATGTCTGCTAAACTGTCCTAGATTAATAGACTGCTGCAAACATTACTTATTTATGGAAATTATGCAAAAAAGAAAACAATATTTTACCTGTACATATTTCTCAGCAGTTGTCAGAAAGTCGGTGCAACTGTCCAAATCATCCGTTGTCGACGTCGGCTGATACATCTCTAAATCGTTACTAGACTTCCTCCGTTTAATCAACCTTTTATCAACAGAATTCTTTCTAGAAACTTTCTGATCTGTCGTCATCACCCTCGCTGCTTTATCGGCTAACAGATTTATATCTTCATCCTCTGTTGTGATGTTATCATTCATCAATCTAGCGCACTCTGCTATAGCCATGAAATCGTTGAGGCAATCATTTGGAAGACATAATTCTGAGGATTCCACGTGGCCGTCTGAATCGGACTCTTCGTTTTTAGATGCAGGAAAGTCTAACAATGTCGTTGTGTGAGGCTCATACATTGTTACATCGTTATCTTCGTTATTCCAGTTTGAGTCTTCTGGGACAACGCTAGCCTTTACCTTAGTCTTCTTTTTAGGGCTTTCATCAGTAGAACTAACCGTTGTTTTAGTGACTTTTGGTAACGGAATACCAAGTTGTCTCACTTTACGGATTGGTGAGCTGTTTAACGAAGCGGATTTGTCCGGTTTGTCCATACGTCTCGTTTTACGGGGAGAACTCATTGCCGTTGACATTGTTTCAGTTTTACGGAGCTCTCTGTTCAATGAACTGTGACGTAGCTGGACACTTTTAGTTGTACGTACTTCTTTGAGCTTGGTTTTAGATGTGGTTGTGACTTTATCGTTCTGTGTGGTCTTGAGTTTTACGTTAGAAGTTGATGAGACGGTTTCTTTAGGGGAGTTCCTGACCACAGTTTGGAATATCGGTTTTTTTGCTTTAGAGTCATCTTTGAGCTTTAGTTTAGATTTGAGTGGAGTCTCTAATGGCTTCTCCATCCTCTTCACAACAGTTCTGACTGGTCTGGTTTTAAGTTGTTGTGATCTAGTTACGTAGCTCTGCACACAGGATGCCTGTATACCATTTTTGGCCGTGTCCCTCTTTAGAATCTTCTTCCAGGAGGATTTGGAAGACTTAGACAATGGTGAGTTGATGGGTTTCTTCACTTTTGACACTGTAGATGAGTTCCTCTTGCCCGAGAGCGGTCGCTCTCTCTTCCTACTCCTTAACCGCATCGCAATATTGAGGGTCTTAGCCTGAAATTTTTTTGAAAAGAAACAAGAATTGCATGTAATTCTGTACTGATTCACACGGCTAGCCAAGTTGTAGGTTGGCGGTGACTAGGAAATAAACAGGAACTATGTAACAACAACAAATAAATTCCACTTACATAGGCCCAATATGAAAATTAGAAAGTTAATTTTCATTCCACCACGACACAACGGCACATGGAAAAAATTTCACGAAAACTAAAAGATAACTCTAATAAACATAATGCGCGTCTCAAGACGCCTTTGTTTCCACACTTTCTGTTTTATTTTTGTCCCCAAATATTCCGCGCGACAAAAAGTGTTCGCGCCTTTTTCACATTATATTTTTCATCACATATCTGGATGTAAACTTCACAGAACTAAGTTCAAAATACAGTTTCATTAATGATCTCACGGATTCACACGCATTTTGACGATAAATTAACAAATTAACGTGGAAATAAGCTTCATGAAAATAAAAAAGCGGCACTAGCACATTATCGATTTCTGCGCTGTTACAAGACAACGAATACCACTGATGCGTTAGATTTTATTCGATCGTAACACCAGCGATATGTTAAATCACGGAAATATTAACAAACTATAGCGTTTTTTCGAGTAATTACATGATCATTTAATGCAGAACACAAAGCCAAACAAATGTCAAAATGGCGGCGTTTCTTTTTCTGTTGCATCTTTTTTTCTGCAGATGGCGTCCCAATCTTTGCGCATGCGTTTTGAAAGCATAAATCGATACATTTTCCACAAAGTTTTTTAAATCTATTTCAGTGAAAGTAATTAATGTTACCAAATATTAGATAAAAAACTTATAAAAATCATTCAAATGTTAATGAATATTGGTTTTATCTTTACATTTATCATAAATACTAAATAAATCTCTCCAATTTTGTGGAAAGATAATAATAAACAAAACGCTTTATAACTGTACATAGCCTGCTCGTTTCATCATAGAGAAGGTTCATTTAATATTTTGTTTAAACTTAAGTTTACTTTTTTTGTTTACCAGAACGATAATTAAGTAACAAAATTGGTCGTTATACTGATTTACTTCTCATGCGTGATTTTGACGTAATTTCTTCTGATTTGCTGCATTGACCTAGCTAGATATTAATTGTCTGACACATCTTACTTACTGTAAGTCTATGAAACGAACAGATACCAAAATCAAAACAAACCGTTTGGCACGTTCGGGTCGGGCGGGAATCGCTTAAAAAGAAAGGCGCGTTTTTTCAATTTAAAAATTTTTAATTTCTTTAAAATCCATTTAAGGTAGGCATTTCAAGTCTTGTTAGTGGAGAATGGGGGCTCGGCGCAGGAAAAAGCGCAAGCCCTCGGATCCTGATGAAGAGGACTCGGACGACGTGGTGGATCCGTCGGTGTCCAGCGACGAGTCTGCAGTTGAGGATACGGCTACCAAGTATCAAACTTTTTTATTAAAAGATTATAGCCGAAAGTATCCGGACAACTGCAAAAGGTCTGAATTTATAGTCTTTTTGACCCATAAAGATCAGGATAAGCCATTTACGGATGTGGACCGAATGGCTATATCCCAAGCGATTCGGCGTCATTGCGTGACTGGCGTTCTTCATCTGCGGCCATTCAACCGCTATAAGGTGGGGATTACGTTTGATTTGGCTAATAATGCGAACGTATTTTTACAAAATAAAAAGTTCCTTGATGAGCTCTTTTTGAGGGCGTCGATACCGGCTGCCGATACTGAAGTGACCGGTGTTGTGTCCTCTGTACCGGTTAATATGTCGAACAAAAAGATTTTCTCCATGATTTGCAGCGCCAAAAATGTGATTCAAGTAAGACGCTTCATGCGCAAAGTATATTCAGATAATGGTTCTTTTTGTTTCCAACCTACCCAAACTGTTGCCATCACCTTTGCCTCAACCCAGTTGCCTGAATATATTTATTTGGACTCCTGGCGACATGAAGTTAAAAAATACGTTCCTCCCGTGAAGCAATGCCTCAAATGCATGCGGTTTGGGCATATAGCAAAGTACTGCAAAAATAATGAGGTCTGCTCGATCTGCTCCGGAAATCACAGTTACAAAGTTTGTGTCATCCCTAAAGTCGACGCAAAATGTTCCAATTGTGGAGGTAATCACATTGCCATTTCCAACGTCTGTCCTTTAAAAAAGCAAAAGATCGAAGAGTCCAAAATTAAATCTCGATCTGTTCAATATTCCGATTTATTTGACTCTACTCAATTCCCCCAACTAGCAGCCAAAAACATTGATGTGCATTTATCTAATTTGATGAAATCAGATCGTTTTGTAAAACTTTTAACTGAAGTCGTCACTAAAGCCATAACAAAAAATAAAAGCAATACACCTATAAACACCAGCTCTATTAGGGAAATTTTACAAGAAACACTTAAAATAAATAAATAAGAAATTATATTCAACTTGTTAATAATGGATAATTTAAATATCTTACAATGGAACGCTCAAAGTTTAAGAGGTAATAAGTTTAGCCTTGTAAATTGTTTATACAATTACAATATTCATATAGCTATCATTTCTGAAACTTGGCTAAAACCTAATATTAGTTTTAATATTAGGGGATACCAAGTAGAAAGAAATGATAGTGGTAATAACCATAATGGTGTAGCAATTTTGATAAAAAACAACATTCCATATACTAAAATTAATACAATTTCTGATGATTCTTTGCAAAATATTTGTCTTAGAGTCAAAGTCCATAACAAGGAAATAAGTATTGTGAGTTTTTATAGTCCCACTAATTCCACTCCTGCTTTTGATAAACAAAAACTTGATTCACTTGTCAAATCAATTCCTGGCCCTATGATCTTTGCTGGGGATTTTAATGCTCATCACGTCTCTTGGGGGTGCGTTGACACGCAGCCACGGGGTAGGGATGTTTTGGATGTAATAGATGATAATAATTTAGTTTTGTTAAATGATGGTCAGGTAACTACTGTTGGCTCTTTAACTTGGCGTCCTAATGCTCTTGATTTATCTATAGTTTCCCCTTCTTTAGCGCCCAGTTGTGATTGGTCTGTACATGACGATCCTCTAGGCAGCTATCACCTTCCTGTAATGATTAAAGTTCAGTTAAGTAATAATGGAGGCGGTGAGCCTATGTGTGGTGCGAGTTGTGCTGGGAGATGTAATCTTTTACCCTCTTTTCCTAATTATAAAAGTGTAGATTGGATACAGTTTAAAGCTCATTTCGATATTTTGTTGTCTGATTTTAATTTGGTCTCATTATCTGCTATAGATGCATATTCATTATTTTGTAAATTAATAAATCTTGCTATAGAAAAGTCAATTCCTACTACTCAAATTTTATCTGTTAGATTCAATAGTCCCTCCACATTCGTCGATCAGTCTTTAACTCGTCGTCGTTGTTCTAATTTACCTTGGTGGAACAGTAAATGTACTGAAGCAGTTCAGAAATCCAAAGAAGCTTACTTAAATTTCAAATATGATCCTTGCGAGGAAACATATTTGGAATTTAAGAGGCTTCAAGCTTTTAAAAAATTGGTTCTGAGAACAGAAAGGTATAATAGTTGGGCTGCTCTTTGTAGCACTTTCAGTCGTCTCACTCCTTTGTCGCTTATTTGGAAACATATCCGTAAATTTAATAGAACATATGTTATGCGTAGGTCTGAAAAAGTTGATTGGATTCCTAATTTTTTAAAGAAATACACCCCCGATTTTGTCCCTAACAATTATAAATATACTTACAATAGCTCTGACTTGAATCCCAACACAACTTTTATCACAGATCCATTTACTATGCAGGAACTTAAATCTGCTATTTGTTCCAGAAAGGATACTGCTTTTGGTCTTGATGGTATTTGTTATAAAGTTCTGAAAGAAATGAGTATCAGTGGATTAGACATTTTTCTTAAAATAATGAATGCCCTCTGGTTAAACAATGACATTCCTGACTCATGGAGGACTGATTTACTGGTACCTATTTTAAAACCAGACAAGCCGGAAGCAGATCCTAGTTCTTACAGACCTATTGCACTTACTTCTTGTATGGGAAAAATTTTTGAGCAACTTTTAAAGCAAAGGTTAGAATTTTTTATTGAAAAAAATAATATATTACCTTCAAATCAGTTTGGTTTCCGTAGAGGTTTTTCAGCGCGTGAAAGTATTTGTCAGTTGCAGTTGGATATACAAAATTCTATAGTTAATAATAATTATTTCTTGTCAGTTTTCTTTGATATATCTGGCGCCTTCAATAGTGTAAATATTTCTGTACTTTGTAGTGAGTTAGGTTTTATTGGGCTACCAATGAAACTCATCTGCTGGGTCGAAAAGTTTTTATCTGAAAGGAAAGTATTTGTTAAGTATAACAATCATTTATTTGGTCCCAGATTTTCATCAATGGGTGTATGTCAAGGTGGAATTCTGTCACCATTGTTATTTATTTTGTATATTCGTCGTTTAAATTTAATTTTAGGCTCCCAGGTTAAAAACTTGCAATTTGCAGATGACCTAGTTGTTTATGCATCAGGAACTGACTTGACAAGAACTACTCAATCTATTAATGATGCATTAGCAAGTTTAGGTCAATATTTTACATATCTTAATTTAGAAGTTAATCCTTCAAAGTCCAAGGTTGTTGTATTTGGGAAAAGACTTTTCACTCCTACAATATATTATAATCATTCGTTAGTTCCTGTGTCGCCTGATGTAAAATTTTTAGGTGTAAATTTTACTCCTAATCTTTCATGGAAGCAATATGTGGATAGGATCATAACTAGAAGCAATAAAGCATTTAACATCTTAAAGTCTTTGGCAGCAACTTATTGGGGTGCTGATCCAAAGATTTTATTAATGTTGTATAAATCTTTAGTTAGAAGTCATTTTGAATATGGTTTTTTGTGTTTTGCTTCTGAGAAAAAATATGTGGAACTTTTGGGTAAAATTCAGAATAAATGCTTGAGATTGATTACAGGAGCATTCAGAACAACTCCTATTAATGTGATGGAGGTAGAGTGTAGGCTGCCCCCTATTTCAATCCGTTTTACATACCTCAAAGAAAGATTTCTTCTCAAATTGTATAATGCTGATGCCAATCCTTTGTATATTAACCTTTCTAATTCTTCAGCTTTAGTTGCACGAAAACTTTATGTTCTTCATGATTTTTATCCATTTACATCTTTTCTCAGTAATCTTGATATGTACAAAAGTAATTCTGGTTTGCCTTGTTATCAAGGCTCTTTTCTCAGCAAATTTCCTGAAATCAACATCATAATTAATCATGATTTGTCATCCAAAGAACAAGTTTATGAGAAATTGGCACAATTTAGTAATTATAAAATTATTTACACAGATGGGTCTAAGAAGCAGTCTAATGTCTCTTTTGCTATTTATGATGGTAGATCAAATCTTGGTTTAGGGTACAAAATCAATGAGCATGCGAGCATCTTCACTGCCGAAGCTGTGGCGATGCTGGCAGCTTTGAAACATATTCAAAATAACCATCAAGGTTGGTGTAGATGGCTAGTAGTCAGTGACAGCATGAGTGTGCTAAAAAACTTAAGGAATCACAAATTGCATGCTGGCACTAACTACATGGTTTATGAGATTAAGAACATATGGTCTGATTTGTTTGTAACTAATAACATTGTAGTTGATTTTTTGTGGGTTCCTTCCCATGTTGGTGTAGTAGGTAATGAGAGGGTTGATTTCTTGGCCAGATCCATAACCAATTGTAATTTTGCTCAGGTTCATAATATTGCTCTGCCTCCTTCTGATATTATTCCGCTTTTAAAAAATAGAATGTGTGAAAAGTGGCAAAGTCACTGGCATCATGTAACTCAAATTGAAAATAAAGGTCTTTGGTATGCTCACCTCGATGTTCCAATTAATTCACTTCCTTGGTTTTGTAGGAATAAACATTTTGTAAATAGAAAATATTATTCAGTTATATGTCGTTTGCGTTTTGGACATTGTAGATTGAATTATCACCTTCATCGTATGCGTATTGTTTCTGATCCTTTTTGTGAATATTGTCAAGCCCGTGAAGAGCAAACTTTGTCGCATATATTTTTTGATTGCTCGTTTTTCGGCATTCAGCGCCTTCTGCTGATAGATGAGCTTATATCTGTGTATGATTCTTCCAGCACAGTCCCGCGTGCTATTCAGGATTTGCTCAAGAATTGTAGCACTTATAAACATCTGTACAGGTTTATTTTAACTACTGTAAATGAAGTTTAATTCTTTGTAATCTTGTACATATCTATGTATATAATTTAATATTGCACATAATTCGTTAAATTTAAATATTTTGTCCAATTTGTTTACGAATTTTGATTGACAGTGACAGATCAGATCACTTGTTTGGTCTGTCTCAATTTATTGAATGGATTTAAGAAAACGGATTTTACCATTGGTATAAATCACTTGATAAACATGGATTTACGATTTATTATTTTATTAAGACATATTTTCCTGGATTTTACTAAAGAATTACTTACTAAAGACGTATATTATTGGCCTTTACTAAAGAATTATTCACTGAAGACGATTATTATTGGATTTTACTCAAGAAGTATATTACTAATGACGATTATTTCTGGAATTGACAAAGAAAAAAATCACCTATGACGGATTTTGTTAAATTTTACTGATGAAGACTGCTCTACTGAAGAGATATTTCATGGATTATACATCAAACCAAATATACTGAAGACTAGGCTGCATGGTCTCTGATCTTTGCCTGTCCTGAATGGACGAATTAAAAAAAAAAAAAAAAATTGGCACGTTCGTTGAACTTCGTTGTTTTGTTTCCTCTTCAATTTTCACGTTTATTTACCTTATCTAGTGATTATATCATATTTTAAACGAAAGAAAATGTCAACTACTTCAGTTACATCGTCGAAGCGTGATGCACAACGCGAGGTAACATATATTTTTTAAGCTTTTAACTTCTTCAGAATGCCTACCTACTTCTTTCTTTATTTAGTGGTTTTAAATAAAGGTGTTTGTAAGAAATATACCTATCTAAGCACTCTAACATATTTTTGCACAGTTATTGACACTGCTCAAGATGTTCATCGTCACCTATATTGAAAATCAGCATTTTCTGCAATAGCTTATAAATAATACTTACTCTGTAGATTTGTTACCTTAGGTACATATACCTACTTACTATAATACTTCTATAATAAAGTAATGATTTTATTTCTAGGAAATGACCAAAGAGTTAATGGAGGAGTTAGCAACAGTGAAAGCGCTGAACAGCAGCCTTAAAACATACTTACAGCATCTGAGAGTTTACAAGAAGAATCTGTCATCAATGAATGAGAATTGTAAACAACTTAGCAAAGTGAATCATCAGTGGATAGACACTTTGAAATTAATTAAACAGATGAAGTAATTAGTTTATTGTATTTATAGGCATTCAATGTTATTTATAGGATTTTAAGTGACTGTTCTTTTACAGCCAGAAATAAAAAAAAGTGCCTTGTATTTTTTTATATTTTAGGCTCAAGGATTAAATCGCCCAATACCTACTATATTTAATTTATTAATAAGTAGGTTTAAATTGAAGTAGGTAAACTTATTTTAATTTATAGTGGTAAAATGAAAATGATGTTCAATGAATAAACAAGAAACGTAAATCAAGAGTTTGTTTTTTAAAGCAAAACACTCTATAACCTAAAAACTTATTATAGTTATGAACAGCTCATGAAGGTAAAGATGTTTAGGTATAAAATAATTAATCATCCAATTAATTTCTTCAAAATTGTTTATTGTTTAATTGAAGTTTTGGCATGCAGTAGATATGTTATTATTTTTATCTTAATTTGCTATTTACTTATCATTTAAGTAAATGCTTATATGCCGGCTCCATTTTATTTTTCTTATTCCAATGTCCTTCTTTTCATTAAGTTCCATTTTTTTGTAACATTAAAGTTTTTCCTTGCCATGTCACTGTTGGAATTGAAAATATATAATTATTCAAGATTTTGTTCATACACAAACTAAATTTTATTTTTTAAACTGGTTCAAATTGATTGTGACACAAAAAATGTGCAAAAAGTACACTCATACGGGAAAGTGTTTCAGAAAATATAATATTAAGTGTTTAAAACAAAAAAGGGTGAGAAAAAAAAAGCCAAAATAATAAATGCAGTTGTTTCATATTTATTAAATTGTGCTTAAAGCTAGATTTAAACATTATGTTTACTTGCACTTCCACAGAGTTTTAGGTGTAAAGAAAAAATACAAAATAAATGAAACTGTATGTCTGTTGATAAAAAAAAAAGATATATTGGACATAACGTAGGGCCTGTGCCGAAGGTTTCTTGCCGTTTTATTCCTCTCGACTATACAGGTAGTGAACCGGCAGTAGTTTTAGATAAAAAAAGTGTAATGAATTTTTGCTATTTTTTAATTAAACAATTATCATTTTCAAATAAATATCTACATGTTGTGCACCTAATAAAATAATATAGCAAAACGAGGCGTTATGCAGCCGCGGTTGCGGATTGATATAAAAATGTTAAAGTAGAAACAGAGTGGTCCCACGTACGTGACGTGTGCAATGCATTATGACGTGTGTTATAAAGAAATATGATAAGAAACATGTTTGTCACACATAACGTGGAACTAGTCTGCCTCTAGCTTTTACCTTCGTGTTTTTTTTTCATACTAAACGTCAAACTAAAAGGCAGGTGTGTAAGTAGATTTATAGTGATATAATTGCATGTTCTGAAGTGAAATAAAGTGATGGTGAGCTGTAGATAGAAGTCCCAATCTATTCTGTTTCATACCCAACGGTAGCGTTCTCTGCGGTTGGCTGCGGCACTGTTTTTTCTGTTGATTAAGAAAATTGGTTTAAATATGGTTGAAAAAAACGTCATTTAAAACTAATGCACTGTTAACATTATACTAATGAATGTGGATGAAGCGAAACAAGTGTGTTTGTATCGTAGCAAGTGGAGGGAAGTTATCTCTGTCTACCTTGATGGGAGAGAGGCGTGGCAGATATTTATCTAGCACTACTAATTTAATCTAATCATATTTAGCCAGTATGTAGCTTTATGTAGCCAGTGTCCCACTGCTGGGCAAAAGCCTCTCTTCATTTGTCATGATCATGACTCGGTCTCGAGCTACCTCCGCCTAGATATTTAAGAAGTTGTCACTACTTAAAAAAAAGTAAAACAAAGTAAAAGACTGCACAAATAGATGTACTTAGCTCAAATTACAGACTGTTATGTATAGTTACGGGTAGATAGTTATTTAAACTTACCAATCATACAAATAGACGGCTGTGGTGTTTCACAAGGCAGTCCGTATAGTAAACCTTTGATATGCGTCTGTCTGTCCAGATTTAGACAGGGATTGTCTAATGAGAAGTCCTCGTCTAGCCACGGGGGTACCTTGAATTCGGATATTATGAGGAGATACAGAAATTTCATAGGATAAGGATATAAGATTTTTGTCAAATATATACCTAAACATAAACAGGTAAATAAATTAACTTGATTTGAATATTAGGTTCCTAATAACACATTTGCACTCGACTGTACGTACAGAAACTTAGGTAAATAGCTACATGCATTCAAATTATTAAAAATAGAGCAGGTAACAATAGAAATCAACTGAAAAATAACTATGAATATAAGGTTTGCAGCATTTAAGTTAACTACTTCTGAGTTAAAATAAAAAGTAGCAATTAAAAAAATAAAGACTCACAAACATAACACCGCCATCTGCCGACATGTGCGCGGATTTTGGATCATTAATTAACTTCTTATTTGTTGGATTGTACCAGGTATAGGCTGCTTTGTCGCTCTCTCTTGTTGTATTTAGTCTTCCAGACACCCAAATATGATCGACAGCTAAAATTAAATGAGAAAATAAATTCTACACCAAACTACGGAAGCTAAAAATGCTATTTCTTATTCAGCGCCCTCTATTGAAATTTATAAATAACTTTTAGTATCGCTACTGCACAAAAGATGGCTTTGTAACAAATAATTCTTCTATTAGACAATAGATAGCGCTGTATATCAAAGAAAGCTTAGATACATGCGACACAGTTTGATAATGCATGTATCTCAGCTTTATAAAACTGTTCTAAATTTTGCTTGCATGTAACTTAGCTTTACTTTAGCCATTGGTTGAATTATTGCACAATAGATAGCGCTATAAGTAAATAAAAAGCTGAAATACATCCATTTTTCTTAAAATGCATGTACGTAAGCTTTATTTGATTGTTAGCGCCCTCTATTGAAATATATCAGCAACTTTAGTACAAATAATATGCAACAGATGGCACTGTATTAAAAACTTCTGCTATTTGATTACAGATGTCGCTGTTCATACGTACGTTCGTCCTTATTTTCACCCATAACCAGTAAAAGTTGAATCAGAATATCGTTGCTGTCCAATAGAGCTAGATTCCCATTCATCTTCAGGCAGTTGTCGTAAGCAGTCTGCCAGGGCAAGAGTTGGCGGACGAGGACGTAATAGTACGTATCGTCATTAGGTAACGTCGTCGATGTACGGAGCTGCGGAGCGCCTGCAGATATACCTAATTTTTAATAAGATTTTGTTAAGGAGACAACAAAACCCTTGTACATAATTAATTACATAAGCGTACTGGTATAAAAAGGTCAACGAAATCTTAATAAATTAAGAAGAACTAGACAGAGAGATATCAAAATAATCCTGTCATTCGTAGCTTTTTGTAATTTAAAAACGCGCGTGTCCAAGTGGCTGTGGTACAGATTTCAACTCCACAACGAACAAATGCTATTAGAAGTCTCTGACATTTTCAATTTCTTAAATAATTTGGAACAACATTAGATAGGTACATTTTCTTCATAAACAATCGTTTCTTAGAGCGAGGCGAAAGACAAATGCATCGAGTTCGGTTACATAGGTAGGTACCTACCTATCACTTAACCTATTAGTAGATATACTTTCTTACGAAAAAATATAGGCAACATAAAATTCCGAATCCTTGGGAGAAATTCTCAAAGACGTTAGGTTCCTATAAAGATACCTAAACATAGATAAATAGATAAAAGAATTTTGATCCTTCTACGGATCAATAAGCGTAAAAGTTTCACTGACAATTATTTCAAGCAGAACTTGATCATAGTATAAAGACTTGTGTTTTGAAAACTTACTCTGATAGCAAATAAACTGCATCTTTCTCTCACAGCGAGCCTCTAAGAACACCGGAGGATGTGTGGCGTGTCGATCTAGCTGCAGACAACCGTTGGGCTTCAACGCACGGTCTCTGAGGGACAACGCACTGATCTTGCTTCGAATATTAACTTACTTATCAGTCTTTTCTAATGTCTCCACTACAGAAGCACGAGCCTACTCTCATACGAGAGTGATTAGGCCGTAATCCACCACGCTGGCCGTTTTTTTTTATATACCCAGTGTCACTCTCACTGTAAATACGAATCTAAAGACACCTCTCAAGCTAAAATCCATCAAGCCGATTATGCTGTAGGGCGTGCCCAAGGATTATACATACTCTCGAAAAACATAACCCTCCTTCTGGCGCAGTCGGGTAATATGAAATCCTTACCTAACCGGCGGCCACTCATTGGCTGGTGTGTCTGTATATGGTGAAGGTTGGAAGATACTTGCGCCGGAGTCGATCCACCACCACTTGCCGAGCGAGCCGCGCGCTCCCACCCACGCGTTTTCAATACCTTTCAAACACACGGTAAAGTAATTCATCATCAGCCCTTTTTAACGTCCCCACTACAGGGGCGCGAGCTTACTCTCATACGAGAGGGATTTGGACGTAATCCACTACGCTGGCCCACACCGCGGTTTGGCGATTTAAAAATAAGCTTTGTTTAAACATCCACCAACAGGATTTCCGGCTAGATTCTTCTTTGGGGAAAATGCTACCTTGAGAATCTAGCAAATATTATTTTTAGCCTATGTTGTCCCACTGCTGGGCAAAAGGCTCTTTCAGACTCCACCACATATTGTGTTGGTGGTGGTGTGGAAAATCATTCATTAGGTTTTTAAAAAGTATTGACGTACTACTTATTTCAATCGATTGTAATCATCGATTATTTAACTTTGACTATAAAAATACAACACACACCAAAAGGCAATTTTTTTATCTAAACAATTTGATTGTTATACTTAACTTACTTGGTCGCGTCTTGAGCATGATCATTCCAAGTTTCTTGAGACACTTCATTGTACCGATGTTAGCTAGGCTGAAACAAAATTAATGTTACATTCTTGATAGAACTATCTAGGTACTTACTTCGAATGGAGGATACTCTTTTACGTAAAACAACTTATAAGACAACTTATAAAGAAACTTTACGAAATTGTAGCTTACACATCAGGACAACACATAGGCTATATGTTATTTTGGGATATTGAGTAACTTTTCCAAGATATAACGACAAATGTACGAAGTAGCGGGCAGCCTAGCTACCTCCATAAAATACCTACTACAAAAATAAGAAAAACGCTGATATTGTATACCCTGCATACAATAGCAGCTCGTTGGATGCAGGATTGAAGGCAATGAACTGGTCGTGATGGAGAGGCCTATGCTCAGCAGTGGGCAGCTATAGGCTGAGATGATGATAATATTGTAAAGACGAAGTAATCACTCACGTCATCTTATTCATGACGCAGTAAGCGGCGGCCTGATGCCAGCTCATCCCGCCGTCAAACACGTGGTACATCCCGGTCCGGCATCGTACCGCCTTCAGCTCACGGACACGGATCTCCTTCTGAGCGGCTGGGAGATAAGGGAATGATTCATTACCGGTCAAAAAATTATATGTAGGTACTTATAGGTACCCTCCTTTTATCGTAGTCGGATAAAAAATAGGTACCTTAGTGGTAACCTGGTTCTTAAATACCTACCTCCAATCTCACTTGATCTAGACAAAGGCCTCTTTCTTCTTCCACAATAATTATCGATCCTGAGAAACGTCTACCCAGCTATCTATCATTTCGCCATCTTTTCCGTGGTCCCTACGAGGCTTCTTAGCAGTAAGGTTTATGTCACTGGCTTTTTTTACGGTCAAATTATTTGGCATGCAGCAGCCACGACCCGTCCAATCACAGCTTTGCTTGGTTGCCTTCGCCATTGAGCAATACGCTAGTTGGAGCGCAGTATGGTGTTTCTTAGTATTACAATCTTATGATATCAATACACCAAAGCCCGGCGCCATTGGTGTGTAGATACCATTAAGTATTTCTTGCAAAGCATGAAACTGAAGAAGAAGCTAGAGACAGACTGATCTCACGTACGCAACGTGGTATCAGTCTGTTTGTAGCTTATACTTACCTCTCTCACAAGCAAACGGTCTCTCCACATGGCAGGGTAAGTCCACAAACACAGGTTTGTCGTGGTCCACCCGCTCTACCGCCACACAGTCCGCTCCCCCTTCCGGCACCGGGATGTGAGTACGGTTCAACCACTACCGGTAGAAATACAGGTTTACTTTATATGTATAGGTAGCTATTCCTCAGTTTAAAATCACACTATTGTGTCTCTACCTACACCCTAGGTACTATAATAAATATCAATGTATTTGCCTATATCTTCGAGCATATAACCCTTCAGTTGGTTAAATAACCCAAGGTCTATATAGATAGATGTGAGAATGTTTGTTTGATACACTTTTACTAAATTATTGAGAAATTTTATGAGACTGGGCGATATTGGAGCTAAGCTAAGTATTTTTAGATGGTTTTCAAGAAATGATGATATAGTGGGCAGTCTCTAGTAAAAGTACTTAAATCATACCTCCATGCATTTGCAATTTTCCCAACTGAAAGCAACAACTCACCAGCGGATAATGCTTATCCAACCCCTTCTCATCATCAGCTAGGACATCCAACGCCGTCCGCCGCAGCTCCAGCCCGGTGGCCCAGCGGTACCCTGCCGGGTCCTCCGCCCCTTCACGACGCGCGCCCACCCAAAGAGACTCTATCACTGGAAACATATAGATAGATAGAAATACTTTGTTGCACACAAATAAATACAGACAAAACTTAAAACTAGAAAAACAACAAAAACAAAACCAACAAACTAAACTTATAACAGTGCGCACAAAGGCAACCTTATCACTAAAAGATCCAGACAACCTTTGGAGTAGGACTTGTTTAAGGACAACATTAACCCGTTCGTACTTCATCATCATTAGCCCTTTTAACGTCCCCACCACAGGGGCCGGAGCTTTGAGTGTATCC
Organism: Anarsia innoxiella; assembly: GCA_947563765.1. Lineage (NCBI taxonomy): Eukaryota > Metazoa > Arthropoda > Insecta > Lepidoptera > Gelechiidae > Anarsia > Anarsia innoxiella. The sequence goes on from OX387417.1 coordinate 1,444,430, forward strand.
ACTACACTGACCCAGCAGCTTTAGTGTGTACACACCTTAATGGAGCTTTAGCTTATTCAGTACCCTAAACCGACGTGTATGTATGAGGTGACTGATGAATGTGTACGCGAAAGAGGTGTGTTTGTATCGTAGCAAGTGGAGGGAAGCGGTCTCTGTCTACCTTGATGAGAAAAGGCGTGACAGATAGGTAGGTATGTAGGTAACTTACAAAACTGTGATTCCGAGAGTGCTTCAGCTAAAAACTCTGCCTTTTCCTTCGTGTCTAATATCGCAAGGGTACTGTTGTAGTTACCTCTGTGGAATTTAAAACATTAGCAATGTTATTATTTAAACATAAGTTTATGTAAGTACCTACTTATAGCTATAGCATGCAAAAAAAATTGGGCGGCTAGTAGGTATAATTGAGAATCACCTCCAAGATTCGACATTCAAAAATCAAAAATATTTGTATCTCATTTTTATGGTTCCGTACCCAAAGAGTGAAAACGGGACTATTACTGAGACTTGGCTGTCCGTCTGTCTGTCCATCCGTCCCTCCGTCCGTCTGTCACCAGGCTGTATCTCATGAACCGTTATAGCTAGAGCGTTGAAATTTTCACAGATGATGTATTACCATTGCCGGTATAACAACAAATACTAAAAATAGAATAATATTAATAATTAAGGGGGGCTCCCATACAACAAACGTGATATTTTGCTTTTTTTGCTCGATATGAATGGTACGGAACGGAACGGTATGGTACGGAACCCTTCCTGCGCTAGTCCGACTCGCACTTGGCCGGTTTTTTACCGTATGGCTGATGGATAAAGTCGGTTAAAAATTGTGTAGCAAATCCTACTGACGATTGAACGAGGATGTTGATTTTCAATCATTTTGAACAAAACAAGGGCCGTTATCACAAAAACACAGTCGGTCTTTGTGCTTTTAAATAAATAATCTTTTGTTTTCAGGGGGACCACAACATGTAGGGCCGTGTGAGTACAAACCGTACCGGGATGTAAAAATCTGGGACCCAAGTCTTGCTAATTTAAAATAGCCTCAGTTGTGTGTCGGCAGAGCGTCAATGGCATTTTTTGACAGATTTGGTATTTTGCTTAACAATGGCTTACACTGATTGCGACAACTGAGTCTATTGTAAATTAACAGATTTGGGCCCCTGGTACGGAAAAAGGGAGTGTGCTTATAATAATTTAATTAAAGAATTTCTTGGGATATTTTTTGGCTGGTTTTGAGTTTTCACAATGACATTACATCGAAAGAAACACGCCGTCATCCAATATAAAACATTAAGGCCGAGTTTCACCATTCTACAGATATAATTTATCTGACAGATATTTTATACCTGTCTCTGTCTAAAACGTCATGTTTTATGAAATAAACATAGATTTATCTGTCAGTTAAATTTTATCTGTAGGTACTATGGTGAAATGGGCGCTAACACATAAAAAAACTATTTTTTCCGCCTTCACTCACGGAGGTACTATAAAAAGTACTCACCGACACAGTATCTTAGCGTTCTCCCAGTTGACCGGTATGTTCTGTAGGAGGTACTCCCGGTCCTTGAACGTGTACGACTCAAAGGTATCTGAACATGAGTGCGGTACTAGGGACAAATACACTTTTCGGTTTAAAAAGTTATAAATAATTTTTATTAGTTATTTTTTTAATTTTAGAAGAAAAAAAATATTAGTATTTTTGAAATTTTCTCATTTTTATTTCATTATAGAATAATTTAATTTATCTAGATTTTACTTGAATTTTAGATAGTTACATAAAAAATACATTATAATGTTTTGTCTTTCGCCTCTCTAGAAATAATTAACACACAGCCATTTGGTAAAAAAAAATTAGGAAAAAAAAACTTATTAAAAATATACAATAACGTACAAACCTCTATAATGCTCATGGTAACTGTTCACAAAAGAAAAACACAGAAAATAAAAAAATAATTCGAAAAAACTTTTCATATTTTTCGAACGAATTTTAAAAAACTAAAATGGCGGCTGTTGATCCGTTGCAAAAGTGTTCCAATTTGGAAATGGTGTTCGGAAACTGTGTCACCCATATTTACGTATTCTGTGGGAATTTATTTTGAATTCAATTCATTTGTTTAGATAACTAGTGAAGGATATTTTGAAAATATCGGTCGTGTGTCACACCGTAGGGTTATAGTTTGGTTAATAGGTAAGTAGATGCCTTCAAGGGTAGGTAAGGGACGAAACAAAAAAGCAAAAGGTCAATAAAGTTACTTTTTCCTTAAATCTAAGGCAGGGGACTAAGTCTGCTAATTTAAAATAGCCTCAGTTGTCTAAACTTTAGCAAAATACTAAATGTGCCAAAAATGCCATTGACACTCTGCTGACACGCAACTGAGAATTATGTACTGTAAATTACAGACGAGCCCCTGGTTAAGTAGAGACCGCTTTCCTCCTCATACTAGGATTCAAACATACTTCTTTTGAAGAAAAAAATATAGATCATTTAGAAAAATATAAAAACAATGACAGTGTAAATGAATCCTAGCTACACTAAGTTATGTATTTAATTATGAATGTAATGTTCGTCACAAGTCTATGTCAACATCAGCTGTGATTACAACGACTTTAACTATGGATCTCATAAGAAATGTCACTTATTACATAACACGCATAACTCTAACTGAGACGTCATACGGTGGAGTTTTCTACTTAAAGAACAGTAAGAGGGGTGAATCTTCAGAATCGAGAATTTTGATGTCCGGGGGCTTAAATCCTACGTTTCAAATTATAAAGTCAATAAAATATGTTTTAAACTATAGATTAAGGTGTTATCTACTTGGGAAAATAAAAATAATACATGAATTCAAATCGAAAGGTATTTAAAAAATAGTTCAAAGCCCTAAAAATTGATTCCACTGACGTGTCCGCTCTCCCGATTTATTCAGAAAACCTTAAAAATCTTTTTATCATATATACTTAAAGATTCATACATGTTTTTATTTTATTAAAGAATAGTTAATTATTACGCTACATAATAAATTTTACACGTATTTTACAATTAACTGAATTTCTCGAGTCATCTTAATTTTGTCCGGCACTAAAGTGTGATTACCTTGGCACGTCACTAAATCGCGCATACGACCCTAGTCGAGCCATTTGGATAGGCGCTGCCTATTTTCACGCGAACTGTGAGATGCATTTTATGTATCGAGGGGGTAGATTATGCGTGAAGTTGTACCCTTCACGAAATACAAAGATAAGTATCTGATTCCCCTGGCTTTGTTCTGTACGATCATTGATTACTATGTTCATGTTTTCTTATTAATTTTGTACTACAAGGCTAGCTTGATATAGCTATGAATAAGCGCATGGGTGCCCATTATCTAGCCTGGAAACATCATTACGCTAGTTAAATCCAATTTATGTAAAACGACAAAAAACCAATATTTCTTGCTTCCACTGGCTTGATTCCACTGGTTTAATGACCAGACCATACTAATAAAATCATCAGTTTGCTTAAATAACGGTTTATATTGATTTCTAAAAATAGCGTTATGTGTAATAATGTTTGATATTATTAAAAAAACAGTTTTCCACATTAAGGGAGGACGTTTCAAAGCTCGGTCACCTATTTAAAGATTTTGAATTAGCAACTTCACAGCAACTTGTATTAATACCCAATAACATTTTAAAGCCTAAATTCGAAGGTACGTTAACTGTTTTTAATTTTATTTAACAAAATTGAAACTTTTTTATACTTTATATTGCATTATTATTGATTCCCCTGGGCGTAAATTTTTAACATCAAATATCTTTAGATCCATACATAAGAAATGAGTGCCTATTCAAAATATTTGTTTATTGACCTCTCTAATTTGTAATTTTATTCTCAATTTAAAAATAAAATAATATTTAAATTTTACCAGTGGAATCAACTAAAGAATCCCAAATCGAAGAAACACCCAAGAAAGGATATTTTTTTTAAGTTGTTTTTTTTTCTTAACGAGGATATAATGCTATCTATCTACACACAAAAGCCGCCGGCATGCCGACGGCTTTATGTCATACGAATGGCAGCTGTCAAAAAAGCCGGCGGCTTTGGTCTGTAGATTTTTTTTTGTTAGCCAATAAGATCCCACTGCTGGGCAAAGGCCGCCCCCGCGACTTTCCATTTAACACGGTCTCCGGTAGCGACCCGCCATTCGCGTGAAAATGCATCTAAGGTACACTGGGCGAATAAGGCCCGCCGTTTTGCAAGGCCCAAGCTCAAAAAACCCGTTAAAATATATTTAATCTGCACCGCCTTCCTAGCACATGTAAAATGGACCAATAGAAACGCAGGAACGCAAGAGTCGATCGCGAGCGGACGCCATTTTTTCAGTGAGAGCCGTTCCTTTACGGATTTCGGAGACGGCCAATGCATTCCTTAAATTTCTCTGCCTTAAATCGTAATTTTTTACTTGTTTTTGCCATTATTTGTAGGTAGATTTCTATTTTGTGTGTTTATTTAATGTTCATTCTATTGATTTCTAAGTAGACAGGTCTCGTTTAGGGTGGCCCAACATAGTTGATGATTGGGCCTTACTATACCGTATTGGGCTGTGTATAACCCAATCAAAGTCTTATAAAGCCCTTTAGTTTTTTATAAATTTAGTTTTGTCTAATTTGATGTAGGTACTACAAAAAAAAAACAAAGTAATTAGTTAAACATACCATTTAAAACAATGCTTTACTCTAATGCCATAAAAATGTCTTCTCCGATGAAATTACGGGAACTTTAGAAAGAAAAATAATTCTTCATAAGATTTCGTTTTAAATTTCACACATACCTGTAACCCATCTTCAAATAAAACTGAATCAAATAACCATGTACTTTTACTATGATATTTTTTTTACAGGGCCTTGCAACATGCAATCAGGGCCGTATATACCAAATACGTGTAATAAGGCCCAATGTATGAAAATTTCAACATCAAAATGATTGTCATTAGGGACTTAATTCTGGCCTAAACAAAAATATATTTACTTAAAACAGTAATATTTTTATATGAAATACAAATAAAACAATTACCGGGTTCTTTTCTAACATGATGTAAAACTGTAAATTTCTGAGTAAATAAATATTGATGATTTTAATTAATTCTTGCTGTTATCAAAATCCAAGAATGTGATGCTTTTCATATTTATACATCTTAGAAGTATTTAATTGTAACTTTTACAGCAAATTATTTGAAAACAACACGGGCCTTATTATCAACCCCATTTTTAGTAAGGCCCAAAATCGATGTTTTTTAAAATGGCTAAAATACTATCTCGATGTAGTTAATATTTTAAAAGCTGCTTTTATATTGATTCTCAAATAATCGTAGTATTCATTACATGCAGTTTCTTTCGTAATGATGGTATATTAAAGATTTTATTTCAATTTGAAACTAGGTGGGCCTTATTAGACCACTGTACCTTAGATCGTCTCTCCATCTTTTTCGAGGTCTACCTCGGCGTCTGTGACCTGACCATCTAGTGGCGCCCATTCTGTTGTTATTTTTGCCCAACGATCTGGGTGGCAATTCCCTTAAATTAAGTTAAGCGACCATACTATAGCCAACAGATAAACATTCGATAGCAATATGTCACAAATTTGGTATTCTCTTAAGTGCCACGAAATAGTCGATTAGTAGTCGATTAGTAGTCTCTAGAGGGCTTTGTCATTCATTGGTCTTTGCGAATGATTTAGTTGTCGATGTTGCCAATATTTAATAAAATTATTGTTCGAAGAAATTGATCAACCGATTGATAGATTTTTTTCGACCTAGAATAAGCTTAGACATATTTTAAAATACAGAATATTTATTTCTATAAGATTTACATGCATTTTTTGCATAAATTGCACGTAAATTTTCGAAAAAACACCGAAATAGTGTTTGGGTGACCGAACGACTGAACGACGGACGACCGAACGAAATGCCATTAGAGAACAACTGTCAAATAGCGAAGAGAATACCGTTTGGAACTGCCACTCATGTGACATTGCGGAGTAGAATACCAAATAAAGCGTAAAGTAATAAAATGTACGGCCGATCGCTGTCCACTGTCAACTTATCTGTTAAGAGAATACCAAAATGTGTCATTTCATACAATTCACATTCTAGAGAGACACCATTTTTCATTTGGTAATTAGAAGAATACGGGCCCTGGATGCATTCTACAATTCTACATTCTTCATTCGACAATTCTACAAGTGTGTAGATACCATAAGTCAATATATGAAAATTTTACATTTTACACAGTTTGCTTTATCAAAAATCTGACTCATTAATAGGTACCTATTTATATGTTTAACATTTTAAAACAGAGTCACATAATTTTAAAGTCAAAATATTAATTACAATAAAAAAAACAATATTCACGAACAAGAGGAATCATTTTTTACTAAAATGTCAGACGAAAATTGGATGGCGTTTGCTGGAAGGAACCAAGAAGCATTTCATTGTTATTTATGTATTAATTTTTATTTTAAGGTAGATCAATTAATTAAAGTAGACAATGGTTAAAGCAAATAATTGAATAACGCAAATATAAAACAGAAAAGTCAAAAAAAGTAGAAAGAAGCATCTTGTGAAAACCTCAGAAATATCACTTTAAAAAACGTGTACCTAGTTTATGTATGTACGTAGGTATAGGAAACAAAAACAAAAAATTAGGGGCTATTCCACCATCTATAGATAAAATATATCTGACAGATATTTTATACCTGTCTCTGTCTAAAACGTCATGTTTTATGAAATAGACATAGGGTTATGGTTAAGGAGGAAACAGTTGCTCAGTCGGGTACAGTGACTCACCATCGTTTTGTAAAGAAGGAAAAGAGATACATTCATCTCTTTTGCACTTTTCGGAAGCTTTTGGCATGCCCATGCGCAAGTGCAAGAGAGATGAACGTATCACTTTTCCTTCTTTACCAAAACTATGGTGAGTCACTGTACCCGATTGAGCAACTGTTTCCTCCTTAACCCTATCTGTCAGTTAAATTTTATCTGGAAGTGGCGAAACAGCCCCTTAATGTCATCATTTTGCTGCTAGTTACAGAAATGGTCATTATAACTACCATGTATGGTAGTTGTCATTATCTGTATCTGTCAATTCTCTCTCCCATCGGAGTAGGCCGAGACGACCACTTAGCAAAAAAAAAAACAAACGCCCGATTAAACCAGTATCTGACATGTTAGTTGTCTAATAAAAAAGTATCCAGGTAGGTAGTTTTATTTTACCGGCCTATTTCTGAAACTTTGCAGCACCTTTTCAATTTAACCTAAGTGTCTGAGGTACCTAGGTACATATTTTTAAACGAAGGCTACCTGCATAAAAACTGAAATTACGTTGGGTCCTTTACGTATACAGGGTGTAACAGAAAGGGGGTATAATGCCGAAACACAGCGATAGTCCTCATAAAACTGAACAACTTTCCCCAAGGAAGGAGAAGAGAGAGGTCGTAAAAAGAAAAAAAAAATTCGCCTCCCTCTATACAAAATGTCCGATCAGCTGGATCGAGTAAGTATGGGGGCGATACAAATTTTTTTTTGAGTTACGATCATGTTCCTTGGAGAAAGTTGTTCAGTTTCATGAGGCCTGTCGCTGTGTTTCGGCATTATACCCCCTTTCTGTTACACCCTGTATAAAAAAATACCTAAATAGGTACTAAATGAGTTGTAAGTATTTGATTTTCAACGAACTTTTTAACATTAACAATTTTTTTATATTAGCCATTAAGAACCCACTGTTGGACTAACCTCCCCCACGACTTTCAATTTAACTATGTCTCCAGTAACGTCACGCCATTCCCGTGAAAATATAAATTATTAAAAGTACTTCAATATTTTAAAAAAAACTTCCGCCATCTTGCATATCCCCACCCCGAAGGCACCTCGGGTAATCTAGTGCGCTATTTATATCAATAAACGGCTACAATAATTGCCAGCCATAAAATAAGCCACAAACATTTTACACTGCACTCCCCGCGACTTTGCTCGCGTTAAATAATAATTCTAACTCGCAGTTGCAGAAAAAGACTTTATAAATTTAATTGTTGGTTATATAATTAATGTTGTATTCTTCTAATTTTACGAAAAAAAACACGAAATTTTTTTCTTAATGCCTGTTTCACTATCTACTACAGATAAAATTTAACTGACAGATAAACCTATGTCTATTTCATAAAACATAACATTTTAGACAGAGACAGGTACAAAATATCTTTCAGATAAATTTTATCTGTCCCCCTTATAGGCCCAAATATTTTAAGTCCTAATTTTAAACAATAAAAGCGTGTTAAAAAGAAGAAATACATAGGTAATGAAATCTTAAAATACTACATTATAATAAATAAAAAACAAACAAACACAAAAATAAAAACTTTTCCACGAAATCCTTTTTCCAAAATAAAAATCCTGAAGGCGAAAAAAAAAAGTAAAAACAAGGAAAATGGCCGCCTTGCAGGTGGTAAATAGACGAGTAAATATCAAAGGCATTGCGTCAAGCGTCCTTTAGAGCAAGATGTAAGATTTTAAAACTAATTTAAAGTTTATTTAAATAAAGTTTGGCGCCGTTTTAAGTTGAGCAAAGACGTTTAATTACAATCAGCCAAAAGGGAGGGAAACGTATGCGTTGGGTTTAGAATAAGAAGGGCGTAGAGTCGTGTTAATTTAAAATATTTGAGATAGATTTTTAAGTGAGATTTAACAATAATATCAATAAGAAAATTATTAGGTACTTACTGTAAAACCAAAAAAACTTAACTAAAAATGAATAGAAGACTCGCTAATTTGCATTGGCCTAATCACTTTTTTATGGAGGAGGGTTCAACCCCCGTAGTGGGGACGTCAAAGAGCTGATAAGGAGGTAAAATAATGCAATGACAAATTTTAATATTATTCTATTTTTACACTGGTGTCTAACAATTTCGGTTCTGAATGGAATAAGAAAGAAGGAAGGTACTTAATTATTCAAAGAAAGAATATAAAATTAATCAACAATCCTTTTTAAAAAAGGCTTCAAAAATGAAAATCCATTAGAGCAAAACATTTTAAAAAAAGATTGCTTACCTAAAAAATAAAAATACAACCTCCTTACTCTATGCGTTCATTGTTCAAGTTTCGCTCCGCCCACCTGTTCGGCCAGCACATGATAAAAGGCAAAGACTAGCGTGATAACAGCCACTTTCTGTCTGAAACTAGGCGCCGACGAACGTGCCCGAACAGTGCCGAACACTGCCGAACGTTCGTGGATTTGGAAAAGCACGGCTAAAGTTTAAAAAGGTAAGTGTTCCAATTTTGATATTTTTAAAAAAGTTTTATTTTTTTGGTGAAAATGTTAGTTCTTAATTATTTAATGTTTTTTTTAATAGAAAAAATATGTAGGTAGAGAAACTTTTTATAGAAACCTTTTTTTAGTTCTAAAATGTCACAGAAAAATTTTATATACCTATTGTACTTGAACTGTTTTATATTTTATTTAAATGGAAATAAGAAAAGTGTGAAACTCTATATTAATTGTTTAATGAAATCAATTAAATACATAGTTAGATATGTACTTAAAGTAAATTCATCTAATCAAGGGAATAAAAACAATAGACTTTTATAAATTAAAAATATATCATACTAATGGATGCTTTATGGTCCAGTCTCAATTACCTACTTATGAATTTTAAAAAAAGAAATTAAATATAAGTATTTTCAAAAATTAAAAAACATTTTTAATTATTGTGGGAAGAGAAGCTTTTAAGCTCTCATGATTTATTTTAATTTAACTTTGCCTGTATTAAATAAAAGTAAGTAGGTACGTACTTATCATTTATTTAAAAGCTCAATAAAACTATCTATATCTATTAGAATTACCTAATCTTTCACATCCCAGAAAAAAAAGAACAATAGAAAATCTATTGTGTCTGGGTTTATAATGGGTCAGTGGGATGTGAGAGGTTAACTTAACAATTGCCATACAATAAATTAATAAAAAAATCCTAATAAGTAAGTATTTGTGTGCTAAACGCACCTGCCGACGGAGGGCGACGGCAGTGCAATAATTTCAAAATTCAAATGTAAACAGAAAACACGAATTAAAGCTTAATTTCATTTCAAATACATATTAAAACATATCAACAAAATCAATAGGTAAATAGTAATTTCACTTGATGCAATGCTAAATAAAAAAAATCGAAGTTCATTTATGAAGCGTCTGATGAATATAGATGAAGTGAATGAAGTGCGTGTGTATCTTAGCAAGTGGAGGGAAGTGGTCTCTGCCTACCCAGATGGGAAAGATACATGACAGATATAAAAAAAAACATCAAAAACCTTTTATATACTTATTAATAACCTTCAAAAACCTTTAGGAACTTTTAAGAAAGCTTTTTAATAGTTTTTAAAAAGGGTAGATCCCACGGGATCCTACTTATTTAAAACTATTAGGTTGTCAATAAAAATATACCTGCCGCTTTGCAACCCACACGAAAGATAAATGTTTTTAAATTTCAGATTTCCTGTGTTACCATGTTATTTTAGGTTTGGCACTTTGTCGGTAAAGGGTTGCAAGGATTTTTAGGTTATAAATGGAACAAAAACTTTTTGTTACAATTTCAAGTGGCTTACGTACTTATAGTACCTTAGGAATTATATTTAGGAAAAAAATGGAGGACAAAAGTGCCTCCATATTTTTTTCATAATAAATATTCTCATAATAAAAATGACTCATATTTTTTCCTAAATATCCAATTATTATTTTTGAATACTTGTACTTTTCCTACCTCAATTTACCCACAATGGCAGAGTACCTAGACATAAAGCAAAATGTTCCAAAATTAAAAAAAATTCGCCCTTCACAACATTACTTTCTTTTAAAAAAGACACTATACCAGCCAGTAACAGTCCAAAAAGTATGAAACCTTTTTGGAGCGTTTATCAAGAATAGATGAACGAAACTCACGTCAAAGGGTAGCGATTTTAAACTTATAATTGGGTGTCCTTTGCTTAAACTTTCATTTTATACTTACTATATTAATCGCCCGTTGCAATAAAAGACGTTAAAATTAATTGAGGCAACGTTAATGGCAATAAAACTATCGAACTTACAGCTAAGGCCTTTCAGTCAAAATCTGAAAAAGACGGCACCATGATTGTGGCGTAATAAAAAATATTTATTAATTATTGTAACTAATTATAATCATAAGTAAATACATATTTACTTACTTACAGCCCTTATTTACCGTTAGCTACTTAATTTTTACATTTTTTTACAAATGATGCCGCTATTACAACAAATACCTACTAAAAATAGAATAATAATAATTAAGGGAGGCGGGCTACAATACAATAAACCGCGTTTTTTTGCCTCTTTTGGTACGGAACTTTTAGCGCGCGAGTCCGACTCGCACTTGGCCGGGTTTTATTAATTATAAAACACAACAATCACAATACAACATAACATAAAATAAAACACAACAAAACTGCGCAATATTTTAAAAATCTACTTTAAATAAATCCATGAAGTAAATGCGTTAGATAGCACTGATAGGAATCCACTTCAGGGAATAAAAATTGCATTTTAAAACCTTAATGAATAACGTATCTACTAATTAAGATCAATTAATTTTATTATCTTGGGATTTGTGTAAATATGCACCTACTGTAAGAATCTATGTGTAAAGAAAATACCTAGTAATCACTCTCATATGAGAGTAGGCTCATGCCCATGTAGTGGGGACGTTAAAAGGGCTGATGATGAAGATGATGATGAATCACATAAACTGCAAAAAAGTTATAAAATGAAAAAAATAATGAGGGAAAAACACAACATAAAAACTATGTCAAAATGCCAATTTTTTTTTATTAGAGGAAGAAGCTTTGGGAGGAAGTAATGTATTTTGAAATGGTTATTTAAAAATGATACATAAAATAAAACACCCTATTTTTGCAGATTCCTAGAATAAAAACCTGTTATGAATGTGTTTTATAAAAATAGCATTTTATTCTAATTTAAGTATCATTTTATAAGTGTATCACGTTAATACTTTTATATTACAAGCTTTATATTACACTGATAGGTTTTTTTAATTGATAAATTAGAAATTAGGAATCTACCGGGAAATTTTACTAAAATAACCAAAATTATTTTTTTAATAACTATGGTAGGTATTTTCCTAACACTGAAGCGTTACGGATAGGTGTGAATGTAATGTAACACTAAAAATCATCATGGTGCTATCAAAAATATGCCAAGCAATATAACATTATCTGACGTAATATTTTTCATTGCAAAAAAACGTGACAGTTTATGGACAGCTTCACCTAATGTCCTTTTCTGAAAACAGCTGATCATTTTAATCCAACATATCTGTTAAATCGACGCAATTTGCTAACAACACCTGAGTTTATCCCAATTTAGCCGACTTATTGACTAACAAATCTGTCATTTTATCGTTTGTGTGTGTGAAATCACTTAGAATTTAAAAAATTGTCTAGGGCCCTAGTCTGTTAATGTAAAATAGCCTCAGTTGTGTGTCGGCAGAGTGTCAATGGCATTTTTGACACATTAGGTCGCAATCAATGTAAGCCAATTTTTAGCAAATGTGACAAAAAAGTGCCATTGACACTCTGCCGTCACACAACTAAGGCTTATTTAAATTAGCAGACTGTCGATGTTTTGTTAATCTTATAAAGTTTAGTAACAAAATTTTAAACTGAACCTGTGAGGTAACACCATGTCATTACGAATATTCATTTCACAAATGCAAAATGATTCCTGTAATTTATATGAAGAGACCAAATACTTAGGCATAAATCAGTGTATCTGTCTTTGATATAAGTAATTTTAAATTCACTTTTGTTACAAGCAAGCGAATTTAACAATCTTCAAAAACCAAGATCAAAAGACTATTTTAATGTAATGTTTATACCTATTTGTTAAACATTTTAAACACACCTTCGCCCTCCTTTGCAAACAAAATAGAATTCTTAATAACTATTTTGCGTGTCCCTTACAAAAAAAGTCATTTTCTTTTTTAAAATACGTCGAGTAGAGAACCCTTCATAAAAGAGAGCCATCACGAAATGAACACAATTATGTTTAGACTCTTTAAAACGACGTCAAGTGTGGAGCCATGATTTCAGCGCGGAGCCACGGGGAGCGTGCGATTCAGTTTGTCATCTCACACCCAAGTTTTTACCTTGGTTATTTTCCTTTGCTTTGCTTTGGTGCGAGTTTTTTGGGTGCAAGATGACGAATAACTCGTGAGATTAGGTGAAAAGCGGGGCAATTCTTCTCTTTTTAAAATCTGAGTCTGATATCTCAGTCTGAGAAAACCTGAGTCAAAACCACTCAAACATAACCCTACTTCGTAAATAAATGCTAATTAACATCATAATTACAAGCAATCATTTATATTTGGTTGGGTTAAACTTTAGTTAAGTGCACGTTGAAAGAGTTGTTTTGACAGTTTTTAACGAGAAAAATTGCCAAGCAGTTAATGTTCATCTATCATTATCAATGTCAAAAGTTTTTGTATTTTATAAAATGAATACAGCCATGTTTCGCAACTTTAAACTTTGAAAAAGAATTCATTTAAGTCTGCAATAAAGCAAGACTTCATGATAGCTTCAACCATGACTAAATACGTTTTGATGACTACATTAAAAAAATAGCATTAAAATTAGTTCCACTTTAGGCTACTAAAAACATTTGAAACACATTTTTACCTGATCAAATACCTAATTAAATACAAAGATACACAGTATCAAAGTTACGGAGTGAGGGGTTTTGACGTCACGAGAAACGTTAACCCTGTGTATCTTTGTCATTTTTAGTTTATGAGAAAAAAAATACGTATCGAATATTTTAAAATTAATCTCAATTTAAAATAATATAAAAAAATAATGTATTAAAAAATAATATATAATAAAATAATCTTTAAAATGATTGTAAACAATTTTTTAAGTCATCATGCCTATTCCCGTACTAATCTCTTAACTTCAAAGCCCCAACTGAAGGGTTCACGAAAGAAAAATCAAGATAAAGTATCCTAAATGTTTGCTTTTCAAAATGGCAACACACAATAGTTCAATACGAGAAAATTAGCCATTTCTTTTAATAGGATTGGATGAATGAAATTGATACTTTTCGTTGATGGATTTTTAAGTAATTCAAGTACCTAAATAAGTAGTGCCTGTTGTGACCCTTTGTGCAATATCATGCAATGACAGGCGGGAATATTCCTTACGTCAATTGAGATGAAAACGTCAATTGACTGTAAATGCATTGAGTATAGAATATACTTATAAGGAGGAGCCATACCGTCTGGATTTGCCTGGTCTGGCGCAAAATGGCTTCTTTTTGTACGGATATCATATCGTTTGACAGGACATCTACAAAGAAAACTATATAAAAAGAGAAATTAATTATAAAAAAAGAGAAAACTTGGCGCAACCTTGGCACGCTGTCATAAACTCATTTTGTATGTGGAAAAAAATGGGGCCACTCAGTCATCTGCCACTTGAAAAAAGCTTGGAATCACAGAGCGGTTCCTGTTACTTAAATGCTACATTTTGTGAACCAAAGTTTCAAATATCGGCATAACGATTGTTCTATTTGGTTTCTTATTTGTGCTTAAGTAAAACTTTTACAAATATTGTTTTTTGGATTTTAATTTTACACTTTTCCTAATGAAATAGAGATAAAAAAAATACAGTTTTATTGTTTTATTTTACAACTTTTTTACGCCTATTTAATGACGAACACTTACGTCTTTTTTAAATAGGTATTTTATTAAATTTAACTTTTATTATTAAATTAAACAAATAAAATTAGCAAAACACATAAAAATCTCGTAAAACAAGATAATTCCGCTTTTCAGTACATCACAATAACTATTAAAACCGATATTCTCTATGAAATCTTAGAACGGTATTTAAAATATTTATAACTATCTCTCAGCAATTTACGATGGGTAAAGAATACGCATCCTAGAGATAGATATTTAAAAAAAAAAACAATTTTTACGGAGCGCATTTTGGACGCCAAATAAAAACAGTCCCTGATTGGGCGCCAGTTTTGTAAGTTGGCGCCCAAACAGACTCTTCTTTAGTTGGCGCCCAACAAGGGACTTAACGTAAAGTCTGCTAAATTACATAATTCATAGTTGTGTGTCGGCAGAGTTTCAACGAGAGAGTCATTGTCATTTTTTAACACATTTGGTCGCAATCAGTGTAAGCCATTGTTTAGTAGAATACCAAATGTGTCAAAAATGCCATTGACACTCACCGACACACAACTGAGGCTATTTTAAATTAGTAGATTTGGCCCCTCTTTGGGCACCAAATTTCAAAAAATGTTTTAACTACTCTTCTTTAGTTGGCGCCCAACAAGGGACTTTATGCAAAGTGACACCCAAAATTGGTAACAGATCTCAATTTGTTACAATCAATAAAACTAGAGCTATGAAGCTATAAATGTCTTTACTGATCAACCCTGGTAGTATTAGAAATAAAAAGATTAAAGAAAGAGAAGAAGATTAAAGATTTTTCTTTAAAAATGTAAAGTGCATTTCTGATTTTATATTCCGAAGATTGGTAATTAATATCTGTACTACTTAAGTTAGGTATTATTTATTTGAATTTTGTTTCAATAACTGTAAAAATAACTACCTGCTTATAATTTACTATAAAGAAACGTGCTAAAACTTAACAATGGTAATACATAACTCATTCGACTATTCATAATTTCGTAATGTGCAATAACTAAAAAAAGAAGCAACAAAAACATTTATAAATTTAAACAACCGTTAATCAAGTTTAAAGAGCTATAAAATCTTTGTGACCCTTAAAACGGAATTAGCGTTTAATTAATTTGATAATTGTTTCGTCTTACTCTAAAGGGGTGTCTACACGATTTAGACAATCGCAGACTGTGTTACAGCCGCGCCATGTACTTCTTTACACTCTCACATGTTGTGCCAGCTAATGGCCGTCCACTGCTGAACAAAAACCAAGGATCTCCACAACGACCGGTCTTGCGCTGCCCACATCCAACGGCTTCCCACGATTTTCACCAGATCGTCGGGCCACTCTTACATACATTACATCTGTAACGCCTCTCTCCCATCGAGGTAGGCAGAGACTTCCCTCCACTTGCTACGATACAAACACACTTCTTTCGCTTCATCTGCATTTATCAGTCTCTCATACATGCACGTCGGTTTAGAGTACCTACTCTTGACTGTACATATTCTGTTTAAACTCATCGCGAAGCTCTCACTTGTGTAGATGCGCCTAATATTTGACTCTGGAGACCTTTTCGTGGCACGGTGTCTAATTTTACTCCACGCGAGGAAGTTTTCTAAGAGTTTATCTACCTGCATACATGCAAACATAAGTGTCACGCCTCTTTTCAATCAGCGTACATTCCCTCTACGATCCAAACACATTTCTTTCGCTCAACCCACTTTCATCAGTCGGCTCATACATGCACGTCGGTTAACGGTATTCTTGACTTGGCCTTTCTTTAACAAGTCCCAGATTTCATCGAGATAAGTTCAACAACCAATATTCCTTCAATTCCTTACCTCCATATATCAGTTAAATTCCAGATGTCCATAGACAATCTCAACGGATCCATAGTCAAAGACGGCGTTGAACAATAAACCGCAGTGAAGGAGTGGAATTTACATATGGACTTGGATTCCGTTTAGGAATTCAGGTTTCCTTGTCTATGCTTGAACTGTAGATTCGTTGACAATAGACTTTAAGCGCCTTATAAAATAAGCGGTTGGTTTGACGTTAGACGTGGAAAATTTAATTCGATTTTTATATTTACAAAATGTACTTCTATTTAAATACTTGTACTTAATTTGCATGAACTTACCGACCGTAGTGAATGGCGCGAAAAAAGGGCGGCCTATACCCAGCAGTGGGGAGACACGGGCTGATTTGATTGATTGATAGGTATTTACTACCTAAACATCCCCACTACAGCGGCACGAGCCTACTCTCAGTCGAGTCGAGTGCGACTAGGCCGTAATTACCATGCAGTTCATAACTACGCAGCCATTGTTGCTTTCAAAATAAAATATTATGGTTACTTAATTATTATAGGCTTCTACTCGGCTTACTACTTACTACTACTTACTTCTAAGCGGCTTACTATCTACTTATAAATAAAACAATAAATTACATTAATACGTTCCTATTTTGTATTTGAAAGTTTTAATTCAACTTTCATAATTTTCCTCGATCAATCGCTCAGAAATCTGCCAATCAGCAAAAGAAATGCCTTGGCAAAAACTATTGTAAGTTTTACGTGGAGTATCGAACCAAACTTCTTTCAGCTGAAATAGCGATTTTCTTGTTTATCGTTTAGTCATCACTTTTTATTTACACTTATCTAGAAATAATGTAATAAATACTTTTTGGTACGAAAGAGTATGTATATCATTAAGTAATTCAAAGTTTTGAAAAGTAAAAATGTAATCATAGATATTCCTCATATTAATAAAGTATTATAGATAATTGCCTCATAATTATAAGAAATATGTGATATTATTATTTAAAAACTGATTTTTTAGAACTTGCTGACTACTATGTCATCATCATCATAATTATATTTTAGAGCCAGGCTCTTGTCGGTGGAATAAACGCCATCTTCGCCTCTCTTCTGCCAACGATTTACAACTCTACAATTAGTTTTTGTTCCCGAATAAATGACGTCAACAGCGTACATCAATTCAAAACTTGATTCTTTTATTTATTTCTGAATACATAAAACTAAACGGCCGTAACACCCACATAATAAGACAAGTCAAAAGTTTAGACTACCCGCTTATTCCTCACGTTTCTCATTATAGTGTTGCCAACCGTGAAAACAATATCCGACGCGGGGAGAATTCGAGCCTTTGAGTTGGCAGCACTGGTTCCTTTTTGAATTCCGAACGCGAAATTTTGGAGGCGGTTTAAAATAACTTTAATTATAACATGTGTATGTTTATTGATGAGATGATGTTAATTTTGTATTTTGGTAAATTCAAGTACATTACGTGCATAACAATTAACTATCAAAAGATCTCTTAAGGGTCTATCTACACAAATCCGGGCCGTTCCCGGGACGTGTCCGGGCCGTAGTCCGTCAGGAGGGAAAACAATACGTCGTCATGACAACGTGTGTGAACGAATCTATAGAAAATGTACGGAATGATATTTTTTCCCTGACACGTCCCGGACACGGCCCGGATGTGTGTCGATAGACCATTATCCTTCATTCAAATAGGGATCTCTACTTTCTACTTCTTAAACATCAAACGCTTAAATAATAAACGAATTAGAGGCTAACCGCGATTTCGTACGCATTTTGTCATCATAATATCTTGAAAAATTTGAGAGTAACAAAAATCCTCACATACATCAATCCATCCATCTACCGACACAAATATTGACTTACTTGTAGAAGGAAGTTTTCGAAATTGATTACAATACTTTAAATTCTGATTATTAAACTATAAACAATATAATTGATTCTACTTATTCAGAAAAGTAACTGAATTATTCGTAGGTCTAAAAACATTGTCTATATTTTCGAAAAAGTATGGGAGAACCATGCTGGGCGCCAGTTTAAAATTTTGGCGCCCGAAAAGGGACTCAACATAAAACAAAACACTGTTATATAGCGACAAGCAATATTAAAAGTTATGTCTTTGTAAAACAGTTCAATTTACCTCACTCCGATCATAAATAATAAACAAAGTTATATTGTACGTATTATGCCAACGGCCAAGTAATTATGTTCTTATACCTAAAATATTCACCGGCCTAATATATTCTGGACACTCCGCCGGCCCTGCGTATTTTGTATTAGTTTCGACAAAACCGAACTTATTTGACACCTTCCTAGGTAAAAATAGAAAAGTAAAACAATTGATAAAACATTCAGTGCCCTTACCTATTTGAGTCATACGCAGAATTAGAATCAAAATTGTCTTTTGTTTTTCTGATGATTTAAAAAAATTGGAGCATTTAAATTTCTTTTTTTAAACTCAATAATCAATAATTCAACCTGACACCGTTTATGCAATTATAGGTACCTACTATATTTTCAGTACCTATAGTATATTCATATACTTTATTTTCAGAAATAAGCTCTTACCACCTTATTACAAAACGAGTTTTATTTATAAGTCCTAGAACTAACTCAGATAAATGACGTTTTGGCTATAAACAAAACGTCAAAAAATGACATTGGTTCTAGAACTAAATATAATTTAAAACTCTTTTTGTAATAACAGGGCAAGTGTCTAAAAGTTCTAAACATCTAAGAATGGGGAGACATTTTCTGTGTCTTTTTACACGACTTTTTTAAATAGGTACCTACTTAAGTACCTATACTTTAAATTATGTGGTACTTTCACTGTAGCTTCAATTAATCAGAATTATAACTTCCAATTGATATACAATTCAATAGGCTTTAAAACCAATTACAATAGACTTTCGAAAAAAAAAAATATGAAAGCCAAACATAACCTAAAAAGACAAATTCTCGTATCTACAACGGCGCTGTTTTCTCAAACGTTGATCTATTTTGTGATTTATTTCCCGAGTTATTTTCGTAATAAAAGCCCATCCCATACTTTGTTTGTGTTTAATCATAAATACACACAATCACTGAGTACGTGTTTCGCGCCATACGCCGCCATTTTCCTAACCCATTGCTGAGAAAATTACAGCATTCAACAGGTAGAGATGGGGTACAGGTTTGTAAAGTTATCGATGAGATGCAGTTTGAGAAAAACGCTTTTTCTTAAACGATTTTCAAACTCATGGTATCATTTACAAGTGTTTTTTTTTACACCGACACAAATAAAACGTACTTATAAGCACTACTTAACATTTATTTCTTACTTTTAGTGTACCTATTTAAAGTTATTTTGGAGTCGGTATTTTTTATAAAGTTTTTTATTACTTAGGTACAAGGGAAATGGAATTTTCTAACACAAAAAATTGACATGTAATTTTCTGACACGCCCAATTTAAGATTAAGTACTTACATAATAAGATTTAGGTTTTAGAAAATCATTTATTACATCCAATAATTCGACCACATAACACAACTCTCATCGTACGAAACATCGACACATCCCCGCTCTAACGTCGAGTATTTCACCTGAACCCGCTAACAATAGGGCGGCAATCTTCCCATCAGGATTGCACCTCACTACCTCCCGCGGGTTACATACACGTTTATTTTTAAATCTATCGACACTATCGATAAACGAACGAGATGTTTGAAATAGATAGGTACTTACAGTATTTTCTTCGAGAAAAATTGTCTGGATTTTAAGATTTGAAAACTATATCGATAACATTTAGGAAGTGAACGCGTCTAAAACTAAAAACAATTATCGCTATATTATTCTACATTACTATTTCGTCGACATGTACCTAATGTCATTAGATCATCAAAAAAACATTTTATCTATAGGTATATAAGTACTTACTCTACCAAAAAAACTACTAAAATTAAACGACTACTTACTTAGGTATAGGTCGCGCCACGTAAAATGAACCCTAGTTGACAGATGCGCATTAGACGATTTTTGAGTCTGACGTTTAACATTTGTTTTAAAATAATATCGCGCACAAAAGTGTTTAATTACAGTCATGGTGTTACGCACAAAGGAAAGAAAAATATTCTTAGTAGTATTAGTAAGGTGGAATAAAATTTAAAAAAAAATTCACAACTACCAATCAATATTGAATTTAGTGTAAAATGTGCAAAAATTTAAAAAAATATTCGAAAATTAAAAAAGAAACATTGTTTTTACATTAAGTCTTCATGGGTGGCTCGAAAACCAGATAAGGACGCGGTCTTGATGACAGAAGTGGCAATTTTATTATCATCGTTGTCGTCACTTTCATAACCTTTGGAATCAGAATCATCATCCCCTACGTATAGTCTATAAGTCAACATACGTAGCCGCGTGCGAAAGACTCTTACAAGAATGAAACGATAATTAGCCCTAGTACTTTCGAGCGTAAGTGTACCCATGCGCGAATACGTGATTTTCATTTGTTTCTAAAGTTCTTTTTACGTGGCGCGACCTATAGGCAGGTACATTATTCTTATTATGCTATGTCTCTACTATTAGCTCATGTGTGGAGCGGTGTGAAACTCAAATAATGTTTAGTCATACACGGATCTGTTTTTCCTAAACCAAAGCTAAGGCAATAAAATAAAACAGGAATTCGTTTTTAGAATCCAAAACAAAGCCTGCTATTTATATTCAAGCTTTGCCAAAGCGTATTGCATGGCCTTTGACCACTACTGCGCCACTAGCCGACCTTTTCTTTGAATATTTTTAGTGCGATCTCTTTGGTGCAGTGCCACCAATAGTTCAATCAAATCAAAAGGCATTGTTGTTCAAAGGCTAGAGAGGAATTCATGCTGTTTGTGGTCCCTGTATATGGTTAAAACCTGAAAATGAAAATTCATTTATTCCTGTAGGTTAGGTTTGACAACACTACTTTTCTATTTATGGTTAAAACCGAGTAGGTATAAAATAAATGAAAAGGTAGTGCCTGACTTTCGAAGATACCTATCTTGCCGAAAAAAGAAAATGAAATAATGAATAAAACAAAAGAAGTGCCTACCTACCACTGTCACTTTTTAAAAATAAATAAAATAAAAATTCTACCAGTCGCATAAAAACTTTTTTGTAGATGCAACATAC
Organism: Anarsia innoxiella; assembly: GCA_947563765.1. NCBI lineage: Eukaryota > Metazoa > Arthropoda > Insecta > Lepidoptera > Gelechiidae > Anarsia > Anarsia innoxiella. The sequence continues at coordinate 1,466,166 of OX387417.1, forward strand.
TTACCTATAACGAATGTAAAATCACTTTAGACAGAGATCCTTCGACTTGCTACGATCCAAACACACCTCTTTCACTTCATCCACATTCATCAGTCTCTTCATGCACGTAGATCTTAAGGTTTCTATCTACACACCAGAGCCGCCGGCTTTTTTGACAGCTGCCATTCGTATGACGTAAAGCCGCCGGCCTAGCCCGGCAACGTGCCGGCAGCTTTGGTGTGTAGATACCATAAGCAAGCAATGTATAAAACTATATTCACGATTTGATCATAAGTATTCCTTTGGTTCGATCTCTGCGTTTCTATTTTACATTCGTATAATTTCTGTTAAACACGTTCTATGTATTAATCTGATCGAAAAGAGGAGTTATTGCCAAACCGTGCAAGCAATCTCATATTGTACAACTTAAAAAATACTTTTGAGTGCAAATAAAACGGCTTTTAATACCCATTTAAATACGTAAAGCCGCGTTTTCTTAATCCTGAGTTTACAATATTCTTAACTTTGAATTCTCAGTCGTGTGTCGGAAGATTGTCAATGGCATTTTTGACACATTTGATCGCAATCAGTGTAAGCCATTGTTTAGCATAATAATAGGTCTTTACCTATGAAATTGCCGTTTTACAGTACTGGCCATTTCAATTAAAAATATTTTTTGTTTAGCTAAGAATTCTAATTTCAAATTAATTTCATTTTAAAAATATGGAATTCTTTTTCCAAAAACAGTCATTTGTTTATTGGTTAGTGTTACATTTTCATTGCATTTCAATCATTTTCGTCAACATGGACACGTTAAAAATTCGAGTAATTATGGAATATGAGTTCCGTCGTGGCAGCAACGCGGCACAAGCGGCTCGCAACATCAACGACGTGTACGGAGCTAACACTACAAACCAACGAACCACTAGTTATTGGTTTGCTCGCTTCCGTTCTGGAAATTTCGACCTGAAAAATGAACCCCGCGGTCGTCCGAAGACTTTGGTCGATGCAGACGAATTGAAGGCGATCGTGGAAGCTGATGATAGGTACTCAATCTACGGCTGAATTAGCAGCAGCTTTCGACGTTAGCATCAAAACAATATTGGTCCATTTGCGTCAAATTGGCAAGGTAAAAAAGCTTGACAAATGGGTGCCCCACGAACTCAATGATCGCCAGCGCCAAGTACGCGTCGAGACGTGCCGTGCATTGCTCAACAGACACACAAATGAAAGAATTTTGAACCGCATTGTCACCTGTGATGAAAAATGGATTCTGTTTGATAACCGTAAGCGCTCAGCAAGTTGGTTGGATCCTGGTTCAGCACCTAAACAATGCCCTAAACGAAAACTTACCCCTAAAAAGGTGATGGTTACTGTTTGGTGGTCTAGCACCGGTGTGATTCATCACAGCTTCTTACCAAATGGGAAGAGTATTACTGCAGATGTGTACTGTGAAGAATTGAACACAATGATGGAGAAGCTGGCACGTCTCCGACCAGCATTGGTCAATCGCTCGTCTCCGCTGCTCCTGCACGACAACGCGCGACCTCATACCGCACAAATGACGGTCTCCAAGTTGCAAGAACTGGGGTTGGAAGCTCTCCCTCATCCACCGTACTCACCGGACCTTGCCCCTACAGACTACTACTTTTTCCAGAATTTGGATAACTTCTTGACTGGAAAAAAATTCAATAACCAAGAGGCAGTTCAAAACGCCTTTGAAGAATTTGTTGCCTCTCGTCCAGCTGATTTCTTTAAGAAGGGCATTAATAAACTGCCACTGCGTTGGCAAAGATGCATTGATTGTATGGGTAATTACTTCACTTAATACAAATAAAAATTATATGAAAAAAAATCATTTGAATTTTTTCATACAAAACGGCAATTTCATAGGTAAAGACCTAATATCAAATGGGTAATTTTTTTTTATTTTTGATTCTTTCATACAAACTTTTTTATTAAGAAACTTTATAAAGTATACTTTACCTACCTACTTACTTTTTTAGTAGATAATTACTCGTAGCTTATACTTAATTACTTACTTAATAGGTAATAGTTTACAATTTTAATCATAAATCTAATTTTAGTGCAGCGTCAGTGTAGTGCTGAGCACATACTCGATGTTTGCTAAGACCAGCTCTAAAATTATGGCGTTGTTTCTAATAAAAGGTACGACCGTGAAGGGTTTCTGCTGTTCAGGCATTTTTGGAGCTTATTTTTAGCCTTTATGTTATTAGCTATATTTTTTGTGAACCTACAAAATCGTGTACAATACATTAAGAAGAGGGCGTCTAAAATCGATTAAGTCAATCAATCAATCAATTATTTAAGAGCCAGGCTCTTGTCGGTGGAGTAAACGCCATCTTTGCCTTTCTTCTGCCGGCAATTTCACTTCCTGATACGACACGACGTTAATTTTCTCTTTCACTTGAGTGAAGTAAGTACGTCTTGGTCTTCCTCTTCCTCTCTTACCCTCAATCTTTCCTTCAATGATGTTCTTTAAAAAATCGTCGTGTCGTATCAAGTGCCCTATCATCTTTCCTCTTCTATTCTCTATTGTTCTCAACAAGGAGCGCTTCGCATAGGGTGCCCTATTCAAGATGTCTTGCGGCAATGTAACTTAGCTACGTTACAAAACCTAAATCCATACTCCATACTAATATTATAAATGCGAAAGTAACTCTGTCTGTCTGTCTGTCTGTCTCGCTTTCACGCTAAAACAGCTGAACCGATTAAAACGAAATTTGGCACACAGATAGGCTATAGCCTGAGAAAGGACATAGGCTACTTTTGATTTAGATTACGATACTGATTTTCAGTATTCCACGCGGACGAAGTCGCGGGTACAGCTAGTTATTTATAAATTTTAAGAATCTAACAATAGTAACAACAAGCTCTAAAACGAACATAAGTAGGTACAACAGCTGATCACACTCCAAAATTAGCATTTAGACATTACCTAAATCTGAATCTAAACTACAAGCACTTAAAACACAGATTCAAAGATAAGCCCACACATTTATTCACGTAAACTAGTCTGTCCGTTATCTGAATGTTATACCAATATGTACAAACATCAACATTGATTAAATCATTAAATACTAGTTAAGGGGTGATTTTATCTTATCGTAGATTGTTACGTTACATACCGTAAATAGAATTCTTGGGAACGTAGGCAGAAAGACTGAAACTTTATTTTTGTACACACGTATGCAAATACGTCAAACATTACTGTTTGGCAGGGATTCATTCCGGCATAAAAATAAAGGTTTGATATGAAACGTCATTCTCAAATGTAGGTAGATTGAGTAAAGGTTATGTATTATGCAAAATGAGTTACGGACAATCGAGTTTAAGCCAGATAAGGGGAACCCTGACGGACTAGCACCATCAGATTTTTTAAAGTAGATTTCAACATGATTTAGACAAGTTAGAAACAGACTGGGGCCCAAGTCTGCTAATTTACCTACAATATTCACAGTTGTGAGTAGGGTTCATTCTCTCTTCGTTATAATTCTCGAGCCGAGAATTCCCGGGAAATCGTTAGATTTTGCTCCCGGGAAAAATAGCTCCTGAAAGGCTGAGAACTCAAGAAATCATGTAGATACCTATTAATTTTATTGGCGCTGGCGGCGCAGGTCAAAGTCAAGCTTCCAAATTCAGTTAGAAAAGGCAATTAAATTCAAAGATTTTGTTATTATTTTTGTTTAATAGAGGCTATTTTTGTTTTTATACCAGCCTAAGATAATGCTGTGTCTATAATTGTTACTTTTATTTGAGAAGTAGGTAACCTACTGAATTTGTTGGCGTTATTTGACGTTATATTGGAAGCAAATAATAATGAGAAAACTTACGTAAATTTAAATTTCTCGACAACCCGAGAAGACCCGAGAAATTAGCCTCGATACTTGTCGAGACCCGAGAAATCGGAAGGCTCGAGAAATCATGAACCCTAGTTGTGAGTCGTCAGTGACAATGGCATTTTTGACACATTTGATAGCAATCAGTGTAAGCCATTGTTAAGCAAATACCAAATGTGTCAAAAAATGCCATTAACACTCGGCCGACACACAACCGACTATATTGTAAATTATCAGACTTGGACCCCAATAGACGGAAGATAAGAGTGCATTAACATGTTATATCTCTTGAGGAACTCTTTTTATCGACTCCTTACATAAGGGTCTTTGATCCACGTTTAAACGCCTACGGGTTGAAAAACTTTTGACAGTTATGTCGGTACCCAAGCTGTCAAACAGGCATTTGTTAGATACGATAGTTTTTCCTCATTCTTTCCTTTCATAAAACTCACGGATAGCCATTAGGTAGGTACTTGAAAAATGTTATTAATTTACGAATGACAAGACCTCACTAATGGTTTCTACACACCAAAGCCGCCAGCCCGGCAGCGTAACCAGCCGGGCTAGGCTGGCGGCTTTTGACAGCTGCCATTCGTATGACGTAAAGCCGCTGGCCTAGCCCGGCGGCATGCCGGCGGCTTTGGTGTGTAAATAGCATATGAAGCGGGGTTGGCGGCTTTAGTATGTATAACATACACTGAATTTTTCATCTAGTGTATGCAGGTTTCCTTACGATGTTTTCTTTTTCCAACCATTTAATAGTCACTTTTATAATTTCCAGCAAAAAAATGCGCGTCATTCTGCCCGCCATGTTGTTGCTGTTGGCCATCTTGTGCTGCACTGCGCAGGAGCAATACCCGCGTCCGCGTCGCCCCGAGCGCTTCGACAATGCTGAACAAATCAACAACTATATCAAAGAGCTACAGGATTACTACTCTGTGCATGGGAGAGGAAGGTAATTTATAATATCCTCTTATTACAGACAGTTTTCTTATAACTATTATTACTATCGGATAAGTATCGAAACGTAATCGAAAATCGAAAAGTATCGAACTAACGAATAAGAATATCTACTAGGGCAAGAATAGCCACAGCATGGGTGCCAAATGACGACCAACGTCGCCGAGGTAGGCTCAAGAAACGATGGCGTGACGACCTACGCACATTTCTAGGGCGCATCATGGCGATATATTGCCGTGTGGAGACGGCTCCACAGAGAGTGTATAGAAATACGTGGCATATCGTCGCGATTGTCTCTCTCGTGGATACAGTGCCCTAAGAAGATGATTGGGAAGTAGCCAGCTAGTGACAGGAATCTGTCTAGAAAGAGGCTTCTGCCCAGCAGGGGGAAGAGGCTAAATAACAGACTGCCGTTATATCTCAAAAAAAGTAATTTCTCGAAAAACTCATCCCCATTTCGCTGAAATAATTACGTATTCGTGTTTTGGTCACATTTGATATGGTTAAGTAAGTACCTAAGCGTTAATTTGGTATCAAATTTCAAAGAACCTACTGTAGAAAAAAACAACAGAATGAACGAGAGTAGATAAGGTACCTATTGATTCCATCTTCATATTAAAAAAAAAATTGCTTCCATGTTCTACCCTCAAAAAGTCCAGGTTACGTTACGCCATCTTACCTTCTCGTGCAAACCTTTTATACGAAATGTGTCCCTTGCTGGGCGCCAAACACGAATGGAACAGATGGCTACCGTAGTTTCATTACTAGGCAACAGATGGCGCTTTTTTAAATTTTGTAGCTACATGTCCCTTGTTGGGCGCCAGTTTGCAATATAAAATTGTAGTTCAATAAGTAACCGATAGATGGCGCTTATTGTATTTAACTTTAATTTGGTGTCATAAAAAATTTTACGGAGGGATATCTTTTTATGTCTATTAATCTGCATAAAGCTTCTTTTTTATTTTATTATTGGTAGTCAAATTATATTGGGCCTACTTAATTTAAGTGGTTCGTTTTTTATTTACGTGGTGAAAGAATTACGTATAGTTACCATTTCATTATACGAGTACCTACAAATTGTTGCTCAAGAAGATGTTAGCCGTCACTTACTATTTAATTATTATATTGTTTCATTATTCCGGCCAAACAATACATCATACCAAAGTATAAAATAGCGTGAAAATAACCCAAGTTTACGGTACCTTTTTTAAAAATTTCAGATACGGCAAAAGGCAAATGCGCATCGCGGACGCATCAGTCATCTTCAGGGAGATGCCATTCTTCGATCAAGCCAGCAACGACAACACACTATTTAAAAACCTCGGCTACAAATAAGGAATACATTTTTGAAAAACACGCAGCACTGATTGGCTAATCTTTTTTTTTCTTAATTTGTTCTTTTTTCGAAATTGCTGGGCTTTTACAATGCAACTTTTGTCTCTGTTTATATTTTTTATTCAAAATACTAGTTTTAATTTTGAATGTTACCTACCTAAATCACTTCAATTTTTTTTCGAAATTGCTGGGTCTTTTACAATGCAACTTTTGTCTCTGTTTTTATTTTTTTATAAAAATGCTAGTATTATTTTGAATGTTACCTACCTAAATCACTTCAGTTATAGTTAAGTATTACCTACTTACATCTAAAATGTATACCTATTTGTTATGTCAATTTGTGAGTACAATCCGTCTTTGTGAGTACCTACCTATTTAAAGTCAATTATGTTATATTTATTTGAACTTCCTCTAACCCACATTGAGTAATTATATTATTTATTTCTGTTTCAAGAACTGTATTATTTAATTTACAACATTTATTTCCCACTGAGAATAAATCTGGGTTTTAATATTTATTTTTACTGAGAATTGTTTGTGAGTAAAAAAATTCCTAAAAATACGATTTTCAGGCTGGGTGAAAATGTAATTTTAGGGATGAATATAAAAAAAATCTTTTCTATGCTTTAATTCTACTTTAGTGATAGATAAGTTAAATTCTAATTAGTCATAATAATGTCATAATTATAATCATAACTATTCGAAATGCAGAATTGTTTCCCGCGTGAATTGTTTTATTTCCTACAAAATGTTGTTTATTTATTTATTTTGTTACGGAGAATGCTTGTAGACGTCCAGGGCCCGTATTCTCTTAATTACCAAATGAAAAATGGTGTCTCTCTAGAATGTGAATTGTATGAAATGACACATTTTGGTATTCTCTTAACAGATAAGTTGACAGTGGACAGCGATCGGCCGTACATTTTATTACTTTACGCTTTATTTGGTATTCTACTCCGCGATGTCACATGAGTGGCAGTTCCAAACGGTATTCTCTTCGCTATTTGACAGTTGTTCTCTAATGGCATTTCGTTCGGTCGTCCGTCGTTCAGTCGTTCAGTCGTTCGGTCACCCAAACACTATTTCGGTGTTTTTTCGAAAATTAACGTGCAATTTATGCAAAAAATGCATGTAAATCTTATAGAAATAAATATTCTGTATTTTAAAGTATGTCTAAGCTTATTCTAGGTCGAAAAAAATCTATCAATCGGTTGATCAATTTCTTCGAACAATAATTTTATTAAATATTGGCAACATCGACAACTAAATCATTCGCAAAGACAAATGAATGACAAAGCCCTCTAGAGACTACTAATCGACTATTTCGTGGCACATAAGAGAATACCAAATTTGTGACCTATTGCTGTAGAATATTTATCTGTTGGCTATAGTATGGTCGCTTAACTTAATTTAAGAGAATTGGTACCCTGTTTTTTAATGGACAACGGACTGGCAAAAAACGGCAATCTTTTCTTTTTTGCCAGATGCATGTCTAGTGCGTGTATGGTTAAGGAGGAAACAGTTGCTCAGTCGGGTACAGTGAATCACCATATACAGGGTGACTTTGAATTAGTAAACGATAGAAAAAGATATGCATGTACTCATGATACCAAACCAGTTTTATTATGGGACCAAGGTCGAAATCATTAAAAAACAATTTTACTCTTAATACAAAATGCATCATATAGTATGGGGGAACTTTTTTTTTATGATTTCGAACTTAAATTGGTCCCATAGTAAAAGTTGTTTGTTATCACGAGTACATGCATACCCTTTTCTATCGTTTACTAATTTAAAGTCACCCTATTTAGGAAAACAGGTGAACGTATAACTTTTCCTTCTTTAAAAACTGATGGTGACTCACTGTACCCGACTGAGCAACTGTTTCCTCCTTAACCATACACACACGTCCATTATAGACCAAACACTACTCCGGTCTGTTCTCCGTTAAAAAAACAAACGTCTACTAGCGCTCTAAACCGACGTGTATGTATGAGGAGACTGATGAATGTTGATGAAGCGGAAGAGATGTGTTTGTATCGTAGCAAGTGGAGAGAAGTGGACTCTGTCTACCTCAACTCAATGGGTAACTCAGATATACAGGGTGTAACAGAAAGGGTATATAAAGCCGAAACACAGCGATAGTCCCCATGAAACTGAACAACTTTCCCTAAGGAACTAGGGTCGTAACTCGAAAAAAAAAAATTCGCCTCCCCATACAAAATGCCGGATCAGCTGATCGAGTAAGTATGGGCGATCCAAAAATTTTTTTCGAGTTACGACCCATGTTCCTTGGGGAAAGTTGTTCAGTTTCATGAGGACTATCGCTGTGTTTCGGCTTTATATACCCTTTCTGTTACACCCTGTATATGGAGTCAAATAGGTATGTATGTATGTTGTTTCTTTGACGAAAATCAAGGGACAAAATCTGCCAATAAAACTTTTCTTAGTTTCCTCAAAAAACACGGATCGAAATACAACAAATAAAAACAACTTCCATTACTAATATCCATCTAATTAGGCACTTACTAAGTAATTTGACAGTATTTTTTCTTCATATTAATATAAACCTAACCTTATTCAAAAACTATACTTATGCTCAAAAGTAAATTATATGTTCGAAGTATCACCATCTATCCATACCTACTTACCACATCTATAGGTACGTAATAAAAGCTAAATTAATATCCCCTCATAAGATAATTCTCGGAACGTTAATTGCAATCCGTATTGATCAATTTACACCGCAATCAGTTTAAGCAATGTCCAGATTGATGATAGCCTACTTATCTATCAAAATAACTCTCCACACGACTTACACCCATATTATAACCCTTTACAGCATATTTTCCTGTAAACTCACCTCCTGAAAAACATTTTCAAATTAAAAGTGTTGTATGTAATTAAAACTTTAATATGAAGGAATAAAGTTGGATTTGGAAGTACGTTTACGGCACCCCCGCAATCGAACCTAAATGGATTATAAACAAACTGCGCGCGCAACTACGAAGCTCGTCTATGAGGTGTTTTATGAGGCAAAAGCTGTAACTGGTACGAAATATTTCTAGTATTCTGTACTAGTTACCTGAAAAAAGTATTAAGCTATGCTGCCCTCCAAATTATAAACACAGTAACCCACTTTTTGTAGTTTTGAGAAAACGCGTTTGAAAATTTGAACATGTTTTTTCATATCACGAAGTATACATTAGACTTTAAGAATAAAATTTTCACTTTTTATATAGAAAAATTGACGTAGATTTCAGATATGGCAAAAAAAAATCATTATTTTAGGTTTAAACTATAAAAACATTGAAAAAAGTGTTTATACTTAGGAACAAAGAGCTTAAAGGCAGGTGTAAACCATGCATAAATACAGTAACCAGGAGCATAAACACAGTATAAAAGCTAGTTACTGTGTTTATAATAAGTACACACAGTATTTGACAGTGCATTACTGCATTTATGATTAGGATGATTAGGATGATTAGGTATACTATTTCTAGGTATAAACAGGGCCCGTATTCTCTTAATTACCAAATGAAAAATGGTGTCTCTCTAGAATGTGAATTGTATGAAATGACACATTTTGGTATTCTCTTAACAGATAAGTTGACAGTGGACAGCGATCGGCCGTACATTTTATTACTTTACGCTTTATTTGGTATTCTACTCCGCAATGTCACATGAGTGGCAGTTCCAAACGGTATTCTCTTCGCTATTTGACAGTTGTTCTCTAATGGCATTTCGTTCGGTCGTCCGTCGTTCAGTCGTTCAGTCGTTCGGTCACCCAAACACTATTTCGGTGTTTTTTCGAAAATTAACGTGCAATTTATGCAAAAAATGCATGTAAATCTTATAGAAATAAATATTCTGTATTTTAAAGTATGTCTAAGCTTATTCTAGGTCGAAAAAAATCTATCAATCGGTTGATCAATTTCTTCGAACAATAATTTTATTAAATATTGGCAACATCGACAACTAAATCATTCGCAAAGACAAATGAATGACAAAGCCCTCTAGAGACTACTAATCGACTACTAATCGACTATTTCGTGGCACATAAGAGAATACCAAATTTGTGACCTATTGCTGTAGAATATTTATCTGTTGGCTATAGTATGGTCGCTTAACTTAATTTAAGAGAATTGGTACCCAGAGTAATTACCTAAAATCTGAAACACGTAAAGTTAATTTAGATCAGTAATTTTTTTAAAGGTATTAAAATACTCTGCGAATTATACAAAAACCGAAGAGTACCAATAAGACACTATGCTTAGCGTTAGTGGACTATGAGAAATCTTTTGATTCGATCAAACTTGGGTGGTACTACAGCTCAGTCTCTCCAGCGGTGCTAATTCGACTACAGATTACGGACAGACTACGGATACATCGAGGTGCCTCAGTGTTTGTTAAAAAAACGCCAAAATGACAGTTCGGCTTCAGGATCAAGACTCGAAACCTATCCAACTGCAGCGTGGAGTGAGACAAGGAAAATGTTATCTCTTCTAAATTATCCACAGCTGCGTTGGAATATGTGTTCAAGCTCTTTGGTTGGGAAGGACTGGGCATCAACATCAATGGTAGCTTAGTCATAGCTGAAAACCAGAAAGACCTTATCAAAATGCTTGATGATCTCAGCCAAAGCTTCTCAACAAGTGGGTCTTAAAATGAACAAGGACAAGACGAAGGTTACGTGGAACTCGCCTGTCGCACCCGATTCCAGAACGAGTAAAAGGCTCTGCGCTTCAAGTTGGTAACCAGTACGTAAACCTAGGACAAACAGTCCAGCTTCGAGGAAGGGATTCTCGACGAATCCAGCTCGGCTGGGTAGCGTTCGGAAAGCTACGGAACATTTTCTCATCCAAAATACCGCAGTGCCTCAAGACGAAAGTTTTTAATCAGTGCGTGTTTCTGGTGATGACCTATGACACAGATACGTGGTTGCTAACAATGGGCTTAAAGTCATCCAAATGGTGATGGTGACAGAGAAAACTTTGCGCGTAGTTTCTCTGTGTGATCACATCAGAAATGATGAGGTCACTGATATAGCTCGAAGAATCGCCAGCCTTAAGTGACAGCGGGCTGGGCACATTGCTCGTAGAACCGAGGGACGATGGGGCAGTAAGGTTATCGATTGCCAACAACGGACCGGACGACGCCTGCAACAAGGTAGACCTGCGAGCAGCGCAAGACCGGTTGTTGTGGAGATCCTTGGGGGAGGCTTTTGTCGAGCAATCGACGTGCACGAGCTGATAATTATAATGATGATGATTAAAAAACTCACTCATTAATTAAGAACCATTAAGTATTTGTAAGTGTGTGTGTGTGTGGGGAGGGAGTCGATCATGTTGTGGTGTTTATTGGCAGTAAGTTGGTATTACTAGAAGTTGATAAAAAAAAACAAGTCCTGGAATTTGTAAATAGGTACCTAATTTATGGAAAAACATGGCTTGTAAGTTGTGGACCCTCTGTCACCTGACTTCTCACTTCTGGATACGTTTTTAGTTTAGGTGCATATTTTGATTATAGATATTTAGTAAAAAATGTTTTAATACTAAATATATAGTCCCTCAGCTCACACACTATACAAATATAAATTAATAAAAATATCGCAAAATAATATGACGATTACTTATCGATTTCTCGTAATGTAAGTAAAGATGTTTTAATATGTAAAAACACTTTTGTAATACTGTTGTGATTGATAGCTTTTTATACAGGATATGAGATTTTCAGTACTTACTTCCGCTGATGAGTGACTTAATTGCAGTTTTCGTAAAACTTTGCGTCAAAATTGCGCCTTGCGCACGCGTCAATTTATAGCTTTTAGTATCCTTACTGCGTTCATAATAAGGAATAGTCATTGTAAGAAATGAGGTATTCCTACTTATAAATACAGTTTAATATTTTTACTGTGTTTATGTTATGGACACCTAATCAAATTCATGTTATTTACCAATTGTAAACCACAGTAAGAGCGCTTACTGCACTCATGTTTAGGATTGATGGATCTTACTGTGTTTATGGCCTCTGTTTTTTGTACTTCTAAGGCAGCTAGCGAAAAACGGGTCTTTGATTCAGATAGAGCTCGTTTCAAGGATTCCAAATATGTAAAAAAAAATTTTTGGCATTTTCGAGTTACTGTGTTTATAATTTGGAGGGCAGTATGGCTGGTTTCACTAACACCTTGTCATTGATATTGCTTACTTATTACAAGAAACTAAATTAATGAGTGGATAAATTGAAATATTGATTGGGGTATTAAATAAAATTTGTTTTTTAAATAGAACAAAAATAGGTAGATCAATTTTTTTACCTGTTTTGTGAAAATACCTAATTTAAAATAAAACCTTCCTATCCTCAAACAAAAACTAAGTAGGTACAAAAAAAAAATATTTTGTTCCTTTTTTCAATCTGTACAAATATAGGTTTCTTAGTTTTTTCGTATTTTTCTCATCATTGATATAGCATTTTAGTACCCATTAAAAATACTAGATTATATTCAGTTATTTTCAATACTAGCCACAAGTAACAGCTACTGTACAGGCACGATAACGAACCTTATTCAGTGTTTTTCAGGAAGCGGACGACTCTCCGCGTTTTTATCTAAAACTCGACATTTTATCCACATATTGATAGAAATCCACTATTTTATACTAGATTTTTTGCTATTCCCAATATTTTCTAGAGAGTTATACCGAAATTCTAGAGAATTATACCTTTTAGCACGTTTTCACGTTGTCTATCCATATCGGTGTGTTAAGTATATTGTGTGGTGTGAAGTATAAAATAATTGCGTATATTTTGGTGTTAATCTGGGTGTTTTTGTGTGAATCTTCTCTTTCAAAATAATTTTCTTCAAGATAAGCTTTCAAGGTAAGCTTTTAATTTATTATTTTATGTAACTTTACTAATTTGCAATAAGAAAAAGAAGCTTTTTTTTCCAAAAAAAAGATGCCTTTTTTCAAAATATTAGTAATAGATGTTTATAAAAAAAATAAAGGAGCTAAAAATCACACTATTGATGTGATACTGGATGTTTTTCCATTGTCTATTTCTAATCTTCTTAATCGATTTGTGTAGCATTTAGATTTATTTGTTCAGGATTTACCAATAAAAGCTTCTAAGCAAAGTAGTCCCATTTAACGGTATCTACTGAAATCTGGATTCTATCTATGTAGGTATGTACTACGTTTAATTTAAAAAAATATATAAGAAAGCAGGTACTTATCTAAGTACTAATGAATTTCTTAATTCAAAAACCTACATAGGTACTTAAAAAATAAGAAAATAGGTAGATAAGTTAACGATGGTTCAAGATGAGAAGAGAAGAAAAGCTCCAAAAAATCTTAATTCGATTCATGTTTCTACGGAAAAGTTGTTCAGCATCATGAGTAGATCTTTATACCTTCGGAAAAGTCGTTTTTCATTAATTGAAATACTATCTATATACAGGGTGTAACAGAAAGGAGGTATAAAGCCGAAACACAGCGATAGTCCCCATGAAACTGGACAACTTTCCCCAAGGAACATGGGTCGTAACTCCGAAAATATTTTTGGATCGCCCATACTATCTCGATCAGCTGATCGAACATTTTGTATGGGGAGGCGAAATTATTTTTTTAGAATTTCGACCCATCATGTTTCTTGTGGAAAATTGTTCAGTTTCATGAGGACTATCGCTGTGTTTCGGCTTGATACCCCCTTCCTGTTACACCCAGTATTACCTAGCTGTTACACCTATATAGCGTGAATTTAAATTAGTGAACGATAAAAAAGGATAAGCATGTACTCGTGATAACAAACAACTTTTACTATGGGACCAAGTTCGAAATCATTCAAAAAATTTGGAACTCCCCAAACAAAATGTAAGCTGAATTTCTTTCTTATGATTTCGACCTTGGTCCCATAGTAAAAGTTGTTTGTTATCAGTAGCACATTCATATCCTTTTCTATCGTTCACTAATTTAAAGTCACCCTATAGATAGAGTATTACTTTATACAATCTCCGTTTAAGCTCGAGGCAAAAGATGAATAAATTAAAATTATGATTAAAGCCGCCTTCAAAGGAATTTAAAATCCGTCTCATGATTTCATTATTTTAAACGAATCTGACAAAGTGGTATTTAGTTTCTTAATCCTTTCTTTATAAGGTAAAAAAATGGATTTCATCTTAATAAAAAAAAAAACATTTATGACAAAGGCCAAGTCGGGAGTAGGTTCCCTAAAAGGACGTGCATGTATGAGGCGACTGATGAATGTGGATGAGGCGAAGGTGTTTGTATCGTAGCAAGTGGAGGGAAGTGGTCTCTGCCTACCCCGATGGGAGAGAGGCTTGACCGATATGTAGACCTATGACAATCTTAGCGTGTCAAGCAAATATTCACGAGCAATCAGTGACGCGCGAGGCGTGTCAAAACCAAAATGTAAAATTAAACTAAAATAAAATGTTGGATCATAGATCTATGGAGTCAATAATATTGGATTATAATATTAGGACAATGATTTGTTTTCTCGTCTAATAGGGCGTCTTCAGACTACCGTTTTCTCTCGTATAGGTACCTACGCTCGTTTTTTGAAGCGCTTGTACGCGCGTATACACGCGTCTTTTGCTCGTACGAGCGTCGACACGCTTCTAAGCTCATATAGTTCATGTCCACCGGTTTGAGATTATACGCGCGTCCGATTTTTTGAGAAACATCATTGAAAGAAAGGTTGAGGGAAAGAGGGGCAGGGGAAGACCGCGACGTACCTACTTCACTCAAGTGAAGGAGAAAGTTAACGTCATATCGTATCAAGAAGTCAAGGCACTGGCAGAGGATAGGCCTAAATGGCGAATACTCCACCGACAAGAGTCTAACTCTTAAATAAGTATAATGATGATGATGTAGCGCGCGTGTACGTACGTACGCCCGTATGCAGAAAACGACCGTGTACGTGCGTTTATCAAGCTTATGTTTACACGTAAGGCTGAAAACGCTCATAGTCAGTTTTCTTAGATCAAATAGGTACCTATATGTAGGTATATCATTAAAATTATTCAAGGTATCGTTTTGCCTAATTAGCTATAGGTATACCTACCTACTATAAGTGTTTGTCTGTAAATTTCCCTATTTCCTATATTATATATAAATAAATAAATGATAAGTATAAATAAATAATGAGTGCAATACCCCCTCCTAAAACCACTGTTCTACACCATCACACACCTTAAAAAACAACTTTTAAATGTAAAAGGCACCCGCAGCTGCAGAATTGAACAACTTCCAGAGTTAAATCGTTCACAAACTCCAAACTTCTTTATCTTCCGTTTTATTTACTACTTTGGAATAATACAGAAGTTTAAAAGGCGCTCGGAAGCTTTACCGATAAAAATCCAATAGGAAACGTGACAATGCTTTTAAATTGCGAATTTTATTACTTATACGCTTTTATGTTACCATAGCTTTTATAGGTTAGGTATAACAGCTAAAAAGCAGCTTAAGTAACCCTATACTCGACCTTATCGAATAAGCAGAATTAAAAATATGAATAGGTACCTACCATACCTACCTTCCATATAACTACCAACCTATTTGGTATGTTAAAAAAGAGCAACCCAACAGAGTTTCTTGCTAGATTCTTCTCTGAGGAAAACTACCTTGTGTATCTATAAATGAATAGCATTGACAGACTTATTTCATGTACCTACCTACTAACTACGTACCTAAGTACATATTTGCCTACGAAATAAAAATTAGGTATTTGAGTCTTATTGTTATTATTATAGGCTAGGGCAATCATAGCACACAATCATGGTCTTCGCGCAGTTTATACGTAGGGTACCTATCTTTAAATCTTTCTTCGTCCATATGACTTAAAACTGTCTTGCTTAAAACACCGTTCCCACTCAGATGGCGCCAGCCAAGTTCGGCCTATTCAAGAGTCGGAGTAGAGAGCAACCTGACCAGCCACCTTCCACGGAGAACCTGCTGCAGAACAGCAACAGCTTTGATAATGGTAGGTACTACCTACTTGTTGAAAACTGTACCTATTTAAATTATTGAAAAAACGTTGAAAAGTATGATAATTACAGTCGTATCTTTCCTTTGACAATATTCCGTTTTTTGCTGGATTTTATTTTCAAATATAGGTCCTTAGGTACTTACTGTGGCATCTTCAAAAAAATGCATTCTAAAATAGGTACTTAGTAGGTATACCTACCTAGCGTATATCAGCTACAATATGGCAAGTTTCATCTAAATCAGTTCAATAGTTTTAGCGTGAAAGAGTAACAAACATCCTTACATCCATCCATCTGTCAATTTGCAATTTATAGCGGCATTACTCAGTTTGCAATGCGGTTAATATAGCTAGATCTCAATCTTTATCTGTGTGACATTGTTACTCGGTTGAGTTGCTCCTCCATAACTCTGGTCTCTTCCACAGTGGGCACCCCAATGTCTCCAATGCCATCAACCAGCAAAGGATTAAATGAAGACTTCGCTCCTGAAGACTTCTGCGACTTGCGGCTGGACAGCGAGGATGACGAGGTAAGGCGATAACGGTTTCTTTTATAAGTAAAGTAGGAATGGAAGGCTGATTTTATGACTGGCGCTGGATAGATACAAGTCAACGCTGACACGCGGACTTCTAATATTCGTACTTATACTTATGCGTATTTACAAGTCAGCGCTAAGTTCCCGCTACTGCTGAACTCACTTTAAAGCACGGGTTTTTTTTCAGATCTACGCTGACTTGTCTCAATTTCGACGCCAGTCAATTACCCTGTAGGTTTAAATCTGCCTTTACTGGGCTGTAATATGTGCTGTAATCACGTAAAGAAGACAACATGATATCATGACCCGTATGCTTGTTAAGAACTGTAGAAAATGGAAGAGGGAAGATGATAGGGCACTTGATACGACATGACGGTTTCTTGAGAAACATTATTGAAGGAAAGGTTGAGCGCAAGAGAGGCAGAGGAAGGCCGCGACGTACTTACTTCACTCAAGTAAAAGAGAAAGTTAACGTCATGTCGTATCAAGAAGTTAAAGCACTGGCAGAGGATAGGCCGAAATGGCGAACACTCCACCTACAAGAGTCTAACTCTTAAATTAAATGATGATGATGCTAAGCGTACCTACTGAAATAGGTGGTAAGTATGTATCTACAGATTGTGGCGTAGAAAAAAACCACTCATCTCTTTTCATTACTTCCCCCTAATACCTCACATCTAGAGCTCTTAAGCCGTAATAAAACAGTTTTTATGTCTCCAAGAAACCATTTAATTACATTTTTATTGTACATTATGTAATGGACATTATTTACGAGGTTAGTTTATGGTTACGTTATATACTTCAGGAATTTTGCAACAGGGTTTTTACATTAGTGTAATTTAGTGGGATTACATTAATTGTGAAGATGTTCAAGTCTTACCCCCTTATTACAAAACGAGTTTTATTTATAGTCCTAGAATAAACTCAGATAAATGACGTTTCGGCTATAGATAAAATGTCAAAAAATGACTTTAGTCCTAGAACTATCTTTAAAACTCGTTTTGTAATAAGGGGGTTAAGGTCCATCCAAGATCATTTTAATTTAAATGAGCATATTATATTGGGTCCAATTGATTATGAGAAAATGGATTAAAGTCCTATTTATTACATTATGCAAATCATTGACTTCATAGATCTATGACCCAAGATATAATTTTGCTTCAAAATTAGATGATTCATCTACCCCAGATGGATTTCCCCACGTTAAAAAAAAGGTACCTACCTATACTTATCATATCAACTGTACCTACCTACTCCATTTATAAAACTCATATATCTCCATCTACGATAGAGGTAGTAAACACGAGAAGTAACCAACTCATGCGTCAAGAGGGTAGTTTCCAGTTGCTTCCACACGTAATTTTCCGCGTCAGTTCGCCACTGTGATTGGCTGGGAACAGGGCCGTTTCAGGTATTTATTTATTTATTTATTTATTTATAAAACACACATAACAGATTACAGTCAATAGTAAGTTAAGTACATGTTAAAGGATTATATGAACTAGACTATAATCCACTGAGAATGTATGCTAGTAGAAACATTATTTTTAGGTGAAACGAACGATACAATTTTCTTGATTGACTTATTCTAACTAAGGAAATAACTTATACAAAAATACTATGCCAAAAAATGGTCATATTTAACATGACCTGATTTTAGATAAAATTAAAATTGAGAATTATGTAGATAGCAACAATTAATCAAAATTTGTTAGGTTAATCTTGTCTAAATGCTTCTTAAATTGCCTGAAATCGCTATTAAACACATCAATCTCCGAATCAGAAAGTACACTAATAATGTCGTTATATTGTCGGCACATTCGGCTAATTGGATTATAATAAGAAGTGTTGTTAGCATAAATGCCAAGTGTAAAAGGTTTAGGATTGCGGAAGCGGTAATTTATATTTATGTCGATCTGCGAAATCAAAAATGGGGAATCAATGTTGCCATGTAGAATTTTGTGCAGAGTAAGTAAATTATGTAATTTGCGGCGGTTTTCAAGAGATACAAGTTTAAAATGAGATAAAAGGTTACTGTAGTTTCGCTGATTACGCTGAAGATGGTGGCGATATGATAAAAATTTTAAGCAACGTTTCTGGATACGTTCAATACGATTGGTGTGAACGGCATAAAAAGGTGACCATATTACAGAGTTGTATTCTAAGATGGACCGAACTAAGCTGTTAAATAGATAAATTGTACTAATTGGTTTTTTGAAATTTTTTGTAGTGCGGACTATGAACCCAAGCAAACTCGAGCTTCTACTTACAACACTATCGAAGTGCGCACGAAAAGTTAATTGGTCATCTAAAATTACGCCCAGATCCTTTGCCACTGTTTTACGCTCTAGGTTGGAATTATTTATTTGGTAACTGAAGTTAAATTTATTTATATTTCTTGTAAAGCTAATCACAAAACATTTACCAACGTTAAGAAACATGCTATTACTAGAACACCAATCAGAGATAGTATCTAGGTCGTTTTGTAATTTAGTAGCATCGTCTAAAGTTCTGATTTGATTATAGACCTTTAAATCGTCAGCATAAAGTAAACAGTGGCAGTGTAGTTTCGGAATGAGGTCATTTATGAACGCGATGAAGAAGAGTGGACCCAGGTGAGAACCTTGGGGAACACCGGAAGTGACAAATTTGGGAGTAGAGTAATCTCCTTTAAGGGCAACTAGTTGACTACGATGAGAAAGGTACGAGGTAATCCAGCGAAGTAAATCTCCATGAATTCCCATACCCTCTAGTTTTCTGCATAAGGTGGAATGACATACCTTATCGAAGGCTTTGGAGAAGTCAGTGTAGACAGAGTCAACTTGTACTCTCGTTGCAAACGCATTACAGAGATAGTGTTTATATTCGAGGAGATTGCTAGTCGTCGATCTCATCTTAATAAAGCCGTGTTGTTGAGGAGAAATTAAAGGTTTCAAATGAAAGTAGAGAGTATCATAAACAACGGACTCGAACAATTTGGCTAAGCAAGACAGAATACTTATAGGTCTGTAGTTTTCACAGCACGACCTATCACCGGATTTAAATATTGGTATAATGTGAGCAGTTTTCCAAATCGACGGAAATGTGCCGGACTTTAACGATTTATTAAAAATTATGCTCAGAGGCGTAGACAGCTCAACACCACAGCGCTTAATAAGTAAAGGTGGAATGCCATCAGGACCAGAACCCTTATGGATATCTAGTTTTTTTATTTTATTAAAAACCTCTTTAGCAGTAACACTAAGAGAATTAATAACTTGCACCCCGAGAAGATCATTCTGGTTAATAGAAGATGAGGAAGGGCTACTATTCAGAGGCTGAAAAACCGAACTAAAATAATTAGAAAAAAGTTCGCATACTTCCTTTCTGTCAGAGGCCGTTAAATTGCCATATTTCATTGTCTGTGGTATGGAATTAGATGAGCCCTTTCTGCTATTAACATAAGACCAAAAGTGTTTTAAGTTGTCGGGGAGAGAGTCTTCTACCGAGGCTACAAAATTGTTGTAACAAGATTCAATCAACATTTTACTGCGTTTGCGTAATAAGCTAAAACTATCATAGTGGCGAGGGTTATCAGTTAATTTATACTTCCTATGAAACTTAAGTTTTTCTGTGATACAGCGTCTCAAGCTGGGTGTATACCAGCAGGGAAATTCCTCTGTATTATTAGATGTGAGAGGCGTGTACTTACTAATAATTTTATTGAGATGGAAGTAGAAGATTTTAACATCGTCGTTCACATCCGAGGATGATAAGATCTCAGACCAATTCAGATTATCTATTTCCAATCTTACGTGATCGAAGTTACATTTCAAGAAATTAAGACGCGGTTGTTTACGCTTACGCATAGTTTTATAAGTAGAGCTAGGAACAGATATTTTAAGGGGCGGGTGATGATCGTCTGGGCGTGATAGAGCATCATCTGGACTAACAGTAATATCACCGAGAGTTGAGAAAACCAAATCTAGACAACGGTCATTGCTATTTTTAATGTGATTGAACTGGTGAAAGTTACATAAAGTGGCGAACTCGCTCAAGATTATAGATTTGTTATCTCTTGGAGTAGAAGATGACACCCAATTTAGTGCCTTACCCCCTTATTACAAAGAGTTTTATTTATAGTTCTAGAACTAACTCAGTTAAATGACTTTTAGTAGTTTTTGCGTGAAAGAGTAACAAACATCCATCACACACAAACAAGATGACTTGAAACACATTTCAAACGTATTGAACCGAACGTTCAGCGGCTGGAGTAAATGTATGCGACGTAATTTCGGCTGATGTATCATAGGTGACTTAAAACACATTGCGAGCTTATTGAACCGAACGTTCAGCGGCTGGAGTAAATGTATGCGACGTAATTTCAGCTGATGTATCATAGGTGACTTGAAACACATTGCGAGCGTATTGAACCGAACGTTCAGCGCGGTACGCTACGCAGGTGTGACCGTAGATAAATGACCCCCTGCACGACTTTTTGAATTGGCCACATTATACTTTATCTAAAGGCTAGTTTTCACTTTGTGTAGTGCGAGTGCAGGTGTGAAGTGCGAGTAGTGTCCAGAAAAAGTGAAAATCAGCCTTAAAACATTACAAACATTTGTCATAGATCAATATAATTTGGCCAGTTTAAAAAATACTTCAGGGGGTCCCTTATCTACTAACAAACCGCACTAGAACCGGCCCAGTCTTTCAATAGTCAGTAGGTAAACAAATATTGATATTCGCATACTTTCAGGTTTCCGAGAAGAAGACGCCAGTACGTCGAACTAGTTACAGCAACAAAATGGATGATTATCAGGTAAGTACTTACAAACATAGAGAAATCCATAAAAATAAATAAATAAGATATTTGGTTATATGAAAATGAAAAGTGTTTTATTCAAAAATAGGCAAAATTCATTACACTTTTTTGATCTAAAACTACTAACTACCTGTATAGCCGAGAGGAAGAAAACAGCAAGAAATCTTCGGCACAGGGCCTATATCTTTTTTTAAATCAACACACTTATACAGTTACATATGGTAACACAATATAATATAAATTCGCAATTAGTGTTAAAACATATCCTTGAGTAATAAGCTGGCCGAAGGATGGGTAAAGGCACAGCCATTAGGAAGGGAGGATGAGGAAGTTAAGAGTCAAATTTAAATGAACCTGGATATCATAACTAGGGTTATATAATAGGGTTGGTCTTGGCTTTCTGGGAACTGTCTTTCTATATGACTGGGTAGGAGGGTTTGGGGATTTGGAAGGACTAGGAAATCTGGCAGGACCAGACCTAGAACGGGATGCGTCGGCATAAGACCGCCGTACTTTACTCTTTTCGACGTTTAAGGACCTGGGTAGCAATTCTGTTAAATTAAGTTAAGCGACCTAACTATAGCCAACAGATTAACATTCTACAGCAATAGGTCACAAATTTGGTATTCTCTTAAGTGCCACGAAATAGTCGATTATTAGTCTCTAGAGGGCTTTGTCATTCATTTGTCTTTGCGAATGATTTAGTTGTCGATGTTGCCAATATTTAATAAAATTATTGTTCGAAGAAATTGATCAACCGATTGATAGATTTTTTTCGACCTAGAATAAGCTTAGACATACTTTAAAATACAGAATATTTATTTCTATAAGATTTACATGCATTTTTTGCATAAATTGCACGTTAATTTTCGAAAAAACACCGAAATAGTGTTTGGGTGACCGAACGACTGAACGACGGACGACCGAACGAAATGCCATTAGAGAACAACTATCAAATAGCGAAGAGAATACCGTTTGGAATTGCCACTCATGTGACATTGCGGAGTAGAATACCGATTATAGCGTAAAGTAGTAAAATGTACGGCCGATCGCTGTCCACTGTCAACTTATCTGTTAAGAGAATACCAAAATGGGTAAAATCATACAATTCACATTCTAGAGAGACAACATTTTTCATTTGGTAATTAGAAGAATCCGGCCCAGTTCATTTGTAATTTTCTGGTTATGACCTGATATGTTCTGAATTCGACCACTTCTTATGCTTCTTGGAACGAGATGTTCTAGACGGCTTGATACATTTTAGCTTGAGAGGTATCGTTAGATTCGTATTTACAATGAGTGACACTGGGTCAATAAAAAAAGCTTTTCTTTATAAAAAGATTAGGTTATCAATTTCTTTTTACTGTCCTCAGATGAACTACCACCCGCTGAGGAACCAGTCCTCGCACACAGACGTGTCGTCAGTGTCCACAGCACACGACCACAATCACCGCTACGACGACGGAGACTCCACGCTCGCGCTCGAGCTAGACAACGATGGCGCCTCTACTTCTGCTGATTGTAATTCTTTGCAGGTAAAAAAAACCGGCCAAGCGCGAGTTGTACTCGCGCACGAAGGGTTCCGTACCGTTCACTACTACTATGCGCACGACGGACAGACGGATAGATGGCCAGACGAACAGACGGATAGACGCACAGATGGACAGACGGACAGCCGAGGCTCAGTAGTAGGGTCCCGTTTTTACCCTTTAGATACGGAACCCTAAAAAACTTAAGAAATAAGAAAAAGAAAGGGAAGATAGAGTTGCCAGTTGCCTGGAAGATATTGCCTGCCACCTAGCAATAAGGCCGCCTGTTGCTTCTTATATTCTTGTTTGTGTCTGTACCTTATATCTTTGTGTGCAATAAAGAATATTTTGTATTGTATTGTAAATAGAAACTTAAGACATGTTTAGTCGATACATAATAAATACGTCCCAACTTCCCAACAGTTCGACGACACATCCATAGCGCCAAGCGAGGATTTGTCAGTGTACTGCGGAACCCTGAAGAGGCCAAAGAAGAGTCGCTCCAAGGAGGAGAAGTTTCTCAGGGACTTCGATATGTGGCAGGCCAGCAATGTGGAAGTTATGCAGGTAAATGTTTTTTTTAAGAGAAGTCTTTTACTTTATCATCTTCATTTTAAAAACACTGTTGCTGGTGGAGTCTCCACCATTCTGTTTGCCAATATGTGCCTTACGTTTACTGCAGACGTTTATTACAAAACTAGCTTATAAATTAAAGCCCAATGAGTGAATTGCTTATTAACCCATAAAATAAACGTATTTTGACCAAATAACTTAGCGTAACTAAACACGCACTAAAGCAATATAATAAAGTTTCCCAAGTAATACAACCCGCGCGGTATTTCATCTAATTTCATGGAGTTTTATCAGCGGTTCCGTGCGAGCCGTAACGAGCCAATTAAAGGAATACCTTCAGAGTAGGGTTACCACTCGATCGAAAGCCGAAGCGGAATTTGGGACAAGTGCGTATTCAAGGACGCAAATTGAATGTTTTTTTTTTAATACCTCGTACTTTTTATTGATTCTGTTATTTATTTATTTCTTTCTTATTGATTTTGCTTCAAAGGCAATAGCTTATTCTTTGAGAAAACTGGTTTTTTTAAAGCGCTTTGCCATCACCGTAAGAAAAGATTTTCTAGAAGAAGGAAAGGAGGCTTTCTTGTCCAGTCGTGTTAGTAAAAAAAGTATTGGTAGAATTGTTATTTAAAATACCTGTATCTAAGCAAACTTGCCATTTTTTGGTAGTATTAAGTTTAGTACACTGTTGCAAGTAGGTATCTACTGGTATAAAGAAACTTAGATTCCACAATCAACCATAATGTAAAAACTAAAAAGCATACATATCATGACCCACTTTCTCAAACAATACATAGAATAGCCAACAGTCCACTATAACAACTTTACTATTAACAACCCTACACGTGCGAGAAAGTCCTCGACAAAGTTCGCATTTCACTTGTCGAGCGTTCAGCGAATCAGAAGTTGTGGTGCTCGAAAACAATACGCGACTCAAGTACCTCGTTAGTCGGCGAGTACACTCGAATCAAATGAAAACGCAGCTTAAGGTTTTACCTTACCAACTTTCATGTGTCTCAAGACTTCGAGTGCGATTCACAATTTTGTACCTACTTGTTCATGTTAAGACGGAATTAGGGCTTTGGTTTTTGCTTGGAAGGTCGTAATTACGTAACTTGACAATTTAAAAAATATATATATCACGGTTTCAGATTTAGAATAAGTAGCTATCAGAAAAAACAAAATCTTTAAATATTTAAAACCTGTAGATCATTGGTTTCAAGGGCGGATCCAGCTATGGCGCCAGGAGGGCACATATAAAGAAATTTATTTTTTTTAACTTAGAACAAGAATGAGTTGAATTTTAGTCGTTTCGATTCCGATTGAAGATACGTCTTGCTAGGCGTTAAGGCTGCAATCGCAACTGCGAACGGTGAAAATCCTGAAAATCTGGATCCGCCGTTGATTGGTTTGCATATGAAAATAGAAAGCAGCTGGCAGTAAAACAATGATAAACTCGTATCATTGATAACTCTCAGCAGTGGGCAGCTGTAGGCTGAAATTATGATAATTGATTACTTTCCATTTCATAAAACAAATGACAAAACAAAAAACAAAAGACATACTTACCTTACTACTGTTTAATATTTTTAGGGGTCCCAAAATACAGGGTATCCTAATTTGGACTCCTGTCTCTCGCATTGTATAACTGCTTAATTAAGTAATAAGTATATAATTGCTACTGTAAATAGGTACCTAACTAAGTAGGATTATATCTATTATGTGAGAGAAAATAAATATTTTCGGAATTTTTACAGAACCTGCTAAGCCGCAGTGGAACCCTCGACGAGCAGATCAAATGGGAGGCAATAGCAACAGCCCGTGGTCTTTGCACTCTCACAGATAGCTGCACCTGCCCGGACTGCAAGAGGACAAAGTTCTTAGCGCACGTCAGCGACGGCGATGGCGGCATGGGGGCAGCGCCACTCTTTAACGCGATTAATGTAGGCTGTAGTATACAGTGAAGAGGATATCACAATTTGATGTATTAGATGTTTTCTATGGGTATTTGAAAATACAAAATATTTTCTGTGAATCGATGAGATCTTCATTAGTAGTAAGTGTGCGGTCACATCTGCGTAACGTACCGCGCAGAACGTTCGGTTCAATACGCTCGCAATGTGTTCATGTTCAAGTCACCTATGACACATTAGCTGAAATTACGTCGCATACATTTACTCCAGCCGTGGAACGTTATGCGCAGTACGTTACGCAGGTGTGTCGCGATCCTAATACATAAGTTTTCGAAGCAGCGATGTGTTTATTGGATGTTTTAGGTTCTATGTTAGTATTTAAGGTAAGATTTGGTAATTATATAAGGACCTATTGAAAGAAAGGTACGATATAAGGTGCTTTTCCACCAGAGATGTACTATGACATAGCCGTGGATGCGTTTGATATCTACTTATCATCATTGGTGGACATCTCTAGTGGAAAAGCATCCATAAAGTTGGAAAGAATTTTAAGCAAATGTAACTTCTATGACACACATAACTTTAAAATCAATTCTCGCTTAAAATCTAAACCCAGACTTTATCTCAATACTCAATCATTTATTGCACTCCACAGGTTTTTACAGATCTTATAAACAAAACAACCAAATGTGGACCCTGATTAGGGCACTGTCTAATCCATACGATGCAAGCAAATCTTTTTAAAAGAGAAATAGCAAAGAATTTAGGTCTCTACAACCTAGTTTTTATTCTTAACATCTTTACATCTTCTAGATTATAATGTAATGTAATTAAATATATCTATGTGTATAGAATTAGGTAGCTACCCCTACCTGTAACTTTTTGTAACTATTTTCGTATTGTCCTTAACTACCTAGTGCCATACTAAAGACCAAAAAAAAATTTAGGTATTATTTTGTACTGATCCTTGTGCAATTAGATTTGTGTGTTACTAAAGTCTTAAATTGACTTATTCTTCGATCTGATGACTGTGCGGTCAGCTACATTAATTTAATACAGGGTGGTCAAAAATGACCAATGGTGAGTGAGGAATATTACTTACTTGTCAAAATTGTTATTGTCAAAATTAACGAATGGCAAATACGCAAGCCGCGTTACCTACGCCAATTTAAAAAAAAACGAGAATGTATTGGGTAAGTTTTTTTGTGATATTTTTGCTTTCTCAAATTAGGAACAACTTACCTATCTTTTTGCAAAAAAAGACATCAGTATTAGGTACGTACCAATTGTAGGTAGGTACCTACTAAATTTTCAAAATTACAACGTATTGTAGCTGACTGAAAAATAAATTCTTATTTATATAGGATCTAGTCTTGGAATGACAATGGCCTCTTTGTCGGTCGGTGTAAATGTAAAGTAAGACTGATTATTTACATTTTTTAAATCTAAATGTCGTGTTTGTACCTTTTAGATAATTCCAGTGCCCTGTATGCCTTCTAGGACTAGTGAATGTTTAAAAAAAATCCAGTTCTCCCATACCGAATTTTAAAAAAATGTTTTTTTTTTATATTTTCATTTTAACTGTCCAAAATTTATTTATCTAATAAAGTTTAAAAAAACTCGTATGGATGCCAAAAAAATACACAAAAAAAATTACGAAGTGTTTATTTTCTACTAGGTACCTATTTAAGTCAATTTTTCGTACAAATATACTATGTATTTTCATATTTAAAACCGTGACGTGTTTTTTTTCTTGTCCGTTTAGTAGTAAATGAATGTCTAGATATAAAATATAGTACTTATGTGTAGGTATATCTATAAAATGTGATGATATTCAAAAAAATGACGATTATATTATATTAATTAAGTACCTAGGTATTGAATAATACTCAAAATTTAAATAAGTTTCTTGATAGGTACATATTAAGAGCTTAACTTTATATACCTACACTTTTCGCTTTCGTGTACCTATTCTTTTCTTTTATAATGTATTTTTAACTTACTTTAATTAAATAGTATTTATTTTATTTCACAATATTTTGAAACACTATATTTAAACAATTTGCTACCTAATCCTGTCATCCATAGTCCTAGTTTTGAATATCATGGCAACATGAAAAATATCCGTATTTTTAAGTACAATTTCTTACTGTGTGTTTTTATACTAAACTATTTAGAAAAAAACTATTACACTTAGCTTGTACCTTACTTATGCACTTTATATAGACTTTATAGCCTTCTTACAGTTCCTATGTAGATATTTGTTGTGATTTTTTTGTATTCAGATTAGCACATATATTTTATCTGTTTTTATTTATAATTAAAGTACCTAATTACTTATTAAGCATGTCTTGTATGTACTTACTACACGTAAAATAATTATTTGTGTTGTCAATTGATGTTAAGTAGCAGTGAATATTGTTCGCATAAAATTGTGTTGTAATAAATAATTGTGACGTACTGAAATGTTTTTAATTACCGTTGAAAAAAAATTACAACCTGTATGCACCCTGTATGATTAAAAAAAGTCGAAAACCGGTAAATCAAAAAAGATCCAAAACCTCATTCTTCAAGCTTAAAATTAATAAAAGTATAAAACGTTTGTCTATGATAACAACAGTCACGATCCTTTTCATTATCAACTTTTAATACAACGCTAACTTTTTCTATAAAAATATCTTAAATTAATAATCAGTGCTTTAAATTTTACAAATCGCTGTCATCAAATTATTTTTATAACATTTTTATTTCGTAATTAACTTTTTGTTCTGTTCAAATATTTTATTGAACAGCAAACGTTCCGTTCCACCAAATAAATCTCTAAAATTGTCAAGTTGTTGTCAAGCGCAGCGCAACGAAAACAATACCGCCGATGTATTTTCGATCGAAACCCGTATTTTACTGCACAAATTAAGTTAAAACTTTAGTGGTTCTTAAAAATGAGTGGTCCTAACGGCATGTTATACGGTGGAGATGAAATTGGCGCGTTAGTGTTCGACCCCGGGCATCATTCGTTGCGAGTGGGTTATGCTCAGGAAGACACTCCAAAGGCTGATATTCCTGCTGTGGTTGGAGTAGGACCAGCCACTCACATCCCGGAGGCTGAAGAAAAGGTCCCTGATGGCAATGTCACTCAGAGCGGTGAGTAAATATTGCTATAATATTATAACCAAACTCAATAATGTTGGTTGTTTAAGTTAGTCAATCCAACTTAAGTTTATTGCGAGAACTCCTGTTTTTTGACAATGTTATTCAACAGTAGCTAATGGACCTTCCAATTTCCTGCATTAGTATATAATATATTAAGCATTTAAAATAATAACTTACAAAATTCTATTATAAATTCGCGTTCCTCTTGTTGGTGGAGTCTATGCCAGTCTGTGTTATTCTCTGCTGTTTGTTTGAGTACCTACCTGATACGATACAACTTCTATTCCAGCTTTTATTTGATCTAAGTATGTAAGTCCTCCGTGATCTCTCTCTCTTCCACCAAATGTTTCACTACCACTTCATATAAATGTTTATTATTATTTATATTTAAAAAATAATTAATATGGCTTACCACATGAGCACAAATGACAGCAGAATTCTACGTAAGCGGTAGCCGTGACGGAAATCGGTTGGATTCATTCGTTTATTCTTATTTCCCATTACCCAACAGGTACAAAAGCAGGTGGTGAACTACGCCACTACATCGACGTCACAGAGCTGCACGTGCCACGTCCCGGGATGGAAGTACACACGTACATGAAGGACGGACAGGTTGACAACTGGGATCTGTTTGAGAAGATGCTGGATTACTGTTACGCTAAGGTATGTTACGGGATACCATTGCATTGTAATTTTCAGAACTTTTTTTTCCACTTATCTTATCTAGCCGTTGTTGTCCCACTGCTGGGCAAAGGCCTCTCTCCTCCTTCGCCATGATTCTCTATCCTGAGCTGCCTCTGCCCAGTCGTTTGTGAAGGTGTCCAGTTCATCTCGCCACCTTTTCCGTGGTCTGCCATGAGATCTTTTGGTGGTCCACTACTATACCATAAAAAAAAGAAAGTGCACGTATGAGATTTATGAATGTGGAAGAAGCGAAAGAAAAGTGGATTGAGAAAGTGGAGGGAAGTCGCCTCTGCCTACCCAAATGGGAAATGAGTCATGACAGATTTTATCTCATAAACTAAACATCCCATCATAAATCTTTTAGCGTTTTAGCAATTAAATTATAAACCTACTAAGTGTTGTCCCTAAACAGGTAACCTTAGAACTTTGAATATAGAATATATAAGGAGATGCCGTACCGTCTGGATCTGCGTGCCTGTTCTGGCGCAAAATGGCTACCTTTTTGTATGGAATTTCTTATCGTTTGACAGGTCATCTACCTTGGCACGCTGTCATGAACTCATTTGTATAAGAATTTCTTATTTATTATTTTTTTCTTATTAAGAAAAAAATAATGTGGCACCTCCTTATATATTCTATACTCAAAGCCTTAAACAGAGTATACCTACGTAAGATTAACCTCTTAAGTGAAATTATTATGCCATTATGTGTACATGCAGTAAATTCACTTAAAGAGCATGCACTGATGGCCGTTAGATTACGAAAATATATTTAAAAAATATGTTTTATTTTCGGTAACATTGTTCTAACGTATCACTTTCTAGTTATCCTAATCTAATCTATTCATTCGTGCCCCACTGCTGGGCAAAGGCCTTGTTGTCCTAATGAAATAAATAAATCTTCAACAGGTAATCCGCTCGCCCTCAGAACACCACCCAGCACTATTCACAGAGGCAGTATGGACGCAGCGACCGGCCCGCGAGAGGCTAGCCGAGCTTCTGTTTGAGAAGTACCAGGCGCCAGCGTTCTTCCTCGTCAAGAACGCCGTGTTGGCTGCATTCGCTAACGGGAAGTCGACGGCGTTGGTGTTGGATGCTGGAGCCAGTCAGACGTCTGCTGTGCCTGTTATTGATGGGTAAGTTTGAGGTGTAAATGTATTAAGAATTCATAATTCTAGTGGATGAAAATGAAAAATCATTTAATCCTGTAGGTTTTGATTTGACAACACTTAGGACGGGTCATTTTTTAAAGTTAACGCTAGATTCGCAAGAGTGCAGTTTTCCCCAGAGAAGAACCTAGCAAGAAACTGTACGGTTGCTCTTTTCAATTTAAGTTTTACAAATCTCAGGCATAAACACTGAAACAAACAATAAAATTAATATTTCAAAAGAGCTATACATAAATAAATAATAAAGGGAGAAGGGGCAAAGACTTATAAACAATGATTTCTCCCACCCAGCTACGCCCTGGTGAACGCAGCGTTCCGATCCCCGGTGGGCGGCGACCACCTCGCGAACCAAGCCAAACATATGCTCAACTCTATGCACATACAGATGTTACCCGTTTACAGTATACAGGTAAATATAAATCTTATTTATTTAATAATGCTCTGTTCTCTTTTCTTCCCTTCTACTCTTTTCTGTTCTATATTCTTCTACGTTGTTCTCTTCTCGTTTTTTCTTTTATGTTCTCTTCTATGCTGTTTTATTCTATTGTGTATTCTCCTGTCGTCTCCTCTCCTTGCGCTTTTCTATTCTCTTCTTATAAGTGTTCTTCTATGCTGTGTTGTCCTCTTGTCTTCAACGCAGTTCTATTCTCTTCTATTCTGCTTTACACTTTTTTATTAAATTCTGTTTTCTTCTACCCTTTTCTATTCTTCCCTCTTCTCTTCTGTTCTCTTCTATTATATTCTGTTCTTGAACCCAAGTCTGCTAAATTAAAATACCCTCAGTTGAGTGTCGGCAGAGTGTCAATGGCATTTTTTGACACATTTGGTTGCAATCAGTGCATAAGCCATTGTTTAGCAGAATACCACTTATTTACTTTACACTTTACTTAGTTACACTGATTACTTGGCTTACACTGATTGCAACCAAATGTGTCAAAAAATGCCATTGACACTCTGCCGACACACAACTGAGGCTATTGTAAATTAGGAAACTTGGGACCCTATTCTCTTATATTTTGTACTTTTAAATTACTATCTATATAAAAAATCCCGAACTGCAATGTTAATAATTACTAAATAGACCTCCAATTTCTATCCCACAGAGTAAAGAGGTAATCCGCGAGAGGGAGCGTGCGAGGTACACATTAAAGACCCTCCCGGCCGGCCTCACTCAATCCTGGCAGCAATACATGCTCAAACGACAGTATGAAGATTTCGTACATTGTGTGGCACAGGTAAGGATATGCTATTAAATTATCGTTAGCTTTTGTTGTCAAATCTTGAAAAAAGTTTTATATACAGGTGTAACAGAAAGGGGGTATAATGCCGAAACACAGCGATAGTCCTCATGAAACTGAACAACTTTCCCCAAGGGACATGGGTCGTAACTCGAAAAAAAAAATCGCCTCCCCATATAAAATGTCTGATCAGTTGATCGAGTAAGTATGGGCAATCCAAAAATTTTTTTCGTGTTACGACCCATGTTCCTTATGGAAAATTGTTCATTTTCATGAGGACTATCGCTGTGTTTCGGTATTATACCCCCTTTCTGTTACACCTGTACAGTTCTAGAACTAGCTTAGCTAAATTATGTTTCGGCTGTAGACATGTCAAGGACATGACATTAGTTCTTGAACTACATTTAAATTTTGTAATAACGGGGGAAAATCTGCAATCTCTCTAGGTATCAGAAAGTGCATACGACGAACGTACGGCGGCCACAGCACCGGCTATTCATTATGAGTTCCCTGGAGGATATCATCAGGACTTTGGTCCCGAGAGATTTAAGCTTACTGAGTGCTTATTTGAGCAGAGCGTCGGGGCGCCGCATTTAGGTAAGTTGTGAGGGGTTTGTGATAGTTCAAAAATAATTTGTTGGTAGGTAACTTTTTACACTTGAATTCGTTACAAAGTAAAAATTAAAAATAATAAAAGAAAACATATTAAAGAAGAAGAAGGAAGCTTCCTTCTTCCTTCTTCACGCTGACTTCGGAAGGCAGATTCCCTAGAGAAGAAGCCAGCAAGAAACTCTAGAGGATGCTCCTTTTAAAAGTATTGCTTACAATCATGTTTTAATAAAAAAGAACCTAAATATTATGATCGTCCTTTCGCCCAGCAGTGAGACACGAGTGGTTAAATTAGATTATGTTAGAGTGAAATTAGACTGGTATAATTAGAGAGTTAGAATCTTGTGTGATTTAGATATTTTTAACTTCTTTTGATGTTTTGTATTTTTAAGTAGCTCATTTAAAGTGGTATCCGACTCGATGGACCAAATATTTCGTCCTTACAGCCGGATATATCTTTCGAAAGTATCGGTTTTTTTGAAAGGGCTATACGTCCCTTTTCCCATTATGATACGTAGAGGCTATTCAAGTATTTTGTAAGTTTCTAAGATAAAAGATGCTTTCCAAAGACATATCCGGCTGGAAGGACGAAATATTTGGTCGTTCGAGCCGGATATTAAGTATCTCTTCTCGCGGCAGTGTGCGCGGCGGCGGCGGCGTGCGACGCGGACGCGCGGCCGGCGCTGTGGACGGCGGTGGTGGCGTGCGGCGGCGGCGCGGCCGTGGCGGGCTGGGCCGAGCGCGCGGCGCGGGAGCTGGCGGCGCGCGCGCCCTCCTCGCACCGCATCAAGTCGCACGCCGCGCCCACTGCGCAGGAGCGCCGGTTCGCGGCCTGGATCGGTGCGTGCGTGTCTACTACACACACACACACACACACAAACTACATCGACAATCATCTAGCTCAGGAGGAACTCCAAACCTTATTTTGTCAACCGCCCCGATTTGAGAATAAATTATCTTTTAGCCCCATATTTTCACCTACTTTAAATTCATAAACCTCTTCACAACACAACGCCCCCATTTAGTTCAGGGTCTCACACCGCACCCCTTAGGCCTACGACGCCTACGAGGGGGCGTTGTCGACCACTTTAGGAAACACTCTTAGCTTCACGGTCCACAGACGCAAGAGTCAAAACAAATTCCCAAAACTTTACTAAAAAATAAAAACTAAAAAAATTCAACCTCAACTCAAAAGCATAACGCACATATTACTTCTATCTGTTTGATTTGATATTTTAAATTACCTATTGTCCGATCTAATATTTAAAAAAAAACCAAATACGCGAAAATTCAGAAAAAATATAGCTTATTTGCTTTAACTCTGCAGCTGTAGTAACGCATTCTAAGCGAATCTCCAAAATTTAACATATGAAATTAAACCTTAACAGTATAACGCACATATTACTGTTATAATATTTAAAATAAAAGACGCGCGCATTCCCTCGAATTTAGACATGAAAAATATCAGAATTAATACGTGCGTTATGCTGTTGAGTTAGGTTGAACTTCATATGAAATGAAAAAAGAATTTGCTTCGACTCTGCCCTAATATAAATGAGCCTTAGACCCAGAACACAAGTAAACCACACACGATGCAACTAATCTGAAACGTTTCAAACTAGTTGGATTATGTATAGTTTTCTCATTCATTAAATTTAAGAGCTTCGCTCTTGTGGGTGGAGTCTACGCCATTCCGTTCTATTTTCTGCCGTCCTTTTAAGCACCAGATACGACACAACTTCTATCCCCTCTTTCATTTGATCTATGTAAGTTCTTCGTGGTCTCCCTCTCTTCTCGTAGTTTTCTAAGGAAATCTATAGCAGAAACTTAAATGCAACTCAAAAGTAACTAACAGTTGCAGTTGCGTTCCAGTTGCGTTTCCCCTTGTGTTCTAGGCCTTACTTTTGACTTCATAATGAAAATGAGAGCAACCATACCTAACAATGAGTCCCTAAACGCACTATTATTTTTCAGGAGGCTCAATCTTAGCGTCAATAGGATCGTTCCAACAGATGTGGATATCCTCGCAGGAGTACGATGAAGGTGGAAAAGGTCAGCTCGAGAGAAAATGTCCTTAATTTAGTATAAGGTAAAATATAGGTTTAATTTTATAGACTTTGATATTGTAAGTATAGAGGCCAGTTTCACCAACTTACAGATAAAATTTAACCGACAGATATTTTATTCTTACAGATAAAATTTATTCATAGGGATATTTTTTTTGTCACTGTCTAAAACGTCATAGGTTTATCTGTCAGTTAAATTTTATCTGGAAGTGGCGAAATTGGCCCTTAGTATTTGAATGTTAAGCTCAGTTCACATCGCTAGAGAGCCAGACGACAATCTTTTATAAATACAGTAAAAGGCGATAAAGAATGCACATCGATCTTTGTAAAGCAATCGTCTAATTCCGACTTCGTATAGCGATATCTGTGTCGCACACACCATGACGTTTGTTTTGTCAGTCGCGGTTCAAATGCGAGAGAGTGCTACAATAAAGTTAATTCTAAATTCAAATTCTGATGAACGATTAATCTAATAATTGATGTACATGGAAATTAGCATTCGTTTGTATTCGGAAATACGATGATTGCCGATGTGCGTTCTTTATCGCCATTTACTAAAGCATCTTAACCGAACCCAATCTTAAAGCCTGTTTCACCATCTACAGATAAAATTTATCTGACAGATATTTTATACCTGTCTCTGTCTAAAACGTCATATTTCATGAAATAGACATAGGTTTATCTGTCAGTTAAATTTTATCTGTAAGTGGTGATGATAAACTAGTAATCAAAATACCTATAGATTCTTTAGTACCTAAACTCAATGGTATAATTTCATGTTCTATTGGCGATACAAAGATTGTAACTAGCGCCTCTAGTGTCAAAATTGTGAAGCTGTCTAAGAACGACACTTTGACAGTTTTCGTTACAATTAACGTCAGGGAAAAACATAAATAATAAATACAAATCAGATTTAAGTGGCATTTTGCTGTTTAAGACAATAATTATGTTGTCAATAGTCGATGTAATTAATGCGTCTGCAGGATACACAAAACCAATGAATGCGTTCTGGTGAAGAATTATTACGGAGTGGAATGGTGATTTAAAACTTATTCCCGTATCTCCGTAAGTACTACATTGAGGAACGCAACAATATTTTGTATTTCTGCTTTTATTAGCAACAGGTTTCCGTATATAATCGTGATCCATCTGAATAATCTAATATAACTTCAACAAATAAACAAACAAAGTGTCGTTCTTAGACAGTTTCTAAATTTCGCCGCTAGAGGCGTGCGGATAATCTTTGCATCGCCATTTAACTCTGTTGTAAAAATTGACATTGGCATTGTGTTGATTTTCGACAATGACAATGTCAACTATAAGTTTAAGGACCGGCGCACACCTGAAGGAACGCAGCGCAGCGTATTTTAGATTGGTCATATTATTATCGACATTATTCTCATTAGAAAAATATTCAAAATCAGTTGATTCAACAAACGAGCGTTGGAGCATCAAAGCGACTACATGCGAATGTTGTGTCAACTGATTTTGAATGTTATTCTAAGGCCGACTTGCGTATCGGAGGGTTAGCTCAATAAACTCGGAGTTAGCTGCTTCATCATCATCATCATTTATTTAAGAGCCAGGCTCTTGTCGGTGGAGTAAACGCCATCTTTGCCTTTCCTCTGCCAGTAATTTCACTTCCTGATACGACACGACGCCAATCCGCTAGCTGCTTACACAGGGTTAAATCAAGATAAATCAATACAAATTATTTATTTAACCCTGTGTTTATACAATACAATATAATACAAATATTCTTTATTGCACAAAAGATATAAGGTACAGACACAAACAAGAATATAAGAAGCAACAGGCAGCCTTATTGCTAGGTAGCAATATCTTCCAGGCAACATTAGGGCATATAGCGAGAAATAGGTAATGATGGTTTATTTGGCTGCGCAAGTAGGCCTAATGAGAACAATGTCGATAATAATATGACAATCAAAAATGCTTTGCGCTGCGCTCCATGACGTCTGCGCCGGCCCTAATGGGGTGTTAACTTAATAAAAAAAATTGCAACTAGTTGTAAGTGTGTAAGGGTAAATTGTGAATGAAATGTCATGAAATAAATAAATATGTAAGTATCTTAAATTTTTGTATTTTTATTTTATACATATTCAGTCAAATATTTTAATTGTCGATTTATCAACATGTCATTTTATTTTTCAACCCATTCGCTGTTGACCACACATGTGAGTCGATACATTCCACGCGAACGCATCATGAACTCGCCTAGCGTGTCCGCGTCACAGATTTCAAAGGTCTATCTATATGAAAGCCAAACCGCATTTTGCCAGCGTAGTGGATTACGGCCTAATCACTCTCCTATGAGAGTAGGCTCGTGTGTCTGTTGTCGTTAAAAGGGCTGATGACGATGAATTAAAAGAAAAACATTAATGTTACACATAATTTATTTAAAAATAAACGAAAAACCAACTTAAATCATAGTCTTTACAATATCACTTCAGACTTAACATTTTTAAGGTAAAACTAGCATGATTAACTTAAAAAAAATACTTCGCTCTTCAGTGGAGGTTGCAATAATAAGATCATGTTTCAACACTTACTGATAAAACTTAACTGACAGATAAACCTGTGTCTATTTCATAAAACGTGACGTTTTAGACGGTGAGAGGTATAAAATATCTGTCAGATAAATTTTATCTGTAAGATGAGAAACAGGCCCTAATTGTAGTACATTATGATAAAAGTGTGGAAAGTTGGGGATATTCCAACAATAAGGCGAAATTAGAGACGTTATAGCCAAGTTATAAGCTAGCTTTGTCTTTACTGTCTCAGATGCTTAATAATATTGGAGCATTAAAATTATTTAATTCTATCGTCACTCCAAGCGTGTCAATAATAAACGTGGCCTGTGACTGTGACACTCCTGGCGTGTCATGTTGAGATTTAAGGGCTTTGTCATGAACCGATCAATTTAACAGAAGATACATTATTTCTTTAACCCAATTGTTATATTAACTTCATTCCACACTTTATAAGGTTCGCGTCACATCTGCGTAACCGCGCGGAACATTCAGCGGCTGCAGTAAATGTATGCGACGTAATTTCAGCTAATGTGCCATAGGTGACTTGAAACACATTGCGAGCGTATTGAACCGAACGTTCCGCGCGGTACGTTACGCAGATGTGACTGCACACTAACTCCACTCCATACTATACCCCACATCACAGTCCCAAAGCACTTTCCCTATGAACCAACGACAGTATCAGACCGGCGTAGCTCCGTGCTCGTTAATAATGTGATCTTTAAACACCGTCCGGTCGGATGACTCGAAACCGCACGCGCCGCAGACTAGCACGTCAGCTTCTTGCACTTCTTTCGTGTCCAGAGATACTGGAATAGAGACAATTATTCCCGGATTAGTGTTAGTTAGGTTAAGTTTAGTTTAGTGGTTATATTTTATTTATTAGAGTGTAGTATTTTTAATAACATATTGACATGTACAGTATTTCTTAAGATTTTAATCGCCTTTAAAGAAAGCCTTTAGAACTCAGAGTAGGTTCAGTCAGTTAATATGCTTTTACCACAGATTAGAAAACACTTTTACTTTTGTTAACTTGTTATATTTTTGTTTTATATTTCTGACGCATTCAAGTGTAATTTTGGATTACCTATGAATAAATCTTTAATGAATTGCATTGAATTGAATTAAAACCGGCCAAATGCAAATAGGACTCGCACAGGAAGGGTTCCCTACCATTCTTTATTGATATCTAGTAAAAGAAGGCAAAAAAATCACGTTTGTTGCGTGGGAGCCTCTATTATTATTCGGTTTTTAGTATTTGTTGTTATAGCGGCATCAGTAATACATCAATTGTAAAAATTTCAATGCTCTAGCAAGAAAACGGTTCATTCGACACAGCCTGGTGACAGACGGACGGACAGATAGATGGCCAAGTTTCAGTAATAGGGTCCCGTTTTTACCCTTTAGGTCATCATCATCATAAAAAGAGCGTCGCTCTTGTCGGTGGAGTCTGCGCCACTCTTCTCTATTC
Source organism: Anarsia innoxiella (assembly GCA_947563765.1). Taxonomy (NCBI): domain Eukaryota; kingdom Metazoa; phylum Arthropoda; class Insecta; order Lepidoptera; family Gelechiidae; genus Anarsia; species Anarsia innoxiella. The sequence continues at coordinate 1,504,595 of OX387417.1, forward strand.
TCTGCCGTCCGTTTGAGCACCTCATACAACACAATATCTAATCCCTCTTTTAGGTATGGAACCCTAAAAAAGGGGTTACAAAGAACTGCCAAATTAAAGATGATCTCTCTGCGACAAGAGTGAAATATTTATGATGAATGAAAGGAAATGACTAAAATGATAAGCTGTAATACTTACTGGTTGGTTGAGGTTCGTCCGCGTGTTTGTACTGCACGTGTTTTAGTAACTGAAACAAAATGTTTCATTTACTAAACATATAATTATGGTAACACACAAAATTGCCATTCTTTATGAGATATTTCAAATTAAATAAACAACAACATAATATATTACTTAATATGCCATAACATATAGAATTTAAATTGGTATTAAACAATTATTTGTAAGGAGTTTTTAAATTAATGGGATGTCTAATATCTTACAGCCCTGTAGTGGAATTTTTATCGAAAATTGTAACTTTAAGTACATAGTTTGTTGTTAAATGCCGTTTGTTTCCCTTCATTTAATAAATAAAATATATGATACCTGTGTATGAGTGACTCCTCTAAACGGACATTTAGCGCATTGTAAGGTGATATATTGCGCGCGGCCGCTCGTCGCTCCACCGCGGGAACCACGACCGCCTGATAAGTGCTCTTTTTGCTGCGGAGGTATAGTAAATTGTGTTAGAAGGACATTTAACACTGACTTTTGATCATGACTCGCCTGGCGTGTCAAGATTTTTTTTTTTTCGTTAGAGGTAGGTATATTTCTCATAGGTCGGTAAAAATAAATCAATAATGGCGTTTCTTTCATAAAATGTTAAATGTTTTAAGGATTATACTTAGCGTGTCATCGTAAATATTTTATTGAAATGCCTCGTGCGTAAATTTTCAATAAAATTTGCCGCTTCTTCATGGAATTTTCAAATGATTGTACATTTTCAACTCGACACGCCTCGCGCGTCACAAACACCTTGTAAATATTTTATACACACGCTTCATACGCCACTTCCTTTTTAAATATTTTACTCGACATGCCTCACGCGCCACTAGCCTTTCATAAACTACCTCGACCCGCGAGGCGAGTCACCCCCCCTCAACTCACCCTATGCGCAGCGAGATCCTTGACCGCATTGCACTTGAAGCTGCAGAGCTTGCAGGAGTAGAGGTAGAGCTTGAAGTGCGGCGACTGCAGCAGCGCGGCGGGGGGGGCGTCCGACAGCCGGCGCCGCCCGCGCCGCCCCACGCGCACCGACTGCGACCACAGCAGAGAGCGGACTGATCTAGGGGGGGGGATATTACAATATAAAATAATACAAAATCTTTACTAAAAACTACGGTTCAGAATATAGGGTGTTAGAAAAAGTATCACTTTCCTTTTAACCAGGTATAGTGTTAGTGATGTAGAACACATTCCACGAGAAAACAATTTTTTTTTAAACTAATTTTTAATCAAGAATTTCATTATTAATAGCGCGCTTTAACGCAAAGGTCATTCAACTCCCGGCGAGTAAGTAGGTCAGGCGCGCGGCGCGCTCGCTCCCTCTCTCTCGCTCTCTACGGGCGACGAGCGCTCCCGCCCTACTTACTCGCCGGGAGTTGAATGACCTTTGCGTTAGAGCGTGCGAATCGCGCGATTAATAATGAAATTCTTAATTAAAAATGAGTTAAAAAAAAAAATGATTTTTTCGTCGTATGTGTTCTACATCACTAAAACTATACCTGGTTAAAAGGAAGGTGATGCTGTTCCTAACACCCTGTAAAGGTTGACTTTAAATTAGTTAACGATAGAGAAGGATATGCATGTACTCGTGATAACAAACTACTTTTACTATGGGACCAAGTTTTAAATGAAGAAGAAAAAAAAACTTACTTTTCTTTCTGCAGCATTTTCAATTTGTCTAATAACTGTTGTGGCGATAATTTCTTGGTCTGTAATGAATAATTTATCAATAAACTATTTGACTGGTTTTTTAAATCAATTTTATACTATTCAGTAGTTTAAGGAACCCAGTAAAGGTTGTATTTTTTAATTCTGGTACATATTTGCAGAAAAATATTAAATTAAAACTTCAATATTTAATTAGCGCGCAAAAATGCCAATTTGACAATATGGCGTCGTCGGTGACGTCACTTGCCTGTAACTAATCTAGCTAGATACATTACACCCACATACATTTGGTTAACAAGTTTACAGGCCAGTGACGTAAGCAAGCTTACAGACCAATCAGGATCGTTTTGTCACGTGACAAACGATCGCAAAATATGCTTTTTTATTTACGGATTTTTTACATAGATTAATAATTATTTTCAATTTTCGACAGAGAATTGTTTTTTTTTTTAATTTTAATTTTTTTTTCTCTTCTTTTTTTAATTTTTTTTTTATTAACTTATATTACATACTGATTACATTAATTAACACTTTATTTTTAACACTGTCAAATAGCCTATTCTATTATAGATCGAGCCATCTCATTCAGATTTTTAACAATGAGAGTGTGAGCTATAACAAAAACTTACAAAATAAATACTATTTGTATTTACCGTAGATTGAGTATTATCTGATGTTTCTCCGTCGTTTATATCTATTGAAATTTCCATCTGTTGTTGTTGTTGTTGTTGTGTCTGTAAATGTAAAATTAAGACGCGTTAAGACTAAAAAATCATTTTATTTTCAAGAAACCTATATTGACAGAATGTTTCTAAATCAAGGGACGCAATCTGCTCATGAAACTGAACAACTTTCCCCAAGTGGCGTGGGTCGAAACATATTGACCTAAACGAATGGTTTCATATTGATTGACCCATATTGACCTATATTACATATTGACTCATGTTACATATTGAACTATGTTTCATATTGACCTATATTTCATATTAACCTATGTTACATATTGACCCATGTTACATATTAACCAATGTTTCATAATGACCTATGTTACATATTAACCCATGTTGCAAATTGACTTATGTTACATATTGGCCCATAAGACATATTGAACTATGTTTCTTATTAATATTAACCTATGTTACATATTGACCCAGGTTGCAAATTGACTTGTGATTCATATTGACCCATGTTACATATTGACCTATATTTCACATTAAACCATGTTGCAAATTGACCTATATTGACCTATGTTGTATACATTTGTCTAGTTATAGTCACTAACCTGAAAACCCTGATCCCCAGCATCCAGCAGCTCCTGTTTATCATCAGACGACTGCAGCAGCACCAACGGAGTCTGATCCTCTTCCACCATCACATACTCTGACCCACCTTGTTCTGGAATATTTGCAGTCGCACTTTATTTTAATCAAACTTTACAATATTGAAGCCTCTAACAAGTTCTACTTAATATTATAAATGTCAATGTTTGTGCCGATAGCTGGATGTGTGGATGTTTGTTACTCTTTCACGCAAAAACTACTGAACACATTTTGACGACTGTGATGCATTCGTCAAAATCTGTTCAGTATATTAACAAGTTATTACCAAGTTTCATCATTTTCTTCTTCTTATTTTTGCATGAAAGAGTAACAGACATCCATCCGTCCATCCATCAGCAAAAACATTGACATTTATAGTATTAGTAGGATGTACTTATAGTGTGACTGACCTTCTCCATCGCTGGACTGCAGTACACAGGTGACAGTGCCATCCGTGGTGAGATCACCGTCAGACTCCGAGTTGGTGATGAGACGGTAAGACTCGTCTCCATCTTCACATCTGAGATCAACAAATTATCATTAAAATGATGATTTTGATACATTTTTATTGTAATAAATAGTTATTTAGAAGGTGTTTTCAAATGGGCGCGTATTCACCTATGCAACTTGGCGAATTTCACATACACCTTCGAATTTCTTCTCTAGTATATGCAGGTTTCCTCACGATGTTTTCCTTCACTGTTAGCAGGTGGGAATCGAATATTCAATCCGTTTATGAGAAATAGATCTCAGATCAAAACTGCGTCTCCAAGATTGGAGGCGCAATACTTAACATTTAGGGTATGGACGCACTGACAGCTTGCTATGCGACTAGTGCGGCCCGCCCGTCGCGTACATTCCAGAACATTCGTTTTACTTAACTATTCGCTAGGCGACTCGTTAGGCGCTAGGTACATAGCAAGCCGTCTTTCAGTGCAGCCATACCCTTACAAACTTCATTAAAGGGGTTTGAAGATTTTAGTATGGAGAGTGTCCTACCTACAACTTTTTTTTTTAATTTTCCATAAGTGTCGGCAGTCAATGAAACCTTCACTAATCTATAGTTATTTTTGTCGAAAAAGGTACATATACAAGTTTAGGTAGGACATTATTTTCAAGCCCCTTTAAATTATATTCTACACAACTCACCTAACCAAAGTAAAATTGAATAGATCAAGCTGCACCAATCCTTTATTTGGGTCCAACACCTGCATGTACTTGTGTTGGTCAGATCCGGTAGACATTAGCATGTCAGGCAGGATCGAATCGTTCTGGAAATTCATTTATAACAATACATTCATGTTTGATGTTTCAGGGTCACTTTAAATTAGTGAACGATAGAAAAGGATATGCATGTACAGTCAGCATCATAAATTGATTAACACATTCAGATTTTCAAAAGTTAAATACACTATTAATATAAGAAAATCGCTTAGCAAAATATACTCCAGAGTTAAATGAACATTCCATACTGTTCAGAATAAAGAAAATAAGTAAGGTTTTACGTCTAATAAAAGTGTATATTGCTTTTGGAAATATGAATGTGTTCATCGACTTATGATGCTGACTGTACTCATGACAACAAACAACTTTTATTATGGGACCAAGGTCGAAATCATTCAAAATTTTGGAAGTCTCCATACAAAATGCACTAGCTGATAGTATGGGAAAACAATTTGTTTTATGGTTTCAAACTTGGCCCCATAGTAAAAGTTGTTTCTTACCACGAGTTGCTATTAGTATGCTATCAGCTTTCAAAGTGTAGAACATAAAAATATTATATATATTTACCTTATTCCCATTATAAGCACTGACCTCAACTATTTGTAGTTGACCTGAAATTTAAAATTGCACATATTACTTTATGAAAGAAGGAATAGAAGTTGTGTTATATCAGGTGCTCAAAAGGACAGCAGAAAACAGAGCAGAGTGGCTACACCGACAAGAGTGACGCTCTTAAATTATGATAACATATTACTAGAGGCTACCCGCGAGTTTTTACGCATCTATTGTCATATCTTGGAAAAAAATCATGATATGCTACAATATTGCAAAATTTCATCAAAATCTATTCATTATTCTTTGCATGAAAGAGTAACAAACATCTATCCATCGGCACAAACATTGACATTTATAATATTAGTAGGATGAGATATATTAACTATTTGATTAAGTATTTTTGATATAGCGACAATGGTAATACATTTTGTGAAAATTTCAAACACTCTAGCTATAACGGTTTGTGGAATACAGCCTGGTGACAGTTGGACAGACAGCCAATTCTCAGTAAAAGGGGGACTCTTTTCACTCTTTAGGTAGGTACAGAACCCTAAAAACCTGGATGCTTACCATCTTTATATTCAGCAGTTAAAAGATGCGGTTCAGTGGACTCTAAAGACATGTTCTCTTCTTCCGACATTGTATATTTCTGTAAAATAAATGCAACACATGTTATTTTATTTATACAGGCTACAACACAGGTTACAGACTAAGGAGCTGTTTCACCAACTAGGGATAAAATTTAACTGACAGATAAACCTATGTCTATTTCATAAAACATGACGTTTTAGACAGAGACAGGTATAAAATAACTGTCAGATGGCGAGATGAACTGGACACCTTCACAAATGACTGGGCAGAGGCGGCTCAGGATAGAAAATCGTGGAGAAGGAGGAGAGAAGCCTTTGCCCAGCAGTGGGACACTAGAGAAGGCTAGATAAGATAAGATAAGATGGTGAAATAGGCCCTAAATCATACACATAATGCAAATTAAAATATTATAGGTAGTTTTATTCAACAGCTTTATGTCCTCTAGCGATCAGTCTCGCAAGACAGTAATGCGTGCTTGAACTTAATGGTACCTTCTACAATCTCAGAGAAAAAGTTCTTTTTTTGATGAAATAGAATTGTTTCAAGTCAGAAAAGTTGAGTTTGAAATAGGCATTTAAAGAAATGGTGCCAGATGGTTACTTACTGCTGTAGAATGGTGTAATATTATCAAAGATACACTCAAATAATAATTGCATTGGCGATTTTTTCACAGAAGCAATACAAAAGGACATTTTTGATAAATTATCAAAGATCAAATGAAATTAATGAATTCAAATCAAATGTCAAATTGATAGTTTTTTCTTGCAACACCAAAAACTCAGTGTTTCTATTTTCATTAATAATTGGCGATTTATTGCAACAATTTACTTACGTTTGTTGGCAACAATGATGTTTTGGAAATGATGCCGAAATGCAAAGCGGAATCAAGTAAATGTAAGCGTGTAACAGTAAAATCAACAAATCTCGGAAACAACAGACGCCATCACGATTTCACGATGCCGTTCCAGCTTTTTTCTGCAGTAAAATATTGAGCAAAAGATTTTCATGCATACAGCCAGAGTTGCCAGCAGAAAATATTTCGATTTATGACATTGTTATGTCTTTGCCAAGTCTTTGCATTATTTAAATGGTCATAAGGTAATAAGGTCTATAAATGACCTGTGTTCATAATTTAAAATTAAATTTTTATTTTAGATACAATAATATTTTTTTTAAGTTAACGCTTTCATTAATTTGCTGACCTGCTGGTGTTTACCGCTATGAACTTGTGTGGCAGTTCGTAGAGGTTAATGTTCTGAACTTCTAAAAGATAGCATGACAACAAAATATTCGTCTCTCTTTATCGCAAGTTGGTAGAGCTGCTACTCTACCTCTCTTTAAAAATCAATACATGGGTTGAGCCTTCGTAGAGCCAACACCAACTAAATGAAATATATAGTGTTTTATAGGAATAGGTCAGCAAATATGTATGTAGGCGGTAACATCTGTCTCTTTTGCTCTTGACGAATTCGCCGTACAGAAATGAAACGGGTTATTGAATTTGCACAAAATTCAACAAATACTTAACTTTTTTATAAATAAAAAATACCTGAGGATGCGTCTTAAGCTCAGTTACAATTTGAATTACTTGAAATTCTGCTACGTGGTCTAATAGCCGAGAAATTAATGTTTAAACACTGAATCCTAAAACGCGCTATCAAAGTTTTTCATTTCGTTTGTATATAAGCAAGTGACGGAATATCTATGGCGGGAGGTCCGTAGCTACTACGTATGCCGGTGCTGGCAGGGAGCCGGCCTAATTCCTTGCCATCAAATATGTTGAAGCGTAATAAGCAATCATATATGGTAAAATAATGTCAAATATGTCAAGAAAATGATAAAGAGAGACTTTGGTCTCATCCACACGCTAGTAGCTGATTTGACTTCCTTTTACTTGTATGTTTTACGTTTGTCGTAGTGACTTGAATTATTGAAACAAATTAACCTTTTGCACGCCAGCCATTTTTGACGTTGATACACTCCCGACGCCGAGCCTAGTATTATATCAATTAACAGGCGGTAGGGCATCTTATATAAAACAAAATTATTGTTATAAAAATGTCCAAATTTAGACGACTTAAGTGGTCAGCGGCGTCTCAGCCACGCGAACAATTTGCGACTAAAGTGGTCATTGGCGTCCAAAAGGTTAAAGTTATGTTAAGTCAAATATGAAAATTATGAATGTCTTTATAAAATTTATATTCAAATATTTCACTAAATTCTTAATCTAGTCTAAGTAATATTCTGAACATAATTTTGGTGATACCACTGCAGATAATACAATGATGTCATAGTAATCTTTGAATTAATAAGTAAAGTCATATTAGTAATACGTGCGTATTTTTACGTATTCAATTAACACAGATTGTAAACAATAGATAACACAAAAAGGAAGTCAAAGCCGCTACAGCTGTATGTTTGAGAAGAATTCTCGTTTTTCATTTTACAGAATGATTGACATTATGTTTATTACCATTTTTATATTAACCCATACATGACGACTTAACGACGACATATTCAGATGGCGGGGGCTTAGACCGGCCCCCCGCCACGACCGGTTCCCAGTGTAGCATCGGACTCCCCATCGATATGAAAGTGGAGTTTGTATTTATAGAGTCAAGTTGAAAAACTTCGTAACCGCGGTTCAGGCTCTGCAATCTGATTGGACGATTTCCATGACGTAGTACCTTAATAACATGGAGTTACGAAACAAAATGCACGTAGATTTGATTGATGCACATCTAGAGTCGACTCTACCGAACATCGCAAATATGCATCTAAACAAAATCAACAAAATAATAATAGGCATCCTTGTCTACTAAAGGCATTTAAACGTAGATTTACCTAGAAACAATTTAGTCATTCTAATGTGTACACATCGTTCTAATTAGAAAAAATGTGTTTTCATTTAAAGTTTCTCCTAAATCATGGTCACAATGTAGCTAAACATTAGCAGAACTATTAATTTCATTAAATCATATTAAACCCACAAAATCATTTATACGTGAAAATAAGAAAATATAATTTTATCTCATCCATTTTTTTAGTTTATCTGTCTACGATCCACCAACCGTAGTACGTGACTCATTCAGATTGTAAACTGTCTAACGTCGTCACAGCTACGCAAAGTATCGAACCAATGTTTTGTAAACAGCTCGCTATTCCAGTCTTGTACAAACGTACGAAGCGTAGTGAGGAAAACAAAAATAGATTCTGTTTTTGTTTTTCATCGATAACGATAGTACTGATGATGCTAGATTGTTTATTTGAAGCTTATTTAGATGTTTAGATCTATTTCTAAAAGGTCTCTAGACTTGTACAAATACAGCTAGCAATTTTTTGTAATGATTCAATATAAAACGAATGTGAACTCATATAAAAGAAACAACACAACTCAATAACAACACTCACTCAACTCATATTAGTTTTTACAAACGGAAAAAAAAATTAAACAAATAAATCTATCTATGTATATACACAAAATATTGTTGAACTGTTCTAGACAACCGGTTAAGGTAATGGTAGAGTCACTCTCTTGGTTCATTTAAGTATAATAGAGTTGGAGTAAAAAGGTATAGAAAGAAACCATTCTAGTTGCTTACTCATACTTGACCTAAATATTGCAGTTATCATAAAGATACAAATATATCTCACTCTAAAATATAAATGAAACTATTTCAACAATTAGTAATTTTAACTTAGAATATAAATTTTAAAATATGTTTAAGTTTAAGTAATTACAGTATTGTTGTAACTGATCTCATTTTAGTTTTAAGTTTGTAGCTTTGCTACACAATTTGCCGTGCCCTAATCAGGGTCCACATTTGGTACTTTAAGTTATTTATAAGATCTGGAAAAACCTGTGGAGTGCAATAAATGATTGAGTATTGAGTATTATTTTAGTATCATCATAACATAACCATCTGGCCCCTCCTGTCCCATCTTCATTTGTATGAGTTGCTAATTCCACTTTTTGTAGCCTAATACCCAGAACACACGTACACGTGTGCGTTTCACCTTGTGTTCTGGGCCTAACTGTTATCAATACCATCTTTTAAGTTACCTACAGCAATCTGCAAACAAAATCATTCACAAACGTAATGATTTATTATGCTCTTTGTTTTCACCTTTTGACTTATTATCTCAATAAAGGAGCATATTAGATTGATTCATCCATCAGATAAATCAATGGGACAATAAAAAAAAACTGTTGTAACAAAAAGGAGTCGAAGTGACCACATCGGTGCTGTAAGCATTCAATTAAGTTCAAGCATTTGTCATTCCACTTGCGTCGCGGGTATCCAAATACAGTCTAGCAATTACTTCTAGTCGACAGAATGGCAAACGTTGAAGTTTAGATCTAAATGGGATGCACAGTTACGTGAGGCGGCTGCGCGAACCGCCTTACCGTGTGGCGTTGGACTCCCCGGCAACTGAGCATCGCAACTTGCTTATATACCGACTGGCTGCAAAACTTTGATACCGCGTTTCAGAGCTCTAGGTTAGAGTCAAAATTCAGAGACCTTCTAAAGATCCAGTTTATTTTATGAGTAGGGAGCTAAAACAGAATTACAGGTGCTAAACAAGCTCTAAAGAATGCAAATTTTGCCCTCAAGTCGGTCCAATTACTTGATTTTCTAGAATCTAGTCTAAGGGGTCTATAAAAACTTGAAATAATAAGCAAAATTTCTAGAAAATTGCTTCATTTGAAGAATCACCCATATAATTTATAACATAGAAGGTAAAAAGGAGGTACCTAGTACAAAAGAAAACTTTAAATGGATTCTAATTGGACAATCTTATAAATCAACTTCGAAGACTCCTTTCAAACTACCTCAGTCAGTAGAATTACTGTTAGGAAACATTCAATGAAATCTTCATAAGCATTTTCTCCTGTCTACAATTTAATTAAAATGTAAAAGTTAAAGAACTGACAGAAGATAAGTAAGCCTAAGTGGTGGATGCTCCACCGATATGAGCTCTTTTATTTAAATATAACTCTAAAACTAAAAAAACTCTTAAATAAATGAATGAATTTTTAAGTCAGCCTCGGTTTAAAACTACTCTGTAATCTAGACACGCTGTACAGTAAAGGGGGTAGGAATCAGGTTTCTTTTGTACAGACTACAGTTAAGGCAGAGCACTATACTCTACAAGACTCTACATCTTTTATAATTACATTCTTTACATTCCAACTAAGTGAATGCTCTTTGTTTTGTACTTTAACAAAAGAAGTTTTATTTTTATTAGCTACGTTTATGGGTGCAATAAATGTAAATAATAGACATAAATTGCATTACTTAGCTTTTATATTACGTTTTATTTATCCAAGCACGTTACATAACAACATTTATTAACTGGTAGTTGAAGTAAAATAAAAAAAAACACTGTCAAAAAAGTTTTAGAAATAAATAAATAGGTCTCAAATAAAGGTGTCATAAAAGAGTTCGCTTTGCAACACACAGTAAATCCGAAACAGATAGCTGAAGTCCCTATAATACAAACATACATATCCGTCACGAGTCTCTCCCATTGTGGAAGGCAGAGATCACTTCCCTCCACTAGCTACGATCCAAACACACTTTCCCATCTAAAAGTTCCTATCTGACCTAATTAAATTATTATAGTTAAGAAAAGTAATTGTATTTATTATTTATTTTATGAAAAGTAAATAAATAATCAATTTTTAAAAGATGCTATGAAATTTCTTTTTTAATTATTTTCTTTTTTTGATTATTATAAGCGGTGGTAGCCCAGTTGGTAGAACGCTTGCCTCGAACTCCGAGGGCGCGGGTTCGAATCCTGGTGCGGGCACGTACCTCTGAGTTTAATTATGAACTCTATCCAAAAAATCTAAATTCAACACAACAAAGCAGATCGCCTTAACGTCGTCAAGCGGTAAATCTTCGTGCTCGTACGACCGTACTGCGGAAACGCTATTGCAATTTACACGGTGCTGCATCTTTCTGACATAGGTACCTACTGTATTTTAAGCAAAAAAGTGTAGGTATAATAAAATGGAAATAAAAATGTTTAAAACTTCTGAAAAAATAAACCGGAAATTATTGTCATCGAAAGAAAGTACTTAGTACTTTCTTTTTGTTGCTTACTTCTACGTACGTACCTAACTGCAAAAAGAAAAATTTTTTTCATTAAATTATTTTAATAAAAATATTGCGGTACCTAGTTTTAGGTACATGCATTACGAAAGTATTGTTTTAGTAACGCGCGATTTGATTTAATACTGTCAAAAGAAGACAAAAAATCATTTCGAAAAATAATGTCGAAAATTGTATTCGTTACCTTACTCAAAGTATAAACGTATAAAAATGTGGGTACTGCAGATATTTATCATTTTTTAGACAAGTACCTACTTATAAGTATTTAGTGTAGGTAGGTATAATCTCTTTAAAAATGTATTTTCGTTTATTTCGTTTAAATTGAAATAAAATTGTAATTTGTCTAAGCAATAAATTATTATTTACTTTACAAACTGCAATATTTTCGTCAATATACCTACTAAGTTTATTGTTTATTTATTGATTTCATTACAAATATCAAAAAAACTAGCAACACCAAACAAGTGGCCGAAAGGAATGCGCAGGTCAATACAATGTCAAAAATTATATTGTCAATGCAATATGAAATGCGCATGGAATTATTTTAAGTTCAATTTAAAGGAATAAAACATTATTCTGTGTTGTAAAAACAAATTTAGCAGAGGAATTTATTTTTTAAAAGTAAGTAGAATTACTTTTTTTAGTACTTCCTTGGATCTTTTACCGCCAAATCGTGACGTAATATCCTGTGTTTTCGTTCACCTTTTTCGTAATAAATTATTTATACTTATTACAAATTATTCATCTACTTCCTATATCGAGCCTCCTCTTTTGGGTGTGTTATTTTATCTTATACGTTTAAAATTAGTTAAACTCTGCAGTTTCGTGAAAATGTATCTAATCAGTTTTTTAGCATTTCCTAAAGACTAATGTTTATTTCAGGTATTGCAAATATTGAAATGACCACGGGGAACTCCGGGGCAGTATTTTTTCTAGGCAGCCGAGCGCATTATCAGGTAATTATTCTGCATTTTATCTAATAACTTGGTGAATTATAATCAATCAATACTTACTACATAAATAAATAGTTGCTCAAATGACTCGTGCTGTCAAAGTTATTGACCGCACATACAGGCTGATTCAAAATTTTAAGTTACAGTAAATTAATGTTTTTTTTTGCTCACTATTGTGCATTTTTGGCACATTTGGTAAATGTATTAAGAGATTCGGCTAGCTCAGAATGGGGCTGGTAAACTGCGACGGTCGCCATAAACTGACAATTCTAATACTACGTTCTTACAACCTAACACATTTCCGATTTCTAATACAAAAAATTGAGTTAAAATGTCATTAAAAATAAAACTATTAAGTCTATAGTGCTATCTACTGACATGTTTAAAATCTGGTGAAGCCTGCAGCCAGGTTAACCAATAAATTTCAATTACGTTCTGATAGGTTCTGAACAATATCGTTTAAAATTACAGGTGCTCCAACAGCCTGAAGCCAGATTCGACGCGGAGAATGGTAACGCGTCAACGGAGACGATCTACCAGAACTCGTCCGTGCAGAGTCTCTGGAACGAAGACATGGACTCCACGGGGAACTATATCGGCGAGAGTAACTTAGCTTATTGCGATACTGAGTGTAATGGTAAGGGAATAGAATAGAATAGATTTATTTTAGCTTGAACACTGTACAATAGGTATTAATAGCAAGTTTCATGTATTCAGTCCGCTCGCAGGCGTGCAAATTTTAATATTTAGATTTTACAATTTAAGTGAGGGAGTTTTGTTACTGTACCTTAACATCAGAAACTAGTAATAGAAGATTAGAAAGTGGAGGCTATAGCACTGTTTACATGGACTTCGAAACTGTCGCATCAAACATTTTGCAGTTAAAGTTATGTTAAAGTTGCAGTAAAAAAAAAGTAAAATCTATAGACAGGAGCGGGGCGCGCATGTCGTAAAAATATTCGGTAAAGAATTTTCTAGATTTTTCTAGAAACTGGTAAAAGTTAAATAACTTTGGGGAGCGAATCCAGTTACCTATATTCATAATTAATTTCCGACCACTTTCCGTGTCGACACAATAAACTACTACGAAATAAAACAGAATTTGTGATAACGACATGCATGATGCATTACATTATTTAACTATATATACCTATGTATTATTGTGGTACTTGCGTCAGTGTGAATTTCCATGATTCATTTTGGTTAGTTAGTTATAGTACCTAGGTATATTAATTTATGTGAATATCCAGGCAGGTAGGTAGGTACTTAACATGGGTACAGATATATTAACATAGAACTGAATTTTTCAAAGGGACTTACCTAGCTACGTGATTTATCTGAAAAATAATTCAACTGACTGAATCGAATACAGGTACCTACTTACTTAACTAATTATAATACGTACTCAGCATACGTTTTTCTTCTAGTAACAGAAGAGAAGGAGAAAGAATCGAGCAAAGCGATAAAACGTCGAGTCAAAAGACGTCAAAGCGAGATAGCACTATGCGAGAGAGACATTGATCTGAAACCTGCTTTGCTGAACAATATCGGACAAAGGTAAGGGTGAAAACGGCTTAGTAATCGCAGTTGTCATTGACTGACCTTTTTTGTATAGGTAATAGGATAATAAAGTGAAAGAGAAAGTTAACGTCGTGTCATATCAAGAAGTCAAATTGCTGGCAGAAGAGAGGCAAAGATGGCGTTTATTCAACAAGAGCCTGGTACTTAATATATGAATGAATAAAATGGGTTAATGCATTAATTTTTCCCCACGTCACTTTATCATGACGTTTGCCGGTAATGAGGCAACAGATAAATTGTTACAGAAACTGAGTTTATACAATAACATTGTACATAAATGACTCAATAGTTATCTTAGCCAGATTTAAATTTCAGGGAATTTGATAACTGTTTTCATTCTGACGTAACACGTTTTGATAAGCCATACAATACACACAAGTAATATCATAATATGTTTCCGACGTTTGTAGCTACAGTACCTACCTACTTTACACATTTAATCTAAATAGGTATTACTGTTGGAATCATGGGGTCCTGGAATGCAGGATATTAAAGAAGCATATAATTTAAGGATCTTGTGTAATATATTCTTCAAAAGCTCACATATTACGCTTCTGAGCCTAAAGTCGGGTCATACAAATCCCTTTTAATCTACGGCCTTGGACATTCGAGGATCACAAACAAACGAAAAATCTGAAAACTTAGCGCCTAAACCAGACCCTTTATTTCCAGCGAAACTTCAAAATCGAAGCCAGCCCGTCGTCGTATGAACGTGCTGGCCTTCCTCGCGTCGCTGGCCCGTCGCAAGCGTAAACTAGACACCGATCAGATACAGTACCTCCAGCATATTGAGAGTGCGCTCACTACCTGCACATACCGCGAGTCTTGTCGCTGTTTGGAGTGTCAGGTTGGTGAAATTAACTTATTTATTAATCTTTCACATACCAGAAAAAAAGAACAATAGAAAATCTATTGTGTCTGGCTTTATAATAGGGTTAATGGGATGTGAGAGGTTAAAAGATTTTAAAAGGCCCTTCATCTGCTATTCAAGTTCAGTCAGATTATAACATAAGTGGATGAGCGAGTTGAACGGAGCCTCACCAACAACCCGTCGGAAATATCTGTGCACCTGGCTTAGATACGTCATGCAGCTCCTACGTTTCGCACGGTACAGGATAGGTGAAACCGGGGGATGCGGGGGAAGTTTCTGTTCACACCGCTTAAGCGATGTCAACTACCTATACAAACGTATGAAACAATGATCGTCTCCCTCGCTGACAGTTAATTTTAATGAACTGTTCTACAACTAGGGATAAAACCGGACAAAAATGGTCAAAGAATTTATTATAATTTCAAATCTGTTACATAGAGAGTAGAAGTCTCTCGTATCACCGCTTTTTATCAGTATAAGAACTCACTTACTATTATTACCCTATTAGTACACTTCCGGTATTCCCTAATCTACTCTAACGATACTCGTGTCTAAGTACATTGTAGACAGTGTTATCAAACTGTAATTGAGTTTAATGTCCACTCGTGGACAAGGTCGCAACCCAGACACGCTCCTACATAAACGCATGCTGATCTCATTTTATGAGGATATAGGTACTTACTTACTAAGTAATAAAGCACACATTACAATAATTTATGATAGCGACAAAGAATTGCACGTTTAACTACAACTTGAGTACTTAATTTTATTTTAATGTGTACCTAACACAAGTTTGCAATGAAAGATAATGAAAGTGATGCAATTTGTAAGTACTATCTTTATTGGTGTCAAATAGCGACTCCTCATAACTTATGGAATCATAGTTATCTCATTACGAGTCATACAATGACTAGAAGATGTGCCAATTGCTATATTATCTGCCTATATGAACGAATAGGTTTTGCTTCTCTCTGCTGAGTGGTACCTACATAAAAGGTAAATATACCTTGAGATAGGATAGACCCTAGTTATGTGCACTTTCATACATCTGAAAGCACTAAAAAATATTTACTTATTTTTATTTAATAGTTTGTGGTAAGAAGAGAGTTTATAGATAACAAAACATAGAAAGTTCGTATAAAAGAGAATATTTTCTTAAAGAAATTCGTTTCTGTAAAGGCCCCCACACAGAGAAAGAGAGTAACTGAATACAAGATAGGTAGCGTTGTTTTTTTTTAAATTAGGTAGGTATGTAGGTAGGAAATGTATTCTACTAAACCATACCTATTAAAAAATAAAATATGGGTAGGTAAATTACTTAATTCTAACAGCATCTACTGAGTGTTATTTGACCTCACAATCATTTATAAATAATAACATAATATTGAATCATTTCACACGTGACAACTATATCTACTATCAGTCGTAAACGTTTAATTAACATTTTGACCTAAAAACCTTCATATACTTATGTACCTTTACTCGTATCCTCGTATTAACAAAACATACTTAAATATAATTTAGATAATTTATTAAAGTAGGAAGTATTTAAATTTTTATCAATGATAAGTTCCTGTAATTATAAATACTAAATGAGTCTCGGTACACGTGTAGTTTATAAGAAAGTTTTTATTTTCCAGCGGAAACTACCTCCATATCAAATTTTATCAAACTTGGTCCAATCGTTTTATCATAATGAATTAACAAACAAACTCTCTTCGCCTTTATCAGTGTAATCGGAATCACCGCTCAAAAAGTAATATAAGACTTAGTAAAAAAATTTTTGGTACCTAAGTATATAAAAAACAAGTTCTCTGAATAAAATATGCAGGTAAAATGTAGGTTGTGTATGCCACAAAATACATAATAAAAAAATTAAAATGTATAAATTAAAATAAATACATTGCCGATGTTTTTATTATAATAAATATTTGTAATTTACACTGTGACACCTGTTTGCTTATCGCGTAATGATTTTCAACATTTTATATCAATAACGTGTTAATAAAATGTTATCATAATTATTATTGTTAATTAATATCGTATGATTTTAAATAGGGGTTATTTTGTATAGAAAAAATAATCACGCTGTATATGATGAGCTCTATATTTTTGGTTGCCAAAGCCAAAACATTTAAAAAAAATTTACTAATGACGATAAAAAAAAAAAATAACCCGTGACCCGTGGCAGTGTAGGGCGTAATCTTGAATTATGAATAATTAAAGAAAGTTAAAGTTAGAAAAAAAAAAGGAGTAGGTAGCTCTAAGAAGTAATAGACCAAAAAGTGTTTATAATCAGATTTTTATTACGAAATAATGTCCTTAAAAATTATTCCAACAACAGTCAAGTGGCACTAATTGAAACATAGCATAAGATTATCATGAAGCTGCAAGTAACCTTAACACTTCCTCTATTGAAAACAAAGTGCAATTTTGCATATTTTTAAAACTATTAAATCATAATTGAATATGTATTGACTATTTACTTTTTAAATAACAGTGTAATTGCAGAAAACATGATTAAATTAAACGCTATATTAAATCTATAGCTTAGGCGTTATAATAATAAATCAGAAGACAGCATGTTTAATGGACATTTAACTTTTAAATTTATAATTCTGCAAGGGTGTAGGTAGGTAGATCTATTTAGTAAATATTTAAAAACTTCGAAAGAGTAGGTAAATATTTAAAATCTCGAAATAGGTACCTACCATGTACCTAAGTCACTTACATGGGAAAAATACTTGCAGCCTCCTAATAATCCTTATTAAAAAAACAATCATTTTTTTTTTCAAATAAATGACAACTACATTTTAGATTCTGCCAAAACGTCAAATGAAATAGAGCTTACAAAAAAATACATAAAAACAACTGGCTGGTAACTGTTTGGAAATTTGGCGATTTATATAATGTCCATCTACAGAGTGTAACAGAAAGGGGGTATAAAGCCGAAACACGGCGATAGTCCTCATGAACCTGAACAACTTTCCCCAAGGAACATGGGTCGTAATCGTGACTCTAAAAAAAAAAATCGCCTCCCCATACAAAATGTCCGATCAGCTGATCGAGTATGGGCATTCCAAAAATTTTTTTCGAGTTACGACCCATGTTCCTTGGGGAAAGTTGTTCAGTTTCATGAGGACTATCGCTGTGTTTCGGCGTTATACCCCCTTTCTGTTACACCTATAGAAAAGATACATTACATTGACTGAGCAATACTTTAGCTAGACACTTTACAAACATATTTTGCTACCATCATTTACACCAGTTTCATTGGCCCATCATAAGCCAATGAAATCTACCACATACCTTTAGAGCCCTATTCTCTACTTACAGATAAAATTTAACTGACAGATAAACCTTTCTATTTCATAAAACATTACGTTTTATACAGTGACAGCACAACAGGTATAAATTAACTGATAGATAAATTTTATCCGTACATTGTGAAACTGGCCCTTATTCTTGAAGTTAATAAAAGTTATCTGACAGATATTTTATATCTGTCTCTGTCTAAAACGTCATGTTTTATGAAATAGACATAGGTTTATTTATACAGGGTGTAACAGAAAGGGTATATAAAGCCGAAACACAGTGATAGTCCTCATGAAACTGAACAACTTTCCCCAAGGAACATGGGTCGTAACTCGAAAAAAAATTTTGGATCGCCCATACTTACTCGATCAGCTGATCGGACATTTTGTATGGGAAGGCGAATTTTTTTTTTCGATTTACGACCCATGCTTCTTGGGGAAAGTTGTTCAGTTTCATGAGGACTATCGCTGTGTTTCGGCTTTATATACCCTTTCTGTTACACCCTGTATATATGTTAGTTTATCCGTAGATAGTGAAACCAGGAATTAAAAAAGAAGTTATTGAGAATTAAATTAATGAAAGTTATTTACTTTCATGTATTTTAGCTTAAAAGTTAAGAGACAACCATTAATTTATACATCACTACAATACATAGATAATAAGAATTATGTATTTAAATGTTCAACTATGAAAATAAGCTTTCTAAAAATTAATTAAAGCTTATTTTTGCTTGGTTTTTTACAGCACCTTTGTGATTATTTATTATAAGCTTGCCTAAAAACCGTCATAAAAGATTTAAAAATATTCCCAAATTAGATAACTTTTCAATCAAGTATGGTTTGTAAAACATAAATATTTTTTGTGAGAAGATCTAAATTTCTTTTATTTTCTGGTAATTTTTGGTACGCCATCATTGTATGTTTATTAACATTTGCAAGTGTATAACATTTAACCAAAAAGAAGTATGCTAAAAGATTGTTATAAAATATTTTCAAATGTTAGCAATCATGCAGTGTTCATCAATCATCTCTATTACTTAAGAAAAGTTGTTATTGAGAAGTCGAAATAAAAACTAAGTTTCATGCATAATTCAATACATTTTGTATAAGTCAAAGTTGTGTAGAATAACAATAATTACATGTCATTTTAAAACAAGTCAGGTACAAAAATCAATTAACGAATTTATCAATGTCGTATTCCAAATTTGAATCGGTCACATCATCCGGTTCAACGAGTTTCTTTCTCTCGCTCAAACGTGTGCACTTTAAGCATATCTGTCCCTTTCTCAACCAACAGCCTCTATGATACATTGAGTTGCACTTTTCACACATTATTGCTCCGTTGTCAAATGGATACAAAACCTCATTGTTGCTGCATACTTCACAGTAGTATCCCTTCCCTGAGCACAAAGCACAGTTCGTTATATGAGCTCTACATATCTCCATTAATTCTGTTAACTGTGTTTCTAAACTCCCATCGTTAATAGCTTGTAGATGAGCCATACTGTACTTCTTGTTGACATCTCCCAGTTGAATGAATAACGGGGAAAGTAACGAAGAGCCAGTACTACAAGCGCATAGATAACGTCTCATCCACTCTAACCCTTTCCTCATTTTGTGTATCCAATCCAATTCTGCTATAAAAGTGAATAATTTTGGATTTATGCTTTCAACGTCTATGTACGGACGTGTCCATGATAATGTTAGCATTTGGAACGCAATCCGTGAAACGTAACGCTTTTCCCAATCCCAATTGTGTACCACTCGAGCAGGTATCGCACACTGATCGTTCCAATGACATGTCGCACAGTAATAAAGGCCGGTGTAGTCACAGAGTCTCGGTTCGTTCCATGCGTCTTTAAATGTCAACGCTGTACAACATTCAGCACATTTATAATCTTGATTCGCCAAACCTGTTTCAGGGCAAATCGTCATTTCGAACTTTCCTTTATCAGTCATAACAACATGAGCACACACCCTGCAGATGTGATCTACGCATTTGTAATGGCACAAATAACCGCAGTCTGTACAAATGTATGAGCCTTGAACAATACTCCATATTACACCGCTGCAATGGTCACAATACTGTTTACGGTTAGTCGAACCCGTTTGCTGCTCGAAATGATGTCCCTTTATCGAAACGCGCTCTCTCAGCTGCCCGTCGTTGTCTTTCAAATCTTCTAATCTAAGTCGTAATTCAACCAAATAACGCACAAACCATTTCCTTTCGTCAGAACACGAAGCACTGTTCAAAATATACTCTTTACATTGTAATATTGCCTTTTCTATGTCTTCTTTCGTTGCGGAACTGTGTATTTTTAGTTTCTTGTTCGCTACGGATTTGGGTATCGAGTTTGAGTCGAAACTTTCATCGCCGGACACGCAACCAGAGGTAGAAGACGATGATGGAGGACTCGTACTTGCTTCGATGGTTCTAGGACTGCAGCATATTAAACTGTTGCGATATTTCGGTGAATCGTTAGCCAGAAGCCCCGCCATGGTTTGTCAATAACATTAATTACACAAAGGAAGTTTCAAGGTCTCGTAATCACGGTAACATATCATGCGTTTATTCCGTGAAACGCACTTTGTTCAGTAAAATCTCACGTCACTGTCGATTGGTACTTGTATTATTGAGGTTAACGTTGTATTTTATCGAGAATAAAGTTTCATGTTAACGACTAAACGCTTTGTTATGTTAAATTGAAGTGAGTAATTCGTCGCGGAAATATTATTTCGTCATTTTCAGTTTGACATTTGTAAAGATTTTGTTTGTAATGTTGGCGGCATTGGTATTTGCGTTTCGTTCCTTGTTTCCAGTTGTTTACGAAAACTAGATTAAAGTTACTCTTACTTAATTTACGCCATTTTCTAGCAGGCTTTGTAAATTAAATGCTATTTAAGATTACTGTACTTTGAACAAATCTGTGATTTTATTTTCAAATATTTTTTAAACTTGGCTTACAAATCCTAACATAAAGTTTTGCGAGAAATGGAACGCAAAGCCAATACCACAGTGGCGCCAACCTAACCAAAGTAGGGCAATGTTTGCAAATATTTTCACAGCATAGCATACAATGCGTCCTTCATAGCTCAAGTTGTAATCGATAAAACGTCCAACGAACAATGTATTGCAAATTTTTAAATACTTTCGTATAATTTTTTAATTTTACCGCTCAAGATATGAGGGTCATTCAGACGGCCTATTTATGCAAATTAAATAAATGTTATTAGATTTGAACTCTGGGCTACATCTCGCTCACGTGTTTTATGTAAATATTTGTCTAGACGGCAAATATAAATATTATGGTACACCTACGTATAAGGAGTTAGGTTTAAAATTGAGTCCACACTTTTCCTTATGTTTTTAAAAGTTATTTATTACCAAAGGTTATACTACCTAACTTTTTAAAGCGAGCATTAGACTGAAATAGAGAATTTAGTGGCTAAGAGCGGAGCACCAGCCAGCAAAAAATCCAGCCTGCAGCCCGCAAGCTGTTCATTTAGGGGTCGTCCCACTTCTGACGGCCTTCGAAGGTGTAGGGTAGTAGGTACTTATCGACGATGAAGGTCGAATACCTCCTAACTGACACCCGGGGCCAAAATGAGTTATCTATACCACTGTACTTAGAATTCAATTTTGCACCGACTGGCAAAAACACCGAAGTGATTTTGTAATAAATAACGGCACAAATTCATAATGAGAATACCTCCTAAAATCACAATTTGCGCGTTTTAGCCTGAAATGCTGCGAATACATTCTAACTTACAATATGAATATCTCCTAAGTTACTTTCGAGCAAATTTTTCTGCCAATACTGTGCCAATACCTCCTATCTCTATCATCTGTTAGTGTTAGTTAGGAGTTATTCGTTTCACTTTGTGTCTATGTCAAACTTATTTTGATGAAGTTAAGAGGTATTACTTTATAAAAAAATAGAAAATAATTACGAAAATCTTTATCAAATAACCAAGAAAGTAGTCAGAAAGTAAGAAAGTGAGTCTGTTAAGTCTAGTCTGTGGTCTAATAACAATAAATGTGTCGCATCGGCGATCTGGCTGTCGGAGAACGGTTGCGGATTCGCTTAATCCAGATCGTTCCTTAAACTAATTTTACGTGATTTTTTGTGAAGCTTAAATATAAATAACTTTCAATATAGTTTCAATACAGAAGTACAGAGCAAGAGACGCATTTTTTGGGTTATCTAATAAAGATTTTCTTTATTATTTCCTATTAAATTTATAAAAAAATACCTCCTAACTATATCAAAACAAGTGTGACATGGACATAAGTGACGTTAAAACTTCCTAACTAACACTTAACTCGTAAACCACTGGTCTGTACGTAAAATCAATGCTAGTAACAATTTCGCAGCCCCATTTAATAACAATTTGCTATAGAACACATTTTCATAAAAAAGGTACAAAAAGAATTATAACGTTTTTTTCGCCTCCTGTAAAATTTGATTTTTGTTACTTAGGAGGTATTCGACCTTCATCGTCGTTATGTGAAATCCGCTCATCCGCATAGGGCCAGCGTAGTGGAATACGGCCTAATCACTCTCGTATGAGAGTAGGCTCGTGCCCCTGTAGTGGGGACGTTAAAAGGCCTAATGAATAAAAAAACAGGCCAAGTGCGAGTCGGACTCTAGGTATACGGTTCAATGAGATACAGCCTGGTGACTGGACAAACTGACAGACAGGACAGCCAAGCCTCAGTAATAGGGTCCCGTTTTCAACTTGGGTACGAAACCCACAAGAAACCCTAAAAAAGTAAAAAAAAAACGTATCACTTTCAGAGCCGCTACTTCGAATGCGACGATAGCGACTACAGTTCAGACGATGAATACAACGGTCAGTACAGTGGCCAATACAATGGCGAATACAGTAACCAGTACAGTGGAGAGTATACCAGCGAGTACGGCCAGTATCAGAGTCAGTACGACGTGAAAGAAGAGCCGGCGCCGCTTGCTGAGGAGGAAGATGATGATGATGATGATGAGGTATGGTAAAAAAAATAGTTTTCAAAAAGTTTGACTTACTAACAGGTATGAACTTTACAATCCTAAAATAGGAAATTTAAAATGATGGGTGATTTAATTTTACAGTAGATGCTTTAATTTCTGTCCCAAACCAATGACATTTCAATTACTATGGACTTACAAGGGATTTATACCTATTTTGGTGCCATATAGGAAATGCTGACGAAATATGTTTTTAGTTTTCCTGCCGTTTCTACCTTTCAGCCTAGCTGTAGTGAAACGGTGGTAAGTAGGTTCCTATCTAGTTTTAAATAAAACATTTTTGATTTTTACCCTTCATGATCCCATTTCTAAGCAAAAGCCTCCCCCGCGACTTTTCATTTAACTTCCCCGGTAGCATCCCGCCATTCCCGTGAAAATGCATCCAGATCGTCTATCCATATTTTTCGATGAAATCATTAGGCAGACCCACACAGAGCGAGCAGCCTCGCGAGGCAAGCATTTGTCCAAATAAAAGAACCACCCAACGCAATAGGATAGCGAGGTCTTTTTTGAGCAGCCAAATATCTGCCTCGCGAAGCTGCTCGCTCTGTGTGGACCTGCCTATTGGTCAAACAAGCCCTTAGCTAACAAAAACACTATTCGCAGGTGTTCATAACCTCCCCACCAGACGACAACACATCAACAGACCGTCTAATCGAGCCAAAGCCGGCACCAATCCGCGAAATGTCAGTCAGCACAGATACTCCTTCAATGGACTTGGAAGTGGCTGCCGGCGCGCCCTTGCTCCTGAACTATTTACTCAACCATCCATTTAATTGTAGCATACAGTAGGATTGCGGCAGATATAATGCGCGCTGTTGTTTTATGGGTTGTAAAGCGTCAAACGCATGCGATCAGGGGCCAAAGTCTGCTTATTTACAATAGGTATTCTCAGTTGTGTCGGCAGAGTATCAATGAGAGTGTCAAATGTGTAATTTTTTGACGCATTTGGTCGCAATCAGTGGAAGCCACTTACAGCAGCTTTCATACGTCTGCGGTGGAGTGGAAGCCATTGTTTAGTTAGCAGGTATAAAACGTGTCAAAAAATGCAATTGACATTCTGCCTACATACAACCAAGGCTATGTTAAATTAGCAGACTGGTTTCTCGATACAAAATCGACGGCTGCGACCCATAAAACAGAGCGCGCCTAAGTTAATGTATGAAGAAACCTGATCGCTGAGTCTGACGCTGCGACCAACGCACAGCACAGCTGTTTCATAGCTGTTTGAGGGGAGAGGCGTGAAAGATATGTATGTATATATCCTGAAATATGTACCTACTTGTTTATTTTGATTATGAGGTATTATTCTGATGCGCCTTCAAAGTCTGACCATTTATACTCTGTCAAAATTAATTAGATTTAAAATAAAATAATTATGGCAACATTTAAATTGTCATTTTCTGAAACGTCACATTTTATGACATGACAATGCAAGTGAGATTTTTGAGTGTTCCCATAATTATTTTAAAATTAAATAATCTGTTGTTGTTTTGGCAGAGCTGTCCTGTCTAAATCTCTAGAATAAGATAAATCCATGTCGATTAAGCAGCTCTTTCTGTATCGATCGTCGAATCTGCTAATCTACGTCGATTGGTAAGATATTAACAGTAAAATATTATGCAAATGGCCTAATCTATGTTGTTATATTGTGTCTATGCTATACTCAAATCTTTATCGAACTTATTATGTTTAAGGACGACTGCAAAGCTTATTATGTAAAATATGTGTTAAAATTAATTAAATAATAAAGATATAAGTATAAATAAAACAATTAAAGAAAATGAATTCCCTTTTATTTCGAGATTACATAATTTTCCGTGAAACCGTGGCGGCGGCCATCTTGACAAAAAATAAATTATTCCTTTTTTTCTGTTTGTAATTAAACAAAAGAATCTACAGTCTATTCTGGCAGAAAATTAAAGTTTTACATCTAGACTATTTACAGAATTTATCAAATACATCAAAAATACGATATTTTTGACGTTTCAAGGCGAAACTAAAAATCATAATAGTTCATAAATTATTTAATCAATAAGAAAAATTGTGGTTAGAAAAAGCACCAACACCGATTAACAAACCGGTATTTCACCGATTATGTAACAATTGAATACATAACCGGTATTGCTACTAAATGTAAAACCGGTTTATTAGATAGAAAACGGTTTTTTCCGGTTTTCTAATACGAACACTACAATTTTCTAGCAATCAGGCTATCAAATCAAAACATACATTTTCTACATTAGAATATTCTTGCCAATTCTTATAAAATCTATTTTGTTTATCTATATCATACAATCTCTAAAATTAAGGCGGAGCTGTGTTTTTAGGTGAATTTATATGATCTTGAGGCACAAAATTATTTTGATGAAATTAAACATAAGTTTTTAATAAGTACAATCAGAATTTCATAGCCAGATAAATAAAATGCTTTAACAGTTTATTAAATCTGTAGCTGACAATTTTTAAACAAATGGAAGAATACAGCATGACAATGGATAAGCTGTTTATTAGGTATTTAATTTAATTTTATTGAAAATGGGATAAAATCAAATAAATTTATTATAACTTGAAGTATCTTTCAAAATGTCTGAAACTAAAAAAAAAACACAATTCAATATAAGTACACAACAGGCAGAATGTAATCATTTCCATTACTTAATTGAATATTTTTAATTTCCAATCAGTTTTCTAAGCTCCGCCATTTTCTTTATTCATCTCACAAAACTATTTTTTATCTTCTATACTAAGTGTATGTTTATTTTGTCATTACATTTTGGATCTTTTGCAAAGGCCCGAGATAAAGAATACTAGTACTATAGACCGTCACATCGTAATATTGTCGCGAGGCAGTTAACGAGGAAGTCATGTGCTTGCGTCGTTAACGCACACATTGGCATTTTTAGACCCAGAACACACGACGCAACTGAAACGAAACGTTTCAAACTAGTTGCGTCGTGTGTGGTTTTCTAAGAAAGTCTACGTATAGCAGAAACTTCGATGCAACTCAAAAGTGACTAGCAGTTTCAGTTACGTTTCACCGTGTGTTTTGGCGCTAAGGGTCGCGACACATCAGCGTTACGTACCGCGCCGAACGTTCAGCGGCTGAAGTAAATGTACGAGCGAGTGGTAGAGTTACAGGCCGCGGATCGAAACCGCGTCTCCAAGATTGCAAGCAGTCGTTCTACCAACTAGACTAACGCTCACTAGATCCAGTATTAAATATTTTAATTAGTTTTATAATATTCCTTATACTCTGGTCTTTGCAAAATTCTGTAATGTTATTTATTTTAAAATATCTTTTTAACGCAATCCTTTAATCTGAATCTCTCGCCATATTTCATTTTCATGTGTTTATTGGAATACCTTCATTTATCCGACATTATGAGCAATATGCACCATTTCTTATAATAACCGACTTATATTTAAATCTACGCCTACAATTTACATGAGACTTAAAAAAAGACTGCGTTTAAGCCAAATAAATACCTTCTGTGTGAAACAAAATGGAATTTATACAATGTTGGATTACTTTTTTGGGGTTTCTTACCCAAAGGGTGAATTACTGAGGCTCGGCTGTCCGCCTGTCCCTCTCCAGGTAGTATTAAAAACAACATAACGGCATAGATTTGTTTACAATTATCAATTTGTGACAGATCGTAATTTTGTAACAGAAGCCAAAAATGCGATGAAATAAGTGTCATATTTCGTCAGTAATGTATGGCATGGTAAGTCCATGATAAAATGTCATTGTTCACACAACATTTCAACCGCACCTTTTGTTAATTAGGTACTAAATACATAAAAGCCACGTAGACACTTCTTTTATCGCCTGTCAAAAGGTAAAAATTCGGTTTTACACGAAATCAAGCCACCTTAAAAGTAATATTATGCTTAAATCTTCAATTTTTGTAGAGCCAATAAGGCTGGCTTCACATTAGGTCGCAGTCCGAACGACTGTCACAGTTTAGTATGGAAATTGACAGCTGACAGACGCGAGCGACTTTCGCTGCTGTCAATTTCCATACTAAATTGCTTTGAGTATAGAATATATAAGGAGATGCCATACCTCTGGATCTGCGTGCCTGGTCTGGCGCAAAATGGCTACCTTTTTGTATGGAATTTCTTTCCGTTTGACAGGTCATCTAGCAAGAAAACTATGAAAAACTTGCGCCAACCTTGGCACGATGTCATAGACTCATTTGTATATGAAAAAAAAAAATGGGGCAACTCCTTATATATTTTATACTTAAAGATGGAAATTGACAGCTGACAGACCGCGCGCGACTTTCCCTGCTGTCAATTTCCATACTAAATTGTGACAGTCGCGCGGCAGTCGTACGGCAGTCGTACGGCAGTCGCGCGGCAGTCGTACGGCAGTCGTACGGCAGTCGCGCGGCAGTCGTACGGACTGCGACCTAATATGAAGCCAGCCTAACCAGAATCTTATAATGGGATAATTTTCGAATCAGCTCGAAATAAGGTATTTAGTTTTGTATTGACTCTACAAAACCGCCTGCGGTATTCTTTATTGTACCATATAAAAACTGCATTTGTGATTTAGGGCCCGCGCAGATCTGGCGGAGCGCAGCGTAGAGCATTTTTGAAGTGGTCTCTGCTTACCCCGATGGGAGAAAGGCGTGACAGATATGTATGTATGTATGAATTTTGTTCTCATTAGAATTATTTTGAATTTTGAATATTATTCTAAAGAGAACAATGGCGATAATAATATGACAATCAAAAATGCTCTCCACTGTGCTCCGTCAGATGTGCGCCGGCCCTAAGAAATACATAAAAAACAATAACTAACATCATGTCATGCTACGAAGGTGGGAATTAAACTAAAAGGTACCTATTGAGCAAACATATACATTTCAATTTCCTCTAAAACATTATGGAGCTTTTTTTCTATCTTTTGTTTGTATCAAATCATTTCACAAACGTAATACGAATTTCTATACAGGATTGTTTAAGGCCAAGTCAGGTGTACCCTAAACCGACTTGCATGTATGAGGTGACTGATGAATGTGGATGAAGGGAAGGAAGTGTGTTTGGATCATAGCAAGTGGAGTCTCTGTCTACGCGGATGGGGAAGACGGGTGACAGATATGTATGTAGGTAAGTATTATTTCAGTGAATGTCAAAAAGATCTGAATTTCTAACTCTAAGAGTTGTCCAGTTTCGTCATTTAGCAGTCCGATTTTTTGTCGGACTATGCACTATGTGGATAACCGGTAAGCAAATTTTTGATTATAGAAAACTATATGTTTTAAGTAGGAATGCCGTGGGTTAATATCTGGTGTCTTTTTATACTAGAAGAAAACTGATAATTTCAAGTATTTAGTATAACATTCGTTTTTATAATTGTTTATTAAATAAACTTTTTTGTTGTTCTTCAGTATGTTGGCTTAAAACCGTAATTGCAATATTAACAATATTTCAATATATCTTTACACATGAATATGCCATGAAATTCATATTAGTTTGTGAAATAATTTACCTGCAATGCATCTTAAACATATTTTTATATTAAAAATACAGTTTCCTAACAACTAAGTCCTTATATTCAGAAACGCACATTCTATATTCAAAAATTTAAAACAACTTTTACTATGGGACCTGCTTAGAAAAAAAAAATGTTACTTACATAAGTTCAGCCATCTTGAAATTGCCTTCAGATGTACAAAAAACTTGTTTTTCATAACTGGTCTTAGGTTAAAGTTCTTTTTAACCACACGCGAAATTTAAGCTATTTTATCACATGTATAAAACATGAAAAGTCAATTTTTTGACTATCACTTACAATTTTCACTATAGCCCTGTTCTAGGGTTACCATTTTATAAAATATGAACGAAATTATTCATTAGAGTCCATCAGGTTGTGTTCAGTGTTACCATTTCAATAGACTATTTGCGTTAGAGAAAAATGTATGAAAAAAATTAAGAATAAAAAAATGTAAATAGAGAAATTGAATTAGGTTTAGTTTAAGAAGAAATACAAAACATTTTTGAAACATACAAATACATATTGTTCAAGTTTACCATCGTATTAAAAAAAATAGTACCGAAAAAATCAAAAACAAAAATTAATTAATTCAAAATAGTCCAAAAGAAACGGCAACACTGAACTATCACTAAAGCGTCACATCACATCACTAACTATTATAATCCTTGTCACACCGATCATCGTGGTCCCAATATTTGTGGTTACGTGGTACTTCTGTAACGTGCCTTCTTGGCCCTGCTTTAGGGTTCACACTTGGCATTTCAGCACCTGTACTCTCCGTACTATTTCTTCTATTCAATCTTGATCCCGGACGTAGATTGACTGGTTTTTTATCCTCATCGTTTAAGTTCTCTGTAGAACGTTGCCGAGTCCAGTTCTTAGGGCGATTACGGTTAGGATCTTCGGCTTTTATATCTTTTAAGTCAGGTTTTTCATTTCTCCAATTCTCTATTGGTCTTCGAGCGTTTTTTTGTACTTCATTGTTGACACGTTCAGATGTAGGTCGTTCACTTTGGAACGTTGTTTGTGTGAATTCAGTTTCGGGGGTAGTTGGGTACTTTTCAAAGTTTTTCTCTCCCTGATAAGGCACGAAGTCACCTTGTGGTGTGTAATTAGTATTATTCTGGTATTGATTCTGTATGTAAGCTCCGTCTCCTTGCTGCAAATAGTTTGCATATGGTTCTTGGAAATTATTGAACCTTACGTTTGGTGGTGGGTAATCTGGGACGGTTACAGGGTAATTTTGTACTGCAGGTGGCAACACTGTAGGGTTGTATACTGGCTCTTCTTCTTTCTCTTCCTCGTTTTGTCTCCAAGAGTTTAGATCGTAGCGTTTGCTAAGACTGTTTTTGGTTGTCCACGTGTCAAAGCTGTCTTGACTGACGGAGAATGCTTGTTCCTGAAAATAAAAATGGATTTTATTCCTTATAAGCCCTTTTAATGTCCTCACTACAGGGGCACAAGCCTACTGTCAGCTGAAAGGAAGAAACGGCAAGATACTTAACGGCACAGGGCCCTATGTTTACGACAATTTTTTTTTTATGCGACTACGGCGAAGCCAAAAGGAAGGGTAATGTTTTTTGAGATCAATACTTTTATTGATTTTTTTTCTATTACTTTTACTTCTATACTTTTTTTTTACTGTGATAGTCTTAAGTACGTGTAACTATATTCTTTAATATAGTTACATGTACTTAAGACTATCACAGTATGAAGTTTAACATATATGTTTAATAGTGTTCGCCACAAGATATTGTGTTTGTGAAGTTAGCAACAAATGACTGCGCCATTAATTAATAGGTACAAATGGTATCAATTCTATGAATTTAGCTAAATATTTACTGAGTCAATATTGTTACTGAGTCAATACAAGTACATAGCTTTTTTTTACCTACACTGTCTTGTTCCACCATGTTTTGTATCGACTAGCATACATTTTCAGATGATTATAGTCTAGTCCCAAATAATATTTAATCTGCATGTATGACTGTAATCTGTTATGTGTGTTGATATAAATAAAATCAATTAAAATAAATGGTGACTGTACGAATTCGCGTACTTATTCTGCGGCTAACTTCACTAACATTAAGATCAGGGGGGAGCACTGTAATGGGCAGCTCAACTGCCAAAATAAACCATAAGAAACACATTTAAAAACTAAAAACCTCACCTGTCTTAACAACCCAGCACCAGCTCCCAAAATAGGTCTTAATTTCGGCTTAGCATCATCATCTTGGCTCAAATTCAACTGCGATAAATTCTGCATTTTTTCCGTCGTGTCCGAGCTATCAGACCTATAATCCTCTTTGTCCGGCTTCTTCCACGACCCGTAGCTAACTTCACTGTAGTTCTCGTCTGAAGTTAGTTCTAGATGGGCTGCGTAGAACTGTTGTAGTGTGTTTGGAAGTGGTAGGAACTTGTTGAGGCAGAGATCGGCGGAGAGTAACAGCCAGATAATGCTGACGGGTGGTGGGCTGAGTAGGCGCAAACGTATTGATATGGATAGCTCGTCTAGCTCTTGTGCGAGTACTGAGAGTAACTCGCGGCCGTTTTGCATTAGCTGGAAATGATATTTTTTTAAATTTAGTTTGCACCTGGCAGAAGACATTTTGAGCAGTCATTGATTAAAAAATCGGATACAAAACAAATTGAACAATTCATCATCAGCCCTTTTAACATCCCCACTACAGACGCAAGAGCCTACTTTCATACGAGAGTGACAAACAACTTTTACTATGGGACCAAGTTTGAAATCAGTCCAACTATATATGTATACCTGTGTAGCAAGACTGCGATGCGCCCGAATGTCGTCGGCGGCTAGTAACGCGCGCATGTAGTGCAGTAACGGACTCGCTAGGATGTGCACTTTGTTACCGTTGCATAGGCGGGCCTCTGGTAACAAACAATAAAAAATTAAATTGAAAAAACCCACGACTATAAAAAGTAACAAATAAAATAAGTCTTAGTATGTTATCAACTGAACATCGCTTAATATTTCATACAAATTTACAATTTTCATATACCTTGAAATGGCTGAACCGATTTGCATATAATATATCTAAGAACACTCCCAGGAATACCAGTTTTCAATTTAAAAAAACCGCATCCAAATCCGTCCACGCGTTTAGGAGCTACAGTGCCACAGACAGACACACAGACACACAGACAGAGGCGTCAAACTTATAACACCCCTCTTTTGGCGTCGGGGGTTAAAAATAAAAATCATGTCATATACAAAATGACTTTTTATTAGTGAACAATAGAAAAGGATATGCATATACCTACTCGTAATAACAAACAACTTTTATTTGGGATCAAGTTTGTAGAGTCGCAATCCCTTTACAAAATGCACCAGCTTATAGTGTTATGTATGGAAAAACAATTTTTTAAAATGACTTCGAATTCGAACTGAGAGCAAAAACAAACGAACAATACGCACTGGCGATTCAAGTATCCTGTAAATCTACTGAGTTAGTACTAAGTTAGTAGAAAAATACTGAAAATATTCAATGATGCGTTTATATTTTTATGTATATTCATTACATTTAAGAGCTAGACTCTTGTTGGTGGAGCATTTATGTATATGTGCAATATTTACCTGCAAAATAGTCTCCCATAAGATTTGCCGCGTTGATCAGGTACAATGGATTAGCTCGTTCCAAGATGTCTAATTCTGCAAGATTGACATATAAATATTAATTATTATTTAAGTAACTGCAAACATTTTAAATTGTATTATAATAGCAATGTCATTGACTATTGATTATTTGAGCAATTTCATTGACTGGAAATGAAATTTGAATTTATTTCTATGGTGATAAAGGAATTGTATGTAGGTATGTGTATAAATATTAAATAATGTTCTATATCTTATATATATATAAAAATGAAACCCGTTTTCCGTTGTCACGGCATCACGCCTGAACGGCTGGACCGATTTCGCTAATTCTTTTTTTTAAATGTTCATTGAAGTCCAAGGATGGTTCTTACGGTGAGAAAAATTCTAATAATTGCCGGGAAAGCCCTAAAACAGACATTTTCTTTTTCCCATACAAATGTTTTCTTACTAAAATGTAGAGTCAATTTGAACTTTATTCCTACACAATAAAGTTCATTCTAAGGCGGGACGAAGTTCGCCGGGACAGCTAGTCCACAATAAATTAAATTAAGCATGTCGTATTTGCCTGTTATTGGGTGTACTCACAGAAGATATTTTTGTTTGTTTTAAGATTTTCCTTTTGAATTGACGATGTATAATGCTATCTACACATCAAAGCCGCCGGCTTTATGTCATACCAATGGCAGCTGTCAAAAAAGCCGGCGACTTTGGTGTGTAGATACCCATCAACACCTATTGGCAGATCATAATAAAGTAAACAAGCTGGTACTGACTAGAGAAGGTCCCCTGCATGACGACGTTGAGCAGCGCGGCGCGCAGCAGCTGCTGGCGCTGCTGGCGCGTGAAGGAGGCGCCGACGGCCGCCAGCTTGCGCGCCGTGCCCGCGCACACCAGCGCCGCGCCGCGGAACGAGCAGAACGCGCCGCTGGGAGGGTACATTATATTTACAGGGGGTAACAGAATGGGGGTATAAACCCGAAACACAGTGATAGTCCTCATGAAACTGAACAACTTTCCCCAAGGAACATGGGTCGTTGAGAGATGAGTTTCATAAAAAAATTTGCAGCTCGTGTGCAACTACTTCCACAAACAATAATAGTGTCAAGAAATTACCATTACCACAAATGACATGTTAAAATAATAAACAGACGGGCGGCCTTATTGATGTTTTCTTCTTACTATAAGCGTCAAAAGTACCGATGGTTGTGAAGATATTTGATAAGCTGTCTATATACCAAAGCCGCCGGCATAGGCCGCCGGCTATACGTCATACGAATGGCAGCTGTCAAAAAAACGGCGGCTTTGGCGTGTAATAGATACCATTACTTAGGCTGACTACACACCAAAGCTACCGGCCAAAAAAAAAGGTCAAATAAGGCCAGCAGCCTTACTTTCAAACATTTTCTAACAAATAAGAGCGCCGCCGTATGAGACAGCTTTTCACGCAAAAACTGAACAGATTTTGATGAAACAATATTGTAGCTTGCACATCTGAATAACATATAGCTACACAGATAGACTATAATTAATTAAAGATTTTCTGTAAGTTTTCGCTGAGAACATAATTGCAATGCAAGCAAATCTATGATCGAATTAACATTGTCATTCTTTAAAGTACAATACTTACTGTAACCTAGCTTCATCCGGGCACATACTAGTAACAGTAGACTCGAAATGTCGCAGTTTTCTGTTGAACTGTATACCGTCCTCACCAGGGGAGAATTGCTCCAGCTGGAATTAATATATTACTATGTATTTTATTTTCTATTTGACTTATTTACTACCTTAGTAAATATTATTATTACTATTCATATTTCAGCTAAATATGGCTGATGATGACATTAGAAAAATGGCATTATGTTTAGATAGTCTATTAATGCTGTGGCCCCAGTAGGCAAACTGTTAGCGGCCGACTGAGTGAGCCACAAATTTGTGGCGAACTGAAAGAGTTAGCTGTAAACTCAAATCAATGAAATCACCGGTTTTGGTGGGAGTCGGCCGCTGTCTGAGATAGTCAGCGCGCGTAACGCTGCAAACTGCGTACAGTGAGCGAAAACTAGCTGACTGTGGACACTCCATTTCAAATATATGGAAGAGCGTACTAAATCGATACGCCGCAAACTAGTCAGCCGCCAACAGTTTGCCTACTGGGGCCATGGTCTAAACTGTTCAAAGATATTGGACAAATAGTTTTTGCTTTCTCAAATACATAAATAAATACAAAGAAATAGAGCATCAAAGTTACGGAGTGGCTCTTGACGTCACTTCTAGGTAAAACTTGTACAGAAGCGTGAGGTCACGCACGAGTCAATTGTAAATTCTAGTTAAAGAGAAAAAATACGTGTTTCAATTTTCTAAGAGATCTGGCCTATAGATGCAACACTTACCAAGGTAAGCAAAGGTGTGTACTGCTCATCAATGGTAAGCAGTTCCTTCAACTGAGCATCATCTTCGGAGTTGACGTGAAACTTCAGGTCAGGTCCTTTAATATTGACATTAGCCGGCACATCTTTAGGTTGGTCATCTCGCTTCTCTTTCTCCGGTTCTATCTCTTTCTTTTCTTTTAGTTCTGGTTTTGGGGCTGGAATAAAAAAGATATGGTTTGTTTTATTTTCTGTGATCATTTGTAAATATTATGATTACATATATTGATTTTATGATTACATATATTGCGTGGTGGATTATGGCCTAATCACTCTCTGTAAGAGAGTAGGCTCGTGCCCCTCGGTGGGGACATATATGGGCTGATAAAGAAGAAGAAGATATATTGATTATTGATTTGTAATTAGACATTGATTTGTAAATATAAAAAGAAATGTAATATTTTGGTTTTAAGAAGTAAAATATATAAATTCACAGTAATCCTATAAATAATATAAGTGTCAATGTTTGTGCCAATATATGTGTAGTGTTTGTTGCTCTTTCAAGCATAACCACTGAACACATTTTAATAAAACTTTACAATATTGTAGATTACACATCACAATAAATCACATGCTTATTATTCTAAGATAGAATGTAATTTTCCTAAGATACCTCGATAAATGCGAACGAAGTCGCTAGAGGCAGCTAGTTACATTATTAAAAAAGACACAAAGCAAAGCTTTTAAAATATTTACCTTCAGACATTTCTTTCAAAGCAAATATTCAAAGTAAAAGAAAATAATTCTAAAATATTAAACTATTTCACAAAAATGTATGTTCAAAACTTTAATTTATCATAAAAACTTAATAAAACATAGAATTTAACTTAAGAATTGTATTTTACTGTTTACTGTGTGGTATTTTTAAGAAATAACCAAGAAATAATGTTGCCAGTACAATAACATATTTTTTGAAGCTGTTATAAGTAAATATGGCAACACTGAATTGATTCCAGTGTTGTTATGTTGTGTAAAGGTGAGTCTGCACTGGCAAAATGTTGTCAACACATGCCAAGATAGGCTATTGTGTACCTATAATGGCCAATGGGGGCCAACATAGGAAAATACGGCCAATGGGTGCCAATTTAAAATAGCAAATGTTGATAACATTTGGCCACTAGAGAAGCAGTTCTAAAAATAAATTTTATACCAGCATCAACAAGAGTGTTTCTAATCACAATATTTCAATGAAACAGGGGCTCAAGTCTGCTAATTTAAACCAGCCTCAGTTGTGTGTCGTCAGTGACAATGGAATTTTTTGACAGATTTGGTATTCTGCTAAACAATGGCTTACACCATGCTTACTGATTGCGACCAAATCTGTCAAAAAATGCCATTGACACTCTGCCGACTCACAACTGAGACTATTTTATTAAGCAGACTTGTCCCCAGATTGTCACAATGCATTGTGTACATTGTTTACATGAGATCAAGCCATTTCTACCACAATTCAGTATCAATAACTTACTAGGAGCGCCAGTGGACCTCGGACTGAGTTCAACGAGGGTCCGCACCGCAGCCTCCTCGTCCGCGTCCGGAGCCCCCGGCCGGGGTTCGCGCAGGTGATGGCGCCCCGTATAGCCGCGCCCGCGGCCGCCTGACATGGTTATTGCCTGGAAGGGGGGAACTTGGTATTTAAAGCAGTAGTCTACTTGGTGGCGAGACGAGCTGGACATCTTGAGTATCTAGGTGGAGGAAACTCAAGATAGAAAGTCATGGCGGATGTGCAACCTGGTTGGTACGGAAAATGTATTATGTACCCAAGACCCAACTAGTTGGACAACTCAGTTGGAGTATTATACTGGCTGTTTACTTGTAACCCAACAAGTTTAAAAAGTACCTAATAATATTATAATGTTTGCAACTTTTTACAACAAATTAAGTGTTTGAGTTGGCATGTTTTGAAGTAGGGCAATGACCTTTAACCTTGGTACCTTCACAGAGACAATTTTTATAAAAAACAACAAGGTTTTCTCGAGTTAACTATAAATTCTTAAGTAAATGCTAAGCATATACAAAAATAACCTTGGCGTAACTAAACAAACAAGACACCGCGAATGTAAATACGTAAAGATAACGCAATCAAATCAACAACACAATAAACCGTAAATACTTATCAGTATCCAATAAGAAATTGCGTTTACTGATAAATAAATCACGTAATTTGACAATCCAAGACAATTTACGGCAAAAATTGCATGTCTTCCGATAAAAAAAAAATGTGTCACCTTTAGCTTCTTTGACACAAAAATTATAAATGAAATCGCAGCTGTTTTCTATCATTTAACACGATACGAGATAAAAACAAGTGTTTTGTGTGTAAATTAGAATTGTTATTAGCAAAATAGCCTTGTAAACCGGCGAAAATTATGCGATGGGACCAAAATACGTTCTATAAATTTCGGCTTGGTTACAGACATTTATTATCCTACAAAGAGTTGCTATTCGACGCAGTTGTAGTTTAATAATTACGGAAGATAATAAACAAATTCACTTACCAAAAAACAAGCCTAAAAACAAAATTGGAAGTAGGTACCTATTTATTTCCTACTAGTTTCTAGCGGTTGTCATACGTTTCACTTCCATTTTTTTTTTTTTTTTTTTAATTCGTCCATTCAGGACAGGCAAAGATCAGAGACCATGCAGCCTAGTCTTCAGTATATTTGGTTTGATGTATAATCCATGAAATATCTCTTCAGTAGAGCAGTCTTCATCAGTAAAATTCAACAAAATCCGTCATAGGTGACTTTTTTCTTTGTCAATTCCAGAAATAATCGTCATTAGTAATATACTTCTTGAGTAAAATCCAATAATAATCGTCTTCAGTGAATAATTCTTTAGTAAAGGCCAATAATATACGTCTTTAGTAAGTAATTCTTTAGTAAAATCCAGGAAAATATGTCTTAATAAAATAATAAATCGTAAATCCATGTTTATCAAGTGATTTATACCAATGGTAAAATCCGTTTTCTTAAATCCATTCAATAAATTGAGACAGACCAAACAAGTGATCTGATCTGTCACTGTCAATCAAAATTCGTAAACAAATTGGACAAAATATTTAAATTTAACGAATTATGTGCAATATTAAATTATACAATACATAGATATTTACAAGATTACAAAGAATTAAACTTCATTTACAGTAGTTAAAATAAACCTGTACAGATGTTTATAAGTGCTACAATTCTTGAGCAAATCCTGAATAGCACGCGGGACTGTGCTGGAAGAATCCACAGATATAAGCTCATCTATCAGCAGAAGGCGCTGAATGCCGAAAAACGAGCAATCAAAAAATATATGCGACAAAGTTTGCTCTTCACGGGCTTGACAATATTCACAAAAAGGATCAGAAACAATACGCATACGATGAAGGTGATAATTCAATCTACAATGTCCAAAACGCAAACGACATATAACTGAATAATATTTTCTATTTACAAAATGTTTATTCCTACAAAACCAAGGAAGTGAATTAATTGGAACATCGAGGTGAGCATACCAAAGACCTTTATTTTCAATTTGAGTTACATGATGCCAGTGACTTTGCCACTTTTCACACATTCTATTTTTTAAAAGCGGAATAATATCAGAAGGAGGCAGAGCAATATTATGAACCTGAGCAAAATTACAATTGGTTATGGATCTGGCCAAGAAATCAACCCTCTCATTACCTACTACACCAACATGGGAAGGAACCCACAAAAAATCAACTACAATGTTATTAGTTACAAACAAATCAGACCATATGTTCTTAATCTCATAAACCATGTAGTTAGTGCCAGCATGCAATTTGTGATTCCTTAAGTTTTTTAGCACACTCATGCTGTCACTGACTACTAGCCATCTACACCAACCTTGATGGTTATTTTGAATATGTTTCAAAGCTGCCAGCATCGCCACAGCTTCGGCAGTGAAGATGCTCGCATGCTCATTGATTTTGTACCCTAAACCAAGATTTGATCTACCATCATAAATAGCAAAAGAGACATTAGACTGCTTCTTAGACCCATCTGTGTAAATAATTTTATAATTACTAAATTGTGCCAATTTCTCATAAACTTGTTCTTTGGATGACAAATCATGATTAATTATGATGTTGATTTCAGGAAATTTGCTGAGAAAAGAGCCTTGATAACAAGGCAAACCAGAATTACTTTTGTACATATCAAGATTACTGAGAAAAGATGTAAATGGATAAAAATCATGAAGAACATAAAGTTTTCGTGCAACTAAAGCTGAAGAATTAGAAAGGTTAATATACAAAGGATTGGCATCAGCATTATACAATTTGAGAAGAAATCTTTCTTTGAGGTATGTAAAACGGATTGAAATAGGGGGCAGCCTACACTCTACCTCCATCACATTAATAGGAGTTGTTCTGAATGCTCCTGTAATCAATCTCAAGCATTTATTCTGAATTTTACCCAAAAGTTCCACATATTTTTTCTCAGAAGCAAAACACAAAAAACCATATTCAAAATGACTTCTAACTAAAGATTTATACAACATTAATAAAATCTTTGGATCAGCACCCCAATAAGTTGCTGCCAAAGACTTTAAGATGTTAAATGCTTTATTGCTTCTAGTTATGATCCTATCCACATATTGCTTCCATGAAAGATTAGGAGTAAAATTTACACCTAAAAATTTTACATCAGGCGACACAGGAACTAACGAATGATTATAATATATTGTAGGAGTGAAAAGTCTTTTCCCAAATACTACAACCTTGGACTTTGAAGGATTAACTTCTAAATTAAGATATGTAAAATATTGACCTAAACTTGCTAATGCATCATTAATAGATTGAGTAGTTCTTGTCAAGTCAGTTCCTGATGCATAAACAACTAGGTCATCTGCAAATTGCAAGTTTTTAACCTGGGAGCCTAAAATTAAATTTAAACGACGAATATACAAAATAAATAACAATGGTGACAGAATTCCACCTTGACATACACCCATTGATGAAAATCTGGGACCAAATAAATGATTGTTATACTTAACAAATACTTTCCTTTCAGATAAAAACTTTTCGACCCAGCAGATGAGTTTCATTGGTAGCCCAATAAAACCTAACTCACTACAAAGTACAGAAATATTTACACTATTGAAGGCGCCAGATATATCAAAGAAAACTGACAAGAAATAATTATTATTAACTATAGAATTTTGTATATCCAACTGCAACTGACAAATACTTTCACGCGCTGAAAAACCTCTACGGAAACCAAACTGATTTGAAGGTAATATATTATTTTTTTCAATAAAAAATTCTAACCTTTGCTTTAAAAGTTGCTCAAAAATTTTTCCCATACAAGAAGTAAGTGCAATAGGTCTGTAAGAACTAGGATCTGCTTCCGGCTTGTCTGGTTTTAAAATAGGTACCAGTAAATCAGTCCTCCATGAGTCAGGAATGTCATTGTTTAACCAGAGGGCATTCATTATTTTAAGAAAAATGTCTAATCCACTGATACTCATTTCTTTCAGAACTTTATAACAAATACCATCAAGACCAAAAGCAGTATCCTTTCTGGAACAAATAGCAGATTTAAGTTCCTGCATAGTAAATGGATCTGTGATAAAAGTTGTGTTGGGATTCAAGTCAGAGCTATTGTAAGTATATTTATAATTGTTAGGGACAAAATCGGGGGTGTATTTCTTTAAAAAATTAGGAATCCAATCAACTTTTTCAGACCTACGCATAACATATGTTCTATTAAATTTACGGATATGTTTCCAAATAAGCGACAAAGGAGTGAGACGACTGAAAGTGCTACAAAGAGCAGCCCAACTATTATACCTTTCTGTTCTCAGAACCAATTTTTTAAAAGCTTGAAGCCTCTTAAATTCCAAATATGTTTCCTCGCAAGGATCATATTTGAAATTTAAGTAAGCTTCTTTGGATTTCTGAACTGCTTCAGTACATTTACTGTTCCACCAAGGTAAATTAGAACAACGACGACGAGTTAAAGACTGATCGACGAATGTGGAGGGACTATTGAATCTAACAGATAAAATTTGAGTAGTAGGAATTGACTTTTCTATAGCAAGATTTATTAATTTACAAAATAATGAATATGCATCTATAGCAGATAATGAGACCAAATTAAAATCAGACAACAAAATATCTAAATGAGCTTTAAACTGTATCCAATCTACACTTTTATAATTAGGAAAAGAGGGTAAAAGATTACATCTCCCAGCACAACTCGCACCACACATAGGCTCACCGCCTCCATTATTACTTAACTGAACTTTAATCATTACAGGAAGGTGATAGCTGCCTAGAGGATCGTCATGTACAGACCAATCACAACTGGGCGCTAAAGAAGGGGAAACTATAGATAAATCAAGAGCATTAGGACGCCAAGTTAAAGAGCCAACAGTAGTTACCTGACCATCATTTAACAAAACTAAATTATTATCATCTATTACATCCAAAACATCCCTACCCCGTGGCTGCGTGTCAACGCACCCCCAAGAGACGTGATGAGCATTAAAATCCCCAGCAAAGATCATAGGGCCAGGAATTGATTTGACAAGTGAATCAAGTTTTTGTTTATCAAAAGCAGGAGTGGAATTAGTGGGACTATAAAAACTCACAATACTTATTTCCTTGTTATGGACTTTGACTCTAAGGCAAATATTTTGCAAAGAATCATCAGAAATTGTATTAATTTTAGTATATGGAATGTTGTTTTTTATCAAAATTGCTACACCATTATGGTTATTACCACTATCATTTCTTTCTACTTGGTATCCCCTAATATTAAAACTAATATTAGGTTTTAGCCAAGTTTCAGAAATGATAGCTATATGAATATTGTAATTGTATAAACAATTTACAAGGCTAAACTTATTACCTCTTAAACTTTGAGCGTTCCATTGTAAGATATTTAAATTATCCATTATTAACAAGTTGAATATAATTTCTTATTTATTTATTTTAAGTGTTTCTTGTAAAATTTCCCTAATAGAGCTGGTGTTTATAGGTGTATTGCTTTTATTTTTTGTTATGGCTTTAGTGACGACTTCAGTTAAAAGTTTTACAAAACGATCTGATTTCATCAAATTAGATAAATGCACATCAATGTTTTTGGCTGCTAGTTGGGGGAATTGAGTAGAGTCAAATAAATCGGAATATTGAACAGATCGAGATTTAATTTTGGACTCTTCGATCTTTTGCTTTTTTAAAGGACAGACGTTGGAAATGGCAATGTGATTACCTCCACAATTGGAACATTTCGCGTCGACTTTAGGGATGACACAAACTTTGTAACTGTGATTTCCGGAGCAGATCGAGCAGACCTCATTATTTTTGCAGTACTTTGCTATATGCCCAAACCGCATGCATTTGAGGCATTGCTTCACGGGAGGAACGTATTTTTTAACTTCATGTCGCCAGGAGTCCAAATAAATATATTCAGGCAACTGGGTTGAGGCAAAGGTGATGGCAACAGTTTGGGTAGGTTGGAAACAAAAAGAACCATTATCTGAATATACTTTGCGCATGAAGCGTCTTACTTGAATCACATTTTTGGCGCTGCAAATCATGGAGAAAATCTTTTTGTTCGACATATTAACCGGTACAGAGGACACAACACCGGTCACTTCAGTATCGGCAGCCGGTATCGACGCCCTCAAAAAGAGCTCATCAAGGAACTTTTTATTTTGTAAAAATACGTTCGCATTATTAGCCAAATCAAACGTAATCCCCACCTTATAGCGGTTGAATGGCCGCAGATGAAGAACGCCAGTCACGCAATGACGCCGAATCGCTTGGGATATAGCCATTCGGTCCACATCCGTAAATGGCTTATCCTGATCTTTATGGGTCAAAAAGACTATAAATTCAGACCTTTTGCAGTTGTCCGGATACTTTCGGCTATAATCTTTTAATAAAAAAGTTTGATACTTGGTAGCCGTATCCTCAACTGCAGACTCGTCGCTGGACACCGACGGATCCACCAAGTCGTCCGAGTCCTCTTCATCAGGATCCGAGGGCTTGCGCTTTTTCCTGCGCCGAGCCCCCATTCTCCACTAACAAGACTTGAAATGCCTACCTTAAATGGATTTTAAAGAAATTAAAAATTTTAAAATTGAAAAAACGCGCCTTTCTTTTTAAGCGATTCCCGCCAAAAAAAAAAACGTTTCACTTCCATATTGGTTAGCATAGTGCTGTGCTACCGCATTACCAAAGACAAAATAATGTTTTGCTTTTACCGGTTTCTTTGAAAAAGGTTTTATTGTCTAAAATAATTGAAAAGTTAACAATAGAGATATTAAATAAATAAAGTTTCCCCCGTTTTTGAACATTTCATAAAACATTCAACGTAGGTATTGCTTTCCAGTAAATCAAATCAGGGAAAAATTCTAAGAATTCAAACTTCTACAATCTAAGTCGTAGATAAGTCGATTGGAAGCCCTATTCGATCGAAATGACATTTCAGCCGCGGGGGTGAAGTAGTGTCAGAGAGGGGAGTTCTTTTCAGCTTGTCGGTCGGGCGGATAACTGAAATTCGTGTATTTCAAATGTAAAAGCTTACTTTACTGCCACTAATATGCACAGTTCTTTAATCAAATCGTTATAAATTGTGTTTCCTAAATATAATTACGGAGTAAAGTGTTTTTTCGTGAGCGCACTTTGATTTGGTTGCCACTGCGGTTGTTTGTACTGTTTTTATTATTGATGTTTTTATTTATTACATAAATCTGGTTACGTTCAATCCCCTCCTTAGAGACGCACTCTTTGGCTTTCAATAAACAGTTCTATCTAGAGTTTTACCTATAAAACACCCGAAACCAAACCGAGTGAACGTTAGACTTTGC
The DNA here is from genome assembly GCA_947563765.1 of Anarsia innoxiella. Taxonomy (NCBI): domain Eukaryota; kingdom Metazoa; phylum Arthropoda; class Insecta; order Lepidoptera; family Gelechiidae; genus Anarsia; species Anarsia innoxiella. The sequence continues at coordinate 1,548,401 of OX387417.1, forward strand.
CTATAATTAGATTACGCGAAGAAAAGTTGGTAATTAAAAAAAATAAATTAAAAAAATGTCGGATGGACACGGGGAGCCGATAACAAGCCACCAGCCGGCGGGAAGGAAGGAAAGCGTCGCTAATGCTAATGTAGCGAGTGATAGCCCAGTGACTGATCCTGGGCAGGTGCGTGGTGGAAATACGGAGTCGGCAGCAGGAAAGTTCGAGGGGCCGAGGAAATCTGGCGCGTTGAAGAAGTCTGCTAGGTACAGGAGTCGGTCTCTGTCTGCGTCTTCAGCTGACTCCTACAGTTCGACCTCCTATACTGGTAAGTGTACATTTGTTGCCTTTGCCTTCACTTTTTTTTCAGGAGCTTTTTAATTTCAGGTCTTTTTCATGAAAATGCAAAAGAAAAGTGAGTCTTAAAAAATCAAGTTACATTTTTATTAGAGGATAATAAAAAAAAAAAAACTTAAGACTAAAAAACAAAGAATTAAATTATAGTACATACTTACTAAATTAAATAATAGAAAAGAAAGAAAAGAAAGACTTTTTAAGTGACTAATTGAAATTAATCTAGCTAAAAACGAATCCAACAGTTTTTTATGTTTCTTGAAGTATATTAATTAATGGTCACTCTATTTTCTACTTCACTGCTTAGAAAATTATGTACTCAATCTCAAAAACTTATCTGCATGAGAGAGATCCAAATGTGGTGAGTCCTGCTCTCACTCTTTGAAATCAAAATACATTAGACAAGGATACCCAATTCTTTAGTTCATCTTTTAATTAAATTTCTTTCTACATATTGCTTCTAAGCAAATACCTAACTTAATTATCAGACTATCAACTTTATTTTAGCTAATATTTCGCATTCTATTTTTATAATATTCTTTGCATCATCCATTAAGAAACTCCTTTCATAAACCTCAATAAACCGACCCAAAATAAACAAATATAGTACACAGAGTACTTCAAACCCCGTTTGTTTATGAGTCTCTATATTTAGACTGCTCTGTACACATTTGTTTGGCTGCCGGTATTGCACAAATGTGTTTTTCAAAGGAGTTTTAAACTTGGCTGTTTGAGTTTATTTCTTTGGCCTAGTTTTTGTGGTAAGTGGTAGTTTGTGTTTTTTTTGTTTGTGGTAGTTTTTGTGGTTTTTATCTATAAAAATTATGAGAATAATATGTATAATACATAAAATATGAATTTAATTACAATGAGGTTTTAGTGCTTTTTTAAAAAGTAATACATTGGTACTTATAGGTAAAATTTTTTTTTTTTGTTAAAAATCATAGCAACCCAATGGCAACTAACCGCCAAAAGACTTCCGCCAAAATACCGCCAAGAGACCAGGGAAAAGGTGGCGAGATGAACTGGACACCTTCACAAAAGACTGGACAGAGGCGGCTCAGGATAGAAAATTGTGAAGGAGGAGAGAGGCCTTTGCCCAGCAGTGGGACACAAGATAAAGATAGATAAAATAAGATGTTAAAAAACTTAAATCATTGTCAAAACTTGATACAATATACAGATCAATCAATCAATAAATTAAATTATTATTATTTCGTTTTCAAATATACATAGGCAGCATTTGAAATATTATATTTGCAAAGTTCAGTTTTCCTCAGAGAAGATAGATAGATAGATAGAAATTCTTTATTGCACACAAAGAAATACAAATAAAACTTAAAACTAAAACATTGTGCGCAAAGGCGGCCTTATCACTAAAAGTGATCTCTTCCAGACAACCTTTGAAGAATCTAGAAAGAAACTCTATTGGGTTACTCTTTTATTTATTGGTTCACCAACAGATTTACAACTTAGATTATAGATATTATCGTACAATTATAGTTAAGCAGAGATGTAGATCCAATAATTATAGGTGAACACAGCATGCGTAAGTATTATCAGTTATCGCTTAATTTACAAGAAGTATATTATTGTAGAGGAAAAAAAAGTTTCAAATAAAGTTTTATAACCTTTTATAACACATAAGTACTTACCTACATAAATACAATAGATAGATTTTGAAAATTGACCCAGCACTTTGGCCTTCGCCAGTTCGGCGCCTGGCGTTCTGACATTAGCAATTACGACGGGCGTCGATACACAAATATGTCAGGCGTTTAGTCAGTATTTATTGTCTAACGTAATTTACCCTTGAGACGTGATTATATGTGGTTGGTGTGCGAATTACGGTATTGTCTCAGATTAGACTACGTATGTTATGCGGATCATGTCATGTGGATCCTATCAAACTAAGCCTTTCACTTCTCTGTTTCCCATTTACTTACCATACTTTTTCCTGGATATTGCGGGGTCAAATTTTTATTATTAATTTATGGATAGCTCTTTTGAAATATTAATTTTATTATATGTTTCTGTGTTTATGCCTGAGATTTGTAAAACTTAAATTGAAAAGAGCAACCCTACAGAGTTTCTTGTTAGGTTCTTCTCTGGGGAAAACTGCACTCTTGCGAATGTAGCATTAACTTTAAAAAATGACCCGTCCTAAGTAAAACCTACAGGATTAAATGATTTTTCATTTCATTTCATATGTTGTTATATGAAGAAAGAGCAAAGATTAGAAACATATATACAAGGCGAGTGTGTGGAAATGTTGGGAGAGGAAGGCGAACGTATCTTGATCAAATTGGAGATTTGTTAAAGATAGGCAAAGTCAGGAGGCGTGTTTGTATCGCGCAGTAACTCGAGTGGTTTGTGTCTACCCCGATGGGAAAGGACAAGGTAATCCCAGTAGTGGGGACTGAATGACTGTTAAAAAACCTTTCTAACGCAATCGGATAAGAAATATAACTTTTGCTTCAAGCATTCCCAGCGTACACTTAGCGCCAAAACACACGGTGAAACGCAAATGCACCGCAACTGAAACTGCTACCTAGTTACTTTTGAGTTACATTGCAGTTTGAAACGTTTCGTTTCAGTTGCGTCGTGTGTGGTTTTCTAAGGAAGTCTATAGCAGAAACTGAGATGCAACTCAAAAGTAACTAGCAGTTTCAGTTGCGTTGCAGATGCGTTTCACCGTGTGTTCTGGGTCTTACAGTCTGGCGAAAAAGAAAAGAAATAAATAAGTAGCAACACTGTAGCGTTGTTCCTTTCAAATCGATCTAAGAAAAACGGGACGACAATACAATGTTAGTACTTTTTTCTACTCTTTTTTGCTAGACAGTGAGTCATACACAGAAGCAGGTTTAAAATTGTCTTTCATGTTCCTGATGATTAAGGATACTGGAGCAACCAATCTTCAAAATGTTTATACATGCCAAAAATACATCGGGCACAGATTATGTGGATATGCATTAAGTTGAGAAATTAGCTCCCAGTGTCCTTAACTTTTGGGAACAGGAGAGACATTTTTTGTTTTTTATGTCTAAAAGACCTACCTACCTTCCTACCACATAGAAAAATATCCTCATTTAGCGAATAAGTAAGTCGGTAAGTAAGTAAATATTTATTCCCATCACCCTAATAGGCCTTTCACTCATTATGCAGCTGAATAAAACAACGATAAGAGCCGTGGTTAATAAATTAGCAATGCAATAGTATACTTGATGCACCATTTATACCAACCCGCGAATACCTCGGGGTTCTAGTTAGATAATGCGGATTGTAGTGACGTAATAGGCATTATGTTTTGTCCTTGCGGAGAAATTATAATGAGTGTTCATTTCATTATGAATAATTTTATACTGAATAATTTAGTATAAGTGGTGCTGGAGAAGAAATTCGGAGGTGTATGTGAAATCCGCCAACCGGCATTGGGTCAGCGTGGTGGATTATGGCCACCATGGCCACTATTTTATGAGAGAGGCTCGTGTCCCTGCAGTGGGGACGTTGAAAGGTTCTGATATGGATAACTGCTGCAAAGTAATAAGAAGCTGCCTATCATGACATCGTACGCATTTAACGTCATATTTTGCGAAGCTATATGAAACATAAATTTTACATACATATCCGTCACGCCTCCCATCGGGATCGGCAAAGAAAGACCGCTTCGTTCCACTTGCTACGATCCAAACACATTTCCTTCGCTTCATCTACATTCATCAGTCGCGTCATGCATGCACTTCGGTTTATGAAATAATTAAAAGTAATAAAATAATCTATATATATAAAAATGAAACCCGTTTTCCGTTGTCACGGCATCACGCCTGAACGGCTGGACCGATTTCGCTAATTCTTTTTTTAAAATGTTCATTGAAGTCCAAGGATGGTTCTTACGGTGAGAAAAATTCGAAAAATTGGCGGGAAAGCCCTAAAACAGACCTTTTCTTTTTCCCATACAAATGTTTTCTTACTAAAATGTAGAGTCAATTTGAACTTTATTCCTACACAATAAAGTTCATTCTAAGGCGGGACAAAGTTCGCCGGGACAGCTAGTAATTAATTAATTATTAGTTTTTTTTTCATTATAATTAAAGTACTTATAATAAGAAGCTGCCCGCGACTTCGTACGCATTTATCGTCCATATCTTGGAAAGTGTAACATACATCCATCCAGGCATAAATATTGACATTTATAATATCAGGATTAAAAAGTATAATAGCAAATATAATAAAAACATATGCTACCTAAAAGCTAGTAGTTTCACGAAGTGTGTCGCGCCATGCTGACCCCCCCCCACTCAATCAATTTTCTGCAGGCGAACTGTGCAGTGCTAACGTAGCATGGAGTCGGCTTTTATGAGATTTAAAGATGGTGGAATTGAAACAAAATTTAAAATGTGATAAAATGGCGAAAAAATAAAAGTATTGAATCATTTTTTTTTACAGAATTTTAAAAAAGGAGGAGGTTTCTCAATTCCACCGTATATTTTTTGTTAAAAATGTTATGCGATCAAATTGAGAACATACTCATAGGTACTCGATTGCGTAATAAAAGGTAGGCCCAAAAACGATGGCGCGACGACATAATCGAATTTAGGAACGATTGGTGGGAAGCAGCCACCAACAGAAATCTGTGGAGAGGCATGGGAGAGACGTTTGCCCAGCAGTGGGACAAAAAAAGCTAAAAAAAACGGTTTATAAATGACAGTTTTGAGGTAACAAACATGGTTCAATACTAAGAAAAAAAACTTCAGCCAAGTTGAGAACCCCCTCTTTTTGTTTTTAGTTTGAAGTCGGTTAAAAAAGAAGTCCATATTCGGTTCCGAGGTTAACATTTTCAAATAGGTACAACTGAGAAAGTATAGCGGGTCGTAGAAAATTGCGCAAACATTACCCTCTGACGCCAGAACCCTATTAAATGCTAACTTTTAATATTTTTCTATCATATTTCGATGACGTCATAGTCTATTTAGTTGTTTTTTGAGATCCCGATATAGAAATTGTGAAACTATAGACGACTTGGTTATTAACTCGCTTAAACAAATGGGGTGCCTTTTTCTAAAATTAAATCTTATTTAAAAATAAACAAAAACCTGCTGCTCTACTTGATAGATTTTTTCAACAATGAGTACGAGGGCGGCACTGAAAATATCGAGAATCAAGGAAATGACACAACATTACTATTTAAAAATGTATTTATTGCTTTTCGAAGTATTCTCCGCGAAATTTGACACATTTTTCCATACGATGAACCCATCATTGAAGCAAGCATTCCATTCGGAAGTCTCCAAAATGGCCGTTTTGTAGGCGTCCACAGCTTCTTCAGGTGATGAAAATCTCTGACCACGCAATTTATTCTTTATTTTAGGGAAAGTATAGAAATCATTAGGGCTTAGGTCGGGGCTGTACGGCGGATGGTCTAATAATTCTATATTTTCTTGCTCCAAAAACTCTTTTGTTCTGTGCGCGATGTGAGAACTCGCATTGTCGTGATGAAGGATGATGCGGCGGTTGCAGTTCTCTTTACGGAGTTCAGAAACGACCTGTGGCAAACAAATGCTAGCATACCATTCTGCATTAACCGTTCTTTGTCCCTCAAGAGCAATAGTCGCAACATGGCCGGTTTTGGAGACAAACGTTGCCACCATTTTTTTTGCAACACTCCGTGAGCAAACAATTTTTGTTGGCTTTAATTCATTTTCGAACACCCAAACTCGTGACTGGTTTTTTGTTTCGGGTTCGTACGCATAAATCCAGGATTCGTCACCTGATACGATGTTGTATACAGCATTTGAGGATCCTGCGTGGAATCTTTCGAGAGTTCTGACGCACCAAGTAACGCGAGCCGCTTTTTGTTCTTCACGGAGCGAATGCGGTATCCATCGGGAAAACAACTTTTTAACACCCAATTGTTCATGCAAGATTATTTGTATTTGACTCATGCCAATGTCTAAAGTTGCCTGAATTTCGCGGTATGTCACATGTCGATCTTCCTCAATCAGCTTACGCACAGCATCAACGTTTTCTTGGGTGACTGCAGTTTTTGGACGACCTTGACGGGGATCATCACCGAGCTTGACACGTCCACGTTGAAATTCAGCAAACCAGCGATAAATTGTGCTTTTGGATGGGGCTTCATCACCAAATGCAGAAAGCATCCGATCAACACACTGGTTTTGTGTTAAACCACTTTTAAAGTCATAATAAATCATCGCTCTTGAATTTTCTCGAGTCAATTCCATTTTCTCAACGACTAAACAAGTTTGACAAGACCTCGTGAAAGGACCGCGAATCTTTTTTAAAATAAATAAATGGTATTCGATTTTTAAAACCAAGGAGTTTTCAATTAAAAAGATTTTAACATGACAGGAACAGTGTAAATATTCCATTCTTACAACTTTCAGTGCAGTCCTCGTACGTGGCGAGGTGAACTGGACACCTTCACAAACGACTGGGCAGAGGCGGCTTAGGATAGAGAATCATGGAGAAGGAGGAGAGAGGCCTTTGCCCAGCAGTGGGACAACAACGGCTAGATAAGAATAAGAAAAGTGAATTATTTATCGTAATTAATATATTTTATTTTTATGTATAAGTCTATGAATGTATAGTAAACAGTCATACAAGTAGATATAGCTAAGGTATGAAAAAACAGTATTTCATAAGGTCATCGTCTTGAATCTGACCGATAAAGACATGTCACGATCGTGTTATATATCCGTACTTCAGTTGAATCAGGGCTGCTCTATCTTTGTAATTTAGGACTCGATAAGTTGCTAGTTTTGACGTTTGAAAATTGTTAATCAGGGGGCGAGGGGCGCGGAATGAAACACACGTATTGACAGTGAGATGGTCTATTAGCAACTGTCCACAACGTCTTGTGTAGGCGCAGCGTACACGATTCCTAAAACTACCTTATAATACTAACAAAAATATAACTACACGACGTTTAATATAACTACATAGTACATACCTACAGTTTTATTGTTTTAGCCCATTTATATACTTCTAACTTCATACTGGTTCAGTACAAAAACCGCGTCCATCCAAGTTGACGCTGGGGCCCGAGAGGTGTACTTATTTCCTTTATTAATTTTGTGAATTTTCTTTATTGATTGCCTTAAATACATCTAATTAATTTAAAGTATTACAAAGTTACAAATAGCATTGGATTTTCAATTTGTATTGTAAGTAAATAAACATTTTGTTTCGTTTAAAACTTTAAGTAAAAACCGATCCATTTCTCATATATCATGATCATTTAATTCTATGGCTTACAAAACCTTAAAAAAGAATTAGAATTAATGCAAGACAATTTGTTCAACAAAAAAAGAAAAACAGTGGCAACCCTGCCTCCAGCTATCATTTATTGACATTCCTAAAGATTATTGACTCAAAAATGTTTGGAATCGTGACAAGAAGTTACACTTACAAATTATTATACTCGTACTTAGTTTTTAACGGCAAATTGTTAGATTTAGAACTTTGACAGTCGTGATGAGCGATGTTTAAATTAATGGAGGTAAATAATTGTTTAAGTTTTTAGCGGAGTAAATTTTTTGGCCCGACATTTTTATAAAAAAAAAATATTTTTTTGCTCTTGAAAAAAAAAATATTTTAAAAATAAATTCATCGTCAACATTTTTAAGAGCCAGGATCTTGTCGATGGAGTATCCACCATTTATACCTTTTCTCCAACGTTTTGACTTGACTGACAGACGGTAAATTAAGAAACATTAAATTAATAATTTCGTACCTACTAGGTACTACTTTGAAAAAAACTAAATCAACATTTGCGTAAAATTATTAAATCCCACTAGAATAAGAAATAGTTTTACAATACTTCGAAACTAGGTTAAATTAACTCTTATGAATGAGCTGTGTGGGAAATTGTATATTATTCTGTCTTTACAACGTTTTTGCTCGACAAACAGAAACTATTAAAAATTACCAATTTATTTTAATTTAGGTACTTCCTTTACATAGTAGCGTGTCAATAAAACCGCGGCAATGTCAACAAAACTATCGTTAGAAGTACGTCATGCAGATATCGTAAAATTGTATCGCGAAGCCGCCTCCGTATTAAAATAGCGCGAAATATTTTGTAAGTAGCGAATCACCGTGTGGCAGTTTAGCCACAGTTTCCCGAGTGCATAGCGCGAGTCGAACGTATTTTAAAAAAAGTAAATTTTAAAAAGAAAACTTGACGTTTGTTTATTAAGTTTTTAATTTTACTTTTTAACCGGCCAGTGCGGTATATCGATTGGGATTCCAAGAAGTTTTTATTGTGTGGAATATTTTAGTGGTTCGGATTTATTCGAAGTTTGAATTTGCCTTGAATGCGTTGTTTTTTCTTCGTTACGCGGTTCTCGTAATCGATTTGTGTTGTGTGTGTTCTAAGATTTGGTACGGAGAGTGATAAAAATAAATGAATAACTACATTTTATGTACATAAACGTTTACAAGCCCGGTTTTTAAATACTTATTCATTCTATAATCTTGAAAATATTGTAGTTATACCTACCTACTTATTCTACAGAGCAGTATTATTGGTGGCTGAAATTAAACCATAAAACGCTATGGAACTTCTAGTCCTGCCATAAACGTAATTTCTACAATTATTTCCATATTAAACGTTTTTTTTTATTTAGTTTGTTCTTCGGTCTTCAATCCCCCGATATAAATTTTTCGGGGTCCTTGTAATTACTTAAAAATAAAATCAGATATATTAAACCATATCAAACGTTAACTATGCTTTATGACGACTCAGTTATGGCAATTGTCACCATGCCAGTCAAATTAGATGGTCTTAGTGCCCGTTTCACCATAGATAAAATTTAACTGACAGATAAACCTATGTCTATTTCATAAAACATGACGTTTAAGACAGGTATAAAATATCTGTCAGATAAATTTTATCCGTGGATGGTGGAACAGGCCCTTAGGTTCGAATCCCAGCTGGGTAGATATTTAAATTACGAATTTAAATATCTGCTTTATACAGGGTGTAACAGAAAGGGTATATAAAGCCGAAACACACTGATAGTCCTCATGAAACTGAACAACTTTCCCCAAGGAACATGGGTCGTACCTCGAAAAAAAAATTTCGCCTCCCCATACAAAATGCCCGATCAGCTGATCGAGTAAGTATAGGCGATCCAAAAATTTTTTCCGAGTTACGACCCATGTTCCTTGGGGAAAGTTGTTCAGTTTCATGAGGACTATCGCTGTGTTCCGGCTTTATATACCCTTTCTGTTACACCCTGTATATGATATTGTTTTTATGTCTTTAGTTGTGTATGTGTAATATGTTCACACGCGGCATTGGGATTGGGCTATGTGTGTGTTCTTCTTTCAAAGATTGCCACTTATTAAAGCTTATTAATTACTCTATGGCACAGGAAACCGTACTCTAACTTAAAGAATGTATGTAAAACTGTTGGCTGGCAGCCCGGCAGTCTAGCCGCATTAGCGAACGTAACATTGTATTGTAGCAGGAACGTATAAACATAACCTCTTTGCTCGAGTAGGTTCAAGTTTGTAGTGGTTTTGTGTGTGGAATAGTTGGGATTATTTAAGTTGTAAAGCTGGTAACACTGAAAAGAGCATCCAACCTAATTGGTATAGTAAAAATTTTCGGTATATTGATACCAGAAGGAATGGATGGTGGGATGTGTGGTGTAATTGTACACCACACATCCCCTATTCGAGCTAGTATGGAGAAAAAAAGTTGGCAGCCACTGATGAAACTAACGACAATCGATAGAGAAAAATATTATAAAACGATAGTATTTTGGACAAATGTCGAAAGTGATATACTTTCGGAGATATAGGACTTTAAAAATGAAAGAACCTTGAAAAGTGTTACATGCGAACATTTTCAAAGTTCTATCATCAGTTGCCGCCAACTTTTTTTTCTCCATACTAGCTCGAATACGATGTGTGGTGTAATTGATACCGAAAATTTTACTATACCAGGCTCCATACAAATATGTTTGATGCTATTTCATTGTGCAACTTTTTAAGGTTACTTTTTACGTATTCGTAGAGTTTAATTTTGTTGTGAAAGGTTATAAATGTTTATTGGTTTTAGAGGTTAAGTATTTGAGAAGATTTATCTGATCCTGGTGAACTGAACTTAATGGAGAACAAGTAGGTAGGCCTTTGCCCTACAGTGGGACAGGACAGGCTAATAATCTTTTTTAGACAATGTAGATTTTATAACGAGGGTGATGAATGTGGATAAAGTGAAAGAAATGTGTTTGTATCGTAGCAAGTGGAGGGAAGTGGTCTCTGCCTACCTCGATGGGAGAGAGGCGTGACGGATATGTATGTGACAGATAAAGTAATATAAAGAGCTAAGTGCCCGTTTCAACACCTAAAGATAAAATTTAACTGACAGATAAACCTATATCTATTTCATAAAACATGACGTTTTAGACAGGGACAGGTATAAAATATCCGTCAGATAAATTTTATCTGTAGATAGATGGTGAAACGCGCCTTTAGATAATTTTCTTTGAATGAAAGAATGTATTCAACTATTCACATTGTTTTATGAAATGACGATATTAAACCATGAAAGGTACTTATTTCATACTTCAAGTCTGTCAGTTATAATATAATAGACACATAAGTATGTGTATTTGTTCCTCGATTGGTCACACAAGTGGCTAGTAAGGTCATATATGAAGGAAACTACTGTTTAACTATCAAGTGTTGCCATCCTACTGCCTGCTGATAGTATTTATAAATGTTAATGTTTGTGGATGAGAGGAGAGGCATTTTAAAGACCATTGCTGAAATGAGATGGAAAATGCTGGATCACCTGATACGACACGACGACTTTATGAAAAACATCTTGGAAGGAAAAGTAGAAGGAAGACGAAAGAGACGGAGACCACGAAGGAGTTACATAGATCAAATAAAGGAGGGAATAGAAGTTGTGTCGTATCAGGTGCTCAAACGGACGGAGAATAGAAAAGAGAGGCGTAGACTCCACCGAAAAGAGCGACGTTCTTAAAATTTATGATGAATGTTTGTGCCGTAAAACGCGATTTAATTAAAAGAAAAAGGATTTATCAAGGCAAATTCAAACTGAAATCAAAACACGACTGATTTCAATAAAAAGAAAAAAATTGTCATAAAAATTATTAAAATAAATTATGTATAGGTAAAAATAAATAGAGATAAGTAAATTGTTGTTAATAATATTGTTGTTAGATGATAGTAAATTAAATTGTAGTTACATGATACTTACTAAGTATCCTGCCTTCATGCTATCACTTTTCTCTCTGTGGGGTCTGCAGGAAGAAATTTCTTTTAGAAATATGCTGTACCTTTTGTATAACTTCTCTTTTTTTCTGTCTCTTTTTACTATCATCTTACAATAAACTGTTAAATAAATAAATAAATATACTTAAAGCGTGTCCGTTGATCATGTTTTGAACAAACATTGAATGAACATTTTGATCAAATTGAATGATTTTGCTGACAAATCAAAGGAAAATTTCATTCATTTCGTTCAATGTTTACCAAAAACTGTTCGAAACATTGAACACCGGACCCGCCTTTAGGTAAAGAAATACAAATTGAAAAACGCCAAATATATATATAATAAATATAAATATCTAATCACTGAAAACGAAAATAATAGTTATCCAAACAATGCCATTAGTAAGCATATTAAAAAACAAAATGACGGAGTTAGAAGTGAATAATAAAGCGAAAGAAATAAAAGAACAGCCTTCAGAAGAGACAATTGCCATCGAGAGGAACTTGAAGAAACGACACTCTGTCGTGTCCGGGAAGAGCGAGTTTTGTAAGTGATTTTATTTTGGTTTAGAGCCTATCCGTACATGCGATTTTTTTTCCGCGCGGTTCTTTTTTCGCAATTCTGTAACACATTGAATCATTAGCAAGTAGCCGCACCAGCGGAAAAAAATCGCGCGGAAAAAAACTGAATAAATGCAAATTAAACATTTTAGACACATAAGGCGTATTAGGCGTAATTCTGACCACGGATTGTTATTCGCGCGAATAAATCCGCGCGGTAAAAAATCGCTGCGCCAATAGCCCCTAAAAGGGACAGACTGGTGAGGCCGATCTGATCCTACTTTTATTGTGGTACGTGTTTATTAGTCTATTAGACGTTAAAAGATGTTAAAAGAAAATGAGCAGCTTTTTTTCCAAATTGAGAACCATGTCCTTTGAAGATTTGTTTGAAGTCGGTCAAAATGTTTTTTAGTCTGAAAGTTAAGACTGTCTTAAATTCCTAGATTCACACACACACAATATTTTTTTTACGACATAAGACATTTATTTTCAAAAACACTACAAAGAAACACTGTGTGCGAAAAATGCTAGTAACAGCTAACTTACAAACTAAGAGTTAAGTAGGAAGACGTAGACAATACGTGGATAAAAATTGTTTGTTTGTCTTGTTTTCTGCTGTCATATTTCTGACTGGTCATCTTCGTAGCAATTACGAGAACAAAACGGTGGAGCAAAGTGATCACACCTACAGAGCGCTAATCAGTGCCACGGATTACCTCTTTAGGGTTGCCAATTGTAATACTTTATTAAAAAACAAGAATGTAATTTAAAGTAATAAATCATGACCTTTGAGTATAGAATATATATGGAGGTGCCATACTGGATTTGCATGCCTGGTCTGGTGCAAAATGGGTACCTTTTTGTAAGGAATTTCTTATCGTTTGACAGGTCATCTACCAAGAAAACTATGAAAAACTTGCGCCAACCTTGGCACGCTGTCATAAACTCATTTGTATATGAAAAAAAAAATGGGTCCACTCCTTATATTCCTTCCTCATTGATCATGACACACGCAGGTTATTACTGCTGTAGGTTTCATTCAAGGGTATTTATGTAAGGTTTTATGTGAAATTTTGTTTGATTATATCCTACTAATATTATAAATGTCAATGTTTATGCCGACGGATGTGAGGATGTCTGTTACTCTTTTATCCAAATCCACGGAACATATTTTAATGAAACTTTTCAGTATTATAGTTTGTACATCGGAATAACACATAGGCAATATTATTTTGACATAATATTAACCAAAAATTCCAAAATATGCGTACGAAGTCGCGGGCGGCCGTTGGTACTTACATTAATATTTTTTTGAAAAAGAAAAATGGCTAAGAAATAATTAAGTACTACTTAATGATTTAAAAAAATGCCTACCTAACCTCAGTCCTTAGAATACTGTGCCACACGTGTGAGAATATCCGGTATAATCCGCTTTGAACCGGCTGCCGACTTCTCATCCGGATTACGGACTTTTGACGCGCGATCCGGATGAATACGAGCGACTTTTTGAAAGGGAATATGTGCGGGATTTCAAGGGTAGGCAGTTTTAGGTCGAAACCTTAGCTTTTATACTTAAAAAAAAAATGAACAATGTTTTGGAGAGAAATTGGAGGGGACTCAGGATAAAGAATCGTTGAGAAAGAAGAGACCTTTGCCCAGCAATGGGGCATTAACGGCTTGATAAAATAAATCATACAAAATTTCACAATCATAATCATAATCATGATATTTATTGCGCTTGCACAAAATTACAAAATGGTCTTAAAAATAATTTACAGTACATTTTGTGGACCCTGTTTTAGTGCACGGCTAACAGAGAGAGGAAGACGTATTCCCCTTCTATTATAACTAAATACCTTCAACGATAATTGAGTTAGGTGTTACGATTTATTATCTCAAATTAAACTGTATATTTATTGTTTATTGTAGGTTAAGTGACTATCCTGCCTTCATGCTATCACTTCTCTCTCTGTGGGGTCTGCAGGAAGAAATTACTTTTAGAAATATGCTGTACCTTTTGTATTACTTCTCTTTTTTTCTGTCTCTATATATCTACTATCATCTTACAATAAACTGTTAAACAAATAAATAAATAAACTGATTTCATCAACATTTTGAAGTTTAGCGCTAAAAAAGATAATACCTAACCAATACTGCTAACCCTACCAGTTCTAACTAGAACGTGTAACCTATATCGGCTGAATGCAGACCTCGTTTAGACTCGATTGAAATTAATACCAACGTATAACGAATATACGAGTACTAGATATCTGGGTGGCAATTCCGCTAAATTAAGTTAAGCGACCAAACTATAGCCAACAGATAAACATTCGACAGCAATATGTCACAAATTTGGTATTCTCTTAAGTGCCACGATTAATAGTCGATTAATAGTCGATTAGTAGTCTCTAGAGGGTTTTGTCTACTGTCAAATAGCGAAGAGAATACCGTTTGGAACTGCCACTCATGTGACATTGCGGAGTAGAATACCGATTATAGCGTAAAGTAATAAAATGTACGGCCGATCGCTGTCCACTGTCAACTTATCTGTTATGAGAATACCAAAATGTGTCAATTCATACAATTCACATTCTAGAGAGACACCATTTTTCATTTGGTAATTAGAAGAATACGGGCCCTGGTTTTATTCATACGTTTGTTGGAATAACTATGTGTGGTAGGAATTTAGAATCATTGCGAAGAAAATAGCAATTAATTTTGTTATTTTTAATTTCGTTAGAAACACAATTGTCACACGCAAAATTATCCCACGTGTGTGTATGACAATTGTGGATCTAAACAGAATATTTATATAAAATCGGATTGTCATAATGCGTTTCGTACGTGTGTCTGTTTCTAACTTTATGCCCTTATCAGCCTTTTGAATTTCTTGTTACCGTTAGCGAGTGTAATTAAATATTCAGATCCGTACATGAGAAATAAATCTCAGAGGTACAGCCCGGGGATAGAAAAACGCGTCTCCAAGATTGGAAGCTGGTGTTCAACCAAATAGGCTACCGCTCATTACTGATTTTCAGCAGAACCCCAAAAACAAAATACTATTAAAAATACAAAACAAAAGAAATAACAAAATAAAAAAAAAACTGTGAGTGTTATACAATTACTTTTTTTAATCTTTCCAGGGTCCTCCTCCGACGAAGACGAAGGTGTCCAGCCACACGAGAAGGCGATAGCAGCAGGTCAACCAAACCCACCGCACTGTGTGAGGAATATAGAACAACATGCGTTTGGGAGGAGAGAGATCGAGATCGCCGAGCAAGAGATGCCGGGGATCATGGCGTTGAGAGCTAGAGCTAAGGAGGATAAACCGCTTAAAGATGCTAAGGTATTTAAAAAAACACAAATCCACAAAAAAAAACTAGGTACTTTATGCTAAGGTAGAAGGTCGAGATCGCCGAGCAAGAGGTGCTGGGGATCATGGCGTTAAGAGCTAGAGCTAAGGAGGATAAGCCGCTCAAAGATGCTAAGGTATTTTAAAAAACCACAAAAAACTTAATAAATTAATTTATTGACATAAGCAATGTCATCCTAAGGCCCAGACTAGAAAGAGAGAGAGTAAAATAATTATTTAATAAGTCGAGAAAGAGACGCAAGCTGTGTCGCGAGAATAGTCTCTCTAGTAGTGAATAGGGATGATGACTACATTCAAAAATTCAAAAAATAATTAGTCCGTCTTTTAGGCTATTAAAAAATATTTGAAACACATTTTTACCTGATCAAATACATAAATAAATACAAAGATACAGAGCATCAAAGTTACGGAGTCACTTTTGAGTAAAAATCGTACTCAAACGTGACGTCACGAGGAACTTTAACCCAGTGTATCTTTGTCATGTTTAGTTTAAGACACAGAGCACCCCCTAATAGAGTGTACTTGCAAGGCAATAGACGCGCACCGTACATATGTCTTTTTCGGCAGATGTAGCAAAGCGAACTATGTCATTCAAGTCAGTACTGACCAGCTGTCACATCCGTACGCACAAGCTTTTTCGCAATTTACATGGCTCTTATTTTGCTTTAAAGCGTAATAAAATGACAGTGTGTTCTGTGAAATGGTACGGGAAAAATTCTGGGACATCTTGCTTTAAGAAAAATGGAATAACTTTTCACCGATAAGTATAAACAATTTTTGTTTTATATTACGCGGAGTTCATGTTATACTGGACAACAAATTTTGATTTGCCTACATCCCTTTCTATCACTATGCTAATTACTATGTTTAACCTTTTTCGTTTCCGAAATTTCAGTACTAGAGTTGTAACAAATTTATCGACTGAATGTAATCGATTTATTTTATCAAATACAATAATAATATACACTTTTTGTTGAGATGAGATGTAGATAAAAAATAACTAATAATTATTATTTATATGTAAAGAACAGTACTTCGATATTTTTTTATTACCTATCATCGCAAACAATAGAATAAAGTTAGTGTTTGTTTTCTTTTAAAGATTTCCTAAATGTCCTGAGCAAAAAAGGTACAGCATATTTATTAGAAGTTTCTAAATAATAACCTAGTTTTGGGTTATTTGGGACACTGAAATTCAGTTTTCGGAAGCATGTATTTATTTTCAAATTAATTTTACCGGTAAGTGTCGTCAATTGTCATGCAATTTTAACTTAACCTCTCTAATTATTTAATTTTGTTATAACATCGAATTGTTCAACAATAAAAAATGTAACACACTTATGTAAATGTTTTATCGATAAACCTAACTGTCGTCACGGCACATCTCTAAGCGATGCGTTGACCTTGATTCAGCAAATCACAGCATAGTTGTCACGTCCCCCGCACTTCATTCTTGCCGCCTAAAGTTGTGAGTTTTGTTTCGAATAAAATTGTAATGATTCGGGCTCTATTAGGGGGTGCTCTGTGGTTTAAGAGAAAAAAGAAAAAATACGTGTCTAATATTTTAAAATAATCTATGTGATGGACTAAAAAAAAATTTTTAGTCATCATGCCTATTGTCTGAGATAATCTCATTCACCATTTATTATATTTAAAACTCTTTAATTTTAATCTTCTTCTAATGTTTTGACTTTTTGATACGACATGATGTTAACATAACTTCACAACTTCTTTACCTTTTCTCCCTCAATTCTATCTTACTTATTTATTAACCTTTATTCTCCAGATCGTAGGCTGCACACACATAAACGCTCAAACGGCAGTGCTGATTGAAACTCTAGCGGCGTTGGGTGCGACAGTACGTTGGGCTGCGTGTAACATCTACAGCACGCAGAATGAGGTCGCCGCTGCGTTAGCGCATGCAGGTAATGTTGCAACGATATATTGGGAGTATAACACTATAATGTGGTAGAAAAGTAGGAAGTATCCTACTCAAATTATACTTTTATTTATAACTAGAGTCTGCCCGTGACTTCTTACGAATATATCGTCATGTCTTTAAAAAAAAATGATACCTTAAATTAATATGTGTTATTCTGATTTGCTAGCTATAATATTGCCAAGTCTCATCAAAATTTGTCCAGTGGTTTTAGCGTGAAAGAGTAACAAACATCCATCGGCCGGCACAAACATTGAAAAAAAAAGTTGTTAAACAAAAGGTACAGCACAGCATATTTCTAAAAGAAATTTCTTTCTGCAGACCCTTCACAGATTTCACATACACCTTCGAATTTCTTTTCTAGTGTATGCAGGTTTCCTCACGATTTTTTCCTTCACTGTTAGCGAGTGGTAAATGAAACTCAGAGGTACAGGCCGGCGATCGAAACCGCATCTACAAGATTGGAGGCGGGCGTACACATTGGTTACAGGGCATGCAACAGTTAAGGTTACAGCTCGCTACTAAAGTACGCGTCTTTACAGGTTTCGCTGTATTCGCGTGGCGAGGCGAAAGCGAAGAAGCATTCTGGTGGTGTATAGATCAATGTTGCGCTCCTAGTACAACATGGCAGCCAAACATGATCCTAGATGATGGAGGTGACGCCACACATCTAATGCTAAAAAAACACGCACAGGCTTTCAAACAGATTAAAGGTAACTTTGACTTAGGTTATGGTAAAGTTAGGGTAAAATTGCAAAAAAAAATTGGTAAAAGTGACTGAGTCAATGTGACTTAATGGTAAATTAGAATACATAATAGGTCAATGCTGCATATTAGTAAGTGACTTTGGGTCAATGTGACTTGAACGTCATTTTGGGTAAATGTCATACGAAGGTAAAGTCTCTTTAGGTCACGCCGACTTAATATTGAAGTCTCTTTGGGTTAATGTGACTTAAGTAAGGGTAAAGTTATTATGAGTCAAAGTAGCAGAGTAACTTTCTAAGTCTTGCCTTTGGTATCGGTAGCAAATATTTTTTATGAACATTGTAACTAATGCCATCTCTTTCTCACCCTTCTAGGTATAGTAGAAGAGAGCGTGACAGGTGTACATAGGCTGTACCAGCTAAGTAAAGCGGGGAAGCTGTGTGTACCGGCAATGAACGTTAACGACTCTGTTACAAAGACGAAATTCGATAATTTGTACTCGTGTCGGTAAGTACTTAGTACCTTTTAAAAATAAGGTAATAATTTTAACCTAAAGTGCCAGCCAATAGATTATTATATTATAGTGTGACTAGTGCTGCCTATTGATGTTATACTATTGATAGTAAGTCGCAATTAGTGTTGTCGAAGTATCGATAGTTAATCTTGAAGAGGAGTATACATAACTAAAATAGTATTGTTACCTATTGTTACTATCGATCTATAGATTATCGAGACATGGCAACATTTTAGTTGCAATAATATCAATTATATAAATTCTAGTCTTTTTATTATCGATATCGATAGAAGGCATAATATTTAGCATATAATGTGATTGTAATCAGCCGTCGACAGTACCATTAAGTTTCTCTATGTCGATAGGTCAACTATCGATATTTCCCCAACACTTATCCCATCACTATTAATGAAACAATTAATCTTCCAGGGAAAGCATAATAGATGCATTAAAACGCAGCACAGACCTAATGTTTGGCGGTAAACAGTCAGTTGTATGCGGGTATGGCGAGGTCGGGAAAGGTTGCTGTCAGGCGCTCAAGGCACTGGGATGTGTGGTGAGTTGAATATCAGAATTTAGTTGTGTTAGAGCTAACTAGAGCTGAGGAGTCAGATGTTTAGAATTGACTAGTGCTAGAGCTGAGTAATCAGATGCCTAGAATTTGTTAGTACCAGAGCTGGCTTCTCAGATGTCTAGAGCTGCTAGAGCTAACTAGTCAGATGTCTAGAATTGACTAGTGCTAGAGCTGACAAGTCAGAAATTTCGAGTTTGATAGTGCTAGAGTTTGCTTGAGCCGATACAGTTGCTAGAACTGACAAGTCAGATGTCTAGAATTTGCTAGCGCAAGAGCTAACTAGAGCTGCTATAGCTGACTAGAGCGGACTAGTCAAAAGTTTAGAATTAGTTAATGCTAGAGTTGGCTTGAGCTGATAGAGCTGACAATCAGATGCTAGAATTTGCTAGTGCTAGAGGTAACTACAGTCAGATGCCTAGAATTTGTTAGTACCAGAGCTAATTAGAGCTGGCTAGAGCTGAGAAATCAGAAGTTTAGAATTTGATAGTGCTTGAGTTGGCTTGAGTTGATAGAGTTGCTAGAGCTGACAAGGCAGATGTTTAGAATTTGCTAGTGCCAGAGCTGATTAGAGCTGAGTAATCAGATAGTTAGAATTTGGTAGAGCTGGAGCTGGCTAGAGCTGACAAGAGCTAAGTATTCAGATATCTTAATTTGCTAGTGCTATAGCTGACAAGAAACAGTAGTATTTATGAAATGTTTTTAATTTCAGGTGTACGTAACAGAAATAGATCCAATATGTGCGTTACAAGCAGCTATGGACGGATTTAGAGTTGTCAAACTAAATGAAGTACGTATTTTATATAAAAAAAAACTATATTTACTTATTCTAATAGTTTTTAATTGTGTCCTCTAATATTGCCTAGGATAATAAAATTATGAACCGAAGATATGATCAGTTAAGAAAAATTTGTTTTTTTTAATTGGACATGTATCTAAAAAGACAGACAGGGCGCGTTTCGTCACTTACAGATAAAATTTATCTGACAGATATTTTATACCTGTCACTGTTAACGTCACGTTTTACGAAATAGACAAATTTATCTGTCAGATAAATTTTATCTGTAAGTGGGGAATGGGGCCGTTATAAGTTTGTATTATAACTATTATAAGCTACGGAACCATTTATATAAAAAAAAAACTCTTTTCAGGTAATAAGACAAGTGGACATAGTAATAACAGCGACGGGGAATAAAGGCGTAGTCACACGGGAGCACATGGAGCGGATGAAGAACGGCTGCGTCGTGTGTAACATGGGACACAGTAATACCGAGGTCGATGTACACGCCCTTAGGACGCCGGATCTACTTTGGGAACGTGTGCGCAGTCAGGTAGCCTTGTATAGCCTTTCTCAGCATCATCAAGTCAGCTTATGGACGTCCACTGCTGGACAAAAGCCTCCCCCAAGGATCTCCACAACGACAGGTCTTGCGCTGCCCACATCCAACGGTTTCCAGCGACTTTAACCAAGTTGTCAGTCTTTTAATAGTCTTTCTATTGCACACAAAACATTGGGTGAATAGTCACAGAATTGGTGCAAAATGACGGCCAACGTCGCCGAGGTAGGCCGAAGAAATTATGACGGGATGACCTGCGCGCACATTTAGGGAAGATTGGTGGGAAGCAGCCACTGACAGGAGTCTTTGGAGAAGCATGGGAGAGGCTTTTACCCAGCTGTGGGACGAAATAGGCTAAAAAAAGAAGAAGGAATACATACATACATCCTGGCTCCACTGAAAATCAGCGTCATGTCATTGTATAGTGACTGACATATGCTGAGTGGAGTCCTTTTCCCAGTTCTATTTCTGTCTGTTCCTTGTTTCTTGTATTATTGTTTTTTTTTTAATTATTTTTTTTTTGCATAAGGTGCTTTTTTATGTTTTTGTTTTGTTTTGTTTATTTTAATAATGTTTTACTGTAACTGAACTGGGAATAAATGATATACTTACTTACATATCCGTCACGCCTCTCTCCCATCGAGGTAAACAGACCACTTCCCTCCACTTGCTACGATACAAACACACTTCTTTCACTTCATCCACATTCATCAGTCGCCTTATACAAGCCCGTAGGTTTACCCTAAACTGACGGGCATGTATTATTCCTAATTTCTAGTATTCCTTTTTGAGTGAGAAGAATTACTAGCTAGAAGAATGGCTAGAAAGTGTGTTTGAACTAAGGTGACTAGGAAAAGACAATTCTGTCCGTTAGTTAGATTTTTGGATCTTTGAAAAGACGCAATCGGCCGTTTACTGTATGTTTAATACTGACCTTTACTGTCTGTATTTATGTCCACAGGTCGACCACATAATCTGGCCAAACGGCAAACGTATAGTGTTACTAGCGGAAGGTAGATTAGCCAACCTCTGTTGCTCATCATTACCTTCCTTCGTGGTGTCCGTCACAGCCGCTACGCAGGCTCTAGCGTTAATCGAGCTGTATAACGCGCCTCAACATCGGTATAAGGTAATTTGACAGCTTATTTAATGCTTATGGTGTTTAGAGACTACGTTAAATCCTTCGTTTCCTACTAATATTATAAATGTCAATGTTTGTGCCGATATATGTAGGATGTTTGTTACTCTTTCACGTAAAAAAAAAAACGTATTCTGTATTATTTGCACAACCCGCAACCATTATTACCTATTTCTCGCTATTTCTTACTCTAAGGGTGCCTGGAAGATATTGCTACCTAGCAATAAGGCCGCCTGTTGCTTCTTATATTCTTGTTTGTGTCTGTACCTTATATCTTTTGTGCAATAAAGAATATTTGTATTGTATTGTGTTGTAAAAACTACTGGATAGATTTTGATGAAACTTTAATATTAAAGCTTAAAATTAGAATAACACAGCTGTAGGTACTTATAATTTAAAAATATGACGATAAATGTGTACAAAATCACGGGCAGCTCCTAGTGTTATAAATATTATAGTTTGTGCCGATGGATGGGTGGATGTGAGGATATTTGTTACTCTTGGACGCAAAATCTACTGAATAGATTTGGATGATTTCTTTAAATTTTTTATTGATTACAAAAGTGGATGGTTGATGAGATGCTCATCTAAACAGTCCTCTTCTTTGTGTAAATAAAACATTTTTTTCTCCATTTTTGTTACCTTATAAAATTACTCATTCACTCACTCATTCATTCAATTATCATTCATTCACAGGCAGACGTCTACCTCCTACCAAAGAAAATGGACGAATACGTGGCAAGTCTTCACCTACCTACATTCGACGCGCACCTCACCGAACTAACAGACGAACAAGCTAAATACCTCGGCTTGAACAAAGTAGGCCCGTTCAAGCCGAATTACTATCGGTACTAGCGACAGGTGAGTTTCGAGTGAGTGTGAGAACGTGGTGAGAACCAAGTGTAGTGTGTACGGGTTTAAATATAAAGCCTAGTTCTAATAGTAGTATTTTTTATAGTTATTCAGACCTAAAGTCCTGTCTGTGGCGTGAAGGTGCGAAAAAAGGGAGGCCTATACCCAGCAATGGGGAGAAACAGGCTGATTTGATTGATTGATTGATGGATGATTGAAGCCCTGTAATGGCCTGTCCCACTCGCGCGTGTAGGTATCGAACTGCAAGTAGCAAGGCTGCCTCTCCGGTTAGGTAAATCAGTAGGGGCTCACAAGTGAGCTGTAACGCGCGCGCGCTCGAGAGTTGTTCGTCGCTTAAATACACTACCTACGTACGCACTGATTCGACCGCTGCTGCACTGCTACAAAATACTTATTATTCGAAACCTCATTTGTTTACAAAAACAACTATTTAAATATTAAGATCGTATTATTTTTAAAAGGAGACAACCTTGATATCGTCAAAAGAGAGCGCAGTTGTAGGTATCTAAATACATTATACTTGTATCGTAGTGTGCGATGCATTCAAATTAGTGGTGGGTCGTTGAGGCTTTTTTCGTCAACGAAACGAAACCGTCGACGTTCATCAGTCGACTAGTTGATTAACTTAACTAGTTAAATTTATGGACTAGTTGACGCAAAACGTGCAAACGAATATCACCGAAGTTCATGTAAACGATAGTTAGTTGCATCGACTGCGAACGCTTAAACGTTTACGTCTAGAGTATACTATTTGTTGTTTCTACATTCTCTATATCAAATATACTCTTCTTCATACTTTTTACGTTTAAAACTCTCTGAAAAAATACACACGCATGCATATTGCATACATTACATTGTAGTTCCTTAAACTATTTTGGACATGTGTCTAGGATTATCGTTCTATTAACTGCATAGAAAATTCAACCCACTGGCGTAATATTAGAGTTCAAATTAGTTTGACCGCCGTTCGAGCAAGACAGAACTCGACCGAATAAAGATGACGTTTATTATACGGCTACGTTTATGCGTCGGTCGTCGCGTTGAAAGTTGAAACGAACGGCGATACTCTTTTATTCAGCCGTCTACGAATTCAACTAGTCCACGGATAAACGATAAACCGTCGAAACGTCTATTGTACGTAGACGGTTTATTCGTCTAGTTCGTCCATTCAACGCCCACCCCTAATTCAAATGTATGTTGGATACTTCGCGGTGACTTCGAGACTTGCAGGATACTTGAATCCCCTCGAAGTATCGTGATTGAAGTAAGGGGTTAATTACATACATATTTCTGTCACGCCTCTAACCCATCGAGGTAGGCAAAGACTCCCCTCCATTTGCTATGATCCACACTCCTTCGCTTCATCCACATTCATCAGTCGCCTCGTACAAGCACTTCGCTTTATGCCCGATTTACACTTCAATAAGTACAGTAGCGAGTTAAGAACTCAGACAGTTGAGTAATAAGTAGTAAGTTGTAAGTAGCGTCCAAACGGACGGACTGAGTAGTCATAAGTTGCCGAGAAGAAGACCAGTCGCAAATTGTGGACTGTACTAATCACCCGTCTACATGCCGGCCAGTTAAGATGGCGGGGCGCGGGATACGCGAGAGGGGGCTACTTCGCACTTGACTCGTCAAAAATAGAATCGCAATCTATTGAACTCAACTTAATCAAAAACTTATTACTTAACTCGGTTTTGCCGTTCAAACAACATTAACAACTTAACTCGCCGATGACGCAAGTTAATTCGCTACTGTACTTATTGAAGTGTAAATCGGGCTTTACATAAAAACTGCTTTCAAA
The DNA here is from genome assembly GCA_947563765.1 of Anarsia innoxiella. Taxonomy (NCBI): domain Eukaryota; kingdom Metazoa; phylum Arthropoda; class Insecta; order Lepidoptera; family Gelechiidae; genus Anarsia; species Anarsia innoxiella. The sequence continues at coordinate 1,572,821 of OX387417.1, forward strand.
GTTAAGTCTGAATAACTATAAAAATAAATACTATGAAAATGAAAAATCATTTAATCCTGTAGGTTTGGTTTGAAAACTTAGGACGGGTCATTTTTTAAAACTAATAATAATGAATTGGGTTATAATGACTATAGCTCTGCCATTAGGAAGGTGCGAACCGATCTACAGGGTGTAACAGAAAGGGGGTATAAAGCCAAAACACAGCGATAGTCCTCATGAAACTGAAAAACTTTCCCCAAGGAATATGGGTTTGGAACAAAAAAATTTCGTCCATACTTACTCGATCAGCTGATCGAAAATTTTGTATGGGGAGGCGAATTTTTTTTTCGAGTTACGTCCCATGTTCCTTGAGGAAAGTTTTTTCAGTTTCACGAGGACTATCGCTGTGTTTCGGCTTTGTACCCCCTTTCTGTTACACCCTGTATAAACCTTGACGTCATAGGAATGTCAGGCGTGTGTCGTAGCCAGTAGGTTTAATATTGACATTATATATACCTCAGGTAAAGCTGTCCTTATCAGACTAAGAACTATAGACAGAGACGCAATGCAAGACGCCTTGTTACTTCCCGTGCAGCTGTTTTGCCTCCCTTTAAGTTTGTAATTATTTGTAATGAATAAAAAATAGTAAAGAACACTGTCACAGTTATAAGGGTGGCTTCACAGTCAGCTGAAAGACGCGCGCGACTGTCGCGCGACTCGATTCCCATACTAAGGGTGCCTTCACATTAGCACTACAGCCGCGCGGCAACGGCACGTTGAGTAGCAGTCACGCGGCTGCCAAGCTGCTGTTTCATTCAAGACATTAGTATTGATAGAGCTTAGATAAGCTGAGTCCTTGTATGGAAACAGCAGCTCGACAGCCGCGTGATTGCTACTTAGGTCGCCTTCACATTACGTCGCAAGTAGTGCGGCCGTCCTTTTTTTGTATGGAAACAGTAGCTTGGCAGCCGCGTGATTGCTACTTATAATGCCGTTGCCGCGCGGCTGTCGCACTCATGTGAAGGCACCCTTATCGTGCCGTTGCCGCGCGGCTGTCGCACTAATGTGGAGGCACCGTAAAACTGTAACAGTCGCGCGGCAGTCGCACGGACTACGACCTAATGTGAACCCGCCCTAACTCCCTGCTCCGTGTAGGTAATAATAATTGCATAGTGTGCTAAAACAAACACAAATGCTTAATACTGTAGATGAAAAAAAAAATTATTTATGTTAACACAAAACAATTTTTTAAATGTTGTTTTTTAATTATGTAAAAATATTGAAGGATATATGCTAGATGACTTAAAAATAGGTATATCATTTAGTCCATCAGTTGTTGTTGTTAGCCCATATACGTCCCCACCGAGGGATACGAGCCTACTCTCATACAGAGAGTGATTAGGCCGTAATCCACCACGCTGGCCAAGTGTGGGTTGGCGGATTTCACATACAACTTCGAATTTCTTCTTTGGTGTATGTAGGTTTTCTCACGATGTTTTCCTTCACCGTTAGCAAGAGGTAATCGAAGAAATTGATCCTTACATGAGTCCATCAGTTATAACAACAAAATGGACACGTATTTTCCTTATTTCTCTTTATAAATAAAAACGACAATTTGTCATTGTGACATATTTATGTCACTTTTAATCCTTAGCAGGGACGAAACTGTCATTTTGTACCATTTTTCTTGATCATTTTTTTTTAATAATTTAAATTATATTTAGATGTACCTAGTCACAATATTTTATTACATTATTATTAGGATTATTGCAATATTTTTACATAATTATAAAACAAATAAAATAATTTTAAATATTAAAAAAATATATCACGGCTTTATGTCAACAAAAAAAAGAGTATTATTACATAATAAAAAAAAAACTGTTTTATATTAATAAGTAGGTAAAATTGTAAGCTTATGAATTGCTTTTTTATGATCGTGTATGATGTAGAGGAGTGTATGAAGAAATGTGAAAAAAAAATCGTATTTTTTTTTAATTTGTATGGACGATTGAGAAGTTGCACTTTTGCGTTGGATTTTGAACCCTATGTGGTTGTTTGTAGAGTCGATAATAGTTAAAATAAACTTCACAGCGATGTTTTTTTAAGCTCACTGTTAAAATGTCACACTTTAGCATTTTTTTTAAATAAAAGTACAGTCAGGGTAGATAAATACAAAAGTTATTTTTAAATTGGCCGCATTACACTTTATCGATGACAAATATTTTTAATGTCATCTATACATTAAAATGCGGCCAATTTAAAAAGTCGTGCAGTGGGTCTGTACATGAAAAAATATAGGGTGACTTTAAATGATAGATAAGGATATGCATGTACTCCTGATAACAAACAACTTTTACTATGGGGCCAGGTTCGAAATCATAAAAAAAATTGTTCCCCCATACTATCAGCTGAAGCATTTTGTATGGGGTGTTCTTTTTTTGAATGATTTCGACCTTGGTCCCATAGTAAAAGTTGTTTATTTTCACGAGTACATGCATATCCTTTTCTATCGTTCACTAATTAAAAGTCACCTGTACCTCTACAGTAGGTGAATGAAAAAGTGCGTAGTTATTAGAAAAATATAGGAAATGAATCCGATGTATGATGGGTGTCGATTAATAGATGAATAGAGCGATGGTATAGATGAATCGACGTCGATCGACGGTTTCTATACATCGACCAGGAGGCTTAGCATACGTGCCGTGACAATTATCGCACGTCATGCTGTCCTTATCACATTTAAAACTATGAAAAGAGACGTAAGCGTGACAAACCCATGACAAAGTCTTGTCACGGAGTGTATGCTTAGCTAGCAGGATGCCAAAACTCTGGTAAAACCACCATTTTTCTAAATAATTATGATATAACTTAAAATTGTCATTTGCATTAAGAAATATCATGTCATACAATGTGATATTTTTTTTAAAGAAAATTACAATTTTAAGTGAAACTATTTTGTTCTGTTTTTCATCGATTTTTTTTTAAATAACTAAAGTTTGAATAGTCTATCAGACTAGTTTAGTCGATCCATATCCGTCGATTCAAGCTACAAGATCCATAGATCGATGTTTATCGACGTCTATCCGTCTAGCAACACCTTTAGGAAAAATGTCATTAGTGAAATGTTAATGTTTTTTTTTGTATATTCATGTTGTTTTTTTATAAATTTTTATTTTTCGACGTTTTATTTACATATTATTATTACATATAAAAATATGATTATTGTTATTTAATGCTTTTTTGATGTAAAATTGTTAAATGTATTTCAATTTATTTTAAATTCTGTAGCACTAAAGGACTTGTTAAATACGACTCATAGGTACTGTGTCACCATCTGATACAACAGATAAAATGGCATCAAACATATTTGTATGGAGCCTGGTATAGTAAAAATTCGGTATCAATTAGACTCAACATCCCCCTATTTGAGCTAGTATGGAGAAAAAAAATTTGGCGGCCACTGATGAAACTAACGTCAATCGAAAGAGATACATATTATAAAACGAATAACAATATAAAAAATAACTATTTTCAAAGTTCTTTCGTTTTCGTAATATTTTGAGTGTAATTGATACCGAAAGGAGAATGCTCATGAAGTATGGAACAAATACCCAGGCCCGGCGCAAACCAAATGTATCTCAGTTTATTAGTATAAATGAGTAATGAAATGTCACATTGGGGGCATCGTCCAAATCGGAGGCTAAATGTCGAAAATTGCTATTTGAATTTTCATAGTGGCTAATTTAGATGATTATTTTTCTAAATAAAACTAAGTATATCTCATTATTTTATTGAAATTGATATACTATCGAAGTATTAGAGCAATTAGATTAGGTGAGGCTTCAGGAAAGGTTAGATATCAGGTTAGGTTAGGTTAGGTGAGATTTTAGGTTAGGTCAAATAAGGTTTTAGATTAGGTTAGGTGACGTCTTAGGTAACCTAGGACCTCACCTAACCCTCATCTAACCTAACCTTAAAACTCACTGAACCTAACCTAACCTCTAACCTAACCTAACCTGATATCAAACCTTTCATGAAAATACACTAACCTGAGCTTTAATGCTTCAATAGTGTTATTAATCTCAATAAAATAATGAGATATTACTTGGTTTAAGAAAATAATCATAAAAATGAACCCCTACGACAATACAAATAGCAATTTTTGCTATTTAGCCACCGATTTGCTAGCTTAGCATGGCACTCTGTGACAAGACGTTGTCGTGCGTTTGTCACGCTTTCGTCTCTGTCTATAGTATTAAATGTGATAAGGACAGCATACGTGAGATAATTGTCGCGGCTCGCCATGCTAAGCCCCTTGGACGATGGTTCTTATGCTACAGTTTATTACTCCTTTATACTAATAAACTGAGATACTTTTCGTTTGTGCCGGGCCTGGGTATTTTTTGAGCATTCTCTTCTTTAATGGTATATTAAATCTCCATATAAATGAGTCATACACATAATTAGGTTCAAAATTGTCTTTCCTGATCCAGATGATTAAGGACATTGGAGCATCTAATCCTTAAAATGTTTATACAGGCCAAAACTACATCGGGCAAAGATTATGCGGATATAAATTAAGTTCTGAAATTAGCATCCAGTGTCCTTAACTTTCAGGAACAGGAAAGACATTTTTTGTTTTCTGTGTCTGTATGACCCAAATATGTTCGATGCCATTTATCCGACAGATATTTTATACCTGTCTCTGTCTAAAACGTGTTTTATGAAATAGACAAAGGTTTATCTGTCAGATAAATTTTATCTATAGGCGGTGAAACGGGCACGAAAACTTATGAACAGCGACTTGCAAAAAAGAGAGTTTTAGTTAAACTATTCATTAAACATCTTGCCATCTTTTTTCTTTTCTTTGACAATGACAGTGTCAGCTATAGTTTTAAGGAAGAGTTAGCTTTAATAACATATTCTGCAATGAGTTAATATCGTTTTTAAAATACAATAGCTGCATTGTTTGTAAAAGCCCTTAGTGCAGGTCTTACCACTTACAGATAAAATTTAACTGACAGATAAACCTATGTCTATTTCATAAAACATTGTGAAACAAAGCCTTTAATTTTTTTTGTCGTTTTGTCGCACGAATGTATGTTAAAAAAAGTGTTCAATTGTGTTGCCGTGTGTATGGAAAATTGTATGGGAATCCAATATTAGTATTGTTTTGTATAGTCGCGCTGGATGAGTGTAAACGAATCGCCTAAATCCGATTGTAATATAAATTGTAGTGAGTTAAGGGTATTGTTGCCATGTTTTAATAAAATATACGTTCGCGAAAATTGATTCTGTACATTTTTTTTACCTCTACCTAAGGCCGTGGCCTCAGTAGTCAAACTGTTAGCGGCCGACTGAGTGAGCCGCAAATTTGTGGCCAACTGAAAGAGTTAGCTGCAAACTCAAATCAATGAAATCACCGGTTTTGGTGGGAGTCGGCCGCTGTCTGAGATAGCGCGCGTAACGCTGCAAACTGCGTACAGTGAGCGAAAACTAGCTGACTGTGGACACTCCATTTCAAATATATGGAAGGGCGTACTAAATCGATACGCCGCAAACTAGTCGGCCGCTAACAGTTTGCCTACTGGGGCCACGGCCTCAGGCTCGGCGCAAATGAGCCACCGACGGTCGCTGTCGCGCGCTACCGCCACAATGTCAGAAGCGAGCAAGTTTCGAGCGAGCGTGCGAGTGAGCGAGCACTACTGTAGCGAGTCGCCGCCACCGGCAACACGTGTGCGGCGCCGCCATACAAATGAAAAAACGTGTTAGGTGGCTATGGTCGGTGGCTCGTTTGCGCCGAGCCTTACAGTCTACTGGGTGTTACAGAAAGGGGGTATTAAGCCGAAACACAGTGATAGTCCTCATGAAACTGAACAACTTTCTCCAAGGAACATGGGTCGTAACTCGAAAAAAAATTTCGCCTCCCCATACAAAATGTCCACATCGTTATCTCGCTCACACTTACACTGTTTATGGATGACGTCACAATGATGTAGAGATGCACATCGTTTGGTTTCGAGTGTATGTCGATGGAATACCATCAAACCTAATAAGGTTTTAAGACTTTTAAGTGAGGCATATTTGATGTAAACAAAGTATAGGTTGTTTTTTAAGTATAGGCATAGTAAAGTTAAGGTATACTTATTAAAAATGTTATTTACCTATTTGTAGGTACTCGTGTGTGCAGCGACGACTCACCCGTTTTGATATTTATCGACATTTCTGGAAGTCTGCGTGTGCGCGTCTCTATTACAAAAATGATTTATGGCCTCGTCTGCCACGAGTCTTAGCGTTTAGTATAGTAACATCTAACTTACAAACTAGCGTCTTGACACGCCGCGTGCGTCGTCTATTCTTAAATTGTTTACTCGACTCGCCAGGCGCGTCATAGACAAGGAATATGATAAATTTCAAAATCACACGGAATAGACTTAGGTGAAGTACCTGATAATGAACGCGTAGGCATTTATAAGTAACTATACGCTGCCTGCGACTTCGTTCGTACCTATTTATCGTCATATCTTGGAAAAAAACATGATATCTTTTAAAATAATATAGGTAGCCTATGTGTTTATTCTGATGTACCTACTTATAAACTACAATATTGCCAAACATAAAAATTACAGATTTTTGCGTGAAATAATGGCTACAATATTGCCGTTCCATTAAAATCTGTTCAGTAGTTTTTACATAAAATAGTAACAAACATTTTACTAGCCATTAAGATCCCACTGCTGGGCAAAGGCCTCCCCCGCGACTTTCCATTTAACACGGTCTCCGGTGGCAAAAAAAAAGTTACAAACATCCGCACAAACATTGACATTTATAATATAAGAAGGATTAGTTTGAAGTATGACTTTTTATTGGAAATCAGATAATTGCATTAAACATATGTACCTACTCATATCAGATTGTTGATAACAAACGGTAGCGAATATTTGTATCATTACACGTTAATTAGTGTATATCTTTTGTTATTTACTGTCGGATATTTATTTAAAAGTTATCATTAAATGGGTAAGTATTTTTTATTTATTTATTTATTTAACAGTTTATTGTAAGGTGATAGTACATAGAGACAGAAAGAAAGAGAAGTTATACAAAAGTTACAGCATATTATATTTTTTATATATTTTTGTGTATTCAATTGTTTATTGCACTATAAAGTTTGCTTTCAATACCTTCTTCAATTGTTTTTGGCAGTATAGTTTGAATTCATTAGCTTAAAGCCACATTGCAAAGTATTATGGACCCTAGTGGACCTTGAGATTCCATTGTTAAGTATCCTTACCATGGTTTTATAAAATTGTTGTAGATACCATAAAGGTCAATCTACACAGATCCGGGCCGTGCCCGGGACGTGACCGGGCCGTGGCCCGTCAGGAAGGAAAACAATACGTCGTCATGAAAATGTGTGTGAACGAATCCATAGAAAATGTACGGAATTAGGTATATTTTTTCCCTGACACGTCCCGAACACGTTGTCATGATGACGTATTGTTTTCCTTCCTGACGGGCCACGGCCCGGACACGTCCCGGGCACGGCCCGGATCTGTGTAGATAGACCTTATATTATTATAAAAAGCTGGCTTATTTATAAGTTCACCTATTTACCATAGTTTTTGTCTAAAACTAAGCTTTAACTAAGACACACGACGCAACTAATCTGAAACGTTACAAACTAGTTGCGTCGTGTGTGGTTTTCTAAAGGAGTCTAGGTATAGCAGAAACTTAGATGCATAGCAGTTGCGATGCAGTTGCGTTTCCCCGTGTGTTATAGGCCTAAGTAGTCATTGGTTACTTTTTTATTACAAACATACGAGTACATGTCAGTCACGTCACTCTCTTCCATCCGGGTAGACAGACCACTCCGCTCCACTAGCTATAATCCAAACACACTTCTTTCGCTTCATTCATCATGTTTAATGTATAAGTAAGTAGATGAATTGAACGGGCTTTTCTACGTTAGGTTGCGAGATCCATGATTTAGGACTAGGATTAAGGCCCAGAACACACGGACGAAGAAACGCAACTGCAACGAAACTGGCTAGCAATTCCGCTAAATTAAGTTAAGCGACCAAACTATAGCCAACAGATAAACAATAAACATTCGACAACAATATGTCACAAATTCGGTATTCTCTTAAGTGCCACGATTAATAGTCGATTAATAGTCGATTAGTAGTCTCTAGAGGGTTTTGTCTACTGTCAAATAGCGAAGAGAATACCGTTTGGAACTGCCACTCATGTGACATTGCGGAGTAGAATACCGATTATGGCGTAAAGTAATAAAATGTACGGCCGATCGCTGTCCACTGTCAACTTATCTGTTAAGAGAATACCAAAATGTGTCAATTCATACAATTCACATTCTAGAGAGACACCATTTTTCATTTGGTAATTAGAAGAATACGGCCCCTGCAACTGCTAGTTACTTTTGAATTGCGTGCGTCGTGTGTGGTTTTCTAAAGGAGCCTATAGCAGAAACTTAGATGCAACTCAAAAGTAACTAGTAGTTGCAGTTTCGTTGCAGTTGCGTTTTCCCGTGTGTTCTGTGTCTTAGTAGGTAGAGTAGGTACTTAATTTGTCTAAAAAAAAACCCGAATTGAGAACCTCCTGTCTGTTAAAAAGGTGAATAAACTCAATAATTGCTACAAAAATAGGAATACCTAAACATAAACATGTACCTACCTTTAATAGGCATGAAAACATCGTACGATAGTAATTGGACACCGTTATAAGCAAACAAACTAAATAAAAATACTTACCTACCGCGTGATTAATACTAGTCTAGACTAGATCAAAATGTTTCGTTTTCAAAATTCATAAACTGTAGGCAATAGTCATGACGACTAACAATTTTTTTGGTCTATCACATACCTAGATTATTTTAAAATATTCGACACGTATTTTATCTTTTTCCTCTTAAACTAAAAATGACAAAGATAGGTACCTAAACTGGGTTAAAGTCGCTCGTGACGTCACTCCTAAGTACGATTTTTACTTAGGAGTAACGTTAATACCCCCCACCGTAACTTTGATGCTCTGTATCTTTGTATTTATTAAACGACTTCAAAAAAAGGAGGAGTTTCTCAATTCGACCGTATATTTTTTTTATGTATTTGATCAGGTAAAAAATGTTATCCTAATCACTCTCGTATGAGAGTAGGCTCGTGCCCCTGTAGTGGGGACAAAGGGCTGATAAGGTTAAAATCCTGATATGCAAGCTTCAATTTTGCGTTTTTTTGTTTTCTTCTGAAAGATTAACAAACATAGTACCTACTCTCTTCTGACATCCATCCATCATTAGCATAAACATCGACATTGCATAATATTAATACGATTAGTGGATTAGTAGGATTATTAGTGGATTAATGAGAGTAAATAAGAGAAAGTAGTAGGATAAGTGGACTTAGATAACACCTTCTTGAGATAGGTGAATAAAAGTCGCGGAAAGCCGTTGTATGTGGGCAGCGCAGGACCGGCCGTTGTGGTGATTCTTGATGGAGGTTTTGTCCAGCAGTGGACGTCCACGAGATGATGATGATGAGATCGGTAGAACTTGGTGACAGACGGAAGGATTTCAAAGTCAATTGTAGGGTTTTTCCCTTTCAGTAGGGTAGGGTTTCGTCGCCCGAGTGCAACACCAATTATGCCGCCCCCCTGATATATGAGTTTTGTCCAAAAAGGATTTTTATGTACCTACTAAAAACCTACAGTCACTAGGATCACGCGCGTATACGCAATTCATGGAAATTCAGAAGAATCAGCGGTTTCCGAGCGTTCTTTTTTACATGCTATGATTTATTTATTTTTTCTTATGATCTGTTATTTAGAATATTGTGAAAATGTTTTGAATAAAGTACGTTAGAATTCGCTCAATTTGCCGCCCCGAAATAGTTAAATTTGCCGCCCCCTGGACGTAGCGCCCGCGTGCGGTGCACGCGCTGCACGCCCGCTTACGGCGGGCCTACTAAAATACATATCCGTCACGACTCCTTTCCTTCGGGGTAGGTGGAGACGCTTCATCTACACTCATCAGTTGCGTCTTAGATTTTAATATACTTATTTATCTACCTAATTATTTAAATAAAGAAAAACTATCGATATAATTATTATACTATACCTACCTACTAGAGATGCGCCGAATATGGGTTTTGCCGAATAACGAATACTGTTCGGTTTGAAACCCTACCGAACCGAAAAGTTCGGCCGAACTATTCGGTTGTTCTTTCATCCTAATTTTGAGACAACTAATAAGTAAAGTTTATAAAGAAAAGCGACATTGACTGTCACTAGATAGAGCAGAATGTCTAGGTTTCTAAATTCAATCTTTAAGTGTCACTAATTATCTTACCTTTATTTTATCATCTCCTAATAACTCTTGTAATACCTAGATGTGAAAATGAGGAAAAAAGATTGACTGCTTCTTGGTTTAAAATAATTTAATATGAGGTCAATATCTTGTTTTATCAAGCAAATTAATACTAAACAAAATAACCGAATAAATGGTCATTTTAACCGAATATTCGGCCGAATACAATATTCGGTTGAGGTGCCGAATATGCCGAATACCGAATACTAAACGAGTATTCGGCGCATCTCTACTACCTACCTTTTATCGTCATTTTACCTATTAAATACAATCTACTTACATATCAAAATTGCTACCGTATTTTTGATTGCTACGGTAATCAGATTGATGTTTTAATCTAAGTATATTAACTCACGCACATGCCTTTGCAACGCGGTTTGAGGTACCTACCTGGGAAGAAAAAAATTCAGCCAAAATTGGGAACTCCCTCTTTTTCTTAGTTTGGGTTGTGTTTAGTTTGAAGTGTGTTAAAAAAGCATGTAAGTAGGTAGTACCTAGTACTACGACACTGTTTCATAATCAATGCCAAACTTCAACAATGCCGCAGTAAACGAAAGTGTGTATGCGCATTGCGCCCTATAGGTACAGTACCTACTTGTTCATTTCTTATGATAAGCAAAATTTTTAAGTTTAGAGTTCTTTTTAACGGTATTAAAGTTCAAATTTCTTTGTAGATGGTAAAAATAAGATAAATACGTACCTACTAGATACGTAATTAATTAATCTGTAATATACGCTGATTATTGGTATTAGAAACTTTGATTTGATTAGCATAGATAACATTCCGAATGAGAATTCAAACAATGCTATCAAATATTTTAAATTACCTACCTACAGCTACAATAAATATAATATGGTTAAAAAGAAGGCTACCATTGCTGAAAAGGCCGTTAAATAAATATTTTTTAAAAATCGTGCCCTCTTCTATTTTATACCGGTAATATTAATATTAAGTATGAACATAGCAATGATCAATGTGTTTGTATGAGGCGACTGACGAATGTGGAAGCGGGAGAAGTGTGTTTGGATCGTAGTAAGTAGAGTCAAACGGTCTCTGCCTACCTCGATGAGAAAGTGGCGTGACTGATATTCTCAAAATATAAAGCTATAGGTATCTTCTTAGTGATAATGTAATTTTCTCAAACTATCAGTAAAAATACTTAACCTCTCACATCCCACTGACCCATTAATAAACCCAGACACAACAGATTTTCTATCGTTCTTTTTTTCTGGGATGTGAAAGATTAATAGCAAACGATTTCCTTTCCATTTCAAAACAGCAAAACAATGGCTATATCTCCTGCTGATACCCTTCGCATCTTCACAATTTCTACCCAATGGCTGCCCTGAAAACATCCACGTTCATCTCCTACTTCCTCATGAGACTGATTGCGATAAGTTCTATTACTGCAGCCATGGGGAGAAAGTACCGAGGAATTGTTCTCCTGGTACACTTTTTGATGCTAATTTGCAGGTAGGTTTTGTTTTTTTTTTTTAGTTTAAGCAAAGGATAGAGTTTATAAAGTTAGACATATTTTTAATGTTTCTATGCAAGAGTTCGTGTCTGCGATTTCACGAACTACCTAGAGACAGTCCGCGAGTTCGTAAGCATTTATATTAATCTATTGAAAGTTTTACACAATATGAAACAAAAAAACATAACCCATTAAAAATGAGTTAGGTATACAAAAAAATAAAATAAAAACAAACATACCCTATGTATTCTGATGTGCAAGCTACAATATTGTAAGGTTTCATTAGAATCTGTCCAGTGGTTTTTGCGTGAAAGAGTAGCAAATACACTCTTCACTGAATGTATAGAGAGTAAGAAAAGCCTTTGCTCAGTAGGACATGAATCATAACAGACTAACTGTATCTATAAACATATATTTTCCGGTTGCAGGTGTGCAACTGGCCACACAATGTAGAATGTAAAACTATCGCAACCACGGCACTACCAGAAACAACTGACGACGGCAAAACAACTGACGATCTGACAACAGAAATTTACGAAGTAACAAGTGACTATACAGATAGTAACGAAAATGAACTTGGTGATAAAACTACTCAATCTAATACAGATGAAGATTCTAAACAAACAACAGTAGAATATACTGAACCTAATGTAGCTACTAACGTCCCAGTTACATCTACAACAATAAAACCAAGCACTGATTCGAATGAGTCCACAGAAAACGTCACAGATGCTACAACTTTAGTACCTACTACTGATGATAATTCTAATAATGGTACTACAGAGAAATTTGAGGTTACTACTGACAGTGTGGTAACAGAAATTGTGGTAACAGAAAGTGTGGTAACAGAATCGACAGATTCTACAGAAGTTGACCAAACAACAGTTGATGATAATGAAACAACGGAATCAGGGATAACTACTACGACAGTAGAACCAACTACAATTGATCCAGAAGAAACAGAAAATGGAGACAATACAACTAATTCAACAGAAACTACTACAGCAGAACCTACTACAGAAATCTGTCCCGACGGAGTGTTCGGTGCAGTACCTCACCCGGATAAATGTGATTCGTACTATTTATGTACAGGTTGGGATCCTATACAGCTCTTCTGTCCGCCTGGGGAAGAATTTGATGTCAATACTGGGGTAAGTTTTGCGTCGCAAAATTGCAGTATTAAAAATATCTAATTTTTAATCGAGCTTTTATGCGGCCCATTCTTCCTGTACCTAAAGCCAAATTTTAAATGGACTTTTTACTGTGCGTTCTTATCCATATAGCTCATTGTTATGCATTTGTCATGATAACTGACGTAGCAAGTTTCGTTGCTAGTTTAACAACTATTGCTCCTAGTTATAAGTATACCAAAAGTTCAAAACACTTAAAGCCAGCATTGGTTCTGAAAACAGAGCCAACGTAAATACGTAATCATAATTGCGACTCAGGTTTTTAATATCTCAATAATGTTCTCTTTATAATTTAAATACAGGGTGTAACAGAAAGGGTATATAAAGCCTTAACACAGCGATAGTACTCATGAAACTGAACAACTTTCCCCAAGGAACATGGGTCGTAACTCGAAAAAAATTTTTGGTTCGCCCATACTTACTCGATCAGCTGATCGGGCATTTTGTATTGGGAGGCGAAATTTTTTTTTCGAGTTACGACCCATGTTCCTGGGGGAAAGTTGTTCAGTTTCATGAGGACTATCGCTGTGTTTCGGCTTTATATACCCTTTCTGTTACACCCTGTATATCCTGTCAATAAGTCTCTCTTAGGTGGAATAAGATTTTGATGTTCAAGGCTAGTTTTTCACTAGGCAGATAAATTGACCAATAAACCTATAAGGTAAGGTAAAATATTCCTAGGTATTTCTAACTGACAATTGAAAAACCGGGCCATAATATTGCAATAAAATACTTTTCAGGCATGCACTGCTGTTGCCGAAGGAGGTTGTACATGGCAACAACTTTCAACAACAACAACAATAACTACAACAACATTAGCCCCCGAACCTACACAAGAAGGCCCGACTTTACCTGCATTTACTACAACAGCAGGCAATGAAAGTACTATAACTTTAGAACCTGCAGCTGAACTACCTGAACCTACTACTCCAAATCCAGAAGTACCTGATTCCACAGATTCTCCAGCAGTTGATCAAACAACAGTGGATGATGACCAAACAACAGCTGATGATGATGAAACATTACAATCAGACAGGACTACTATAGAACCGATCATTCCTGAAGAAACGTTAATCCCTGGTGTAACAGAGCCAACAACAATCGACTCAGAAGAAACAGAAAATGGAGACAACACAACAGACGTTGACGAAGAAACAACAGAAGTAGATTCTAAGCCGTCAACTGTAGATCCAACTATAATTGATCCAGAAGAAACAGAAAATGGAGATACCTCAACGAATATTGAAACAGAGACTACTACAGTAGAACCTACTACAGTAGAACCTACTACAGTAGAACCTACTACAGCAGAACCTACTACAGTAGAACCTACTACAGTAGAACCTACTACAGCAGAACCTACTACAGCAGAACCTACTACAGTAGAACCTACTACAGCAGAACCCACTACAGAAATCTGTCCAGACGGAGTGTTCGGTGCAGTACCTCACCCAGATAAATGTGATTCATACTATTTATGTACAGGATGGGATCCTATACAGCTCTTCTGTCCGCCGGGGGAAGAATTTGATGTAAATACTGGGGTAAGAATGAATTGATTTATATCTAGTTTTATTTTCTTAAATTGCTAAAAGATGACTAAACATGAGCATGTTTTTGACACTATTGCTTCTGATGGACTATGCAGAGGTAATTAAACATATTTTCAAAAAAATAAATCGCTCATAAAAGTTCTTTAAGTAAGCTCGATCAACTTTATTGTTGATTTATTTTAAATTGTTTCAATTTATTAAAGTTAAAATAAGAATTTGTTTTCCTAAAACTTTACTGACTCAAATAACTCAGTTAATCCAAATTTAAATGCCAAAGATTATCAAGAAATCACGGGCAAGGCTACCACGTTTTAAAAAATAATCAAAACACTATCAAATCTTATCTATATGTTTGTTATGACGTAGATACATTAATGATTATGTTAAGTGACACAAACGTGATATTATATCAAAATTATCTTAAATATTTCAGACATGCGCTGTTAAAGCGGAAGGCGGTTGTACTTGGGGAATTAATAACAAAACAACAACTGAAATAGATGAAATAGTAACAACTACAGATAAATCAATAACTGAAGATACTAATGATGTATCAAGCCCAAATCCTTCCACAGAAGAAGCTGTGACAGAAGTTACTGATGATCCAATTCATACAGATCGTACTACGAAAGAACAAGATACTACAAATGTAACTGATGAACCTGTAAGCACAAATAATCCTAATACTGAAACTACAGAGCGAACTGAAAGTATAGAAGACAAAACTGAAAAAGACACAGAAGAGACTACTTCCAATGTAGATTTAACAACTAAAATAACTACTATCCTAACAACTGATAGCAATGAAAATACAACAATAGATATAACGACACATCCTACAACTATAGATGATAAAAATGCAACCACAGATGGAATTCCAGAACCAGATTTAACAACTTGGTATCCCATAACAACGGACAAGACAACGGAAACTGAAGAAGAAACAACAGAAGTAGTTTCTACACCAGAAATCTGTCCGGACGGAGTGTTCGGTGCAGTACCTCACCCAGATAAATGTGATTCGTACTATTTATGTACAGGATGGGATCCTATACAGCTCTTCTGTCCTCCGGGGGAAGAATTTGATGTCAATGTTGGGGTAAATTAAATTATACTTTACCTAAACATACTTAGAGTCCATAACAATGGATACTTAAAACAGAAGATAAAGTGTTGTTTATGAAATAATGAAAATTGTATTTCTTTCTTTCAGGATTGTAAAGAAATTGCTGAAGGGGGTTGTACGTGGCAGCAAAATCCATGGACTACGCCTGTAACAACAAATGAACCAACTACTGATGGACAAGCTACGGACGATCCAACCACAGATGATCAAAACAGTGATGAAATAATTACAGATAGACCAACTACAGACGGACTAGCAACGGATGATCCAACCACAGATGATACAACAAGTGATGAAATAATTACAGATAGGCCAACTACAGATGGTCTAGCCACTAATGATCCAACCAGTGATGAAATAATTACAGATAGGCCAACCACAGATAAGGCAATAACGGATGCACCAACGACAACAACAGAGCCAGAAGTTACAACAGAAGTACAAACTCCAACGAATTCTACTGAACAACCAATAACAACTGACGACGATAATGAATCCCCAGATACTGAAGATACTACAAATGAAGTAACTACTGAACAAGGGACTACAGTAGCTATAACAGAAATCTGTCCCGAAGGAGTGTTCGGTGCAGTACCTCACGTGCATAAATGTGATTCGTACTATTTATGTACAGGATGGGATCCTATACAGCTCTTCTGTCCGCCGGGGGAAGAATTTGATGTCAATGCTGGGGTAAATAGCAACATTAATCTAAAATTAATCTGTTTCTTTAAATAAAAAAATGTTTTTATTAATAACTCTTATAATATTTTCAGGTATGTATTGATATATTTGACGGTGGTTGCACGTGGCAAAAAAATCAATTAACAACAACAGAAGTCACAATAATAGAAGAAACAACAGTAAATGAAACTGAAGAACCTACTACAGCAGAACCTACTACAGTAGAACCTACTACAGCAGAACCTACTACAGCGGAACCTACTACAGTTGAACCTACTACAGCAGAACCTACTACAGTAGAACCTACTACAGCAGAACCAACTACAGCAGAACCTACTACAGCAGAACTTACTACAGCAGAACCTACCACAGTTGAACCTACTACAGCAGAACCAACTACAGCAGAACCTACTACAGCAGAACCAACTACAGCAGAACCTACTACAGTAGAACCTACTACAGCAGAACCTACTACAGCGGAACCTACTACAGTTGAACCTACTACAGTTGAACCTACTACAGCAGAACCTACTACAGCAGAACCAAGTACAGCAGAACCTACCACAGCAGAACCTACCACAGCAGAACCTACTACAGTAGAACCTACTACAGCAGAACCTACTACAGTAGAACCTACTACAGTAGAACCCACTACAGTAGAACCTACTACAGCGGAACCTACTACAGCGGAACCTACTACAGTAGAACCTACTACAGCAGAACCTACTACAGCAGAACCCACTATAGAAATCTGTCCGGATGGAGTGTTCGGTGCAGTACCTCACCCAGATAAATGTGATTCGTACTATTTATGTACAGGATGGGATCCTATACAGCTATTCTGTCCGCCGGGGGAAGAATTTGACATTAATACTGGGGTAAGTAGTAATACTTTACAAAACTTCATCTATTTCCTCAAACGAACAATTAAAATTTTATTAACAGCTCTGTTAATATTTTCAGGTATGCATTGACGTAGCTGACGGTGGTTGCACTTGGCAAAAAACTCAATTAACGACAACAGAGACCACAATAATAGAGGAAACGACGGTAGATGAATCTGAAGAACCTACTACATCAGAACCCATAACGTCAGAACCTACAACAACAGAACCCGTAACATCAGAACCCACAACAGTAGAACCCACAACATCAGAACCTACTATATCAGAACCCATAACATCAGATCCCACAACATCAGAACCTACTACATCAGAATCCATTACATCAGAACCTACTACATCAGAACCAACTACATCAGAATTAGAATCAACAACAACAGCAATATGTCCAGACGGATTCTTCGGTACAATAGCTCATCCGGAAAGATGTGACTCTTACTACATGTGCACAGGATGGATGCCAATACAACTATACTGTTCAGAGGATTGGGAATTTGATCCCCAAGTTGGTGTAAGTAGTCATATTTCTTAGACTAGGCTGTATGGTTTTTAATTTAGCATCCTGTGCGGTATGGATAATTAATTATTTAAAAAATTCGCTGTCAAAACCGATAGAGTGCGTCTCATAGAATACTTCCGATACCGCCACCGCCATGTTGGCAGCATTGAAAATTTGTACTGCTAAACATAATGAGGTGGCTGTACAAATTGGTGGCATAGAAATTATTTCATAAACACACTCAAGGCATTGAGCCCACGATTTTCATCGACATCTAATTAATATCTTAAACAAACTCCCTCCCTATATTGCTGAGAAATATGAAAAAATACAATACAAATAAAAAAAAATGATACTTAAAAAGCATATTAAAATAATACACACCTTTTTAAATTTCAGGATTGCGTCGAAATAGCAGAAGGCGGATGCAATTGGCAATTAACAAGTATTTAACTTTAACATTTACTTATTGTACAAAAGGTCATTAATTAAAGCTTCATTAGCCCTATATCTGTCACTGTCATTGTCGAAAATCAGAAGAAGACGGCACGATGTTTATTGGATTATCAACTTAATGAGCCTTTTACGCAACTGGAGTAAATTTTTAGGGTTCCGTACCCAAAGGATGAAAACGGGACCCTATTACTGAGACTTGGCTGTCCGTCTGTTACCAGTGAACCGTTATAGCTAGAGCGTTGAAATTTTCACAGATGATGTATTACCGTTGCCGCTAAAACAAAAAATACTAAAAAAAGAATAATAATATTCAGGGGGGCTCCCATACAACAGACGTGATTTTTTTGTCTTTTTTGCTCGATATCAATAGTAAATGGTACAGAACCCTTTCTGCGCGAGTCCGACTTGGACTTGGCCGGTTTTTATACTTATTTATTGATTAAGTTGAACTATTTTATAAGTGTCGACTTTTTCATACTTTTCTTAAAAAGAAAATTATTCGAAAAATGTCTTAATCATACATAACACTGTTTCAATAAATAGTCTTTAGTGTGTATATTACTATTTTTATATTACGGGTATTTTAATCTAATGAAATAATAAATAACAGCACATTTACGTTTTTATTTAATCATCATCATCCCTGGCATCATCTCTTTACTGTTTCAGCTTACCCACTTTCCGAACCCAGCTGATACCTCAGAAGTATAGAAACCACGTCTATCAGGGTTGACGCTGGGGCCCTTGAGTGGGGCACTTACCTTCAAAAACTTACCTAAATGAAATGAAATGAAAAGAAAATAATTTAATCCTGCAGGTATTGACAACACTTAGGACGGGTCATTTTTTAAAGTTAATGCTAGATTCGCAAGAGTGCAGTTTTCCCCAGAGAAGAACCTAGCAAGAAACTCTGTAGGGTTGCTCTTTTCAATTTAAGTTTTACAAATCTCAGGCATAAACACACATATAAAAAACAATCATCACTTAAAATCACTTTAATCATTATCATCATCACTGTCATCACCTCTCCTCTGTTTAAGCTTCATCACTTACCTACTCAAATAAAAAACAATACTTACATACATACATATCCGTCACGCCTCTCTCCCATTGGGGAAGACAGAGATCACTAAAAAACAATCATCATTTAAACCACTTTAATCATCACCATCGTCATCATCATCACTGCCATCATCTCTCCTCTGTTTCAGCTTGGCCTCCAGCTCTTTGGCCGGGTTGAACATGCCGCTGGTCTGCGCGTTACAAATGAAACATCTTGTCGATTTCTTATAGTTATCTAACGCACATTTCTCGCAGAAGTAGTGTTTGCATCTGTTGACAATATAAAAAAAATAACGATAAGAAAATATTTTAACTTTTTTCCTAATGTTATAATGGACTAGAGGCTGCCCGCGATTTCGTACGCATTTATCGTCATATCTTGGAAAAAAAAAGTCATGAAATCTTTAAAAAGAAGCCTATGTGTTACTCTGATGTGCAAGCTAAATATTGCCAAGTTTCATCAAAATCTGTTCAGTGGTTTTTCTGTGAAAGAGTCACAAATATCCATCCATCGGCACAAACATTGAAATTTAAATAAAGGGTAATACTGGAACAGTCAGCCACTGCAAAAACCTTCACCCTTATTTTATGCCCGCAGGGGGTAGAACTACTCAAAATCCTTTCTTAGCGGATGCCTACATCAAAATATCTACCAGCATTCAAACAGCCCGATCCGTCCATTGGTTTGGGCTGTGCGTTGATAGATCTCTATATCAGACAGTTAGTCACCTTTGTCAGATTGAGGGCCAGTTTCACCAAATACAGATAAAAGCTGACAGATATTTTATACCTGTCTTAACTAAAACATCATGTTTTATGAAACAGACATAGGTTTATCTTAGACACTTTAACTTACTTAGTCACAACAGGATCAGTAAAACTCTCTCGGCAGATAAAACACCTGAACGGTAACTCCTCATCGCTGTGCACCTCATAATCACTGTCACCGTCGGCTACAGGTTGAGATGTGCCTTCTTCACGCTCTAGCTGCCAGCCGTGTTTGTAGTCTGAGCGGTCGTGGAGGAATTTGCACGAGTCTGGGGGGAGAGATGTTATTTTATTACTTATCAAGACATACACATTTTTTTTGGTAAGTATGTGTGTAATCTAGCGTGATTAAAAAAAAACTGAAATAAAGAAAATAATTTGAGTTTACCTGTAAGTTTATACTGAAATGGCGAGGCGGAGGCGCGCGGCGGAAGCGTCTTGTCAAGAAAACTCTTAAAAGTATTAGAATAGAGTCGTATTTGCCGTAATTTCGTCCGCTCTCTAAGGAGCGCGCCACTCGCCCCGCGCGTTAAACGGCACCGCCAGGTAGCGCGGACGAAATTACGGCAAATACGACTCTATTATAATACTTTTAAGAGTTTTCTTGACCGGACGCTTCGCCGCGCGCCTACACCACTTTGGAATAAACCGTGACTAAGCGCGCTGTTGTCATAAGCGTTGCTCGCAGCGTCAGACATATGCGATCAGGTTACTCCATACAAAATCGACGACTGCGCGCAACGCAAAAAACGCGCTTAAGTTAATGTGTGAAGAAACCTGATTGTATGCGTTTGACGCTGTGCGCAACGCATAAAACAACAGCGGGCTTTAATTCTTATGTCATCTAGCTAATTGTGTCTCAAGGCCTTATTTTTTTTTTCGTGGGGAAATCCATTATGGATACCCTTCGTCACGGAGAAAGACGAAGGGTTATGCCAGACTCCCACCGGCTAAAACCCCCCGCTTGTAGACGGGAGCGCGGGAAAACTTTCGCATACTTCCGCGAACTGTGTCTCAAGGCCTAGAGAGGCTTTTGCCCAGCAATGAGACATGACCAGAGCCTTATACGTCATGACTTGGTCTCGGGCTACCTCCGCCCAGGTATTTAAGGTGTCCAGCTCGTCCTGTCACCGTTTTTTTGGTCTACCACGCGGTTTGGCAGTTGGTAACCGTCAAGATACCTAAATAAGATTTGAAAAAGAATTAGTTTCTTACCTCCAAACCCACAAAATCCAGTTTCTTTGTAGTCTTTACATATATCTGGCTGGTAGTCCCATCTGTAACAAATAATCAAGTATTTTTGATTAATAATAACGTTAAGGAAATGTACCAATGTTCCAATCTTGAATAAAAAAGTTACACTTCCTTTTTTTAGAAGTAACGGCCTTTTTGAATTTGAATCGTCAGTACCTACTGTTTAATAATAATCTATTTCTTACCATACTCATACTATCAAACTAATATTACATTACCTATGACACATCAGCTGAAATTACGTCGCATATATTTACTCCAGCCGCCGAACGTTCGGCTCAATACGTTCGAAATGTGTTTGTTTGCCTATGGACGGATGAGAGGATGTTTGTTACTCTTTCACGCAAAAACTCTAAACTAATTTAGCCATTTGTGTCCTGCTGCCGCTGCTAGACTTTCTATTTAAAAAGATTGTAAGCTGAAAAATATCCATGTAAAGGTAGAAACTGGTCACAGCGTGAGATAAATATGCTTCTAAACATAATGCATTGGGGCAGATGTCAGAATGCGTCGCGTACGTGGCGTACGTGGGACCATCTGTCTCCAGTTTATCTGTACTTGCTTACCTGACCGTAGCTCTCAAGTTAGCCGGCGCGCGTATCGGCCCCTTCCTCACGAGCCCCGAGCTAGCGTTACCAGCAGCCGTGTCTCGCTTCTTGTAGTACTGCGCATAGTTGTTTATACCGCGGTACACCTGAAAATTTATGCGGAAAGATGTTCATACATTAATAACAAGGGCTGTTTATTAAATAGTACTTTTTCCTAGAATAAAACATATAAAAATAAACGTCAAGAGCATATTCTAGAAGAATGAGATGCTTCAAATAAATTGCGCTTATGTTAGAACAGGCGTTTAGGTTCATGATTGTATCATTTGTGAGGATATGTACCTCTATTACCTTTAATCTTTTTATTTTTAATATCAATGTGGAGTAAAACTTTGTTTCGTAAGTGGAGGCTGAAAAAACAGAGAAAACTGCTGCAGAGAAAACAGCTGAGAAAACAGCATTGTGCTGAATGACATTTCATAGCATAAAAATCTATATTGATTAGTGAAAATTTTTATATCTCTATTCCTTGCACATACCTTATCATCAGCCTGTCCATGCAACTCCTCGTTAATCTGCTGTGCCTTCTCAAAGATAGCCTGAGCATCTCTATCTCGCTCCGTGTCTAACTCGTATGTAGCTGTCGCATTCTCTCTCTGTTGTTGAACTGAGAGAGTTGTACGCGTGTCTTTCTGAAAGAAAATCATTTAAAATAGGTGAGATTTTTATTTATTTGGGACAAATAACAACATAACATTAGGTTTGTTTCACATTAGGTCGGGAGCGCTCGCTTTGCGTTAGAGCGCACGATTAAAAATCAAATTCTTAATTAAAAATGAGTTTTAAAAATTTTTTTTCGTGGAATGTGTTCTACATCACTAACTCTACACCTGGTTAAAAGGAAAGTGATACTTTTCCTAACAGCCTGTATAAAGTGTAGGTAAGGTAACACAGTGGAGTAAATGTATTGCCAACTACAATGTTTATGGGTATTCATATAATATAAAATGAGATCATTGAAATAATTTTATGTTATTAGTTTTCTTTTGTAATATTCTCTCTTTAGCATAACGTTTGGAATTAACTGTTGTTATGTATTGTATAAATAAATAAATAAATGCATAAACACCAGCTGTATGAAAGTCCCATTATAATTATCATCATCTCAGCCTATAGCTGCCCACTGCTGAGCATATGCCTCTCCGGCTCTCCTTCGCGACCAGTTTAATGCCACCTGCATCCAATGAGACCCTAGGCTTTGGCAATTGGCCGTCCCAGTCTGTGCTTGGTAGTGCATAGTCTCCACTCTAGAACTTTTTTGCCCCATTGGCTGTCCAATCATCAGGCTATGTAGCCATTTATTGGCGGAAAGGCTCATTAACATAATAAACTATTAAACATCATGCCGTTATTTTATAGTAAACTATAGTAAGCTTGACATTGGCAGAATATCTATCCAATAGTAGTAGCCACTTTGAAAAAAAAAAAACAAAATACCTTTTCATCATCACTACTAGAATCTGAGCTAGCTAGTTCTGGCTTAGGTCTTTTAGGTCCTGAAGTAGCCTGGATGTTAGGGTTAGCTTTTTGAGGTCTTTTACTCGGCAAAACCACGCTCTGTTCGTCTGATGATGAATTGGCTTTTTCTGGAATAAAAATGGATCATCAATTTAAAACACAAACTAATTGTTGCTTTTTAGTGATTTTTATTCCTGATTTATTACTTGGGGTAGCATTAGGCCGAATTTATTACTTAAAGACGCATAAAGGTTCCAATTTTCTCTCTTTCACAACTTAAAGAGGCATATGACATTTTAAAATCCCCCCTAAAGCACTGTGCTCAAATAGGTGGTAATTTTTACTTATTTGGCACCTTTAGTACTAAATGAGTGGTAAATAAGAGTTATTTATCACTTATAGTAGCTTGGGAGTTATTATTGCATTGTAATTGCCTCTGAAAGATCTAATATACTCTAATATGCCACCGTAACGCGTAGATCGGTTCCAAAAAAGATTCTTATGCAACCTAAAGCTCCATTTTTTTCTCATTTAGCACCACTTATGATCTAATAGGTAGTTATTAAAGTAAAACGACTTATTTTAAGTTTAATTTATATGTATTCATTTCGTATATTCTACATTTTTTGTAGTCTTCTTAGTAGGGCAACTTAAAATTTACTTATACACTCATCCTTCCGGGCAAATTGATAGATTTCTGGAACCGTTTCAACTATCAAAAATGGAATTCTGAAAAAATAATAATAATAATCAGTACTATGCGCTAATGAGTGATTGTTGGCCCTAAGAGCTCCTATATAGTAACAAATGAGTGAAAATAGGAACTGCAAGGTCTAATTTAAATATTTCTGAATCGCCATTTTTAAAAATGGTGTCCTTGAAAAGCATCTTGTTAAATGGGCTTTTATTACAATTACATACAATATAATGAGTTTTGTTAACTGTTTGTGATGTAGTTTAACATTACACGTTTTTTGAAACCATAATGTTAGGTTTTAAACAACCAAATTTTACCCAAGTATAATTTCAATTATTTGATCAGCGCATATTTTATAATTATTTTTGATTAGATCGAAGGCGCATCAAAATTTAATAAGTAAATAAACCATTGTTTGACGATAAAATTTTATTTGCAAGAGCTTTATGTTGTTTTCATGGATTAAACAACATGTTAAATAGGTACTTACCAAATAGAAAGAATAATCCAAACACTGTCACGCACGCCATCATTACACAATTCACAATAACACATAGTTCTGTTTATCTTCACCGAAAATAAAACTGAAGATACAAATTAGATGTCATTTGCCACTCGAAAGATTGAAAGAATGATCGGTTCCTACGCTTTTTCGTTCACCATTCATTCAAAGCGCGTAATTTGCACCGATAGTTCCAAGTGCCACTCAGGGTAACAATTCGAACCCATATGCATCCCTTTTGCGTCTTAGTTAAGCTGCAATTTTTCGCCTTTTTGTTGCATAAAGGTTGCAAATAGGTGCTAACCACTCTTATAGAACTTAATCATGGTGGATTTTATTACTTAAGTTTCTAAAAAAATACTATATGCAAGCTTTATATCACTAAATGTGTTACTTGGGTGTATCTTTGTCATATTTAGTTCAAGAAAAAATAAAAAGTACGTGTCCAATATTTTAAAATAATAGATGGACTATTTTTTTTTTGGTATCATGCTTATTGCATGGGACATCTGTAGTCCACTATTTGACGTTCAGTTTAAAAAAAAAACTTTTTTATTTCAATTTACTAGAGTAGGAACCACTCTTTTTGATACCAAACTACCTTGATACCAAAATTGTCGAATTACGGATAGGTTTAGAGGTTGGGAAACGTTATGGCCCGAAACAATATTTTTATCACAAATGTATGGAGATTCGCGCGGCGCACGATCACCTTATAATCCTCTTAAGTTGTTAAGGGAGACGTGTTATGTTGTGACATGTATGCGCATACGCATGTATTTGGGATGGGACGAGCTAGAAGCAAATCAATTGAAGATCCTTAAACCAATTGTCAGTCAATTAATTCTAAACACAATGTCAATATATGAATTGACATGTGTAGCGTTCAACTGAACCCGCTTTTATGGTACACAGAGCTACCAAGTTATCTGTGAACCGGCCGTTATTGGAACTACGGCCACTAATACGGAAATGTCAAATTCCAGAACTGCTGCGATTGGTAGAAATACAATTTTGTATTACTACTAGCGCCGCTGATCAGTTCACAGATACGTTGGTCTGTCTGTACGCTCGTGATAGGACGGTGACAAGACGTCAAGACCTCAAATGCCACTCCCGATGGAGTGGCCCCAATTTTTTTTCATATACAAATGAGTTTATGACAATTTGCAAAGGTTGGCGCAAGTTTTTCATATAGTTTTCTTGGTAGATGACCTGTCAAACGGTAAGATATACCATACAAAAAGGTAGCCATTTTGCGCCAGACCCGGCACGCAGATCCAGACGATATGGCACCTACTGATACCCCGCGTCAAATGACGAAAAACACACCTTCCGTTTTCTAAATTGCATTAACAATAATTAGTAAGTCTCTTTTCTATTCTCTAAAAATAAAATATATTGACTTAGGAACATAGTTTTATTGCTTTCTTTTTTGTATTTCACTTTTGTTCTGTCAATCTTATCTTTTCTGATGTTCAATTCAAAAAAGTTTAAAAATAAAGTAGGCTACCTTTATTTTTAAGATTTTTGCAAACAATGGCAGTTATTGTTAGTTTTGAAATAATGGGTTTACCTATTTTTTAGTTTTTTAAATACATTACATAGGTACGTACATAAATAGATAATTAGTTGCACAGCTGTTTTTGTATTCTTTAATTTAAATATCAATTAAATATGGATTATGAAATTAAATATTAATAATATTATAAAATGTCAATGCTTGTGCTGATATGGATGGATGTTTGTTACTTCATCACACAAAAACTACTAAACAGATTTTGAAGAAATTTGGCAATATTGTAGGTTACACATCAGAGTAACACATAGGCTATATTATTTTGAGATATCATGTTTATTTTCCAAGTTATGACGATAAATGTGTACGAAGTCGCGGGCAATCACCAGTCACTTATATTTTGTGCTTAACATGTGTATGTATGTATTGTGTAGGATGAGAATTTATAATGGTTCTAGATAATTTAAGGTTACATACATCTGTTGTAACTATTAACATATTAAATTATTTATAAGTTTTGTATCATAATTATTTGTAAACGTCAATGTATGTACCTATAGATGTGAAGACAAAAACCACTAAACAGATTTAAGATTTTAAAACATTTACAATATTTTTGATTGTTTAATGTTATTGTCAAGTTAAATAAAAAAAAGATATTTATTTACAGCCGAATAGGTAAACATGAACATGTAAATGAAACAGTGTGTAGCCATTTTATAGCTTAATAATGGCTTAAGACATTGATTTCCATGTGCTGATAATTTTATTTATTTATCCACAATAAACTAGGCAAAAAATACACCTTTACTTTATGCGAGTCAAAGGAAAATAAGACCAAGTGTGTAAAACTTATTTATAAGTCTCTGCCTACCATGATGAGAAAGAAGTGTGACAGATATTGATGAACTAGAGGCTTCCTGTGACTTCGTACGTATTTCTCGTCATATCTTGTAAAAAAAAGTGATACCTTAATATTACTTATACAGCCTGTGTTATTCGATGCATAAGCTACAATTTGGCTAAGTTTCATCAAAATGTGTTTAGTAGTTTTTGCGTGAAAGAGTAACAAAGACGTCATTGCGTGTTTAAGACGACTTTAAGATTTGTCAATATTTTTTGTTATCTACCCTCTATTGCGTTAAGTGGAGTTTATGGAAGAAAGTGATGAAGAGAGGTTTTCGCCTCCGTTTGGAGTTGGGAACCTGGACCCTAGGGCTGTGAGAAGAGTTATTTTGGCCTCTTCACCGGAGCCTCATTTTGGAGGGAACCCTGAAAATTTTGAGGTTAGGTTGGAAGGTGATATGCCTGAGAATAGGGAAAATCATAAACGTACGAGATCAACTGACGGTGAGGAAGACGAGGATGGTTTCATCATGTACACAGGAGCTCGGAAATCCAGGAAGTGGAGACGTGTGTTGTCAGAAGAGAATTACCTACCACCACATCTGACACCGTCGACCAATGCAGAAATGCCAAAGTTTTATGAAGTCGCTGTAACTTCGCAAGAGCCTCTACCTAAATTATTGAATAAATAAATTATTAAATTATTAATTATTAGCTAAATTATTGAAAAACGAAAATATTGCAGACATCTTGAAGATTACTTACAAAAATCCGTATAAAATTTTAATACGTTTCAAAACGACTACTGCGGCAGATGCATTTATAAGCAATGCACACATCAAGGAGCGGAAGTGGACATGTAGGAGGACTAGTGATATGGTTTATTCTTACGGTAAAGTGAGAGAAGTTGATATTGAAATGGAAGAGCACGAGATAAAAGAAATTTTGGAGAGTGATGTGGAGATATTAGCTGTGAAGAGACTCCAAAAGAAAGAGAACAACAATAAGTGGGGTAAAAGTGAAACCATCCGTATCATTTTTCAGGGAGCCAATCTACCACCGTATGTTATAGCATATGGATGCCGTTTGAGAGTGGACCCGTTCATCTTCCCTGTCACTCAATGCTCTAAATGTTGGAGATATGGCCATGTCAAGAACTTTTGTCCTTCCAAGGCGCAGTTATGTCCAAAGTGTGGGAAAGAACATGAGAATTGTGATACAGAAGTATTTAAGTGTGTGAATTGTAGAGGAGCTCATATGTCTCTTATTAAAAGTGTTTGCCCGGCGTTCCTAAGAGAGAAAGAGATACGAGTTTACATGGCTCAATACAACTGCACATACAAAGTGGCTCTTCACAATATAACTGAACAGAAGAAAAAGGCAGCGGTACGTAGAGATTTAAACAACCGAGAATGATTCTTTACAAATAATGAAAATATAAATTCTAACATCTTACCATCTGAGGGCAGGCGGCTTTATTCCGATGTGCTATCTGGAAGTGTTCTGCAAGACCCAGATAATATATTGTAGGTGCAGCAAACTGTTGTAGATGTACACCAAGAACCGGCTACCCGCATAATCAGAAATATGAAATCCACCACCAACAAGAACAAGAAAGCTAATAGGAGACAACGTAATAAAGAAAATAATCTGGATGCGTATAGTGACTCAGAGGAAAGGTCAGTGAGTGAGTTAGAAGACAATACTAATGGGAGACATAGAAACAAGATTCTGGTGGAGAAGTTATTGGAGCGGCTCACAGAAATAATTGCTTCTCGACATGGTTTTTGGACTAAAATAGAGATGATTTTAAACCTTGTGAAATCTACTATACAAAAATGGATAGCTAGTTATATCAGTCCTGAAGCCATATTTAATTTTATTAAGGAATTTTATAATGGCTCATAATAATTTTGATAATCGAAGAAATACCATAAATATTATACAGTGGAATGCTAATAGTTTATCTCCAAAACTTCATAATTTTGAACTCATTTTATATCAAGAGAAAATTCATATAGCTATTATTAGTGAGACTTGGTTATCGGAAGAATCTTCTATCAAGATCAGCAACTATAATATTTTTAGAGTAGATCGTGATGACTCATATGGTGGTGTTTGTGTAGTGGTTCATAAGTCTATCAAAGTGAGCCAGAAAATTCAAAGAATCTCAAATCCAAATATACAAATACTTGTTTTAAATGTGTTCAATGTGCCTGGTAAATAACATATTATTGCCATATACTGTCCGTCCAGGTCCGCCTTCTGGGACCACCGCTCAAGCCGACTGGAATTATAGTAGGGGATTTGAACGCTCACCATGTGCTATGGTCAGTCAAAACTGATAGAAGAGGGGAACAAGTTTATCAAGCTGCATTTGAAAATGATTATGTTTGTCTTAATGTGTGACTGCCACACAAGAATCAAAATGGTTAATGACGCGGAGAGATCTTGTGTCTTTTAGGTTGCATTCGGGGCATACTCCATGCAATAAATTCTATCACATGGTGAGGGCAAAGCCCTCTCCATTGTGTTCTAGTTGTAATGTCGTAGAAGACCTAATTCATATTATGCTGGAATGTGCCCGTAACGCAGACTTGAGAGCCCGGCTTGTGGGCATGGGGAGTGTTGATTCTGTCCAGCTGAACTGCTGGTTGTCAGAACCATTGTCCAGCAGAGCGATGGCGCTTTATCGCTTCCTAAGCCAAGCTTTGTAACCTGATCTATAAATAATTGAATGCTCCCATGAGGCTGGCATAGCCACTTACAGTGGATGAAGGCTCGTCAAAAATTTGATAAAAAAAAAGTTAGTCATAACTAAGAGATTAGCTTATAGAAGGGTTACTACTTAATGGTTTAATTAGCAATAAAAGCTTAGGATAGAGCTCATTATTAACTAATATAATAAATGTCAATGTTTGTGCCGATGGATGGATGGATGTTTGTTACTTTTTCACACAAAAACTACTGAAAAAATTTGGCAATTTTGTAGCTTACATATAGGCTATATTATTTTTGAGATATCACGTTTTTTTCCATGATAATGACGATAAATGTGTACAAAGTCACGGGAAGTCTCTAGTTTATTCATTAAAGAAACGTTTTCCAACTAACAAACGGTATCACAGTAAACCTTGGAATATTGGCGGGATGCTTTTGTCATTTATCTAGTTAATTTTGATCAAAATAGCGCCAATTCCAGGTCAACACTGCGGCAGTGAAACATAACCTCAAACTGCCAACAAACAAAATGATTTTTTCACCAAAACGTACATAAACCACGTATTTTATGGTTAACTTATCCTATATTACCTTCAGAACTCGATGATTTACGTTTCCTTCCTCCCCTATTCTTTAAATTTCTCTTTTTAAACGTAGTTGGAATTTCGACTTCGGCGTCTGACATTTTGTACTTATTTTACTAATTATTTTTACTTAAGTTAAGATTTTGCATTAAGATAAAGACACTTTAAGGCTTTAATTGGACTTTACAGTAATAATTGTTGAAAAAAATGCTAAATTAGGTAAGCAAACGAAAATTGTTTACAACAGAAATGACATTGACATTTCTGTTTTTTTTTTATGTTTGTTTGGGCAAGGGAGCAGTGCACATACTGCCGTGCTGAACAAAAATTATGAAGGGTTCCGCAGATATTTTTTTATTACTTTTAAAAAATATTTTTAATTCCAGTTAATCGACTTTGTTTCACGATTTCTCTTATATGGCTTTAGAGAAGCAATTACATTTATATTAAATTTATGGAATATACATAGTTCGCCGTTCGACTAAATCTATTTACTTATGTACACCTATTCTTGCTCCATTTTTACAATAAATGAAACTGGAACATGTTCTTAATTTATAAGTTCAACATTTTAGTATTTTACTTGTACCTAATTAGTACCTACCTAAATGTAGGTATTCCCATTTCGTAGGGGAATCTAGGTACCAACAGTGTTGGTACCTAGGTACCAACACTGTGTTTTTGTCGCATCATTCATCCATTCATCTATACTGCCAAAGACCTGCCGCATTGGAATAAAGTTTGATAATATGATAAAAAATATATTAAAATATCCAAAATAAATTCACCAAAACATTACAACATGCTCGGAATAATCCACGCAAAAAATAAACGTTTAAAAAATTCCGTAAGCGTCTTGTATTCTCGTTCACCTATTTTACACTACGCAATTCGAATTGCTTATTACGGCCTGCCTTGGCATTTCAACAGCGAAAAGACTTAAGTCTCCAATAAAACAGCTAACTTAAGCCCTTTCAGAAATGAAACCCAGAAAATAGTATACTACTTTTGCGCGGATTCGTGAAAATTTTAAAAAGACGTAAGTGCATATTCGTTTAGTGTTAGGATACATCGTTTTAAGATAACTAGGATGTGTTCTCGTTTTAAAAATGGTATACCACTTTTACGCTCGATCCTTTCTCAGTTTAAAAAGGTAGTATGTTAAAAGGAGTTTGGGGGAAAATATGCTTTTTTACAACAAAGTATGATTTGGCGGAATGCGTTTTGAAAGCAGTTCAGGAAAATCGGCTTTCGATTACGAGATTGCAATTTTTAGTTGCTTATCTACTTAATTGCGGAATTGAGTAAATAGTCGTTTTAGGACAAAGGCCCTAGTATAGTAAAAAAAATTACAAAAAAGTTTTTATTATGAATTAAATAAAGTATTTTAACAAGTAGGTACCAACCTTCTTGCATGCTCAATATTTTACAATAATAAAACTACGAGCAATAAAAAAAGTTTAGATTTTATCAGGCTTTTATAAAGTGTACAAAAAGTCACTTACGACCTTCTACTTTGTAAAACTGCGTTTGACGCTAGATTCGGAAGGTAAGCAAGTTGACTTCCTAGTTCTATAAGAAGTCTTAGGGATTTTATATTAGGGATTTTATAATCCTGAATGGCAAGACAGGACTCCTAGTAATGTCATCGTTGGTGCTTTGGTTTAAAAATGCATATTCTACTAATTTGATGAAATGTCACTGTTTGTGACTATGGATGGGTCACAGAATGGTCCCAGATATAAAATTGGGATGGATGTATCGATGTGAGGATGTTTGTTTGTTAGGTACTCTTTCATACAAAAAAAAAAAACTACTGAAATACTAAACAGAACGTCGTTTTAGCTTTTTACCTTTGCTTTTTACAGATAAAGCTGAATACGAAAGACCCCGGTTTCTAAAAAGTTTTATTTAAAATAGAAATTAACAAAAAAATACCTATAATAAACCAGAAAAGCGGAATATCTTGGAAAAGGGAATATTCATATAGCCTAGCCGGTTGCATCAGAAAATTTTATTTTAAACTCCTAAATTAAGTAAGTAAGTAAATATTTATTTCCAGTTCAATAAAATATACAAGAACAAAACAAAATTAAAACACAAAATAACAAAATTAAACGTAAAACAAAATTAAACACAAAATAAAATGAAACGTAACTTTTAAAACTTAGGACAAAAAATAAACCAGAGAGACAAGAATGAGAAAAGAAGATAGTTGTGGACTGGAAAATGGTTTCCACTCAGTAAATTGATATCTACTTGTAGTGCATCTGGCTGTTTGTTAGGTGATGCTAATTTTGGATTAATTAATTAATTTTTACACAGGATTTTAGTCGCTAAAACTAATTAAAATCTGCAGGTCATTTCATTTTTATGTTTTTCTTTGTACATAATTAACAAACGTGTTACGCAATTTAAATTTCCGGAAAATTTTTGTAATGAGCACGTAATAGTTCGTAATTTTTATTAATAAGTAGGTACTTGCTTAAAATCTCTTTTAAAATTTCATTGTATTTTTATTTTTTAAATGTCCATGAATTTTTTTAACGGTTTTTTTCTTTTAAAGTTGTTGAACTTTGAAATGATTTTATCGAAGGGTGAGTCTATTAAGGAATTATATTTTTTAGGTATTATATTATTAATTATGTAAGTAGGTATTTACGCTATTACGCACAAGTGTTTTTGGTTTTTGCTTAGCTAGGTACCAAAATTTTATTTAAGTAACATAATTCTGTAGCTTTAAAAATATGAGAATATTTCTTGTTTAATTGTCCTTAAAAGATTGGTTAATAAAATATTTTTACTAACACACCTAGTATGTCCAATAAAAAAATAACAGCAATGTAGCTAGATAAAAAAACCGGCCAAGTGCGAGTCGAAATCGCGCAGGAAGGGTTCCGTACCATTCACTATTGATATTGAGCAAAAAAAAACACTTTATTTGTATGGGAGCCCCCTTAATTTTTTATTATTATTCTAATTTTAGTATTTGTTTGTGAAAATTTCTTCGCTCTAGCTATAACGATTCATGAGATACCTACAGGCTGGTGACAGACGGACAGACAGACAGACAGACGGACAGCCAAGTCTTAGTAATAGGGTCCCGTTTTCACCCTTTGGGTACGGAACCCTAAAAATGGTACCTAAATGCTTGTATAACTTATGATAATAACTAAGATGTCGTTATCTACATTTTTATCATTTTTCTAAGCTTTATTTACATTTTTAAATAATTTGGGAAACCCATATTAGACAATTTGCTCTTATATTATCTCATTATCAAGCTATAGGCCAAATAACGATAGCGAAAACAATCGAACGAGCCTCTTGTATTATTATAAACAATATTATTATTGGTTTACTGCAAGAATTATCTAGGTACTTGATAATTATGCACGGTTATGATTATTGGGTTGCAAGTTATGTATTGTTTGTTATCGTATATTTTTGTTGGCTTTATGACGTGGGTCTTGCTGAGGCCGGTTTTGCGTGCATAAATACTGTTGATAATAAATACTTATAATACCTATACATACAGAGTGACTTTTAATTAGTGAACGATAGAAAAGGATAATGCGTGTGATAAAAAACAACTTTTACTATGGGACCAAGGTCGAAATCGTTAAAAAAAATTGTTCTTCCATACTATCAGCTGGTGCATTTTGTATGGGGAGTTCGAAAAAGAATGACATTGGACTTGGCGGCATAGTAAAAGTTGTTTGTTATCATGAGTACCTACATGCATATCCTTTTCTATCGTTCACTTATTTCAAGTCACCCAGTATTTACATACCTATATAAGTAAGTATACTAACTAGCGGTCGCCCGTGACTTCGTACGACGATCTTGGAAAATTTTCACTTTCAATTTATCTTGATGCATTTATTGTTTTAATTTTAAAGTGATTGTTAACTTTTTTTTCAAACTGTCGACACCTATTATGTTTTAAATGAATATCGTAATTTCAAAAAACGAAGTTCCTGCATTAATAAAAATATCAATTTTTTTATTTACATAGATTATAAAACTTAAAAGTAGAAAAAAAGTTTGACTTATTCAATTCAATGTATAAAAAAAACTCTTTTATGAATTGCTTTTATGCGTCATTGACAAAAGATTCTGAAAAATTGACATCACTATTGGCGCCACGCATGCGTTATCATGTCGAAAGTGATGTATTTACTTTTCAATTTATGATTACGATAAAAATTTGGTACTAACTAATGCTACTGGGTAAACCTATTGAAAACCGCGGGGTCTCGTTGTATGCAAGCAATAAACCGGCCGCGTTGGAGAGCTATTGGAGAGGCCTATGCTCAGCAGTGGGTAGCTGAGATGATAATTAATGATGATAATGATGATAATAATGATGATAATGATGGTGATGATGATTAATGATTAATATGATGATAATGATGATGATAATGATGATGATAATGATGATAATGATGATAATGATGGTGATGATGATGGTGATGATGATGGTGATGATAATGATGATAATGATGGTGATGATGACTAATGATGATAATGATGATGATGATGATAATGATGGTGATGATGGTGATAATGGTGATAATGATGATGATGATGATAAGCGAAGAAACTGTCAATTACCTACCTAATTATTTTTATGTTTATAAAATAGTTTGATATTTAAAAAGACAAAAAAAGAACTTTCCTCAAAAAAAAAATTGGAGAGTAAGAAAAATCCTAAGCTAGAAAAGTGCGACTTTCATTCCAATTTCCAGGGCAGTTTTGACCCATTTTCCATGCACGTGTGATGAACAGAATTTGATGACTTAATAACTCTATTTACATTAAAAAAAAACAAGATAATTCTTGGCAAATATAATGAAGTTTGTTATAAATCATAAACAACAGAGTGCTACCTAAAAGTGGCAATAAATAAGATAATATTGTAGTTTTTAGGGTTCCGTATCCAAAGGGTGAAAACGGCACCCTATTACTGAGACTTGGCTGTCCGTCTGTCTGTCCATCCGTCTGTCACCAGGCTGTATTTCATGAACCGTAATAGCTAGAGCGTTGAAATTTTCACAGATGATATATTACCATTGCCGCTATAACAACATATACTAAAAACAGAATAATAATAATTAAGGGGGGCTCCCACACCACAAACGTGATTTTTTGGTCGATATGAATAGTAAATGGAACCCTTCCTGCGCGAGTCCTACTCGCACTTGGCTGGTTTTTTTAAAACAAGCGCGCAGAAATATAATATCTGAGTAAATAAAGATAGCATTGTTTGAATGATAATGTGTTGTTAGGGGCTATTGATTAAATAGGTACTTAAATGTAACTCTAGTATCTATCTCTTCTGTCGCTATGCAACCTCTTTGCTGTATACCGTATACATCATCGTGAATTTGTGGGGCCCTGGCAATGATTTTTTATAGGTATAGATAGGTATAGATATGTTACCTTTATAGTGATTGGCGTTTTAAATCTGTGCCGAACAATGATTACAATGACATTATTGACAGCACTTCAAATCATACTCCAAATGTCTTCAGACTAACTGAGACTAGCTACAAGTTGTCTTAAATAGGTCTATTTGCAGTCTTCAAAATGTGCGCGCATATAACATATCTGCATCTAGTATATATATATATATATATAATATCATTGGCATATTTCACTGAAAATATATCCACTGAAAATAAGCGTCATGTCTCTGGCATCCAGTGATATGACACCATGCTGAGTGGAGACCATTTTCCAGTCCATACCTATCTTCTTTCTCATTCTTGTTCCTCCGTTCTATTTTTATGTTCAGTTTTAAGATTCTAAGTTTTAAGTTCCATTTTTGTTTTGTGTTTAATTTTGTTACTTTGTTTTTAATTTTGTTAATTTAATCTTGTTTCTGTACTTACATTCATTTTGGACTGGAAATAAATATTTACTGTAATATTTACTATACAGCATCGTGAATTTGTGGGGCACTGGGCTGAAACTGCTTAGGGGCCTACCTAAGTACTTAAAAACATAAATGTTACTTAGATCTTCGTAAGTATTAGTTGTACAATCGAAAAAGTGACGGTTGCTATTATTGACAACCTATGGTATATATGTTACAGTCTTATAGTCAAAACTCATATCCAGTCAAAACCTCTTTTAACTGCTAAAATCAGTCAAAAGTAGTTTTGACTGAAGACGTCGGTCAAAACCACTTTAAACTGATTTTGACAGTCAAAACCACTTTTGACTGCACCACCTTAACTTTTTATGGATATTGACTGGTGGTTATTGCAGTCAAATCAGTTAAAAGTGGTTTTGACCGACGTCTTCAGTCAAAACCACTTTTGACTGCAATAACCACCAGTCAATATCCATAAAAAGTTAAGGTGGTGAAAATTACGTCTGTAACATATACATATATATATATATATATATATATATATATATATATATATATATATATATATATATATATATATATATATATATAGCCTATTGTTTTAGCGGGCTGCAGCCCAAACAGCCCTAAGGTAGATCCGCCCATTATACTTTAAAGGCAAAAAAACCTCATCACCATCATCTCAGCCTATAGTTGCCCACTGCTGAGCATAGGTCTCTCCAATACCTCTTCAAACCAAACGGTTTATTGCCATCGAAAATTTTCAAATCCGTTTTCCGCCATATTTACAATTTTTACATACATAAATTAAAATGTTAAAAATAAATAAACATTAGTACTAAGACGACAGGGGCCTAAGTTTTCTAATTTAAAATAGCCTCAGTTGTGTGTCGGCAGAGTGTCAATGGTATTTTTGGACACATTTGGCATTCTTCTAGACTAGACAATGGCTTACACTGATTGCGACCAAATCTGTAAAATAGCCTCAGTTGTGTATCGGCAGTGTCAATGGCATTTTTGTATACATTTAGTCGCAATCAGTGTAAGTCATTGTTTAGCAGAATACCAAATCTGTCAAAGAATGTCATTGACACTCTGCCGACACACTACTGAGGATATTGTAAATTAAGTAGCAGACTTGGGCCCCAGGTTATTATCCTTTAAATGGTCATTACAAAGTAATGTTAATCGAGGTTCGTGTATTATAAACAAGTTCTTGCGTCTCTCTCTATCTATCTTCGCACGTAATCGCTAACTGGTAAACATAGGCAGTGTTAACATTTAACTTAGGTTCTGTAGATCTGTTACCACTATTTTTATTAGCAATGTTTTGAATTTTTCTATTATGTAAATAAGTTTTTTTTTTTATTAAAAGTGTAGTGTATTATTAACGTTTTTCTTTTTTTTTAATTAAAAGACTGGTGCTGCAGTGTATAGATTGGTTCTGCCATCTTGAATTATTCTTCTCATAAAGTTGAGTTGAATTAATTTAAAAAAAATTTAATTTGGGAACATTGGTATAATTTTTGAACGTTATTAGTCTAAAATGGATCAAAATTTCGTAAAATAAAATGGGCATTAAGTTTTTTAAGTACAAAAAGTCTAAGATATTTTTTACTAATTGCCGTCATTTTTAACGTCTAGGTACATGGCTAAATTATAAAGTTACAAACCTTCATTAAAAAAAAAAACTTTAAAATACGATGGTTAAGTAAAAGTTTCGTATTCCACCGACTGACCCCTAAAAGCACTTTCAAACAGTTAACGAATAAAAAGAAAATTCGCGGGAAAACAGCTGTCATTCACCATTCGACTCCGCGCCAAGACGGTTCGATTTTTAAAACTTTACTTTTTTAGGCAAACTTTTTTTTATTTTTTAATTGGTTTCGCGCCTTATTTGTGACGAAAGAGTTTTTATATCAGTGTTATTTGTTTTAAAACGTGTAGTGAGCTTTCTAGTGTTGCCGACGAGTGTGAGAAGTCTCTAGATAAGTTGTCAAGTAAGTTTGTTTACTTAAACGATAACATACTCGGGGACATACTCGGGGAAAGAAAGGCAAAATCAAGAGTACCCTAAACCGACGGGCATGTATTAGGCGACTGATGAGTGTGGATGAAGCGAAAGAGGTGTGTTTGGATCGTAGCAAGTGGAAGGAAGTGGTCTCTGGCTATCCCAATGGGAGAGAGGCGTGACGGATATGTATGTATGTATGTATAACGTACTGTTAAGGTTTATTTGCTTTAATTACTTACTTATAAAATCAAATTTAAGTTATCTTTATTTCTTAGATAGTTAATTACCTATTTAGTTTAGTTATTAACTCAAACTATTTGGTAAGTACATAACATTTGAAAGACGTCGTTGTTATTGTTTTAGAACAATCTCCAGAAACTGCCCAAGTAAATGACGGCCGTTAAACGTCATTTTAATTTTTAGTTAATATATATACACACCGGACGACGCAGTGTGGGAAGGCCTCCAACAAGGTGGACTGACGACTTGATTAAAGTCGCTGGAAACCGTTGGATGTCGGCAGCGCTAGACCGGTTGTTGCGGAGATCCTTGGGGGAGGCTTTTGTCCAGCAGTGGACGTCCATAGGCTGACATGATGATCCTGTGAAAATGTATTGTAGTTCTTTATTTCTTAGATAGTTAATTACTTATTTAGTTGTCAAATTAAATAATCTTTATTTCTTGAATAGCATTTGAAAAATGTCGATGTTATTTTAAAACTAACGCTAAATTCGCAAGCAGTCGTTCGTAGAGAAGAATCTAGCAAGAAACTCTGTTGGGTAGCTGTTTTCAAATAAAGTTTTACTATTTTTATAAAACACAGATACTTACCTACATATATACATATCTACAAAGATAGATTATTATACTTAATTGAATTTTTTTAAATAAACTTTGATCCTATAGAATCTAAAACAATAATATGTATCATACTAAGATATCTTACTAAGACGAATGGATGATGTAAGAGAGGATTTTGTTATTCTCTCTCGCTAAAACTACTAAACAGATTTCGATGAAACTTGGCAATATTAAATAAAAATAAAATAAATAAATATTGGTGGACATTTCACACACGGCTTTTTTCACACCAAACTAGGCAAATCCTGTACTATGGGTATCAGAGACTGATAAACATACATAGATAAAATATATAACACCCAGACACGAAACAAACATTTATGCTATCACACAAATGTTTGTTAACCGGCGGGGATCGAACCCGCGACCCGTGCGTATGAGGCAGACTCACTACCGACTACGCTACCTGGCCTGTCAATATTGTAGTTTATACATAACCTATATGATGTTGAGAATAAGTATTTTTTCCAAGATATGACGAGAAATGCGTACGAAACGAAGTCGCGGGCAGCATCTAGTATCTTAATAAGATGAATGGCTGATATAAGAATGTTTGTTATTCTCACGCAAAAACTACTGAACATATTTCGATGAAACTTGGCAATATTTTAGTTTATACATCAGATTAACACATAGGCTATAGTAATTTACGATATGATGTTTTTTGTCCAAGATATGACGAGAAATGCGTACGAAGTCGCGGGCAGGCCTTAGTAATAAATACATGTTTATTACCAAAAGGTTACAAGGGGGTTGGAATATAGGCATTAAAAGCAATCTCAGTACTAAGCAAGCTTATTATTAATATCATGTAATATTTATGCACGTTTCTGAACAAGCTCTGCTTTTTGTCGCGTGATATGGAAAATGCCAACTGATCTAGTCGATTAATCGTTGGGTTTGTTGTGATTTTATATTAAAGGTAGATAGCAACGTGGAACTGGGGTCTTTCAACTCAATGAGGGCCAAAACATAAATTCACGACACGACGTCGTGCGTCGTAAAATTTACGACGCGACGCAAAACGACGTCGCATCGTGAAAATCCACGACGTCGTGTCGCGTCGCGTCGCGTCGTGTCGTGAATTTATGTTTTAACCCTAAAGACTTTTACGTCCAGTAGTGAACTTTGGTCCACAAATATTTTTTGAACTAATTAAAGAAAAAGCCGATGGATGTGGGCAGCGCAAGACCGGTCATTGTGGAGATCCTTGCGGCTTTTGTCCAGCAGTGGACGTCCATAAGCTGACATGATGTCGATGAAAAAAGAAGTAAATTAACGTCGATTAGCTTTCTTTGAACTTACCTATAATAATTTAAGTTAGACATTTTAAAAAGCATATTTAGGTTATTTTTTTATAGATTTGGATTAGTGTGCAAAAACTGGCAAAGAACTTAAGTTTATTTAAAAATCTCTTCTCTTCCTCTTATTTAAGAACTTAGCTCTTGTCGGTGGAGCCTCTTCCATCCCTCCCTAGTTTCTGCCTTCTTTTTAACATCTTGATACGATATGACACCCGCCTTTTCCTTCACCTGTTCTAGGAACGTCCGTCTGGGTCTTCCTCTCTTCCTTTTCCCTTAAATTTTTCCTTCTATGATGTTATTTATGAAGGAATCATGTCGTATCAAATGTCCTAGCATCTTTCCTCTTCTGTTCTCAATAGATTTAAGTAAACTTCTCTTTTCTCCCACAATCTGTAATACCTCCTCATTTCTCTTCTTTTCAGTCCAACTTATCCTCTCCATTTTTCGTCAACACCACATCTCAAATGCCTCCAGTCTTTCTCTATCGTCTATCCTAAAAAACTCTTAGTTACTTAATTTGTTATTATTCATCAACATCATAATTTAAGAGCGTCGCTTTTGTCGGTGGAGTCTACGCCACTCTGCTCTGTTTTCTGCCGTCCTTTTGAGCACCTGATACGACATAACTTCTATTCCTTCTTTCATTAGATCTATGTAAGTCCTTCGTGGTCTCCTTCTCTTCCGTTTCCTTCCAAGATGTTTTTGTTACCTATTATAACCACGAAAGTGTTACTAAGTATACCTAGTGTGGAACCTTTATTCAAAAAAGGTATTTCAACGGTCCCCTGTTACTGACCTCGACTAATTTAAATCTAGTTTTAGGAATCTTGTTGGTACTATAAAGAACCTGTTTTAAAATTAATGCTTACATTTACCTTTTAAGTATAGAATATAAGGAGGTGCCACACCGTCTGGATTTGCGTGCCAGACGGTGTGGCAAAATGGCTACCTTTTTGTACGGTACTACTTATCGTTTGACAGGTCATCTACCAAGAAAACTATGGAAAACTTGCGCCAACCTTGGCACACTCTCATAAACTCATTCGTATATGAAAAAAAACTGGGGCCACTCCTTATAGTCCTTCCTCATATTTAGCTTACATTGTATCATTGTAATTTGCCTGAGTAGCCAATTAGAATTAACTTGACACCTTGAATGTAACTACGATCCTTGAAAACGGGTCTCAGATTGATTTAAATGGATATGTTAAGTTGTCATATTGTGTAAATTTTCCAAGTTATGACGATAAATGCGTACGAAGTTGCGGGCAGCCTTTAGTCAATTATAAACACAACTTATTGATTATTAAAGGCTGGACACAACTTAGAATAGGAATATAGCCTATGTGTTATTCTTATAAAAAAAAAAGAAAATTCATTTAATCCTGTAGGTCAGGTTTGACAACACTAAGGACGGGTAATTTTTTAAAGTTAATGCTAGATTCGCAAGAGTGCAGTTTTCCCCAGAGAAGAACAAGAAAAAAAAGAAATAAGAAACTCTGTAGGGTTGCTCTTTTTTATGTATTTTTTAGTAAACTATTATGTCCCACTGCTGGGCAAAGGCCTCCCCGCATTCTTCTATGCTTCCCTACTTCTGGCTAGCTTGCCAAGTATGCATCCAGATCGTCGCGTCATCTCTTTTTAGGCAACAACATTTCCAAATATCAATATCTGTTGAGTAGTTTTTGCGTGAAAGATTATGGTTAGAGATGCGCCGAATATTCGTTGAGTATTCGTTATTCGGCAAATTCGGAACCTCAACCGAATATTCGTATTCGGCCGAATGTTCGGTTAAAATTACCATTTATTCAGTTATTTTGTTAAGTAATAATTTGCTTGATAAAACAAGAAATTAACCTCATATTTAATTATTTTAAACGTGTCTTAAACCAAGGAGTAGTCAATCTTATATCCTCATTGTCACATCTAGATATTACATAAATTATTAGGAGATGATAAAATAAAGATAAGCTATTATGTGACACTCAAATATTTAATTTATAAAATCTAGACCTTCTGCTCTATCTGTGACTGTCGATGGCTTTCTTCTTCATAAACGTTAACTATTGGTTCTAACAAAATTGCTGTGATAGAACAACCGAATAGTTCGGCCGAACTATTCGGTCCGGTAGAGTTTCAAACCGAATAGTATTCGGTATTCGTTATTCGGCAAAACCCATATTCGGCGCATCACTAATTATGGTGTTCCCACACTGCATATTATAAAATGTATACAAAGATTTTTGTATACTTTGACAATAAACAGGGCTCATCCATGGCGAGTCCTATAAAAGGACTTTTTACATATCGGTTTTTTGCTTACTATGAATTTGTGTACCTACGTTTCAAAAAATCTGGCATTTTTCAAATTTTTGACAGTCCACAGAAGACTGGATAACAAACATCCTCACATCATAGGCACAAACATTGACATTTATAATATTAGTTGAATTAAACTAACGTACAGTAACCAGTTTGAATCGAACAAAAGCTCTTTCATCAGCAGGGGAAAGGTTAAAAAACATGATAACGTACCAAGTGTTTATATTAATTAAACGTCGTTTAGATAATATTAATTATTCTTTAAATTGTAACAATATTAAACAAGGTATGTCTCCTTT
The DNA here is from genome assembly GCA_947563765.1 of Anarsia innoxiella. Taxonomy (NCBI): domain Eukaryota; kingdom Metazoa; phylum Arthropoda; class Insecta; order Lepidoptera; family Gelechiidae; genus Anarsia; species Anarsia innoxiella. Next base: position 1,615,766 of record OX387417.1, read on the forward strand.
AAAAGCCGGCCAAGTGCGTGTCGGACTCGCGTAGGAAAGGTTCCATACCATTCTCTAAGTAGGTTAACAATAGCAGCAAATACATAATCATTTATTATTTTGATATTTTATTATACTTAAGCATGTCGTGTTTGCCTGTAATTGGGTGTACTCATAGATACTTTTGTTTTTGTATTGATTCTCTTTTAAGACTGACGATGTTTTACATGTTGGCAGACCTAAATAAATAAATAATTACGTATATAGGTAGACAATGATATCGAGCAAAAAAGGCAAAAAATCACGTTTGTTGTGTGGGAGCCCCCCTTTATTATTATTATTATTATTTTATAACATCATCTGTGCAACTTTCAATGCCGCTCCAGCTATTCATGAGATACAGGCTGATGACAGACAGACAGACGGACAGCCAAGTCTCAGTAATAGGGTCCCGTTTTCAACCATGGGGTACGGAACCCTAAAAACACCGTAAAAAACAACCAACCTCAAACTAACCAACTAAGCCATAGACACACAAAAACATGTCAAAATATTCTTGTCTTTGATTAAATATTTCACTTTGAGTATAGAATATATAAGAAGATGCCATACCGTCTGGATCTGCGTGCCTGGTCTGGCGCAAAATGGCTACTTTTGTATGGAATTTCTTATCGTTTGACAGGTCATCTACCAAGAAAACTATGAAAAACTTGCGCCAACCTTGGCACGCTGTCATGAACTCATTTGTATATGAAAAAAAAGTGGCACCTCCTTATATATTCTATACTCAAACATATTTCAAATACAACTTGTAAATATTTATCAGATCTGTTTATTATCCAAATTGTAAGCGAAAATGTATGATTTAATTTCAGAAGCCGCTGATATGGACATAGAAAATGCGAACTGTAAGAGCAGAGTGTCTCAGTGCACCGATATGGAAATATCTTTTATAGAACGACCGATCAAAATCACGCAGTAAGTATTATGTACTTATTATTAAATTTCTATTAATGGTGTAAAACATTTACATGTAACATAACGCCAACCATTCGCACGAACGTTACATTACACCGAAATGCTCGAGTAAATGTTGTAGTCTATATCCATCTTTACTATACTTAGGACATACTGCGTCATCCGGTGCGTGATTGCCACTCGAGAACTTTACTGCCCCATACGTCCATCTGTTCTACGAGCAACATATCGTCACGCCTGTTTACTATCGGGGTCGGCAAAGACTTCCACTTGCTACGATCCAAACACAGTTCTTCCGTTTCATCCACATTCATCAGTCACCTCATACATGCACGTCGGTTAAGGGTACTCCTGAATTCTTTCCTGATCACTAAATGGTGTATAAATCTTAATTTCCAGAGAAATAACCGGCCTAGAGAAGCTGATAGAAGAATTACATAGGGTGTTCTCCCACGACCACGTCAATGTACAAGATGTTCAGAAACTGATGGCTGGTTACAAATCCGATCCCAAAGACTGGAGGAAATACGCCAAGTTTGATCGGTTTAGGTATGTTGTCTCGTATTACGTATCAAGACTAGTGCTGTCCATCGCCTATCGATATTTGAGAAAAAAGATAGTACTTATCACAGAAATGTTTCAATCGATAGAATAGACTGTCTGTCGACTCAGTTAGTGCAAAGATCACGATGCCAGACTGCCATTCTGAGAGTTCTATGTTCAAATCCCAGCTGGGCAGATATAAATGACTAGTGGCTACTCGTGACTTCGCGATTTATATGATAGGATTAAGTATCAAGAGTAGTGCTGTCCATCGCTTATTGACAATTCTATCGATTTATGAGAATACCAATAGTAACCTACGAAATGTTTCTATCGATAATATAGACTCCGTTTGTTGACGGCCTCTTTGGTGCGAAGGTCACGAAGCTAGACTTACAATTCAAAGGCCCTGTGTTCAAATCCTAGTGGAGCAGATATTTGAAAGATGAGGTTTTTTTAGATCTATACTGTCTATGGCACCCACAGCATAGGGAATCCTTGTGTAGGGCTATGTGAGTGGAATATTCATGTCTCATCATCATCATCATGTCAGCTTATGGACGTCCACTGCTGGACAAAAGGATCTCCACAACGACCGGTCTTGCGCTGCCCACATCCAACGGTTTCCAGCGACTTTAACCAAGTCGTCAGTCCACCTTGTTGGAGGCCTTCCCACACTGCGTCGTCCGGTGCGTGGTCGCCGCTCGAGAACCTTTCTGCCCCATCGTCTATCTATTGTCAATTGAAGAGCCAAACTGAAGCGCATAATATCTTGAACATAAAATTGTTTATAACATTTTTGTTAGTAAGCTCAAACATATTTTGCTATCTCCCAAGGTTGTATATGCAAAATATTCCTCAATTAGATAGTTCCTACGTATCTATTACGAAGATAAACTTAGATGTTTTTATCTAATATTTTGCCGTAAACATGTTTGTCCAATGGTTTGACATAGATAAGAATCGAAAATAGAAAAGATAATGTTATAAACGCGTAAGTGTAGATAGATGGATGTAGGCACTCTTTAGAATAAACCACTCGGCCGATTTTAATGAAACTTTACATTATAAGCTTAGAGATATGCCTTTATTTATAATTTGAGATATTCTATAAGCTCTTCAACATCGATAAATGTGTACGAAGTCGTGGATACTCGCTAGTTTAACTAGATATGATTAGATATTATAATAATTATACTGATGCATGAAGCAACCTAGCCTAGCCTGCATGGGAGAGAGGGGTGATGTATATGTATGTAGGTATGTATAAAACTGGGTATTAATATCTATTAAGCAATCTTCGGTACACATAATGACCATGATTAGGATGCGGGAAAGCTTGATATTTAAGAAAATATCTTTATTTCATTGAGAAATACATTGCACTTGAACATGATGATTTACTATAAAATCTGTTATCCTCCTTGCAGGTACACAAGGAACCTGGTCGACGAAGGTAATGGAGCCTTCAACATGATGATCCTCTGTTGGGGTCCAGGACATGCGTCAGCTATCCACGATCACGCTGACTCGCATTGCTTCATGAAGCTGCTGCAAGGAAGTCTTGAAGAAGTCAGGTAGGTGCTGGTATTGAGTTTTAAATATACTTAAGTCTAATCGAATCTAGCCATTATTGTCCCAGTAGTGGCCATAGGCCTCTCTCCTCATCCGCTTAAATATATAAATGGTACCTAAAAATAACAAGATGATTGATGAACAAGCCAACCATTGCATTGGGGCAGCAGCGTGGTGGATTACGGCCTAATAAGTCTCGTATAAAATTAGGCTCATGTTTCTGTACTGGGGACCTTAAAAAGGGCTGATGACGGTGATATAGGCTGATTGTTCAATTATATTAATCTAATAGTGTGTGTTAATGTATTCTCTGACGAAAATCAAAGAAAATCTGATCATAAAACTGAGCAATTTTCCCCAAGAAACATGCGTTGCTGATATCTTATTATCGATAATCAAAGTATCGACAGTTTGGCAACACTAATGCGTTCTGCATTGGTCTCAAAAACTAACCAAACTATTTAATTGTACTAATTGCTGTTTATTTCAGATACGACTGGCCGCAAAACGTCCAACCGGAAGTCATAAAGAAATTAAAAAACAACAACAAACCACGAAGGAGATGTTGCTCCGAGAGCGAGGACAAAGTTCGTAACGGATCGCTGGCGATCTGTCAAAATGACAGCTGTCAAAATTTCGGCGGAAAAATCGACGCGCAGAATGGCGGCCACGAAAATGGCGGCAACGGGGACTACGATCCTCAGAGTATGGAGGAAATTGGAAGAACGCGTTTAGAAGTCAATGATGTTTGTTATATTAATGGTAAGAGACTTTTGTTTAATATGTCATTCTTTTTCGAATAAAAAAAGTCATAAGTAGTACTTGATCTCGCAAAACTCGCAAAACGGTTTTTAATTACTTACGTCAAAATAAAAATATTTTTTATTGGAACATTATGAAACTTTTTGGACGCTATTTTTTGTGTAAAACTACTACCGTTTTACTACCTATTTCCTTATCAGCCCTTTTAACGTCCCCACTACAGGGGCACGAGCCTACTCTCATACGAGAGTAATTAGGCCGTAATACATCCACCAAAAGGAAAAACCTAACGCCACAGGTCCTTACGTTCACGTCATAAATAATTTACCTATATTATATTGTAGACTTTGCACTCGCGAATTCTCTAAAACTTTAAAAACAAAGAGTTAAGACCTAAGACAACACAGACATAAGTAAATATCCAATAAATTATCAGGTGTGAAGGTGATAATGTATACTAACACGACAGTTTACTTTGTTTACATTTATTTGGTACTTTTCCTATCGCAATTATCAGTTTGTTTGTGGTTCATAGTATTATGTACTTTTTCTTAAAGAGATGAGACAATATTTTTTTGTTACTTAGTATAATAAATATGCGTACGTAGTTATTACATATGTTTATTTGATAAATATTAAATATTGGGTGATAAGTACTTAGAAGGAAATTCTTTAATTAAGGCGTTAGACTCATTTTAAAAACAAAATATGTTGCCTGAGTACTATCACCGAGTAAATGTTGCTGTAAGGTAACGAAAGGTGAAAAATAATGGTTTCTTGGGAAACTTTATTGAATTCCATTGCTAGATTAAGTTAGATAGATAGATAAAACATTTATTCAACACACAGTGGCACAATTCTAGTAAGTAGTTAGAAAAAACTAAATTACTTTATAAAAGTACTTAATTGTAGTAACTCAATACGTCTTCTTGTCTCCGTTTGCCGTGCCCTATAACGTCCTCAACATGTTCTGTAAATTATTTTAATACCATCCTGTAAGTTTGTGGAAGTGCAATAAAAATTATGATAATGATTATGATTTAGTATTTAGTATCAAAAAAACACATAATACTTTACAGCACATTAATCTTAATAACCTATTTATTGTATTCCCAGATGCCCTAGGCCTCCATAGAATGGAGAACCCGTCCCACGTGGACGGAGCAGTGTCTCTACATCTGTATTCGCCACCGTTCGACAGTTGTCGTGTTTTTGATGCTAGGACCGGCAAACCGACACAAGTCAACGTCACATTCTGGTCTATGTACGGCAAGAAGATTAAGCGGGTAAGATATTGTATTTAAATTATATCATCATTTTTAAGAGCGTCGCTCTTGTCGGTGGAGTCTACGCTACTCTGCTCTGTTTTCTGCCTTCCGTTTCACCTATATGTTAAGCTACACTATTACCAAGTTTCATCAAAATCTGTTCAGTGGTTTTGCCGTGAAAGAGTTACAAGCATCCAACCATCCATCGATCGGCACAAACATTGATATTTATTTAAACTAGATATAGCTCGCAATTTCGTACGCATTTATCATCATATCTAGCATTTTCATATTATTTCAAAATAACACAGCCTTTGCCAAGTTTCATCGAAATCTGTTCAGTGGTTTTTGCCGTGAAGGAATAATAAACATCCTCACAACCATCATCCATCGGCACAAAAAATTACAATTATTATAATAGAGGTTGCTCGCTTCTTTGTACGCATTTTAAGTATCATCATTATCTTTTTTACGTTCTGGAAAATGATTTGAATTTTTGATTTGTTTCAGGTGATCGAAGCGAACTGCGTAGCAGACAGCCAACAATAAGAAAATTACAAATTATAGATTTACATTTTTAGAGAATATTTAGGTGCTAGTTTATACATACATACTTGTGGTATTTTTTGGGAATTTTTACTGTTGTATTTGGCCCCTATATTTTTGTATATTTTTGAAAGCAATATCAATACAATTCGGGCTTTTTCAGATTAGCGTTTTATATGTCATATACAGTCAGTCGCGATGCACCGAACGATGCGGTCGTATTTGCTGACATAATTAATTGACCAACAATTAATTCGTTTAATAGCGCTTACTCATAGCGCTATAGAAAATGGCGACAAAAAGTGAGTATCTTGTCCCCAACGAGCTCCTGGCGTGGCTGCAGCAGAAGCTGGACGTTATGGACGAGCTTAGCGCCGTGCAAATCTGCTCCACCAATTACAGCGTGGACGAGATTTGTAAGGCGAAGAAGCTGCTCAACGACCAGTTGGGCCGAATGGACAAGTGTGTGCCCCATAGAAGAGGGGACGAAAAAGGGGAGAAGAGCCTGCAGGACATCATCAACGTCCTCAAGGGTACGGATCCCGATGACGTGCCAACGTTTGTGGCGGTGGAACTGCGGAAGCTGCCCCCCGTCACCTTCGATCACGTCGACGTCACCAGCTTACTGAAGGACATCGTGGTCCTGAAGAAAAGTTTGGCCGAAGTCTCGCATAAGTTCGAGGTTTCACAGTCCACTGTTGCCGAGCTGCGCAAGGAAGTCTACGAGTTGCGCAATTTGGTAACTAGGTCACCTGAGACTGCGAACTATGCAAATGTTCGAAGCGAAGCTCACGTTGACGTATCGTCACAGGCGTCGAGTTTCGCATCAGCTGTTTCATTGGCGGTGCGTACGTCACCGCCTGCCGAGCCAGCCGCCGCCGCGCCGCGCCCACTGCGTGCGCCCGCACGGCCCCCCCCCCCCGCCCCCGCCCCGAGCCGGAACGTGGCAAGGCGGCCACTAAAACCGCCGCCTGCACCTGCCGTACCATCGTCATCGGCAGCACCGAAGCCAAAGAAAGCTGGCCTGCAAGCAAAGGAGATGCCACGGGCTGCAGCCACTGCGGAGGCTTCCGATGGATTCACTGTGGTCAAGAGAAAACGCACGAAGGCTAAACAAAGCCGTAACCAATGTGGCACCGCGTGCAGTGGGTGTACATCCCTCCGCGCTGCGACGCCCATGACGGCGCTGTATGTCTCTCGCCTGCACGAAACTACCGACCGGAAAGCCGTGCTGGATTACATCAACGAGAGGTTCAATACAGTCTACAAGAAGTCTTCGTCGCCGATGACGCAATTCCGCGTGAGTGTGGACCCCTTGGACTCGCGTCACCAAGTCCCTTTCAAGACCTACGTGGTGGGAGTCCCGTCTGTTCTGCTGGGAGTCTTCAACTCGCCGGACTTCTGGCCCAAGGGTGTCATATTTCGTCGCTTCAGAGGTAGCTTGCCGCGACGACGTAACGTGACACCATCGTGATTTAGTTTTAAGTTTTTATTTTGTATTCTATTTATAGTATTCATATATTTTAATTGTATTGTATTTTATGTATCAATATGGGCCTTAGATGCCTGAAATTAAAAATTAAATAAAAAATAAATAAATAAAATAAATAAAATAAATATGCACGTTGGATGTAGGCAGCGCAAGACAGGTCGTTGTGGAGATCCTTGGGAGAGGTTTTTGTCCAGTAGACGTCCATAAGCTGACATGATGATGGGGTACACACACGTCTTTTACTCGTACGAGCGTTGACTCGCTTCTAAGCTCGTATAGTCCATGTTGATACTGACACGACACCACCGGTTCGAGCGTATACGCCCGTATACCTGCGTCCGGTTTTTTGAAGCGCGTATGTAGCGCCCATGTACGCGCGTATGAAACGCTAGGTCTGAAAACGCCCTACAATAATGAATAATTAATTTTTAGGTTACTTTACTTGAAGCACTGTTTAAAACAAAATGTGGTTTTGAATCAATGTTATAAAAGATATTATCAAGGGCCCGATAGAGGTGTGACAGAAAATTATGGTTTTCAAAATATTTATGTATCATAAATTATAAATAATTGTTAAGTTTTATATAATGGTGCTAATTATTGTTATATTTTGTGCCTTATAGAGATGACTATATGCGTGGCATATTTATATACCCTGGAATACGTAATTAATTATATCAACTTTAAAATTAAACAAATAATATATTTAGATTCAAAATTATTATTTTATAGATAGGTATTTAATTTTAAGATTAAATTTACAAAATGAACACCAGTTTATTGTTAAAAGATATTATTTATTTACATATTTTACAATAAAATTTTATTAAATTAATTTATCGAGCTGTGCAATTTATTTGACCTTGACCTAACAGAGAATTGTATCTACATAGCACTGTGATAGCACCAACCAAAGCCGCCGGCCCGGCGGCATAACCTGCCGGGGTAGGCCGGCGGCGGCTTTTGACAGCTTCCATTCGTATGACGACGTAAAGCTGCCGGCCTTGCTTTGTCTATGGTCAGTGGTTTTCGAGATTACGACCCCCATTCTGCAAAAAACCGCGAGGGTTTTGATAGTAAGTAGGTACGAGGTCAGTTGGTTAATCGCGTAAATTATGTTTAGATTGAACTGTGTGTGTGCCCTTTGAGAGGCCACATCGTAAAACCGTAAGTTCGTATACACCGAGATTTAGTAGGTGTTTAGAAAGAATTGTAGCCGGAAGAATAAATTTGTAGGTGTTACAGATCGAAAGATACAGCCCCAAGAATGTGGCCTCTCACACGATCAATGCCAGTTTTCATATTATACTGAATCTTAGTAGAGAATTTTGCCATTTTCTCTTTGGCCGGCGACCCCCCGAGTAGGGCTTCGCGACCTCCGAAAGAAACACATTCTTTTGTCATTGTGCTGTGTAGATACCATAAAGATATCAAAACCTGTTAGCTTGAACTTGGAATAAACAAAAACAATCAACATGGCTGAATTAAATGTAATCAAATAAAGTAATCTTTTAGCTTAAAATAAACGCCTTTACTTACACAGTTACGTGGTTTTAAATAATTTATTTAAATATGTCACATTTTAAGCTTTTCTTGTAAGGAGATATAATATTTATTTAAAAATGAACAGTCCTAGTTTTAGTGTCGACTTGAGTCCAAGGAACGAAGATTTTTAATCCCTCAAGTTCTTCAGTAGTTTGTATAGTATCCCTCACGCAGTTTGAATTACAGATAAAGTCACAAGTGCCAGTTGCTGCATTGAAATGTAGGCCTTCTGAGCATACAACTAAGACTGCGTTTTGTCCATCGCAGCGCCAGTACTTGTCACAATCTGTGGCATGTGCCCACGGTAAGGGATTGCATGATTTGGCGCATTTTGCGTGGTCTGGTTCGTCTACGTTGTTCTCGTTGCTGTTGTTGCCGTTTTCATTGCTATTGTTACCGTTATCTTCGTTGCTGTTGTTGTTGTCTTCATTGCTGTTGCCGTCGTCTTCGTTGCTATTGCCGTTGTCTTCATTGCTGTTGCCGTTGTCTTCGTTGCTGTTGCCGTTGTTTTCGTTGCTGTTGTTGTTCTCATTGCTATTGTTGTTGTCTTCATTGCTGTTGCCGTTATCTTCGTTGCTATTGCCGTTATCTTCATTGCTGTTGCCGTTGTCTTCGTTGCTGTTGTTGTTCTCATTGCTGTTGTTGTTGTCTTCGTTGCTGTTTAATTGGCAGCCAGCATTGGAAGGCCAGTCGCAAACCTGGATAAAAAATGAGTGGTTAAAAATGTTGATTTCTTTTTATTAATGTAAGCCTGTTATATCCCATTACAGGAAAGACACCGACCGCGCATCCTTCCAACCAAAAGTTATGAGAATAAAAAGTTTCAATTGTATTAAATACTTTTGCTTCTTCATCGTATACCTTACTTAGTATTGGTTTATGTCTTTATATACAGGGAGAAGTTATGATAACTTGACTTACCTGAACAGTAGGATTAAAGTGGAGTCCATCTCTGCAAGAAGTCTCAACTCTTACTCCGTGGACGCAGTAGTAGAACCTCTCGCAATCGGACTCATGAGGCAACAGCTGATGGATGTCAAAATCAGCTGGGCAGCCGTTTGGCAGGAGTCCGTTGTCATCTGGACCATTCTCTGCGCTGTTTTCTGAGGTGGCGTTGTTTTCTGAGCTGGCGTTGTTTTCTGAGCTGGCGCTGTTTTCTGAGCTAGCGTCTTCTGAGCTGCCGTTGTTATCAGCAGATTCGCAGCCTGCGTTCCATGGCCAGTCGCAAACCTTAAAAATATATTTATGGTTAATGTCATTTAAAATTATAACTGCAGCTTGTTGCAGAAAGGGATACTTAAGCTAATGCTCCGTTAAATATGTACTCTGATAATTGAGCTTCCATTTAATTTATTTAACTAGGAAAATAAAGATTTTTTCGAATTAGACCCATCATACAACAAGTCAAAAAACGATCTTAATCTGTTATGATCATGATGATTATCTATCTTGCCTCCTTTCTTTTTATTCTCTGTGTGATCAGCAAGAAGAAACATTAATAAATTTTCTGTAGCTTTACCTTTTGCATTTATTTTCTGACGTTTTTATTCTGTTTTCTTGAAACAGACTATATTTTAAAAGTTAAGTTATTCCTGCTGTGCGTCGCATCACAAATCTCAAATAATATAGATAGCTAGTACCAACGTATGAACCAGTGACTCAAGTGTGCTTAAGAATTTAATCAGAATCTCCAAGATATTTACCTGTAGAGTAGGGTTGAAGTGTGTGCCAGGTCCGCAAGGCATCTCTACTTTGTTTCCGTGGACGCATTGGTAGTACTTGCCGCAGTCGGAATCATGAGGAAGCAGTTGATGGATGTCGAAGTCAGCTGGGCAGCCATTGGGCAGTAATTCTACAACATATTCCACCTCGCTCCCACCACTGCCTTCCAAGCTGTTATTGTCTTGCTCTTCAGTTCCAATATCTTCTTCCTCGCTTCCTCCACTGCCTTCTACACTATCGTTGTTCTCTTCGCTTTCGTCTCCTCCGATTAAGACGCAGCCAGCTGATGCAGGCCAGTCGCATACCTGAAGTTATGAAATGTATAATTGTAATAAAATACATTAAACTCCGTTTCACTACCTACAGATGTTTAACTGACAGATAAACCTAAGTCTATTTCATTAATCATGACGTTTTAGACAGAGACAGGTATATCATATCTATCAGATAAATATCTGTGAACGGCGAAACGGAGTAAGTTTCTTTAATGCACGTAGCAAGTGGAGAGAAGTGGCCTCTGTCTACACCGATAGGGAAAAGGCGTGACAGATATGTATGTGTGTATTTACCTGTAGAGTAGGGTTAAAGTGTGTGCCAGGCCCGCAAGGCATCTCTACTTTGTTTCCATGGACACATTGGTAGAACTTGCCACAGTCAGATTCGTGAGGAAGCAGTTGATGGATGTCGAAGTCAGCTGGGCAGCCATTGGGCAGTAATTCTACATCATTATCGTTGTTCGACTCGTTGCTGTCGCTTCCGTTGTTTTCTTCACTTCCGTTATTTTCTTCGCTTCCGTTATTTTCTTCGCTTCCGTTATTTTCTTCGCTTCCGTTATTTTCTTCACTTCCGTTATTTTCTTCGCTTCCGTTGTTTTGACCAGATTCATTGTTATCTTCGCTGCTACCATTCTCGTTGCTATTAGAAACTTGGCATCCAGCGTTTTCAGGCCAGTCACAAACCTACAAAAAAATAAAATCATTTTGAACTTTAGTAAAAAACATCATCGAAGGGAAAGTAGAAGGTATACGGAAGAGGCAGGCGTGATAGATATGTATGTACATTTACCTGTAGAGTAGGGTTGAAGTGTGTGCCAGGTCCGCAAGGCATCTCTACTTTGTTTCCATGGACGCACTGGTAGTACTTGCCGCAGTCGGACCCATGAGGAAGCAGTTGATGGATGTCGAAGTCAGCTGGGCAGCCATTAGGCAGTAGTTCTACATCATTATCGTTGTTCGACTCGTTGCTGTCGCTTCCGTTGTTTTCTTCGCTTCCGTTATTTTCTTCACTTCCGTTATTTTCTTCGCTTCCGTTATTTTCTTCACTTCCGTTATTTTCTTCGCTTCCGTTGTTTTGACCAGATTCATTGTTATCTTCGGTGCTACCATTCTCGTTACTGTTGGAAACTTGGCATCCAGCATTTTCAGGCCAGTCACAAACCTATAAACATAAATAACTTTGAGTTATTGAAAACATTATGATGGAAGGAAAAGTAGACGATATACGGAAGATGCAGGTGGGACAAATATGTTCATTCATTCATTATATTCAAGAGTTAGACTCTTGTCTCTTGTTAGACTCATCAAAGAACTGACAGAAGATAAGCCTAAATGGGGGATTTTCCACTTACAAATATGTATGAATGTAATGTGTATATATTTACCAGTAGAGTAGGGTTGAAGTGTGTTCCAGGTCCGCAAGGCATCTCTACTTTGTTTCCATGGACGCACTGGTAGTACTTGCCGCAGTCAGACTCATGAGGAAGCAGTTGATGGATGTCGAAGTCAGCTGGGCAGCCATTGGGAAGTAATTCTACATCATTATCGTTGTTCGACTCGTTGCTGTCGCTTCCGTTGTTTTCTTCACTTCCGTTATTTTCTTCGCTTCCGTTATTTTCTTCACTTCCGTTATTTTCTTGGCTTCCGTTATTTTCTTCGCTTCCGTTATTTTCTTCACTTCCGTTATTTTCTTCGCTTCCGTTATTTTCTTCGCTTCCGTTGTTTTGACCAGATTCGTTATTATCTTCGCTGCTACCATTCTCGTTGCTGTTAGAGACTTGGCATCCAGCGTTTTCGGGCCAGTCACAAACCTATAAACACAAATAACTTTGAATTATTGTAAAACATATGATGGAAGGAAAAGTAGACGATATACGGAAGATGCAGGTGGGACAAATATGTTCATTCATTCATTATATTCAAGAGTTAAACTCTTGTCTCTTGTTAGACTCATCAAAGAACTGACAGAAGATAGGCCTAAATGGGGGATTTTCCACTTACAAATATGTATGAATGTAATGTGTATTATATTTACCAGTAGAGTAGGGTTGAAGTGTGTTCCAGGTCCGCAAGGCATCTCTACTTTGTTTCCATGAACGCACTGATAGTACTTGCCGCAGTCAGACTCATGAGGAAGCAGGTGATGGATGTCGAAGTCAGCTGGGCAGCCATTGGGCAGTAGTTCTACATCATTATCGTTATTCGACTCGTTGCTGTCACTTCCGTTGTTTTCTTCACTTCCGTTATTTTCTTCGCTTCCGTTATTTTCTTCGCTTCCGTTGTTTTGACCAGATTCGTTATTATCTTCGCTGCTACCATTCTCGTTGCTGTTAGAGACTTGGCATCCGGCATTTTCAGGCCAGTCACAAACCTACAAACAAAAAATGATTTTGAGCTTTAGTAAAAAACATCATGGAAGGAAGAGGTAGGCGCGGCAGATATGTGTGTATGTACATTTACCTGTAGAGTAGGGTTAAAGTGTGTGCCAGGTCCGCAAGGCATCTCTACTTTGTTTCCATGGACGCACTGGTAGTACTTGCCGCAGTCGGAATCATGAGGAAGCAAGTAATGGATGTCGAAGTCAGCTGGGCAGCCATTGGCCAGCCACTCTTCTTCGCTGTTTGACTCATTGCTGTTGCTGCCGTTGTTTTCGTTGCTAGCGTTGTTGCTCTCGTTGCTTCCGTTGCTGTTGGCGCAGTCAACGTTTTCTGCCCAGTCGCATACCTGGAAAAAAATATTATGTAAAAATTGATTCAAAAATAGAGCACTTCCTTTTTTTCGTCGGTTAAAAATGCTTCCATTTAATTTTATTTGGAGCTAGCGTTTGAAGTTCAAAAGTTTATTCGTACGTGGGTAATCACTAACATTTTTTTTAGCCTATGTTGTCCCACTGCTGGGCAAAAGCCTCTCCCATGCTTCTCCACACATTTCTGTTGGTGGCGGTTTCCCACCAATCTTCCCTAAATGTGTTCAGGTCGTCGCGCCATCGTTTCTTCGACCTACCTCGGCGGCGCTGGCCGCCTTCCGGCACCCATTCTGTGGCTATTACTAACATTACACTTGGAATGTCATTGGACTAGCTAACTAACTAGCACAAATTCGTTAAATGATTTTATAAGTACCCGGATTCCACAGATCCGGATTCCGGATTCCACATACATCACCATCATCATTCTATTTAAGAGTTAGACTCTTGTTGGTGATGCATTATGGTATCTACAATCTACATACCAAAGCCGCCGGCTTTTTTGACAGCTGCCATTCATATGACGTAATGCCGCTGGCCTATCCCGGCGGCATTCCGGTGGCTTTGGTGTGTAGATAGCATTACAAGTCTTAAGAAGTCAAAACACTAGCAGAAGATAGGCCACAGACATACACTAGTCTGCAATTTTATGTATTTTTTATCATTAAAGAAACAAAATAATTCAGCCGATAACAATAACGTTGGTGGCATAAATATGTCCTTAGAAACATGTTTAAATTATTAATAATTCAATTATAAAAGCAATAAAGATATAAATCCAGTAATCCATTCTATAAAAAAGGATAATCCACTGATATCATGACATAAGACAATTGCATTGAATATTAAAACATTTCTAATTTTGCCGGAGCTGCAATTCTGATAAAAGTTGCTCATAATACCTATAAGTATTATGGGATTAATTTGATAAAATACAAATGGGTACTATTCCTACTTATTTATTTATATTTAAACAATAACTACCTATCTTTATGTGTGGTAATACTTCCCCTACTGAGTATAAACACGAATAAATGTCAATGTTTATGCCGATGGATGGACGTGAGGAGTGAACGTGTAAGTACCTAACAAACAAATTGCTCTTACACGCAGAAACCACTGATCCAATGCCCAAGTCTGCTAATTTAAAATAGCCTCAGTTGTGCCAGTTGTGTGACTATTGAATGCCAATGGCATTTTTTGACACATTTGATCGCAATAATTGTCAAGCTATTTTTAGCAGAATACAAAATCTGTCAAAAAACCTGCCGACACACAACTGAGGCTATTTTAAATTAGTAGACTTAGGCCACTGGTCGACCTAATGAAAGCATCTTTAAAATATCGACATACCTATTGCCAAAGAGTTCCAATAACAACAGTTAGCAACATCTAGGATTAAGTTTTGGTATAAATAGAAAAGATTAGCTAAGTCGTTCATAAAAAAACAAGATAGAATAAATACTTAGATATCAAAGACGTTAGAAATAAATCTATTTTAATCTATGTTTAAATACAAATTAATTCATCTGTGCTTACGTGTGTACATAATTAGACAGGGATTATTACTGTTTTCGTAGATTATAGGCCTTGACGTCAAATAACGAACTTGATAATGGTTTCTCAAAATAATCTTTATAAGGCTGTGTTTAAACTGACTGACTGAAAAGGTCTATCTACACAGATCCGGGCCGTGCCCGGGAAGTGTCCGGGCCGTAGCCCTTCAGGAGGGAAAACAATACCTCTTCCTGACAACGTGTGTGAACGAATCCGTAGAAAATGTATGGAATGATATTTTTTCCCGGACACGGCCCGGACACGTTGTCATGACGACGCAGTGTTATTCTGTCCGGATCTGTGCAGATAATAGACCTTAAGCCGCCGAATGTGAGCAGGCTTATTAACGTGAGTAGGCGTATTGTCGGTTATATGCGAACGATTAAGTGAATATGTATGGAAATACAATAAACTTTTTGGTCAATTTCTGACAAAGTCAGAGATGCAATAGACACACCAATGTTCAATTTAACCATTTTTGATGGTCAATTTTCGCAATGATTTTACCCTTTGTTCTCGAGTAGGTACATTAACTTTTTGATATTGCGACTTTACAATGAATTGTTAAGGATTAACGATAAGCTAATCATAAAAAAATACGATTAATGTAGGAAAACTTTAATAAATCTTTCCTGGACGCGATTTCTTTGGAAAGATTTTTATCTATTTGGTATTAAAAGATATGAGAATGACGTGTCTGACTATTATTTTGAAGATTTGTATGTGATCACGGCGGCGGGCCCAAGTCTATTAATTTACATTATTCTTAGATGTGTGTCGGCAGAGTGTCAATGTCATTTTTTGACACATTTGGTAGCAAACAGTAAGCCATTGTTAAACAAAATACTAAATGTGTAAAAAATGACATTGACACTGCCAACACACAACTGAGGCTATTTTAAATTAGCAGACTTGCCCCCCTGAGCTCAAGCAGTTTTAACGACCTGCCTACACAGGAGATGCGGATGTTTCCATTGACAATCTACCCTTTACCTTTATCTCTTTAAGTGATTAAAGGCCAAAACACACTGGATGCGTAGACGTATGCGTACCTCTGAGTTGTAATGTAGGGAACTGTCACCGCTTGCGTCTGCGTCTACGTTACGCTGTTTTGGCCTTTAACTTAGTCGCATTAATTTTTATATAGTTAAAGAGATAAAATCAAAAATATGTGTCCATTTTCTTAAATAATGAGTGATGGACTAAAAATATTTTTTGCTGTCCAGCCTTTTAACCAAAAAGTTCACACAAACCTGAATCTCAGCATTGAAGTAGGTACCAGGAGCACAAGGCCTCTCCACCTTCTCTCCAAACACGCAGTAGTAGAACTTGTCGCAATCAGTCTCGTGGGGGAGAAGACGGTATTCTTCGAAGTCTGATGGGCAGCCATTGGGGAGATCTGCAAAAAATTACATACATGTGTACATGTGTATATTATCTTTCACGCCTCTCTCCCGTCGATGTAGGCAGAGACAACTCCCCTCCACTTGCTATGATACAAACACATTTCCTTCGCTTCATCCACATTCATCAGTCACTTCATACATAAACGTCTCGTCGTCGTCGTCTCTATGTATTATCATCTTACTGTTAAAACTGTTAAAAACGTCGGCTGACTTGGTCTTTCTTTAACAAATCTCCGATTCTTGATCGAGATACGTACGCTTTGACCCTCCCCTCCCAACATTTCCATCCATTCTCGCTTTGTATATCTCTTTCGTTAATCTCCTTACGTTCTTTATTTCTGCATGCCAAAACAATCTAAACATCCCTTTCTCAATTCTTGTCACAACATCCTTCTTTTGAAAATGGAATTGGCAGACTATGTCTAATGATTTATGGATCAAAATCTCAAAACATCGTTATGCTAACAAAAGAAAAAAAAAAAAGAAAGAAGATCAACTTACCTCCACTGTTCTCTTCTGAACCCGGCGCCTGAGTTGATGTAGTAGTTACAATTGATGCAGCTTCAGTTGACGACGGGGCAGCAGTAGTCGTAGTTGACACGATACCAATTTCAGTAGATCCAGGGGCAGATGAAGTAGTTTCTGGTGCTTCTGTCTCAGCAGTGGTGACTATACTGGCAGCTTCAGTTGATGATGGAGCAGCAGTAGTCGTAGTTGACACGATTCCAATTTCAGTAGACCCAGGGGCTGATGAAGTGGTTTCTGGTGCTTCAGTCTCAGCAGTGGTGATAATACTGGCAGCTTCAGTTGATGACGGAGCAGCAGTTGTGGTCGTTGACACGATACCAATTTCCGTAGATCCCGGGGCAGATGAAGTGGTTTCTGGTGCTTCTGTCTCAGCAGTAGTCACAATACTGGCAGCTTCAGTAGACGATGGGGCAGCAGTAGTCGTAGTTGACACGATTCCAATTTCAGTAGACCCAGGGGCTGATGAAGTGGTTTCTGGTGCTTCTGTCTCAGCAGTGGTGATTATACTGGCAGCTTCAGTTGATGCCGGAGCAGCAGTAGTGTCAATTTCTTCTGAACTTTCTTCAGAGCTTGGTGGTACTCCTGGAAGTGTGCATCCAGATAGAGCCGGGTGGACACAAACCTGGGAAATAATGGTATTTTTTCAAAGTCAAAGTCAAGTCAAAATATATTTATTTCATAGGCACAAAAAATGCTCTTGAAACCGTTACATTACTTATTATAATATACTTTTTTTTAAGCTAGTGCTAGATTCGCAAAGCGCAGTTTCCCCCAGAGAAGAACCTAGCAAGAAACTCTGTGGGGTTGCTCTTTTCAAATAAAGTTTTACAATTCTTACAGTTTACATATTTACATTATAACAATTATTGACTCTAAATGAATCTTTGATCCTGCAGCATTCAAACAAACCACAAGATGTAAATAGATAGCTAAAAAGTAAAGCTCTTAGCTAGGTTGAAGCCGCATAACGCTTATTGTTTTAAAAGAGATGGGTTAAGCCTATCCATTCTTGTGTCACACCTTTTTCACATCGAGGTAGGCAGAGACCACTTCTTTCCACTTGCTATGATACAAACATACTTTTTTCGCTTTATCCACATTTTATCAGTGACGCCACGCGCGTAATGCTATTGATAGATTGCAAACTGAGAATAAACTGATGAATGTGGATGAAGCGAAAGAAGTGTGTTTGGATCAAGTGGAGAGAAATGGTTTCTGTCTACCCTGTTGGGAAATTGCCGTGACAGACATACAAACTGAGGTCAGATATCAAGCTCAAGTTAGAGCTAAAGTCGATGACTTAGATCTACCGACTAGACTCTTGTTTAAAATTACTGTTAAAACCACTCCACTGCATAACCCAACTAAATACACATCATGCCACTGGTATTATTTTTACATGCTTTTTTTACTACACTCAATAAGAAGTACCTACATGAGAGGTACCTTCTAAATATGAGATTTATGACGTTGACAGACGTAAAACTCTTACGTTTTTAGTTTCGTCTTTTCTTTTACATAACATTAAAGAATTTCAATATGTAAGTAATTTATTATTACAATAAGATA
The DNA here is from genome assembly GCA_947563765.1 of Anarsia innoxiella. Lineage (NCBI taxonomy): Eukaryota > Metazoa > Arthropoda > Insecta > Lepidoptera > Gelechiidae > Anarsia > Anarsia innoxiella. The sequence goes on from OX387417.1 coordinate 1,634,257, forward strand.
GATAGATAGATAGAAATTCTTTATTGCACACAAAGAAATACAAATACAACTTAAAACTAAAACATTGTGCGCAAAGGCGGCCTTATCCTTAAATAAGCTGATTAATGAATGATTAATTTGATAAAAAGGCAGAGAAGACAAAGTTTTCAGTGTAAAATTTAATCAGATAATGACACACACGTAGTAAACAACGAAAAAAATACTAATTCTTTGTGTAGATATTTTGATAACTTTATTAATTAGTATAATCTTCCCCGATAGGAAAGAGGCGTGATAGATATGTATGTATGCTATTGAAAATCAGATTTTTTGTCTTTCGAACTGAACAGATTTTAATGAAATTTTACATTAACTTAGTTTGGACATCAGATAGGCTATAAAATTTGTAGATATTTTGTGTTTTTTCAAAGATATAACGATAAATGCGTACGAAATCGCGGGCAGCCTCTAGTCAATAATAAATGTTTTATCTATCTATGTATGTATGTATAGGTATGCACAAACCTGCAAGTCATAAGAGAACTCAGTGCCAGGGCTACAGTCTCTAGCTGTCTCCCATTTTAAACCATATTCGCAGTAGTAAAACTTGGTACAGTCGTACTCGTGGGGCAGGAGGTGGTGACTCCGGTCTTGTGGGCAGAGGTTGTGAGCTGATGCACCTTCTCTTGGTCTACCCTGGGCTAGGGCCAGGGTCGAGAGGAGCAGGAGTTTTACTGGGAGAAAAAACATGTATTTTTTAATTAACAGGGTAAAAAACACCATGGAAGGAAAAGTAGAGGGTAAGCGGAGACAGCGGATTAAATAAAAGAGAAAATGGAAGTTATGTCGTATCAAGTGCTCACACGGAAAGAGAATAGAGCAGAGTGGCGTAGACTCCACCAACAAGAGCGACGCTCTTTCTACAAGAGCGATTTGATGATGATTAGGGTGACTTTTAATTAGTGAAAGTTCTCCCCTAAACTATCAGCTGGTGCATTTTGTATGGGTTGTACGAAAATTTTGAATGATTCAAACTTGGTCCATTAATAAAAGTTTGTTATTTCGAGTACATTTTTAAAGTGCGAAGAAGATATAAATATTTTATTAAATATTAAAATTCTTACCAAACATGGCGTCAAAAAAGACGCGAATTTCTACAGAAACAAAACTTTTTTCACTAAATTAATAGTTTTGCACAAATTTTGAAACTGTGCAAATAAATTAAAGAATCAGACTTATATACTTACGATTGTAAATTGATAATTGATGATAAAGGATGTAGATATACAATCTCCTTGTCAATTATGTATCTGAAATGATAATTTTTAAGATATATAAGTACTTTATTTTTGTTAATATTAGATTTAGAGACAGCTCATTCAGCCTAACAATCTGTTTAAAGGCAAAAACACACTGCTTGCGTAACGTAGACGTAGACGCAAGCGGTGACAGTTTCATACATTACAACTCAGAGGTACGCATACGTCTACGCATACGCAACGCATACGCATCCGGTGTGTTTTGGCCTTAAAATCACTGTTAAAATTACTCAACTGAATAATAAAACGAGATCCTGGGGCCCAAGTCTGCTAATTTAAAATAGCCTCAGTCGTGTGTCAGTAGAGTGTCGATGTAATTTTTTGACAGATTTGGTCGCAATAAATGTAAGCCATTGTTTAGTTAGCAGAATACCAAATGGTATGTGTCAAAACGCGTGAAAAACGCTCGCTCTCGAAACGCGCGCCGTGTGCATAGGTTGCACGTTCGAAAAGCGGAAAACGCTCCGCAACCACGTGTACGTCTGCAATGTCTCGTATAGTTTATTCTGAAACTCGCTCTTTGCTGCACTAATGGGAAATCCTCTAGGCTTTATGTACCTATAATATAGGGTTTAACAGAAAGGGGGTATAAAGCCGAAACACAGCGATAGTCCTCATGAAACTGTACACTTGCACTTTCCCCAAGGAACATGGTTCGTAACTCGAAAAACAAATTTCGCCTCCCCATACAAAATGTCCGATCAGTCAGTGTCAATCAGTGTCAGATCTCTTTAAAGTCAATCTTTAAAGTCGTATCATAATTATAGGTGAGTGACACGACACGACGTCGCAGCGTTTTGCACGCGTTTTGACACATTACAGATAGGAGCGGAGTAGTAGCAGGAAAGGGCGATGATCCGCATCATAGCAAAATATTGCGTTTTTTTCAATGATTTTGGGTAAACGAGTAAAAAAGACTAGCCATATTAAGACTTTATTACTAAATATTAAATATGACTATGTTTATTTGTGCCAAAAGCACGATGATCTTAGAGTTTAGTTATATCTTTGAAAAATGTATGAATTTAATGAAGTTCAGACTAAATTACAGCATAGCTATGTTGGGTATACACATAGAAGAACATTCAGCTTTCTGAACGTGAGAAAGATAGGGCTCTCAGGCTCTTGGACTATCTGTCAAAACGCGAACGCTACGCGAGTAAAACGCTTGGGCGCGTTTGTTAACGGAAAGAAACGCGTACGCTCCGCAAACGCGCCTACGTCTGCAATGTCTCTTACTATCAGTCAATGTATTTGAGTTACAAACCTGCAATTCATAAGAGAACTCAGTTGCGGGAGCACAGTCTCGGGCTATTTCATGTTTGCGACCAAACTCGCAGTAGTAGAACTTGGTACAGTCGTACTCGTGGGGTAGCAGATGATGGCTGTGTCTTTGGGGGCAGAGGCTGTGGACAGATCTGCCTTCTCTCGGCATACCCTGGGCCAGCGCCAGGGTAGAGAGAAGCAGAAGTTTTCCTGCGGGAAAAAATAAGTACCTAAGTTGGTATGTCTTTTTCTGGGTATAGGCCATGGTACTAAAGTAGGTAGGTACAAAAATAATAATTTTACATAGATATTTTTGTTTATTTATTTTTATGAAGATATATTTTTAATAAGTCCTGGGGGCCGATTCTACTTATTTATTTATTTATGGTACGCTAACAGCAAATACATATGATAACTTTAGTGACTACTGGCTAATAAGTATGTCTGCCAATTACAAGCATACACAACATTATCATAAACCATTTAATAAATGCATAAATGGTGTCTCTCTATAGAATATGAGTTTAGGTATACGATTTTACCATTTTGGTATTCTACTAACTGTTAATGGTTCTTTAAATTAAAATGTTTTGTTTCCTTTTGTATTCGTAAGCATTTATCGTTATACCTATTTTGTAAAAAAATCTTATAAGCTACAATATTGCCAAGTTTAAAACCTAACATTGTGCGCAAAGGCGGCCTTATTACTAGAAGTGATCGCTTCCAGACAACCTTGGGAGTAGGAACAGTTTAAGAAGACTGACAATTTAAAAATAATATACACAGATTGGGTGCCAGACGGCCAACGTCGCCGAGGAAGGTTCAAAAAACGATGGAGTGACGACCTTCGCTCATTCAGGGAAGATTGGTGGGAAGCAGCTCATAACAGGAGTCTGGAGAAGCTTGGGAGAGGCTTTTGCCCAGCAGTGGGGCGAAATACATCCTAATCCTAATAATATTATAAATGTCAATGTTTGTGCCGATGGATAGATGGATGTTTGTTACTTCATCACGTAAAAACCACTGAACAGATTTTAATAAAATTTTACAATAACTTAGCTTGAACATCAGAATAACACATAGGCTATATTATTTACAGATATTTAGTGGCTTTTCAAAGATATGACGATAAATGCGTACGAAGTCGCGGGCAGCCTTTAAGGTAAATGCACGTAATCTCGTCATTGTCCGTGAACTCGTCAGGTTCCAAAAAACTGACAATAACTTAATAAATACTACATATACCAAAAAGATTTGAATTGGCAATTATTTTTGGAAGTATTCCGCACATTTCAAATGGCAACACACAGTTACAAGTGTAATAGCATCGCAATAATAATCGTCTAAAGTTGAGTGTTCCGAAAAAGTGTTATTTTTCCGATTTTTAGCAACCAAAAGTAACAGTTCCCGTTCTACTTTCGATCTTAAATTTCGCGAACTATGTCAGGTATTTGACGTAAGCGATTGTGTTGCAATATAGTTTATATATCATTTTAACGGTATAACATGTAAAATAAGCTCTAATTATTATTTTTCTATTTATTTTAACGGCTGACAGGTACTGGTGCCGTCAAAACCATGATTGTCCCAAGTATCGTCATACTCAGACGAGTATCAGGACATGCATGTAGAGTTGTCTCTGTTCTCGTCATATTTGAACATTAACACATGCAGTGCGGATTCTTTTTTATTTTGTATCTAGGCGACTGCGTCAGAATGAGGGTTACCTAAGTTTTTCGGAATTTCTGTATGTAAGAGCGGATGTGTATATGTATAGTTCATTAGCACTCTCTACAGCCTGAACGGGTTCATAGATTTAGACTTGAAATCGTCATAAGATTTGTATGTACTGTGCGTAAGAGTGAGATTGGATAACTATATCAAAATAAAATAAAATCTATTCTTAACATGTATTTTTATTCCTAATAAAAATAAGGTGTTAAAAAAAATTAACATTGTCAATTCGTCAGCAGTGTAAGGGTTAACTTCTAGCATTAAAACTGATGAGTATTTTGTAACACTGACAGGAATAGCGTCGTATCGCCGAGTACTAGGACACCTTTGAAAAAAAAAGTATGAACTCTGTGTCCTAAGATATAGAGTTCATATTAGCGATGAAAAAATGACGAGTATTGGGACGGCTTTGACGAGTATCAGGACATTTCAGCCGAGTACTGGTACATTTCGACCTTTTTTCAGTATTTTAATTATTATAATTTTTTCACAATTGATAATAATTAATTATTGTATTTGACAGAAAGCCAAATAATTAATCTTTAACCTCGTGGCATCAGATTTTTCCTACATATTACAGTTTTTGCGTGGCAGAGCTCCAAAGTCAAGGATTTTCGAAAAACGACGAGTAATGGTACTTTTACCTTATAGGCTAATAAAAACAAACACTCACCAAACATGGCGTCAAAAAAGACGCGAATTTTGAAACAGAAACAAAACTTTGTTCACTAAATTATTAGTTTTGTGCCAATTTTGAAATTGTGCAAATAAATTAAGGATTCACCTTTATATACTTCCGATTTTAATTGATAAATTATTCATTATCTATATAGATAACAATCTACTTGTCAATTATGTATCTGCAATGATATTTTATTGAGATATAGGTATAAGTTAGGTACCTAGTTATTGACAATACTTGCTTGTCATTCAGTCAAGCTAAAATCTTTTGTGTATAGAATATATGTATAAGGGGGTGCCATACCGTCTGGATCTGCGTGCCTGTCTGGCGCAAAATGGCTACATTTTTGTATGGAATTTCTTATCGTTTGATCGTTTATCATCTACCAAGAAAACTATGAAAAACTTGCGATAACCTTGGCACGCTGTCATAAGCTCATTTGTATATGAAAAAAAGGGGCCACTCCTTATATTCCTTCCTCATTAATTTTAAATTAGCAGACTTTGTTACTAATTTAAATACATCTATAATATTAATCATGACAAAGAGGAACGGCGAGGCTTCTGGTGATTCGAGAGCTGGCAGTTTTCTAAGCCAAAGGATAAGCATTGCCATCCAAAGAGGTAATGCTGCCAGCTTGTTGGGTACTTTGCCTCGTGGGGACGCGTTGGACGACAATTATTCTTCTTGTAAATATGTATTTTATTTTCTGTTTGTATTGTTTTATAAATAAATGATACCAAAAGGTACTTCGAATAACTCTTTTGACGCAAATAGAAAAAAAAAATCGTTTATTAATCTTCCAAAATAAAGTACTTACTAGGTCGTTACGTGTTAGTAATTATGTATCTACCTATTATTAGTTGATTATTTGCAGATTTACTTACTTATCAGTATTTACTTACGTATTCTTGGAAATGTATACCTATCAATCTAATTATAGTTTAGGTATTAGTAATATGTGCTGGCAGTTATTTGGCCTAGGCTTTGGAAAGACGCAGTTTGAGTAGGTATGTATTTTCCAATAGACTTTACAAGAGGCTGGCTGCGAACGCTCGTATAAAAAAAAGAAAAATTATTCATTCAAATTGAGAACCACCTTCTTTTTTTTTGGGTTGTCTTAACCGACTTCAAAGTTTACCATGAATTAGTGAAATTAGTGTAAATTTGCAAAAAAATATGCTTCAGTACTATGATTACTATTGCTACTCGCCGACAGATGGCGCTAACATACACAAAGCTTTTATTTTCTATCAAGTTTCTACTTTTAATTGAATTCTTTTTAAATTAAAAAATATTAGTTTGATAAAAACAGAATCTGACAATACTATATTTAAAGTGAATAAGTAGGTACATTAAAAAAATGGTAAAATAATGATCGACTAATGGTCTATTTACACATACATATATCTACACATCCGGGCCTTGTCCGGGACGTGTCAGGGAAAAAATATCATTCCATACATTTTCTATGGATTTGTTCACACACGTCATGACGACGTATTATTTTTCCCTCCTGACAGGCCACGGCCCGGACACGTCCCGGGCACGGCCCGGATCTGTGTAGATAGCCCTTTAACTTCATACGCATTTAACTAAATAAGTATCTTGAAAATTTTATTTTATTAAATAAAATATTTTTTGTAGTACCTAATTCGGAAAATAATAAATATGTTTACTAGAGATGGGCCGACTATGGTATTTGCCGACTAGCCGACTAATCGGTTTTGAAACTGCCGACTAGTCGGCCGACTAGTCGGCACTGCCGATCATTCTAATACTCGAATTTCGGAGGTCTTCGGGTTACTGTAATGCGGCCTAGCTGTGCACGTTCTGACAAGTTTTGTTTACTTGCTATTTTCGATAGTCCGTTTTGTGTTTGTTGTGCCGGTTTATTTAGGTTAAATAAAAAAGTACCGAGTGTGTTATCACAAAAAAAAAAAACCCTTGTCACCAACCCCAAGTCCATCAGTTCCAACGGAAAGTGCGGTACATAAACAACAAAGTATACAAGAAAGTTTATGCGTCCAGTGGCCACTTCAAGACTCCCGGTCGAAGGAAATAAGTGTTGCGATAGGGGAGATGATAACTTTAGATAATCAACTGACTGATTTTTAAGTTCCTAATACGGTTAATAATGGTTATCTTATTTAATTATTGCTCTTTTGAAATTGTTTACGTTTGTAATAATTAAAGTTTATAGAAACTATAAAAGAAATATTGGTTTTATTTAATTTATCCTGCACCGATTATAATCGGCATATTTTGCCGAATATTCGCCGACTAGTCGCCGACTAGGATAGGTGCCGGATATTCGGCTTTCCCGACTAGTCGGCGACTAGTCGGCCCATCCCTAATGTTTACCTCAAGATATAAAGCTTGGGTTATTCTTATGTGTAAACTACAATTGCAAAGTTTCGTTCAAATCGGCTCAGTGATTTATTTTTGCATGAAAAAGTAGCAAACATCCTTACCATCGGTACAAACATTGATGTTTATAATATTATTAGAATTACATACATACATATCCGTCACGCCTCTCTCCCATCGGGGTAGGCAGAGACCACTTCCTTCCACTTGCTACGTTCCAAACACACCTCTATTAGTAGGACAAATTAACAACACTGGCATTATCCTATGAAAATACATAAAAGAAAACGAAAAAAAAAAACAATTTTCAATGTTATCTACCATATATTTTTTTTAAAGCCAATTGTGTCCCACTGCCGTGCAAAGGCCCCGCATCCTTCCATCCTTCCCTATCTCCGGCAACTTCTGCCCAGTTTGCCAAGTGTGCATTTTTTAAATTATTTCTAAAAGATCTTATTAGGCTTATGGCCAGTTTTCCAAGTACCTACATAAATTCAAATTCAAAAATAATTTATTCGTAGGCTGATATTGTATTTCGTATACAATATCAGTCACGCCTCTCTCCCATCGGGATAGGCAGAGACCACTTCCTTCCACTTGCTACGATCCAGACAGTACTTCTTTCGCTTCATCCACATTCATCAATCGCCTCATACATGCTCGTCGGTTTAGGGTACCTTCTTATTAAACGCATTTTTCAAAAAGAGATGTTATTAGGTTTCTGGCCAGTTTGCCACGTAGGCATTTTTTAATTACGGTTAATTGTTTGTTACTCTTTCACGCAAAAACTACTGAACAGATATTGATGAAATTTGACAATATTGTAGCTTACACATCATCATCATCATGTCAGCTTATGGACGTCCACTGCTGGACAAAAGCCTCCAAGGATCTCCACAGCGGTCCACCGGTCTTGCGCTGCCCACATCCAACGGCTTCCAGCGACTTTAAAACCAAGTCGTTATAGTCCACCTTGTTGGAGGCCTTCCCAATAACACATAGGCAGATAGATTTCCTTTAGAAATATGCTGTACCTTTTGTATAACTTCTCTTTTTTTCTGTCTCTATGTACTATCATCTTACAATAAACTGTTAAATAAATAAATAGATATTTAAAGATATTTTTTTGAAGATATAACGAGAAACGATAAAACGATAAATATCTACTTACTTTACTTAAACGCGTACGAAGTCAGCTATGCATTTTTTTCAATTATTTAAAAAAATCTTTATAAGTAGGTATTTGTTTATTTTGTTGAAGACAAACAAAGTAAATTATAATTCCGAAGCAGTAGGGTGCGGCGGTCTGCGTTGGACCACCCACCGGAATAATATCTTAATCCAATCGCGGACAGATGTTTACATCTGAATCTCATTATAATATTAGGGTAAGAGAGCTTGTTGTTGGCTTGTTCAAGGATTTCTACTCAGCTAGCTTGGATTTCAACTTTTTGGGTTCCTTACCTCGGTTACGTTCACTAAGTTGTAAGTTAGCTACCTGTAAAATTTGTATTTTATAATTGTATTTATTAAAAAGAAATTTTTCCCAAGAAGAAATCCAAAGTTTTTAACATTTAAAATTAGGTATCAATATTCTTGTGCCATCTGGTACAAAATCTATTAAAAATAATGATATTCCCCAAATATGTTTACAAACAAGAAAACATCGTTGGAGTAACTCATCTTAAGAGTTATTAAAAAAAACATCATTCGCCTCATACTTGCACGTCGGTGGTAGGTACTCTTGACTACGCCTTTCTTTATCAAATCCTCAGTTTCCAGTATTTGTATAAATCTCTAATTTGCTTAGTACAAAATGCGTTTTAAATATAGTTCTAGGACGAATGTCATCATCATTTCTTATCTTATCTAGCCATCGCTGTCCCACTGCTGGGCAAAGGCCTCTCTCCTGTTCTTCCATGATTCCCTATCCTGGGCCGCCTCTCCTTGTAATAAGGTGGTAAATGCCTATTAATGTACTAAGCGGCCATTAACAGTCCGATGTACCTTACCGCGACGAAGCGGACTAAGAATGAGATTTGTGTCGCTTTCTCTTTATTCGTTCAACACGGATTTATACAGGGTGTTCGGATGCACTCGTTTATACAGCGTGTTCAAACTTATCAACTCTTTTCTTTAGTAAAATTCTACATGTTTGTGCCGGGTGGATGTGAGGATGATTATTACTCTTTCGCACAAAAACTACTGAGCAGATTTTGATGAAAATTGGCAATTGTAGCTATAATATAATGCCTGTTTCACACGAGGGCAGGACAGTGAGGCAGAACAGTGGGCAGCACAGTACTGCTACTGTTTAAACGCACAGAATAGTGTCAAGGCAGTTGAAGACAGTTCTATTCTGTCCGTTTAAACAGTAGCAGTACTGTGCTGCCCACTGGGGCCGTATTCTTCTAATTACGAAATGAAAAATGGTGTCTCTCTAGAATGTGAATTGTATGAATTGACACATTTTGGTATTCTCTTAACAGATAAGTTGACAGTGGACAACGATCGGCCGTACATTTCATTACTTTACGCTATAATCGGTATTCTACTCCGCAATGTCGCATGAGTGGCAGTTCCAAACGGTATTCTCTTCGCTATTTGACAGTAGACAAAACCCTCTAGAGACTACTAATCGACTATTAATCGACTATTAATCGTGGCACTTAAGAGAATACCAAATTTGTGACATATTGCTGTCGAATGTTTATCTGTTGGCTATAGTTTGGTCGCTTAACTTAATTTAGCGGAATTACTACCCTGTTCTGTCTCACTGTTCTGCCCTCGTGTAAAACTGGCATAAAGGCGTATGAAGTGGCGGGCAAACATTGACATTTATAAATAGGTATTTTACGGCCTAATCACTCTCGTATGAAAGTAGGCTCGTGTCCCTGTAGTGGGGACGTTAAAAGGGCCGATAATGATGATTTTTAAGATTTTATCATCACGCGGTAGCTTCTTTTTTATCACTAGATTCGTTTTTAGTTTCCGTTCCATATATCTAGATATGTATCCGGGTATTTTATAGGAAATGATAATTCAAGATTGCAGATAATAATTACAAATTAGAGTGCACTAAAAAGGATGTTTATTGGCTTTTCCGATGTCAAACGTAATCATTAAATCAATAATGAATGAAATTTTATCAGTTAATTACGTGTTCGTAATAATTTGATAAGTATTAAATAAATATTTTTTGTGTTAATGTTAATATTATTAACTAGCTGTCCCAGCGAACTTCGTCCCGCCTTAGAATGAACTTTATTGTGTAGGAATAAAGTTCATATTGACTCTACATTTTAGTTAGAAAACATTTGTATGGGAAAAAGAAAAGGTCAGTTTTAGGGCTTTCCCGGCAAATATTCGATTTTTTCTCACCGTAAGAACCATCCTTGGACTTCAATGAACATTTTAAAAAAAGAATTAGCGAAATCGGTCCAGCCGTTCAGGCGTGATGCCGTGACAACGGAAAACGGGTTTCATTTTTATATATATAGATAGATATAGATAGATATAGATAGATAGATAGATAGATATAGATGATAATGTTTTTAATGGCATTTACCACTGTGGATTCTTGCCACTGCCAATGTCAATTCATCATCATCATCATGTCAGCCTATGGACGTCCACTGCTGGACAAAAACCTCCCCCAAGGATCTCCACAACGACCGGTCTTGCGCTGCCCACATCCAACGGTTTCCAGCGACTTTAACCAAGTCGTCAGTCCACCTTGTTGGAGGCCTTCCCACACTGCGTCGTCCGGTACGTGGTCGCCACTCGAGAACCTTTCTGCTCCATCGTCCATCGGTTCTACGAGCAATGTGCCCCGCCCACTGCCACTTAAGGTTTGCGATTCTTCGAGCTTTGAAGAATTTCAATTAAGTAAAACTTATTATTATCAAACATACAAATACACCTCGCGCTACGCGGAGACCATTTGAAAATCTTTGCAATTATACATACTTACATATTTGTGATGTCTATTTCCCATTGAGGTAGGCAGAGACCCCTTCTCTCCATGATTCTTATATTATAGTTTTCTATTAGGTTGATTAGGTTGTCTGGAAGAGATCACATTTAATGATAATGCCGCATTTGCGCACTATGTTATGGTTATAATTTATAACTAAAGTCTGTAGGTACTCGTACCTATCTCCTTATGTGCAAAAAATGATTTCAATCTATCTATAACTTAGAAGACAAACATCTCTATACACCACAGTCATGTTTGTCTTTGCTGGGAATCGAACCCACGTTCTATACTTACTTACTTTTCATTGCAAACATTTCAGATATTAAAAGGTAAGCATGAACGTCAACAATAACAAAATATTGATACCTTTGTTGGTAAATATCGCAGTATTTTGTATTCAGTTCGCAATCGGTGGTCGTCGCTAAATGGAATTTAAAAGCTTGCTTCGTAGCTTGCTTCTCACTCGTTGTTGGATGGCGGTATGCGAGATGGGGCTTCGGAGGGGTGTGATGAAAAGTAATGCATTTAAATCTAAAAAAAAAACTAGGTAATGCATGAAAACTACAAAAAGCCAGCCAAGTGCGAGTCGGACTCGCGCGCGAACTTTTCCGTACCATTCACTACGTTAACAATAGATAATAATAGTAATGTCTACCAGAAGCCATTATTGATATCGAGCAAAAAAATAATGTTTGTTGTATGGGAGCAATGTTTTTTTGTTATAGCGACAATGGTAAACATGATTTATAAAAATTTTGACGCTCTAATTATAATGGTTCATGAGATACAGCATGTAGACAGAAGGACCGACGGACAGACGGACAACCGAGCCTCAGTAATAGGGTCCCGTTTTCACCCTTTGGTTACTGAACCCTAAAAACTGTGGCGTGTAAAGTGTGGTCTTTTAAACCTTATTTCTGGACAAGTAGCTATTTAGGTTGGATATTTATTTTGATTAGTATTTTATGTGATTTTTTGATCCCTGAAGCGTTGCATGTGAAGGCTTAAAACCATATTATTTCTACGGAGCAGATGTCATAATTTGTGGCGCTTGTTGCGATCATGGCATCAGTCCGTTTCTAGCTTTATTCTTTTCTATTTTATGCGAAAGTAGAAGGAAGACGAAAGAGAGGGAGACCACGAAGGACTTACATAGACCAAATAAAGGAGGGAATAGAAGTTGTGTCGTATCAGGTGCTCAAACGGACGGCAGAGAATAGAGAAGAGTGGCGCAGACTCCACCGACAAGAGCGACGCTCTTAAATTTATGATGATGATTTTACGCGAACGTGGGTTCAGACTGTTTCTATCTTTATTCTCTTCTAATGGTATCTACACACCAGAGCCGCCAGCTTTTTTGACAGCTGTCATTCGTATGACGTAAAGCCGCCTGTCTAGCCCGGCGGCATGCCGGCGTCTTTAGTGTGTAGACAGTATAAGACAGAATTTTTGAAGCAATTTTCTATTTTCCATTATCCCCAGCTGGTTCAATCCCGTCGACTACCATCCAGCCCTCGGCCCCCGAACAATTAGAGCGTAGCTACAGTCTGATAGATCTGTAATACTTCCTGCCAGCATTACAGTGACGACGCAGGATTTATAAAAATACAGGTTTTAACGTGTTAACGGAAGAATACAATGTGAGGAAAAAATCGCTTTAAAAATCGAATGGCTTTTGAAATTAGAACACTCTGTGAGTCCCTTTCGAATTTTACAGTTTTCAAACGAGAATTATACACCGTTTTCTTTTTCAAGTAGGTACGTCTAAGGATTGCATTTCACGCAAAAACTACTGAACTGATGTTGATGAAACTTGGAAACATTGTATTTAACGATCTTCATCATCTTGTCAGCTTATGGACGTCCACTGCTGGACAAAAGTCTCCCCCAAGGATCTCCACAACGACCGGTCTTGCGCTGCCCACATCCAACGGCTTCCAGCGACTTTCACCATGTCGTCAGTCCACCTTGTTGGAGGCCTTCCCACACTGCGTCGTCCGGTGCGTGGTCGCCACTCGAGAACCTTTCTGCCGCATCGTCCATCGGTTCTGTGAGATACGATCTTATCATGATTATTTTCTAAGATTAAGACGATATAAACACACGAAGTCGCTGGCAGCTACTAGTAGGTAGATAAAATACGGATTACGAGATTGTTATTGAAACATTAATATACATTATTTATCAATTAAATCATATCTATAGGAAAATACAATATACATACTTAGGTACCTATATTATACAGGCTGTAACAGAAAGGGGGTATAAAGCCAAAACACAGCGATAGTCCTCCTGAAACTGAAAAACTTTCCCCAAGGAACATCGGTCGTAACTCGATAAAAAAATTCGCCTCCCCATACAAAATGCCCGATCAGTTGATCGAGTATGTATGGGCGATGATCCAAAATTTTTTTTCGAGTTACGTCCCATGTTTCTTGGGGAAAGTTGTTCAGTTTCATGAGGACTATGTGTTTCGGCATTATACCCCCTTTCTGTTACTTTTTTTCAGTTGTTTAATTAGTCAACGCTAGAAAAATATATGCATGTACTCGTGCTAACAAACAACTTTTACTATGGGACCAAGTTCGAAATCATTCAAAAATTTTCGAACTCCCCATACAAAATAAAATGAAGCTGATGGTGTTAAATGTATGGGAGAATTTTTTTTAATGATTGCAAACGTTGTTTCATAGTAAAAGTTGTTTGTTATGACGAGTACATGCATATTATTTTCTATCGTTCACTAAATTAAAAGTCACCTTGTTTAAGGAAATACAAAATATATGAACTTGGTCCCATAGTAAAAGTTGTTTGTTATGACGAGCACATGCATATTCTTTTCTATCGTTCACTATTTAAAAGTCACCCTATATGTATATTATAGGGAAATACAAAATATATAGATAAGTAGATATATATAAAGATAAGTAAATAAGGATAAGCAAAACGGAAATCATGCAAACTCAGTAATATCTAACACAATAGTGAAGTAGACACTTCACATGTAGAACATAACATATTATTGAAGACTCAACGTAACTCTTGCGATCTGTCTTACCTATCGCAATAATAAAGTTGAAACTTCACATGTAGAACATAACATAATATTCAAGACTCAAAGTAACACTTTCGATCTGTCTTACCTATAGCAATAATAGAGTCGAAACTTCACGCGTAAGTATAAACATACAGTTGAAGACTCTAGATAACTCTTTCGATCTATATCTTCATGTTGTTTGTTCGGAATCCTTGTTTTTATTAAAAAGGTGTTGTTGTAAAGCCGCAGGTAAATAACAGAATAAGCTTTGTTGTAAACAAACATTTGATGACCGGATCCTGGTGATATTGCTAGGCTTGTGGCGTTGGGTTGGTTAGAATTGGCTTTTGGGGGATTTTGTTGTAGACGCTATCCGCGGTTTTTTGCGCATTTATCGTCATAACTTAGAAAATGTACACAATAAATACTTACCCTAAAATAATACAGCATACCCATTCTGAAGAACAAGCTACAATATAATATGTTTGTAAGTACTTCACATTTATTGACAGAATCCACAATATAGGCATTTGAGAACTAAAACATTTTTTTTAAATAAATATTTCAAGTGCCATTGTAAGTAATCTGCCAAAATTAATAAATTTATATTCAGCTACTAAAATATGTAAATACCGCGTCAAACTTTTATCATCTAAATACTATTAATTCAAGAAAAATGTCATCACATTACTTGTTACAGAAGATTAATCAAATAAAATACTTAAAATTAATCACCGGACGACGCAGTGTGGGAAGGCCTCCAACAAGGTGGACTGACGACTTGGTTAAAGTCGCTGGAAGCCGTTGAATCTGGGCAGCGCAAGACCGGTCGTTGTGGAGATCCTGGGACGCTTTTGTCCAGCAGTGGAGCTGACATGATGATGATGACTTAAAATTAATTTGGAAATCATTTTAAATTAAACAATTGGCTCATATTTGAATCTAAGGCATAGAGAGAGGGAAAGAGTTTTATTTTTATTTTTGTGGGTTTGGATACATTTATGTTCAGATTGAACAAAAACACCAACACTACCCAATTCTAAATACCGCGACTAGATCACACATAAAAAGCCACAATCGTAAAAATGTCGTGTTGTCTCGATGTACACATTACCTATCGATACAGCTATATATTAGCTGTGGTACACGCCACTGGAGGTAGCTGGCTGTGTTTTTCTTCGAAGAAGTTCAATTTTATGAATATATTTTTAAACGGGCTCTGTATTCGTAATTTTGTCAAAACAATTTTTGCCAAATGGCAACACTTACTTAAACTTATTATTTTCATTAGGAAAGGTCATGTCAAACAACGTGACATTTTTCTAGGAAAATGACTATTATTTAAATATTACTACCTCAATTAAAAAAACAAATAGCCTATAAGTATGAAATCGTTTTTACTGAAAAATGCTAACCATTTAAATATTTATTTAAATACTTTACTACTTACACATTTTACAAAATTCAATCATCATTCATCATATTTTTTTCAGTCATTCATATCTTTTTAATGCCCTGATTCTATTATAACTCTTTCAATTTAAAAAAAAAAATAGTGGCCACATCTCACCCCTTGCACCACACAAACTGTGTAAGGTAATTCGACTAGTATTGGTTCCGACCTTAGGGTAAAGCAGCCAGTTTACGACCAGTGGGTAACTCCGGATCTGAGGTGATACGGTAATGGCCGCCTATAGGTTGACGGGTAATATCGGATCGTGACTTTGTAATTGAATTTTTGTAATCATCAAGAAATGTACCTTTAGTTTGGGTAGGGTGTGGTTATTGGTGGAAAGAATGGAAATCTAAGACGTTTTTTTGATTCTGTGATGGAATGATGTTTGTTTGTTGATTTTGCAATATCTTATTCATTTATTTAACAGTTTATTGTCAGAAGATAGTACATAAAGACAGAAAAAAAGAGAAGTTACACAAAAGGTACAGCATATTTCTAAAAGAAATTTCTCCCTGCAGACCCCACAGACAGAGAAGTGAAAATAAGAAGGCAGGATGGTCACTTAACCTACAATAAACAATAAATATATAAATATATTCGTTAAATACACATACATAAATATTATAATTTAATTTATATAAATATATATTGTATTCTCTATGACAAGGAAAGATAGTGCTCTTTAACTTTCCGTTTGAAAATGTGGAGAGAGTGAGTGTCACGTATCTTTTGAAAAACTAACCAGTTACAATACGCTTTAGGTTCGTGGAGCAAGAGAAGAGTGGCCTTTATCCAGCAGTGACTGACACAGACGGCTAGATAACAAGAAGCAGCAAAGAAGTTGATTTAAATATTTTTCTAAAAAGATCATTTTTACAAATTCTAGAGGTCCAAGTTAGTCATTTTATTTAAAAAAGGAACAATGTAGGTTTCGAGCAGTTTTGACAATTAATTATATTCTACTATTTCCGCAACAGATGCGCCAAATCCGCCATTTTGCAAATTTTGACAGTCCACAGATGACTGGTTAACTAATATTATCAATGTGAATGTTTGTGCCGATTTAGGAAGAATTTGACAATATTAGATACTCTTCCACGCAAAAACTACAAAATCTTTTTAATGAATTTTATAATACTGTAGCTTACACATCAAATCAGTGTTATCGGGTTTTAGTTTTCTAAAATATGACGATAATTGCCGATTAATGCTTTGAATATAAAATATATAAGGAGGTGCCATACCGTCTGGATCTGCGTGCCTGGTCTGGTGCAAAATGGCTTACTTTTTTGTATGGAATTTCTTATTATTTGACAGGTCATCTATCAAGAAAACTATGAAAAACTTGCGCCAAACTTGGCACGCTGTCATAAACTCATTTGTATATGAAAAAAAATGTGGCATCTCCTTCAAAGGACAAATGCGTACGAATCGCGGGCAGTACCTACCTATTTACTCAATAAAAATCTCTTTTCTTTTCTTTTTTTTCTGTGTCTATGTACTATCATCTTACAATAAACTGTTAAATAAAATAAATAAATAAAAATCCTATAAGTGCAAAAAGCAAGCTATCCAGACAAAATCGGCTAAAAACTCTCATATATATTTCATCATCTTAAGGTAAAAGATCCGGTGAGATATTTGGGTGCGTTTGCGGCGGCCATTCGGCTGAGTTACGGGTAAGGCCGGGACTTGAACCGACGACCCGTGTGCCGCATGTAAACGTCACTGCTAAATAAACCAACAGGTTACTCTTCGCCCCTCGCTAATATTGAAGTAGGGTTGGTTGCAGAATTTTTGTAAGTATTTTGTGTGAGTCAGGATGGCGGGTGTATGTGGGGGGGGATTTGAATATCTCGTATCCCACAGAATTGTACCAGCAATGTACTAATTAGTACCATTATTGATGTTCAATCAATGTACCTCTTTGAAAACGGAGCAATTACAAAAAATTGGTTGTCTGTAAAGTCGGTTTACTGACGATAGTTGAACGTGACAACGTCATTAATGCTGCCGAACGCGGCCGATTGTGCCTCTTTGTCGCCCGATCCGCGCTCTCGCTTGCACTTCAAGCCTTAAATGGAACGCCTCAGAGCGAGGTAACGCCGCATGAGTCATGTTTTTTCATCTTTTTTACCATCGAAGTAGGCAGAGACTACTTCCCTCCACTTTGCAGCAAGTGGTGTGGTGGTTTTCTGTCTACACCGGTCGTGGGAGAGAGTCGTGACGTGATAGAAATGTACGTATGTATGTACGTATCATTCGCGCATGTACGAGGCGACTGATGAATGTGGATGAAGTGAAGGAAGTGTGTATAGTAGCAAGTGGAGGGAAGTGATCTCTGTATACTTCGATGGGAAAGTGAGATTACATAAAGACTACGAGTATGTGAAATGAAATGAAATGTTTATTTAATCTTGTAGGACGAGTTTGACATCACATAAGACGGGTCATTTTTTAAAGTTAATGCTAGATTTGCAAGAGTGCAGTTTTCCCCAGAGAAGAATCTAGCAAGAAACTCTGTTGGGTTGCTCTTTTCAAATTTGGTTTACAAATTCTAAGATAAAAACACTTAGATACAAACATTAAAATTAACTTTTCAATAATTATTCTACATAGAGACAGCTTGACAGAAGAGCAGGTCAATCCCATGGATTTGAGTCATCTAGATAATCGTTGATTTTATAATAACCTTTTTTACTAAGTTTTTGTTTAACAATAATCTTAAATTTTTTGGGGGTTAGTTCACGTATGCTAGCAGGGATCTTGTTGTAAAAGCGTATACATTGACTCACAAACGATTTGTTTACTTTGTTTAGTCGACTGGCATGAGGCACTAATTTATCCCTATTTCTAGTATTAACAGTATGTATATCACTTAGTTGTTTAAATTGATTTAGATTTTTTTGTGTAAACATTATATTTGAGAAGATGTATTGTGATGCTAGTGTTAATATGTCAATATTCTTAAAAACATCCCTTAGAGATTCCCTGGGACCTAGTTTATAAATAGATCGAATAGCTCGCTTCTGCAGAATAAAGATGCGCTCAGAATCAGCGGCATATATGTTTTTTTTTTCATTGAAAAACCTATCCAATTCTTATATTAGAAATAACTATTTTAACCGACTTTAAAAAGGTGGTTCTCAAATCGACCGTATAACTTTTTTATGTTACTGAAAATTAATTTTATACTACTAATATATTATCCTGGGAAATTGTACTGTGGCAACCCTAGCAGCTAATATGTGAGTGACAGATGGTCATAAATAACAGTCAGAGCACCGCGGGGTTGCGACGCAATGTCACGGGGACCAAGATTCGATTCCCGGTGAGAAGTCAATGACAGGAACTATAAGTATGAGATCCGGCTTGACTTTTTGTGTTTGGTTTGGTGTGGATTTAGTACTTATAGTGTTAATTTTTTTTAATTTAGGTGCTGCCCGTGATACGATAAATGCGTACGAGGCATAGGTATCTTCTTTTCGTCGTAGGTATCTTAGAAAAAATATATATCTTAAAATAACATAAGTTATGTGTTATACCTACTGATGTAATCAGCTACAGATATTGATAAGTTTCATCAAAATCTGTTCGGCAGTTTTTGTGTGAAAGTCTAACAAACATCCTCATATCCATCTTAAAGCACAAAAATTGACATAAAGTAATTATAATATTAGTAATTTTTTTATTATTTATTTTTATTGGCAACACTTTTTCGGTTATGAATGCCGTAAACTTATGTATTTATAAGGAGGTTTTGGGGACATTTTTGTCCAGCAGTGGACGTCCATAAGCTGACATGATGATGATGAATAATATTAGTAATAGGATTTCTATTTTTTTATTTGCTTCTAAAAAAAATGTAGGTAATCTAAAAAGTGTTAGTTATAGATTTAATATAAATTTAACTTTAGGAAACTTTTAGCTGAAGGAAAAAAGACGACAATACCCTAACTAAATTAAGAACTTCCTATTTCTTCAAAGTCGGATATAAAAATTAGAACCGTAAAAATGTCCCCAAAACTTCCTTATACATAAGTTTACGGCATTCATAACCGAAAAAGTGTTGCCAATAAAAATAAATAATAAAAAAATATATCTAAAGTATCACTCAAGAATATTGCGTGTAACTGCGTAGTGATGGGACGGTGGGAACAGAAAGTATTTTACGCATTTAAATAATTAAATATTATATGCTTAAATAATTTGAAATTACTGAAAGAAATACTTTTATTGGGTACCGAATAAAAATTTAATATACTTTATAAAATATATATCTAATCAGGGATTATTATTTGGCATTGAATTCCTTAACCTATCATATTACTAAACTAAACTTAACTAACACTAATCCTCTCCTCTCTCCTGGTGCAAACGAGCCCATCACCCCAGCTGCGTTTCCACGCTGGATAGCGATAAACAACCGCTGCAACAGAAAAGACCCGGCGCGGGGATCACAGGTCAATAATACCCTACAATCGAAAACTTTAAAACTGCGTAGACAGAGAAATCACCTTAATTTAAGGTCAAAAACTAGGTAGGTAGGCACAAAAAAAAGAAAATCGATAAAATGTTTTGAAAATACAGATGGGCAAATTCCTTATACCACAGCTTATACCTTTTTTTTAACGTGGGGAAATCCATTACGGATACCCGTCGCGGAGAAGGACGGAGGTCGGAGGGTTTTGCCGGACTTCCACCGGCTAAAACTCCACTGACCGGCTAAAACCACCAGACTACAAAGGCGCGAAAAGTGGTCAGTTGGAACACTGTGGCTATGATTTTTTGTACCTAGCATTTAATAAAAAAAATCTACTTACTAATAAGTAAGGGTTTCGTATGTTACTTCCTTTAGGTAGGTACATAAATACCACAAAAAACACACATCCCCACTCTATCCCACATTACGAGAGTATCCGAGCAATAAAATAATATTTGATGCGTTACTTTTGCCGCGAAAATAATTGCTTACCTCGACTGTTACTGCTCCCCAAGGAACTTATAGCGTATTGATATCAAATGGGTTTTTAAATGGCGAATTACATCACTAAATTTTATTTTTTCTAATGTTTTGTGGTTTTGGGGTTGTGAGGTCATTTTAATCAATGAGGAATGAATATAAGGAGTGGCCCCATTTTTTTTTCATATACAAATGAGTTTATGACAGCGTGCCAAGGTTAGCGCAATTTTTTCATAGTTTTCTTGCTAGGTGACCTGTCAAACGATACGAAATTCCATACAAAAAGGTAGCCATTTTGCGCCAGACCAGGCACGCAAATCCGGACGGTATGGCACCTCCTTATATATTCTATACGTACCAAAAGATTTTCATTTATTTTCTTTTGTGTTTTGTTAGTTTTTATTCATTATTTTTTATTAGATTTAAATTCAGTGGGTAATTTCGTTGAAAAAAATATAGGAATTGAAATGTCAAAATAAAAAATATCTTTTCTAAAACCTACTTACTTAGAAGTAAGTAAGTAACTGGGAAAACTTAATTGGATTATGTTTAGGTATGTGTTATTTAACTTGTTTTAAAACAAATGTGTTATAATAAGCTGTATGTTTTCCGAAATAAATAAATAAAACGCAAACATTTTTATTCAGATATTTGTTCAGGAAAAGTTTTTCCGTTTCTCGATTTCTCGCTTTTCAAGATGATGATCCACAATTTTAATAACGTATGAAAGCTGCTGTAACTTGCAGTTAAATAACTCCGCTCTTTTCACTTAAAAAAGAAGCATTTATTTGTTTTGTTCCTATCTATCCTTCACCTTTAAACATAAAACTTCTTTCTCTAAAACTTGTTTCTGTCAGATTTTAGAGAAAAAAAAACCACAGACATTGACAGGCGCGAAATATTTTCAATTAAATGTCAAACAGAACATGGAGTTTTATCCCTTGGATCATGGGGAGAAGTACAAATAGGTAATTTATTTAAATATATACTTACATACATATCTGTCACGTCTCTCTCCCATCGGGGTAGATAGAGACCACTTCTTTCCACTTGCTACGATCCAAACACACTTCTTTCGCTTCATCCACATTTTTCAGTCGCCTTATACTTGCACGTCGGTTAAAGACGTTTGTACACGATTAGAAAATACGCTGGGCCTACGCAAGAATGCCTGTGGTAACTAAAAAATAACTGTGTTGGTACACTGCCCACAGCGGTGCACGAAAAAAATCTTGTCTGGGCAAGACACGACGCGGCGATGTTGTTGAGGAAATTGTCTGTTTTCTGAAGTTCAGTTGTCTGTGATGCGTGGTTTTTCGCATGTAGAACAGACAAAATTCTTGTAGTGTACACGAATAATTTGGCTTGTTAGCCGCAGACACGGTAAAATTTCTTGTCGTATGTACGCACTCTTTTGCATTAACTTGGTGAAGCAGATTAACTTTATTAAATACAAGTCGCTAAAACAATTGAAAATCTTTATAGGAGGCAAAAGTCCATCTTCATTCATCGTCATGATCATGATATGTTTCTTACATAAATATTATATTACTTACTATAATATGACATAACATAATTGTATATTATATTATAATGACTTACTATTTACTAATATAATTATTTACTAATAATCTATTTATGTTTATAATTATTATAATCTAATCTATATTAAAATCTATTTGCTAATTAATTATATTATAATTACTTACTTACTTATATTCCCTCTCTCTTACTTCCAGTCCTGCCAAGAAATCTGACAAAGAAACACAGTCGCCGATGCTGAGAATTTTCAAAGAAATGATACAAAGGTAATCTAATTATTGTTGATCATTTGACCAAGATAGCTAAAAGAGATAGTTAATAGATAAGATAGAATAGAGAGAAGAGATAGTCAATAGATATAGTAAAAAAGAAAGTTGTTTGTTATCATGAGTACATGCATATTCTTTTCTATCGTTCACTAATTACAAGTCGCTCTGTATTAGGGAAATACAAAATATACTGGGTGTACGCCGAAAAACAGCGATAGTACTTATGAAACTGAACAACTTTCCCAAAGAAATATTATGGGTCGTAACTCGAAAAAAATTTCTGGATTACCCTTACTTACTCGATCAGCTGGTCGAACATTTTGTATGAGGAGGCGTAATATTTTTTTTTGAGTTATGACCCATGTTCCTTGGGGAAAGTTGTTCAGTTTCATGAGTACTATCGCTGTTTTTCGGCGTTATACCCCCTTTCTGATACACCCTGTATAGATAAGTATAAATATTAGTATTATGTGTTTTGCAGAGAAACCCCTGGCGCACGTGATCAACCTTTAGTTACTGCGTAAGTTTATATTTTAAATAAGCAGTCAATATTCCACTGTTAGGCACTGGCCACCCTTTTCTTCCACTATTTCTCGATTCTAGCCGCCTCTATCCAACCATCCATTCTGCCTCTTCCGTGGTATATCAAGAGTTTTTTTTAAATATAACATTTTAAAGAGCATCCAACCTAATTGGTATAGTAAAAATTTTCGGTATCAATTACACTCAACATCCCCTATTCGAGCTAGTATGGAGAAAAAAAAGTTGACGGCCACTGATGAAACTAACGATATAAGTTCTATATCTCCGAAATTATATCGCTTTCGACAATTGTCCAAAATATTATCGCTTTATAATATTCTTCTCTATCGATTGACGTTAGTTTCATCAGTGGCCGCCAACTTTTTTTTCTCCATAGTAGCCCAAATGAGGATGTTGCTTGTAAATGATACCGAAAATTTTACTATACCAGGCTCCATTCAAATATTATGTTCGATGCCATTTCATCAAAACCTCTTCAGATTTGCGTGAAAGAGTGGTACTCACATACAAATATTGATTGGTAATACACTGGAGAAGATATTCGAAGGTGTATGTTAAATCCGCCAACTCGCATTAGGCCAGTAATAGATTACGGCTTAACCACTCTCGTATGGCTCTCGTAGGCTCGTGTCCCTGTAGTGGGGATGTTATAAAGGCCTAATAAGGGTTTATATTAGTAGTCGTCGCTCGTCTGAAAAATAAATGATATTACAGGAAACCAGAGAAAGCTCCAGAGAAAGTGAGGGAAAAACGAAAGAAGAAGAGGAAGCAGTATTCTTCATTGCATTCTCAGGTATATCATAGAGACAATTATTTTCTCATAAACTGATTACGCATATCAGTGTACCGTGATATCCGGCAAAACGGGTCGCTATACTGTGTGTAACAGAAAGGGGGTATAATGCCGAAACACAGCTATAGTCCTCATGAAACTGAACAACTTTCCCTAAGGAACATGTTACGTAACTCCAAAAAAAAAATTTCGGCTCCCTATACAAAATGTTGCTGCTGATCGAGTAAGTATGCTCAGCAGTGGGCAACTATAGGCTGAGAAGAAAACAGATACCACTTCTTTCCACTTGCTACGATCCTTCGCTTCATCCACATTCATCAGTCACCTCATACATGCACGTCAGTTTAGGGTTTACAATACAATACAAATATTATTTATTGCACACAAAGATATAAGGTACAGACACAAACAAGAATATAAGAAGCAACAGGCGGCCTTATTGGTAGGTAGCAATATCTTCCAGGCAACCTTAGGGTAAGAAATAGCGAGAAATAGGTTTACACTTTGAGTATAGAATATATTAGGAGGTGCCATACCGTCTGGATCTGCGTGCCTAGTCTGGCGCAAAATGGCTACCGTTTTGTATGGAATTTCTTTTCGTTTGACAGATCATCTACCATGAAACCTATGAAAAACTTGCGCCAACCTTGGCACGCTGTCATAAACTCATTTGTATATTTAAAAAAAAATGGGGCTACTCCTTATATTCCTTCCTCATTGGGTTTACATAAATTTTACCGTTTACATTTATGTGATTATAAATTACAGAAATCAATAGATTCAAGCGGAGTGGAGAGAGTAAAGAAGACAACTCAATACAACGTCACGGAGAAAAACAAGATTTTTGGAGGAGATCGCACTCAGAGTAACTATGTGAGTTTTTCTACCGTTTCAATAAGGCCGTGGCCCCCGTAGGGAAACTGTTAGCGGCTGACTAGTTTGCGGCGTATCGATTTAGTACGCCCTTCCATATATTTGAAATGGAGTGTCCACAGTCAGCTAGTTTTCGCTCACTGTACGCAGTTTGCAGCGTTACGCGCGCTGACTATCTCAGACAGTGGCCGTCTCCCACCAAAACGGGAGATTTCATTGATTTGAGTTTGCAGCTAACTCAAATAGTTCGCCACAAATTTGCGGCTCACTCAGTCGGCCGCTAACAGTTTGCCTACTGGGGACACGTCCTAAGGGTATTTGCTTGTAGTCGCTTCGATGCTACGATGCTCGTTTGTTGCCTTAACTATTTTGAATATTATTCAAATGAGGACAATGGAGATAATATTACAATCATAAATACTTAGCGCTGCGCTCCGTCAGGTGTGCGCCAGCACTAAGGTTATGCTCTTTTCAACACGTATTAGGCCAGCGTGGGGGATTACGGCCTAATCACTCTCGTATGAAAGTAAGCTCGTGCCCCGGTAGTGGCGACGTTAAAAGGGGTGACAATGATGATAATGATGATGAATGATGACGATGACGATGATGACGATGATGATGCTGATGAGTGATGATGTTGAATGATGATGATGAAGAATGATGATGATTGGTGATGATGATGATGATGAATGATGATGATGATGATGTTCCTTTCAGCCATTCCCAAGTGAGAAAAGAGATAGCTGGTGGGTCTGGGATTCCTGCAGTAAGCAGAAAGGATCGACATCTTGCTCATGTGCTTCTTGCCAGTAAGTTAACTTAATAATTGTCTTAATATAATATCGCCAAAGTGGAAAACATCAAAATTGTATATTTGATACAACGTTTACATAATTTAGTTTACACATTGTTAAATTGCTTAAAATTTCACAAACTCAGAAATCTTGCAAGACTAGCACACTAAGTTAAAATACCTCGAAGAGAGTCAGAGCTATTCAAAAATAGGATTCTCTGGTATCCCAGAGTGTTTGGACCCTCATTGTCCGACGGTGGAATGGACTGCTGCTCATCATGGAATTGTCTGGTGCCGTCTCCAGCATCAGGGTCTGGCTGTCGAGGATCTTGGTGTATCCCCAGGGGTTATTGTGCAGATATTTTTAGACGAGACGAATCTATTCGTAGATGTGGAAGTTTTAGGTGCATAATAGGTCCACACAGAGCAAGCAGCCTCGTGAGGCAACCGTTTGGCCAATAGGTATGATGACTACATTCAAAAATTCAAAAAATAGTCCGTCTTTTAGGCTATTAAAAAATATTTGAAACACTGAAACCTGATCAAATACATAAATCAATACAAAGATATAGAGCATCAAAGTTACGGAGTGGGGGCTATTGACGTCACTCCTACGTAAAAATCGTACTAGGGTGTGACGTCATGAAAAACTTTAACCCAGTGTATTTGTGTCATTTTTAGTTTAAGAGACCAAAGAAAAAATACGTGTCGATATTTTAAAATAATCTATGTGATGGACTAAAAAAATTTTTTTTAGTCATTATGCCCATTATAAGAGGCCCCTAAGAACTACCCCAACTCAATAAGATAGCGAGGTCTTTCCTGAGCGGCCAAACATCTGCTTCGCGCGGCGGCTCGCTCTATGTGGACCGACTTATTTACGTATTAAGTTAGATGAATTTTGTAATGATGTATTTATTGATATTTTAAAAATGAAAACTTTTTCGAGGGGAAACGAACAAACGAAACATGATAAGTTAGGAATATAATAGACACGTTTATAATGTCATTGAGAAGTTTACTAAAATCTATTGAGAACAGAAGAGGAAAGATGCTAGGGCATTTGATACGACATGACTCCTTCATAAAAAACATCATAGAAGGAAAAATTGAAGGGAAAAGTAAGAGAGGAAGACCCAGACGGACGTTCCTAGAACAGGTGAAGGAAAAGGCGGGTGTCATGTCGTATCAAGATGTTAAAAAGAAGGCAGAAAATAGGGAGGGATGGAAGAGGCTCCACCGACAAGAGCTAAGCTCTTAAATAAGAAGAAGATAATGTCATTGGCTAGAAATTAGGAGACTAACGGCATGATTTACCATCTACTGATAAAATTTATCAGACAGATGTTTTAAAATTGTATGTCTTAAACGTCATGTTTTATGAAATAGACATAGATTTATCTGTTATTCATATTTTATTTCTAGGTGGTGAAACATGTACTTATTCACCTGCCGATCTTTTTAGGCCGCTGACACGAAGTCGGCGAGCGACGGGGCGGTAGCGGCGTGGATAGTGGCGTGTGTTGTATGGAAATATGAAACTGCTAGCTTAGCATGGCACTTCGTGACAAGACGTTGTCATGCGTTTGTCACGCTTGCGTCTCTGTCTATAGTTTTAAATGTGATAAGGACAGCATACGTGAGATAATTGTCGCATCACGCCATGCTAAGCCCCCTGGTCTCGAAGGCAGCGGGGAGCAGCGCGGGCCATACAAGACACACCGCTCTCCGCGCCGCCACCGCCACCGTCCGGCCACCTGCCGATTTCGTGTCCGCGGCCTAATGGTGTCTAGACGCCAATGTCACTGGCAAGGCCGGCGGTCTTCATCTGTCAAAAATGTCATCGAAAATGTTTGAAAATGACGTAAGCCGCCGGCCCTACGGCATTGGTGTGTAGTCACCATAAGGGTGGCTTTCCACCAGAGATGTGCTATGCTACGTTGCTATAGATGCTTTTGATATCCACCAATCATATTCCGAGTGCCGTCATATGGAATGAAGATGATTGGCGGATATCAAACGCATCCATAACAACGTAGCATAGCACATCTCTGGTGGAAAGGCTACATAAAGGTCTATCTAAAACTAAACACATCCGGGACGTGTCCGAGAAAATTTATCTTTCCATACATTTTTATGATAACGTGTGTGAACGAATCCATAGAAAATGTATGGAATGATAATTTTTCCCTGACACGTCCCGGATGTGTGTAGATAGACCTTAAGGCGCGTACTCATTAGCGACCTATAATCGTAACTATTGCTCGGTTACAGTTACAGTTCACCAATGAGTACGAGCTTTAATCAAACTTGATGTTGAATACTCAACCGTAATTAAATATAAATAGGATTGCTTCCAGGTTGAAGAAGATCTTCAGCAGTGAGTACTCTTGCATCGCGTGTCTCATCTTCCTCTTCATGATCAGTGTGTTCATTGCCTTCTTTCTGGTGTTCAAGTAAGTATACTGTCTATTTATCTTTAAAAGGCCTGTAAAACTAAACAACTTGCCCCTGTAAAACATGGGCCGAAATTTTAAAATTTGTTGGAATGACAATAATTGATCTATGTAGGTATGGGTGTTTATAGGAATAAATTGTAAAGAGCATCCAACATATTGGTATAGTAAACATTTTGGAGATATAGAACTTTGAAAATGAAAGAACTTTGAAAATTGTTACATGTGAACATTTTCAAACTTCTATATCTCCGAAAGTATATCACTTTCGACATTTGTCCAAAATACTATCGTTCTACTATAATATTTTTCTCTAACGATTGACATTAGTTTCATCAGTGGCAGCCAACTTTTTTTTCTCCATACTAGCTCAAATAGGGGATGTGTGTGTAATTGATACCGAAAATTTTACTACTTATACCAGGCTCCATACTAAGCTCCATACTAAACCAGGCTCCATAATATGTTCGATGCCATTTATTTGAATACCCGTTGGTTGACGTTTCCCTTTATGCTTAAAAAGTGTATGTTGTTGGAAGTCATCGCTTTCCCTTATCAATCAGTTGAAGAAAAAGTAACCCGACAGAGTTTCTTACTTATTAAATAGATTCTTCTGTGGACAAAACTGCTACCTGTGAATTTAACCGTAGTGTTTAGGATAGTTGTTTATAGTGTGACCATTAGTGCTGTGCACTCCCTGAGGTATGCACGGCGAGGTGGGAGGCGAAGAAAAAAGTGAATGAGTTCACATGAGATCGATACATGTCGGAAAGATCTTACGACCACGCACCACGCACCGGACGACGCAGTGTGGGAAAGCCTCCAACAAGGTGGACTGACGACTTGGTTAAAGTCGCTGGAAACCGTTGGGTGTGGGCAGCGCAAGACCGGTCGTTGTGGAGATTCTTGGGGGAGGCTTTTGTCCAGCAGTGGACGTCCATAAGCTGACATGATGATGATGAGATCTTACGATATCAGTGTGCATTTCTAAGGCAAGACTTGTAGCGGGACGATGGTCCGAGGCTATCTATCTGTAATATATTATAGTTTTAAGCAGATCATGTCACTTTATTTTCGTGAAGAAGTGTATAATTATACTTTTAATGAACCTACAATCTTCTAGAACAATAGCAATGGTGCCTGAAACCCCAGAAGTGAAGGAGACTAACTTTCTGGACAGTCATAGTCTGAGGAACAAGCTGGATTCATTGGCGAAGGGGGAGAACTTGAACAGGGGACAGAATAGGAGGGGGATGAGACGGTTTGTATATGACATCCTTGTTTTATATGTACAGCTGGAGAATTAAGGTCTATGTGAGGTCTATCTACACAGGTCTGGGCCGTGCCCGGGACGTGTCCGGGACGTGTCAGGAAAAAAATATCGTTCCATATATTTTCTATGGATTCGTTCACACACGTCATGATACGATTAATGTATACAATGACGTTCGCCTAATTCTCTCGCTGGTTGAATATATGTTTTTTCATAAGTTATTTCATATTTATAAGTTATAATAAGAACAGACTAATTTTTATCTTCATTTCAGAAGTGTTTGGGGCGATAATTTGATAAACAACATGGAATCTAGCTTCGGAGAACAAGGTACGTAATAATAACGTAATTTACAGAACACCCATACTCAAGACAAACATCTCTGCATATCACACAGCAATGTTTGTCTCTAGTGTCGATCGAAATCGAAGACATAACCTGCAGCATTGCAAGGGTCACTACTAACCACGCCATTTGGCCAGTCATTTGTGGGTTTTAAAGTTTTCATTTTTGAAGAGTGGATTTTACAGACCTACTGTTGTAAGGAAATTTTGTTATTTGTAGTATTTTGAAATGGCCGAAATGAAAAGAAACCAAAAGCGTCAGGCAATCTGTAGGCGCTTGTTGATTGACCACGAACCAAGCTACTTAGGCGGTATTTGCTATTGCTATATATGCGCATTTGCAGTTTTCTTGACGAAATGCATTTTATTAATTTAATTTTGTTACAGAAACTGACGATAATTTTCTTAAAACGGTAAGTACTTTCGTTTTATTATAGATATAATGTTGATGAAGCGAAAGAGATGTGTTTGTATCGTAGCAAGTGGAGTGTGTCTCTGTCTACTGCAAATAAGTGACTAGTGTGTTTCTTATCATAATATTTCTATGTACCAGTTGTCATAATGCATCGCGTAAGTTGCGTACGTGGGATCAGGGACCAAAGTCTGCTAATTTAATCTTTCACATCCCAGAAAAAAAAGAACAATAGAAAATCTATTGTGTCTGGGTTTATAAATGGGTCAGTGGGATGTGAGAGGTTAATATATACTCAGTTGTGTGTCGGCAGCATTGTCATTTTTGACACACTTGGTCGCAATCAGTGTAAGCCATTGTTTAGCCAAATGAGGAAGGAATATAAGGAGTGGCCCCATTTTTTTTTTCTTAAACAAATGAATTGATGACAGTGTGCCAAGGTTGCGCCAAGTTTTCTCATAGTTTTCTTGGTAGATGAACTGTCAAACGATAAGTAGTAGACCATACAAAAAGTAGCCATCTTGCGCCAGATATGCCACGCAGATTCAGACGGTATGGCGTCTCCTCATAATATATTCTATACTCCATTGTAAGCTATTGTTTAGAAAAAATACCAAATGTGTCAAAAAATGCCATTGATATTCTGCCGACACACAACTAAGGTTATTTTGAATGGGGATGATGACTGCATTCGAAAATTAAAAAAATAATTAGTCCGTCTTTTAGGCTATTAAAAAATATTTGATACACGTTTTTTACCTGATCACACATAAATAAATACAAAGATACAGAGCATCAAAGTTACGGAGTGGGAGGTATTGACGTCATTCCTAAGTAAAAATCGAACTAAGGTGTGACGTCCTGAGCAACTTTAACCCAGTGTATCTGTGTCATTTTTAGTTTAAGAGAAAAAAGAAAAAATACGTGTCGAATATTTTAAAATAATCTATGTGATGGACTAAAATATTTTTTTTAGTCATCATGCCTATTAGCAGACTTGGGACCCTAGTTGTTTGTAGCTTTATCCATGGATATCCATGATGTTGTAAGGTATCGCTGACGTAATCCTACCGAGTCCCTCCAGAGTTAGGAAACACATAAATATAGTATATTATGCTTGTCGCCATGCCGGCTGGGGACACATTTTTATCAATCAAGCGTCTCTCTTGTTTTACCCTTACGAATGGAACTCGATTGCGAGTGAGTTTCATGTGAGTTTTTGGTTGTGGTAATTTGATTGTTTTTTTTTGTTATTGTACAGTAACTGGATGTTAAAGTTGTTTTTTTTTTTAATTGTTAGCAGGCGTTAACGAATAATATTTGATGAAAATAAGATTATTAAGAAATACTCAATTTGTAGAAATGACACTGTCTTCACTTGATTAATTTAAGGAAGGGCGATCTTCTGAATCTTCTGAAGTAGGTTTTTTAAGCTTAAAAGGAGACCTCACCAAATGCTTTGTATTTATAAGGAACTACAATACAATACAAATATTCTTTATTGCACACAAAGATATAAGGTACAGACACAAACAAGAATATAAGAAGCAACAAGCGGCCTTATTGCTAGGTATCAATATCTTCCAGGCAACCTTAACTTTTTTTAAATGGCGACCAGGTACCATTGTGTTGTGGGTTCTGCCAAGTGCAGTTAAGCTTACCTACTATAATTTATAGACAAACAAGCAAACTTAAGAAAAACCACTTATTAGGAACTTTATCCGTGCATTTCTTTACCACGACAAAATTTATTCGCTCGAGATTGTTTTACCAAAAGTGACTATACATCGAGTTACATTAGTAATACACTGTCATGTCCCCTTCACAAAGGGTAGGATTACTCGGGACAACCACGAGATGTAGTCGTGTTCGTGTGTATTGAATGTTGTAGGTGTATTCGGATTTAAAAAAAAAACAATGATTGTTTATGAAACAATCTGATTTGTATTGTTTATAAAATAGGTACCTAATGTGAACTTGTAGGTGTTTTAGAGAATTTTGTTACACAAAATCATAAAATTTGCTATAAATTAGCAATTTTTTTTATTTAATTCTTTTATTTTGATGCATCCGCTTCAATATTGCAAAGTTTTATCAAAATCTGTCCAATTGTTTTTATGTGAAAGAGTTACGAACATTCTTAAGTAAGCAATAAAAGGCATTATAAATATTAGGTAATTATTTGGTAATACATTGGTGTAATCATCATGATAATGATTTTATATGCGATGGGTGAGGACCGGTAATTTCAAAAAAAAATACCGAAAGAGAACTCAGACTATTTTTTTAAAATAAGCCTTCAAAATGGCATTCGGAATTACTCAAGGCACTTTTCAAGATCTTACAAAAAAATTAAACTTTACATACATAAACGAATTTGCCTCAAATCATTCACTATCCAATTCTAACAATCACTCGAAACCAAACCTAACTCTTCCATTCTTTCCTCAGCATTGTGTACCACAACAACCAACCCCTAACTGCTTTGTTTTAGCGCGATGTAGATATCAGTTTGAAGTGCTATTGAAACAAACAGCACTATGAAAACATATTTGATTTGCTTTTTTACCCGACTGCGCCAGAGAGGAGGGTTATGTTTTTCGAAAGTATGTATGTACAATAGGCATGATGACAAAAACAAAATGTTTTTGGTCCATCACATAGATTATTTTAAAATTGTGACGGTAGTAGGCTAACGCACCGCGTCTACCCGCCACAAACCGACCGGACGGGCGGTTGTATCCCTGCGCCCGCGCGCACCCCGCTGCCGCCTGATGACGCGGACTCCGCTCAGCTCAGCGTGACTCACGCACAGCACGCACCGCGCCGCCGCAACCCCGCACCGCTTTCGCCCTGGCCATGGCCTATATAAGGCGGGCCCCGGCTACCAGCGAGACAGAGTTTTCCGTTTAAGCTCTCCGAAAAGAGCTCTCGCGATACCCCTCTCTCTCCCTTACCCCTGGGTTGATTAAGACCGCGTACCAGTATCTGGATCGCTGGACCAACCCATTCCCGTCTTCCTTTCCCCTTGGGTTGATTAAGACCGCGTACCAGTATCTGGATCGCTGGACCAACCCAAATCCCATCCTCCGCATTCCTGTGGGTTGATTAAGACCGCGTACCAGTATCTGGATCGCCGGACCAACCCCGAAACACCTTGCCGTAACCCTAGGTTTGATTAAGACCGCGTACCAGTATCTGGATCGCTGGACCAACCCTATTCCCGTCTCTCCCGCTTGGTTGATTAAGACCGCGTACC
This sequence comes from Anarsia innoxiella, assembly GCA_947563765.1. Lineage (NCBI taxonomy): Eukaryota > Metazoa > Arthropoda > Insecta > Lepidoptera > Gelechiidae > Anarsia > Anarsia innoxiella. Next base: position 1,667,599 of record OX387417.1, read on the forward strand.
AGTATCTGGATCGCTGGACCAACCAGGTTCCTTTTATTCCCGTCAAACCCGTCCAACCCGCGCCGCACGATCGCTTAACGCGGACCCGTACGCCCGCCATTGAGTCTTGTCGCGCCGCACGTCCCGGCTACACCGTAGCGTTCCCGTAACGCAGTAGAGTCATTTAAAAACCGTTAAACCCTTTCCGTAAGCGCGCTGAACGAGCGCGCATAAACCCCCCTGGAGCAGCTGTCCCGTCCGGTAAGTGTTTCATAATTAAAACACACCACATGGTTAGGTATTTAGGCCTTAACTTCCCTCACGCTCTCCTAGTGGTCCCGATCCAAGCTAGAGTGATAATTTCCCCGTTGTAAAATAGCATTAAGTGTTGTCCAAGAATATACAGCCTTTGTTAGTTTACTTTCCGCTTTTTATTTCGCTCTCCAACGCCCTCGAACATTCTATCCGCTACCCTCAGACAAGTCGCTGGCCTCGAGCACAGCCAGTGGCACACTAAGGGTCAGCAAAATCAAAGCACGTGGTCTTCCCTCGGGGAAACCACGTTACATTTTGGCGCCCAAGTGAAAAACCCTCTGTATTTCAGTTACATCCTGTATTCTAGGTCCAATTTGAAATACAAATCCATTGCGCGAACGTTTAACAAAACCAAGTAGTGGGTACATTTAAGCGCATCACGCAAATACAAATAACGAGTGTAGAGAGCAATATAATTATCCGACCGATCTGAACTCACCTAGCTTGTGACCGTTTTTTTTTATAAGAAAAAACAAGCATAAAGATAGGTATTAGAACGACAAAATTTAGGTATAAAATCCAGCAGTGTCTATAGATTCCTTAGTATCGTTTAGAATAAATAGAAGTGACATACAGAGCGAACTAGTTATAATAGAACACATAGTAGCATCACCGATTGTTCTCGAACCGGTCGGCCGGCCTGCATCATCGCAGAGCGCTAACGGCCGCGTGACGTCACGTTCAACTTGCCTACTACTAGCTGCCACCGTATCTCATCTCGCACACACCAACAGCATGCACACCTTTGAAATTGCATGATCGCATGGTTTTAGGTAGTTGGGCCCATCATTTTTTTATAAAAAAAAAATATTTTCCACGAACATTTTAATTTTCAGATTGATTTTTTTTTATTATATTTTTGGCCTTATTTTTTTTTTAACAGTTTTGAATTAATTGCTTTTTATTTAAAATTTCTTTAAGGATATAATTAAAATTTAAAATTCTGTACTAATTAGGATATACTTATTTAAAACCGCTTTAAGAGAACCGCTACACGTAACCCCTATTTTTATCGCCAGCATATTTACAGTCAATACCACTCAGTTGAATATTTTAGGGTTGTTTATTTTTATTTATGTCTCTCTCTTTAAACATTTTTTTTTTATTTTAAATTAACCGTACAACGGGACTTAACTTAACCACACAATATTAAACTTTTATTTTACGGATACAGTGCAAGTAAAACCAGTAGTATCCGTCAACCGAGTATGAATGAACATTACCTCGTCAGCTGATATTCGTACCGTACCTCGTAACATTTTTTTAATATTAACGCATTTTTAAAAAAAAAAAAAACTTCATTGAAATATAAAACACATTTTGAACTTTTAAATTAAAATTAAATTTATAGTTTTTTTTTATTAAACGTATTTAAAAGCTTGTTTTAATTAAATAAGTATTTGGTAAGTGGGAGATAGGTATAGGAAAAGTTTGATTAGGTTCAAATATTTGTGTAAAACGTATAGGTAAAATATAAACGATAAATGAAAAGAACGTCAACTTGGATATACTCGCTGAAGAAGCCTCAACTAGAAGAAGAGTGCAAGAAATACAACATAGACACTGAAAATAAAACAGTACAAGAGTTGCGAAGAAAACTGGTACAGAAGATAAAGACCGTCACCCCGTCAACGTCAACCAAACTAACTAACCCCACCCACCCCCCGGAGGTTTCCGTAACCGATCAGAGCTCAGCTGTTTCACAGACAGAGTCCGGTGAACCAAAGATAGAAAAACAGGAAGACACAGACACCGACGAATACGAAGACACAGACATGTCGCAAGGCGAGGGAAGAAGATCAAGATCGATCTCACCGCATAGAAAAGAAAACCAAGAATGCATAATATCGAAGTGGCGCATTATTTTTGATACATATAAGGATCCAGTAGAATTTCTCGAAAGTTTAGATGAACTAATAGCTGCAAATGACGTAGATGAAGAAAAAGTATTAAAATTGCTACCCCGTTTCCTAAAAGGGAAAGCTTTACTATGGCATAGAAACAACAGAGACTCATGGGACACATGGGAGGAGTTTGTACATTGCTTCAAGATAACTTTCCTGCCTAGCAACTACGACAATGACCTACTAGGCAAAATTGTAGCTAAGAAACAAAGATTTAAACAGAAATTCATCGATTACCTTATCGAGATACAAACCCTCATGAGAAGGTATGGTCAAATGACAAAGGAGGAGGAGAAAAATAGAATATACGAGAATATGGATACGCGTTATAAGTTGTACATTAAGCGAAGTGAGTTCATAACGATAAATGACTTAACAAAATTAGCAGCGGACTACGAAAAAATAAACGCAGACCGTATGGCGGTTATAAAACAAAACACGGAGGCAAATAAGAAGGATCAGGCACCGACAGATCAAAAGGATATAAGTCAAAAAGACACAGGGGAAAAACAAAAATACATTTACCGATTTGACTCGAAAACATGCTGTTGGAACTGTGGGAAGAGAGGACACCAATCCGGAGAATGCCGTGGGAAGAGGATTTTGTTTTGTAGCGGATGCGGTAAAATAGGCGTAAAAAGTACTAGTTGCTGTAAAAAACAAAGAAAACCAACGACATCAACAACAGAATCAATGGTAATGAGCGCCGTACATAGAGACAACCGGCCTTTTAAGCAAATTCAAATTTTAGGGAAATCATACGATGCCCTTGTCGATACCGGAGCCACCAGGTCATACGTGAATAAACATATATACACAGATTTTATAAAACACAAGCTAAAACCGATAAGAGTATCCGAACAAATTGTGACGGCAAACGGAACAATCGTGGAAGTGACCGAAGCACTAAATCTAGACATAGAGATAGATGGAGATAGAATAACACACCAGGTGCTGTATCACCCGCAGATAACAAGGACTCTCATCGGGATGGATATTTTAAAACGTTTGGGCGTAACTATTGAATGGCCAACTCAACAACTAACGAAAAGGAAGGAAATACAATCAGAAGATATAGGCAAAACAATAGAAGTAAACAATATGGAGGAAGAGAACATGGACCCAAATTTGACAGAAGAGCAAAGAAAAGCACTACGAGATCTAATAATGGAGGAATATATAAAATGTGATAATACTGAGAAAGGGAACACATGGGTAGAACACAAGATAAACCTGACACACCAACAACCAATAAAACAGAAGTACTATCCAAGAAATCCCAAGCTACAGGAAATAATAAATACACACGTAGATAAAATGTTACAGGAAGACGTTATCGAGAAGTCAAATAGCCCATACAGCTCACCAATAGTACTAGCTAAGAAAGCCAACGGCGAATATCGTTTTTGTATAGATTTTAGGAAGATAAATGAGATATCTCATAGGGACGCATACCCACTACCGCAGATAGATGATACGCTTGAAAAATTGAGGAACGCGAAGTATTTTTCAAAGATAGACCTAAAGAACGGGTATTGGAACGTGAAACTGGAGGAAAAAAGCAAGCCAATAACAGCGTTTACAGTACCAGGAAGAGGTTTATATCAGTTTAAAGTGATGCCATTCGGTTTACACTCAAGTGGGGCAACTTTCCAGAGACTACTTGATACAGTTATAGGACCAGAACTAGAACCAAATGCATATGTATACCTAGACGACATTATCATCTGTAGTTCGACTTTCGAAGAACATTTAAAACACATACAAGAAATATTCAAGAGAATCAGAGAAGCAAAACTGGCGATAAACAAAAAGAAAAGTGAGTTTTGCAAAACGGAGATAGAATACCTAGGACACATCGTAAACAGAGAAGGTATTAAAATGCATGAGGGAAAAATTAAGGCAATTGATGAACTGAAGCCGCCGACGAACATAAAAGAAATCCGCCGTTTCATGGGCATGACCTCGTGGTATAGGAAATTCATACCAAACTACGCAGAAGTAATAGAACCACTAACGACGCTGCTACGAAAAGAAGCGAAGTACATCTGGGGAGAAAAACAAGAAAAAGCCTTTAAGCAGTTGAAAGAAATAATAAAGAGCGACCAGGTACTTAAACGAGCAGATTTTACACAGCCGTTCATATTACAAACAGACGCAAGCGACGTAGGTTTAGGTGCGGTATTACTACAACGTCTAAATGAGATTGAATACCCAATCATGTATGCAAGCAGAACACTGAAAGCAGCAGAAAAGAAGTACACAACTACAGAAAAGGAATGTCTGGCAGTAATATGGGGGATAAGAAAAATGAAACCTTTTATAGAAGGATACCATTTTAAAATAATTACAGATCATCAAGCACTTAAGTGGCTAAACACAATCAAGGACCCCTCAGGAAGGCTAGCAAGGTGGGCACTAGAACTGCAACAATATGATTATGAAATAGAATACCGTCCAGGAAAACAAAACCAAGTTGCCGATGAATTATCAAGAAACCCGGTAAGCTCCATAGAAAGTCAAAAACAGGATTGGTTACAAAGAAAAATAAAAGAGGTGGAAATAAACAAGGATCCGGAATACAAGATGGAAGATAACAAATTATATAAAAAAATAAAGAAAAACGCCTACGGACCACAATTGGAGCCTTCATCTCTATGGAAACTATGCATAGCAGAAGATCAAAGAAGCGAGATTCTGAGGCAGAACCATGACGAACCAACCGCCGGTCATTTAGGAACATCAAAAACTTTGAATAGAATCGCCCAACGCTATTATTGGCCTGGTATGTACAAAGATGTGTCCAAGTACGTGAGGAACTGTACAACGTGTCAAGAACATAAAGGTTCACAGCAAAAACAACCAGGAGAAATGCATATTTTCAACGCAGAAACACCTTGGAGTATAGTAACTACAGACCTAATCGGGCCATTACCAAGATCGACAAACGGATTCAATTGGATTATAGTATTTCACGACAAGTTTACGAAATGGAACGAGATACGTCCACTAAGAACAGCAACAGCAAAAGCCGTAACAAAAGCGTTGAAGGAATGTATAATTATGAGATATGGTTGTCCGGACACTATACTGACGGACAATGGAAGACAATTCACTAGTAAAGAGTTCGAAGAAGAGTTAAAAAAATCAAACATAAAACACCGCCTAACCGCACCGTACTCACCTCAAGCGAACCCAACAGAAAGAGTGAATAGAACACTAGAGACCATGATCGCCGCATATGTTAACGGAAATCACAAAAAGTGGGACGAATACCTACCAGAACTGAACTTCGCGATGAACACATCAGTGCACGAGTCAACTAAGTATACTCCGGCATTTTTACTTTTCGGAAAAGAATTAAAAACTCCAAACGACCGCAACAACTCACCAACGCCATATCTAAAAGATAAACAAAAATTGAACGACATATATGAGATAGTGCGGAAGCACCAGAACGCAGCGTCTAACCAACAAAAAAAATATTATGACAAAAATAAAAGATACTGGGTACCGAAAATCGGCGAAAAAATAATGAGACGAAATTTTGTTTTATCAGACGCTAGCAAACATTTCTCAGCGAAATTAGCACCGAAGTATACAGGACCATACGTCATAACAAACAAAATATCACCAGTAATATTTAAAGTAAAGGATGAAAATAATAGAAACAAAACGTACACTGTCCACGTAAAAGACGCAAAACCATACATAGAATAGCAAAAACTAAACGCGGTTATAAAAGAAAAAAGACAAACGAACAAACAAGCAAGAAAGATGAGGGTAATAAGAAAAAATATACGTCAAGGAGCCAAAGGAACGGGTGATAGTAAAATCACGCAACACTCATCTCTGAACAGCTAAACACCGAGCATGGATCCAACCAGACGCCGACCTACTCAACCTCGCCAACCACCAACAACGGTTAAGCGCCGGCACAACGGCCAGTCAGTGGAAGGGACACCTTCCACTATAATCATTCGGCATGATGGAAGTTTGCACCGGAGCCGGACACCACCAGAAAGACCAAGGATGCAGTCCGCGCCTTCCGAGACGCCGGACTATGGAGAGGAGGAGCTCCAGCGCCCAGACTGGTGCATGCTGCTGGGGGCAGTGACTCCGCCACCGACACCACCGACAACGGAGCCGCCGGAGGGTGCAGGTCCAGACGGGGGACGGGAAGAGATTCCACGTCAGCGTCGAAGGAGAAACAGACCCGGGGCGAAGCGGTCCGGTAGGCGAAAGTCACGAACGAACCGCCAAGCTAGTGACTAATGTAGAAACGAAGTGAATAAAAAGGAGAAGTGTAAAATGTTTTTTTTTTATTTAACAAAAACTATTTTTTTTTAATATAAGAAAAATAATGTGTAAGAGTGAAATAATTTTTTTTTTAATAGGCCATTGTAAAGGTAAAAAGTAAAAATTAAGTTAAATCCAGTAGAAAGATAAAGATAAGAACAAAAATAGTCAGTAGAACATGTAAAAGTATAGGAACATACCGAAAAACACGTGTGATGGATAACCATGTGGTAGGAGTATTGTCAGCCATGTAAATTCATAAGGTAATTCAAAAAAAAAAAAAAACCAATATCAAATCACTTTTTAACATCACCACACCACATTGTTAATATAAACACATTTGTAAGCACTGATTTAGCTATGGTAGCTATAACGTTTTTTAAAATCGAACGAAACACTATTAAAATAAGGTAAATAACCCAACCGACCCGTCGGGAATCCGATTTGATACTAATAAATGGAAGCAAATTACATAGTTAAGTCATTGCTGCAACATTGATTAATCCCGTAACCGGTTTTAATTGTAGGCGATGTAATGTCGATAACGTAGTACTTGCAGAACATCAATACAGGTAAATAAGGAATAGTATTAAAATGCCGTAGGGTGATAATGGTAGGAAATATAAGTAGCTTGTAGAAAAATATGAGTTAGGAAACCTAATCAAAGCCCACTTACCAAACCTTTTTTTTAAGAGAAAAAAGGAAAGACCTAGGCGTTAAAGTACATTTAACGCAACTACCGTCTTTTGGTTTTATGTAACCAAATATGATATAGTATAAGGAGTAAGGAAAAAGGGAAATAGGTATAGTAGAATAGATAAGATACTTTGAACATAAGAATAGGTAATAGAACAACCATGTAACTAATATTAATAGTAATAATACAATAGGCATGAGTAAAAACATAATAAGTACCCTCCGTTGTATGATAACAAGTAATTTGTAAAAATTTAACCATTGTAGGGAATAGTTAAGTATGTTTATATTACAAAACAGATAGTTTAAGATAAAATATGTAACCGGGAGGGAAAAGGGACCAACGTAGATACATATAAACAAAATAAATGTAAGTTATAAATCCCATACAACTGTGAACCTGTGAGTAATATGATACCTAGTTACCGCGGTAAGAATTTTGCTAAGAAAATTAAATAAGGCACTTGCAATCGCTCATCGAGAACGTTTAACGCAACTTTGCTAGTACATTTTCGCGAGGCACTCGCTCATTTTAAAGCAAGAGGTATTTAATATAAGATCACAGGGGGTGTAGTAATTTAGAGGAAGACTTGTAAAAGAATCAGTATTTTAATAAGAACTGTAAGATAGTTTTTTTGGAAATGTAAATAAAGGTTAGGGGCAACATGATTACAACCGGGTTCTTTTTAGGACCATTGCTAAATGCATATGTTTTTAAAGTATGAGCTTGCCCAAAGCAAAAATGAAACATTATAGCTAATAATTGTTAACCAGTTTGTACTTTAACGTTATACAGTATTGTAAGCACTAATGATGGTGATTTTTCCGCTGTACGTAAAAATCTTCAAAAGAAAGGGGGGAGTGTGACGGTAGTAGGCTAACGCACCGCGTCTACCCGCCACAAACCGACCGGACGGGCGGTTGTATCCCTGCGCCCGCGCGCACCCCGCTGCCGCCTGATGACGCGGACTCCGCTCAGCTCAGCGTGACTCACGCACAGCACGCACCGCGCCGCCGCAACCCCGCACCGCTTTCGCCCTGGCCATGGCCTATATAAGGCGGGCCCCGGCTACCAGCGAGACAGAGTTTTCCGTTTAAGCTCTCCGAAAAGAGCTCTCGCGATACCCCTCTCTCTCCCTTACCCCTGGGTTGATTAAGACCGCGTACCAGTATCTGGATCGCTGGACCAACCCATTCCCGTCTTCCTTTCCCCCTTGGGTTGATTAAGACCGCGTACCAGTATCTGGATCGCTGGACCAACCCAAATCCCATCCTCCGCATTCCTGTGGGTTGATTAAGACCGCGTACCAGTATCTGGATCGCCGGACCAACCCCGAAACACCTTGCCGTAACCCTAGGTTTGATTAAGACCGCGTACCAGTATCTGGATCGCTGGACCAACCCTATTCCCGTCTCTCCCGCTTGGTTGATTAAGACCGCGTACCAGTATCTGGATCGCTGGACCAACCAGGTTCCTTTTATTCCCGTCAAACCCGTCCAACCCGCGCCGCACGATCGCTTAACGCGGACCCGTACGCCCGCCATTGAGTCTTGTCGCGCCGCACGTCCCGGCTACACCGTAGCGTTCCCGTAACGCAGTAGAGTCATTTAAAAACCGTTAAACCCTTTCCGTAAGCGCGCTGAACGAGCGCGCATAAACCCCCCTGGAGCAGCTGTCCCGTCCGGTAAGTGTTTCATAATTAAAACACACCACATGGTTAGGTATTTAGGCCTTAACTTCCCTCACGCTCTCCTAGTGGTCCCGATCCAAGCTAGAGTGATAATTTCCCCGTTGTAAAATAGCATTAAGTGTTGTCCAAGAATATACAGCCTTTGTTAGTTTACTTTCCGCTTTTTATTTCGCTCTCCAACGCCCTCGAACATTCTATCCGCTACCCTCAGACAAGTCGCTGGCCTCGAGCACAGCCAGTGGCACACTAAGGGTCAGCAAAATCAAAGCACGTGGTCTTCCCTCGGGGAAACCACGTTACAAAATATTCGACACGTACTTTTTCTTTTTTCTCTTAAACTAAAAATGACAAAGATACACTGGGTTAAAGTTGCTCGTGACGTCACGCCTAAGTACAATATTTACCTCGGAGTGACGGACGTCACTCCGTAACTTTGATGCTCTGTATCTTTGTATTTATTTATGTATTTGATCAGGTAAAAAATGTGTTTCAAATATTTTTTAATAGCCTAAAAGGCGGACTAATTTTTTTTGAATTTTTGAATGTAGTCATTATCTCGCTTGATGGATTTTAGCTTGAGAGGTGTCGTTAGATTCGTATTTACAGTGAGAGTGACACTGGGTACCTACATGAAAATAAATAAAAATGTATTTTTTAAACGCTGTCGGGTTTTTTTAAATTAAAACGTTTAGGTTTAAAATAAAGGTTTTTAATGTGAGTTAATTATGAGTTGGGTTAAATGGTTGGGGAATATTTTAATATATTTTTTTTCCTTAATAATATTATATAGATAGATAGAAATACTAATAAAATACTAATAAGTATATCAATTTAATTTTAATTTAATTTAATTTTTTTGCTTAATAATACCTATATCAAAACAGTAACTACTTATAGAATAGATGACTTATAAATTAGTAACGATAGAAAAATTATGTACTCGTGATAACAACAACTTTTACTATGAGACCAAGTACGAAATCATTCAATTTTCGAACTCCCCATACGAAATGCACCAGCTGATAGTGTTAAATGTATAAGAGAATATTTTTTAAAATAATTTCTGTTAAACTATACTTGCCATCTAATTAATTGAAAAGAAAAAAAAAAGATTTTCAAGAAACTACACTCGTCAATAAATCTTGCAACAAATCTCACAAAGCCATAAGACCGCCGTAATCCATAGCACTTCCTTCCAGTCAACTTGAGGGCGATAAATTTTCCGAAAAGAGAAAAAAAAGAGTTGGTGCCTGTTTGGTAACAAATCACTTAAGGCCTCGTTCACATGGGAGAATAAATAGTAACGCCCTTAAGGCGACACTGGCGGGATATGATTTGTGGACGCGCCCTTAGGGGTTATAGGGTGTGTTTTATTTTGACAACTTTTTTTCTTATTTCTTATAAGTTTATAACATAAAATTTTATGTTATACTAGAGGCTGCCCGCGACTTCGTACGCATTTATCGTCATATCTTTGAAAAATCGTGATATAGTAAAATAATATAATAATAGTCTGTGTTATTCTGATGTGTAAGCTACAATACTGAAGTTTCATTGAAATATGTTTATTAAAATGTTAACTAACATGTTAACAAACATTTAATAAAAAAACTTTTATAACATGCAGTGTGGGTGCACCATAAAAAAAAATACACCATAATGAATTAAGATTGAAAACGCGGAGGAAAGATTTGGGAGCTAAATTCATTCCAAATTCGGAAATTGCCAAACAGTCCCTTGTGTCAAGCTGTTCAACTGTTCTATAGGTTGCCAATTGAATTTAAAACTATTAATAGTATTGACATGTTTGCCGTATGCACCCAGATCGATGGGCCAAGATTTCTACCGACTGGTTGCCGTTCGACGGCCACAGAGGTAGAGGTCGGCCTAAGACACACAGTAAATTACTGTTTATGAAATAAATAAATTGATATTGAAATTGAAATATGCAGGGTGGGAGCACCATATCTATCCCACCCTGTAGATAGTCAAGACGCACATCAATTGACTACCATTACACCCAAACATTATATATTAATATTTATTGTTTAGACAATACCTCTTAGTACCACCACCATTTTACAAATACCGTAACCCCACCCTCACTGTCATATCTCTCAACTTTATACCCTTTTGAATAAGGGTGGTTTTTGGTAAAATTTTTAAGTGTGACGGTAAACGTTAGTTGGTTTTATTAAATCTATGAGATTATTATGTTAGGTATTATTTTATATTTTATGAGTTTAAGTTGTTATTTGTATTTCCTTCGGGAGTGTAAGGTTTCTTGTTTTTGTGTTTTTTTTTGTAATGGTTTTTGAAATTTTTTTCATTTTCTTCAACCATAGACAATCTTACATTCTAAAAGTGATTGATAGAGTCATTCACTCTTTATGGCTTTTAAGTTTTTTTTTAAAGATTTTTCAATATAGAGACTTTTTAAGCGAGCCTAGCGTGAGTTTTAAGTTTCGTCAGATTTTAGAAGTTGTTGTCAGCCCATATACGTCCCCACCGAGGGGCACGAGCCTACTCTCATACAGAGAGTGATTAGGCCGTAATCCACCACGCTGGCCAAGTGCGGGTTGGCGGATTTCACATACACCTTCGAATTTCTCCTCTGGTGTATGCAGGTTTCCTCACGATGTTTTCCTTCACCGTTAGCAAGTGGTAATCGAATAAATTGATTTTAGAAGTGAAAAGCGTTATTTGATTGCCCTTTTCAGTACCTACAGATAAAATTTAACTAACAGATAAACCTATGTCTATTTCATAAAACATGACGTTTAAAGCTACGCTGTATGTAAACTATTTTTGAAAATATACCAGGTAGGGTATACAACCCTTTAAATCCAGACACCCTGTATATTCATTATTTCCCTTTAAAAAAAACAAGAAACTACAATAAAGCCGTTTTCCCACCGAAATGAAAGCGCGTAATAAGCAAAGTACTGTGGTAAACACAAAAATATGTATAAAAACCGTTGACAAAGGGCCTGTCCGTCTGTCTGTCCAGAACAATGGGGTCCCGAGGCGATCCTAGATTAAAAGTCTTGCCGCTATCATGTTTTATACACCCTGTATATTTGGGTGTTATTGCACTCTATGACGAAAATTATAGTGATTATAGTTATACAGGGTGTAACAGAAAGGGGTTATAATGCCGAAACACAGCGATAGTCCTCATGAAACTGAACAATTTTCCCCAAGGAACGTAACTCGAAAAAAAAATTCACCTCCCCATACAAAATATCCGATCAGCTGTCCGTGTAAGTATAAGCGATCGAAACATTTTTTTTCGAGTTACGACCCATGTTACTTGGAGAAAGTTGTTCAGTTTCATGAGGACTATCGCTGTGTTTCGGCATTATACCCCCTTTCTGTTACACCCTGTATACGTATACCTATGTAAAATAAGATATGCAGTTTTACTCTATGAAGAAAATCATGGGACATGAAACTGCGATATTGGTCAATTTTCCCCAAGAAATAATGATTGAAAAATGCTATCGAACATATTTGTATGGAGCCTTGTATAGTAAAAATTTTCGGTATCAATTCATAATAAAAATATTAAAAAATAATATTTTTCTCTATCGATTGACGTTAGTTTCATCAGTGGCCGCCAACATTTTTTCTCCATACTAGTTTGAATAGGGGATGTTGAGTGTAATTGATACCGAAAATTTTTACTATACCAATTAGGTTGGATGCTCTTTAAGGTGACATTATGTATATTTATTTATTGGGTTGTAATAAATAATATGAGAGTAGGTAGGTATTCTCTATGAATGGTCAAAATGTCATAAAATCGAGGTATTTTTTGAAGTTTTCATGTTTATGGTATGTTTCATAATTTTATGTTTTAATGTATTCATGTTTATGCATAAGTATGTTTCATATTTTTCATGTTTTAGTGTATTCATGTTTATGCTTAAGAATGTTTCATATTTTTCATGTTTTAGTATATTCATGTTTATGCATAAGTATTTTTCATATTTTCATGTTTCGTGTATTGATTTCTTGATTTTATTAGGACACGCTGATGCTTTTTGAACGATTTCGAACTAGTTCCCATAATAAAAGTTGTTTGCTATCACGAGTACCTACCTAAATTTTCTATCGTTCACAAATCCACCCAAAATAAGGCACACTGCACAAATAATCACATTCCAAACCCATCAGAAATATAGCTCGACTCACACAGCAACTTAATTCAATAAGCGTCTCAAATAAACATGTCACAGTTTTTTTACCGAGCAGTTCCTTCCAGCCACCCCAGCAATAAGTCTGCCTGGCACCTGCGTTCTAATTAAACAGCGATATTTATGAATCCATCTAAGTATGGTTTGTAATTGAGTTCGAGTTAAATAATTGTGTATTGTCATGTTTAGCTGGGAGGAAAAAGGACGTATGTTTGTTGAGACGAGTATGGGAAACTGACATTATAAATCCTACTAAAGTTATAAGTGTCAATGTTTGTGCCGATGGCTGGATGGAGCATCATCATCATCATCATGTCAGCTTATGGACGTCCACTGCTGGACAAAAGCCTCCCCCAAGGATGGATGGATGTTTGTTAATTTTCACGCAAAAACTACTTCTTCTTTCTCTTCTTTATCAGCCCATATATGTCCCCACAGAGGAGCACGAGCCTACTCTCATACCGAGAGTGATTAGGCCGTAATCCACCACGCTGGCCAAGTGCGGGTTGGCGGATTTCACATACACCTTCGAATCGAGAAAAACTACTGAACAGATTAAAATAAAACTCGACAGTATTTTTTGGGATATTGTGTAAGTATCCCAAGATATGACGATATTATGTCCACGAAATCGCAAACTGTTAGTTAAAATGTAAAACTATAACTACTAAATAGAAATGCATGAAACTCAGCAGACCAGTTACAGAGTATCGTTCCGACGACAAAAGACGCGACAGGTAATATAAAAAATATTAAAAAACACACAAAAATGAGACTTTATTCAAAGTTCAAGCTTGTTTGGGACAATCAACTGAGAGTGAGAGAGACGGGGGCTTTTTTAAGAACCTGTTGGGTACTATAAAAATAATTATGATGTTTTTTTGATGTAAATATTATGTTTTTTGTATGTTTTTCTGTAATCAAAAATAAACAACTATACTAAGTATGAAAATGTTAATTGAAAAAAATATAATTACTAAATATTAAAATGTATCTACTTAAGTGGAAAAAATTATAAATAGATAAAATAAAATTACTACCTACCTACATTATAATTACCTGTGTCGCCTCTTTCCCATCGGGGTAGACAAAGACCACTCGCCCTTCCACTTGCTACGATAAAAACACGTTTCTTTGGATAAAATTAAATACCTACAATCATTTTTTTCTGATGAAACAAAGTAGATTACTAACATATTATAAATACCGAAACTTAAGTAACTAATAAGTAGGTATTAAAAAAAAACTTTTTTCCACATAAACAAATACAAAACTAAGTTATTACAACTACAATATTCCAACAAATAATACCAAAAAAAACAAGCGAAAAGAATCAAAACAATTAATTATAATACTTTTTTACCTCACCAAAAATGCAACTAGCTCCTAGTCTACAACATTATGATGAAACCTGAAAAAAAAAAGACTTTCGGTCCCAGACGATGTTTAGCGGGCCATTGTGAAGTGAAATACTTGTTGATATTACTTTTTAAATGTACACCCTGTATATGTACCTTGATGTTACTTTTTAAATGTACACCCTGTATACATACCTTGATGTTACTTTTTAAATGTACACCCTGTATATGTACCTTGATGTCTCTAAGTCTAGGTTTTTAGTACTCGTTTTTGAAGCCTTTTTTTTTTTGGTTTTTTGATTTTGTACTGACTAGAGTAGGTACGACTAATGACTATTAAGACGAATGACTAGAGACTGCCCGCGACTTCGTATGCGTTTATAGTCATTTCTTGTCGAAAGTGATATACCCTCGGAGATATACATAGAACTTTGAAAATGTTCACATGTAACAATTTTCAAAGTTATAGTTTAGTTATAGTTTAATAGTTATAATTTATAGTTATTGTTTTTAATAAAGTTATAGTTTAGTTTGAATGTTCACATGTAACAATTTTCAAAGAGATATCTCCTTCGTTCTCGGGTTCTCGGGTATCCGAAAGTATATCACTTTCGACATTTGTCCAAAATACTATCGTTTTATAATATTTTTCTCTATCGATTGACGTTAGTTTCATCAGTGGCCGCCAACTTTTTTTTTCCATACTAGCTCGAATAAGGGATGTGTAGTGTAATTGATACCGAAAATTTTACTATACCAGGCTCCATACAAATATGTTCGATGCCATTTCAAAATCCTATAGATGATATTATTTAAAGTTAATTAAATATAATATTTAACGTGAAAGTAATATAGAAACTTTAGCCAATTTAATATTTGAACCCGAAACTTTAAGAATCAAAACTTTGAAAACAAAACAAATAAAACAATCATATAAGTGAAAGGTTGTTAAGGAGAAGCTTTTGGTAGCCCAGTTGGTAGAACGCTTGCCTCGTCGCGGGTTCGAAACCTGGCGCGGTACCTCTGAGTTTATTTCTCATGTACGGATCTATTTATTCGATTACCACTTGCTAACGGTGAAGGAAAACATCGTGAGGAAACCTGCATATACCAAAGAAGAAATTCGAAGGTGTATGTGAAATCCGCCAATCCGCACTTGGCCAGCGTGGTGGATTACGGCCTAATCACTCTCTGTATGAGAGTAGGCTCGTGCCCCTCGGTGGGGACATACCTATATGGGCTGATAACGAACGAAGGAGAAGCTTTATTTTAAAATTTAAGAAAAACTTTAACCCCCTTATTACAAAACAAGGTTTAAAGATAGTCTGACGTTAGTTCGTTTAGTTTGTCCATAGCCGAAACGTCAAAAGAAACGAACTAACGTCAGACTATCTTTAAACCTCGTATTGCAATAACGGGGTAAGAAACGGAATTTCCGTTACTTCGTATTTTATCGTCATATCTTAGAAAACTTATACAAAATTTTAAAATGATATATTTTATATTATGATTATTAAAATAATTTTATATTATGATTATTAAAATAATGATATATTAAAATAAAAAAAAAAAAATAAAAAAAAAATGGCGCTAAGCCAAACATCACCTCCGTCTTTAAATTAATTTTAAAATATTAAAACAATGTATTTTCTACTATTTAACTAGTGTCCAATGTTAAATGTGTCCTCCCTTCAAAAGTGAAACTGTTATTCGGCGGGTATCTTCAAGGAATTTCAAGCCATACTTATTTCAACTGCAAGTTATCCAGAAGCTGTTTAAGATCTTCACTTTACCGAAAACAATGTTTGTAAATAGCCTGATGTTCCTTGCTAATCACTATTCAGCTTAGTGGTGTTGGAATAACACGTAAACTCAGTGTTTTTGGATTTTTGGTTAACTTTTTCATAACGACAAAGTTTTGAATATTGTCACTTTTTGTGTGCTGCCGTCTGGTGTTGGCTTGGGGTAAACAGTGCCGTTAGCGTTTGGCGTTGCAGAGCTTAAGCAAGATAACAGGACATTCAGTTAAGCATGGTGTTGTGTTTCCCTTTATGCTATTAACTCGCTTTTCACTAACGCTTCTAATTACCTAACTGTTGTTGCTGCAGACTGTTCTTAAAACTGTTACTGTTATCATGTGTTGTTATCAACGAACATCTTCAAGTCCCGGAATCTTCAAGTCCCGGAACAAACCCATCTAGCGGATATCGCCAGTACTAAAACAACAACACGTCGAAGCCATCAATCAACCACTACTTTCTTTACGCCAATAGATGGCGTTTAAGGACAGGTTTATAAGGCTTAACCACATTGCGTTTTTTTTTTTTTTTTTTTATTTTGTTTGTTTTATAAATTCATTTATATTTATGAATCCTATTAGTATAGGGTAATAATAAAATAAAATATTTACGTTTATTTTGTCTGTTAATTCGTTTATTAATACTACATAGGTATTATTAATGTACACTGCTACGTGATTCCGTTGTGTTTTTATTTTTTTATTTGAAAAAAAAAAAAGGAAACATTTGTTTATTGTAGATATTTATTATTATTGTTATTTTTTTATTTTTATTTTATTTTTTCTCTATTTTTACATTTAAATTTTGTTTAGTTTCTATAATTTCGGTCTTTGATCCATGTTTTACTTTATATAATTTTAAAAATAATGGACTTCAACTCGGACACTCAACTCATCTGCCCGCACTGTCCCCCGGACTCCATGCGTCGTTTCACCAGACGCGGTTTGACGATTCACATTACCCGCAAACACAGACCAAAGCCAGCGTTGCCGCTGCCTCCCTCAACACAGCAAGCAGAGTTAGGGACGAATCCAGAGCCGGTACCACCTATCAGGCAATCCACAGTAACTACTCCGTCCTCTTCTAGTTTAGATAATCTTGGCACATACAGGTCGAACATACGCGTTTTAAAGCACATACCAAAAGGCGCTAGAAATTTGGCTGCTGGTAAATTACGGGCTCTAATAGAAAAGGCTATGCAGACCAATTCTGTCGAGGATTGGTACAGCTTGCTTTCTTTTGTATATGTTGCGTTTAGGGTTCCCGAGGTTAAAGGTGGTAAGGACTCTTTGACCAGCAGAGTGAAGAAGAACTTAGAACAAAGCGTAATTGGAGATTTCAACAGCGAATACTCAAGAAACTCCACACCTCTATACAAAGCAATCGAGACGAAGGTTCACGATGGTGACCTCAGGGGTGCAGTTAGATTACTTACCTCAGAGAGTACTTTAGCCCCCGCCGACGCCGCCACCTTAGCTAGCTTGCGCGTTAAACATCCGGCCCCCCTAAGACCTATTGTCAGCCCATTAGTTTTGGACTCGCATACTGACCGCCTGAATGTGACACCTGCAGACGTAGCTAATGCTATTAACTCGTTCCATGCTAGTTCGGCAGCGGGATTAGACGGCCTCCGCCCTCAGCACTTAAAAGAGCTTTTAGCGCCCTCTATCGGTGAAAATAGCACATTGTTACTAGAGTCATTAACCAGGCTCTGCTGTTTTCTCCTTGAGGGCAAGCTATGTGATGAAGTTTGCCCTTTTTTATATGGCGCTTCCCTCTGTGCGCTTAATAAAAAAGACGGAGGCATACGGCCAATAGCAGTGGGTAGCGTATTGCGGCGTTTGGTAGCAAAACTGGGTTGCTCTGCGGTGCGTGGACCAATGGCAAGCTTTTTGTGCCCACATCAAGTTGGTTTTGGCACGCCGCGGGGATGCGAGGCTGCCATACATGCGGTTCGAGCATTTTCTATGGATCCACAACACGATGGCGACGTTATTATAAAACTTGACATCAAAAACGCCTTCAACAGTGTTGAGAGAGACGTCATGTTGAGCGAGGTGATTGACAAAATCTCAATACTTAGCCCTTTCTTGGCTCAATGTTACGTCTCTCCTACCTATTTATATTTTAATGGCGAAAGGATAACATCACAGGTCGGCGCTCAGCAAGGCGATCCACTTGGGCCTCTGCTATTCAGTTTAACCATCCACAAACTGATAACCTCACTGGAAGCGCCGCTGAATGTCTGGTACTTAGATGATGGTACAATCGGTGGACCACCGGAGGTCGTTGCCAGGGATCTTGCTAAATTGATTCCTGGACTCATGGAATTGGGCCTAATCGTTAACAGCACTAAGTGTGAACTTTATACGTGTGGAGATGGAGGCAACGAGCACGCAACACGCTTTCAAAATGTTCTTCAAGATATTAAAATTTTGGATCGCCAATCTTTTTCACTACTTGGTACACCCGTGTTTGCTGATGCTGTACCATTGGCCTTAGAAAAGAAAGACGCGTTGCTCACCCGGGCCAGACAACACCTTCAGCAATTACCAGCTCATGTGGCCCTCACACTTTTTCGTAGCTGCTTGTCCGCCCCCAAATTGGTATACATCATGAGAACCTCTCCAACCTGGCTCTTTCCTGACGAGATTTCGCGAGTTGATGAAAATATCAAGATCACTCTAGAAACTATACTAAATGTACACCTGGATGCGACTCAATGGGAGCAGGCTTCATTGCCGATCCGGTTCGGAGGTTTGGGCGTTAGGCGAATGCTGGATACTTGCACATCGGCTTACTTGGCTTCTTCATACGGGGTTCAGGAATTAGTCGCTAATATTCTCAATACACACGGCGACAATTTAGTGATTCCCTACATGAATGAAGCCTCTAGGTCTTGGTCGATGATGGTATCTGCCAGTTCGCTGCCTGAGAATAGGAGTATGCAGCGCCAGTGGGATGAACAGATCTGCAAAACCCAATACGAGCGTTTGATTCAAGCTTCTGTGGGGGCTGACACCGCGCGGTTAATGGCTGCAGCTTGTCCAGAGTCGGGGGCATGGCTACATGCTCTTCCATCACCACACCTGGGTACGGTATTAGACGACATGTCACTAAGAATAGCCGTGGCGCTTCGATTGGGGAGTGACGTCTGTGAGCCCCATATCTGTGTATGCGGCGCGCAGGCAGACAGTAAGGGTTACCACGGATTGAGCTGTAGGAAATCGGCTGGACGTTTCCCACGCCACCACATGTTAAACGAGGTTGTCAGAAGAGCTTTAGTCACCATTGCAGTTCCAAGTACCCTTGAACCCCCTGGTTTAAGCCGTACGGATGGCAAAAGACCAGACGGGCTAACCTTGGTCCCTTGGGGAAGAGGACGATGCGTAGTATGGGACGCCACATGCGTGAGCACTTTTGCGCTGTCCCATCTACCACGAACAACGCGTGTGGCTGGGGCGGCGGCTGAATGGGCCGCTGCTCAAAAACATATTAAATATGCCCCTCTAAAACAAACCTACATATTTGTCCCGTTCGCTGTCGAGGTGAGCGGTGTTTGGTGTGCGGAGGCAAAAAATTTTGTGCGGGAGTTGGGCAGGCGTCTGCGCAATTATGCAGGAGAATGCCGCGCGGAATCGTACTTGGTGCAGCGCATAGCCCTCGCCATACAGCGCGGGAATAGCGCAAGTGTGATGGGCACTTTTGCAGCAGGTACGATTCGGGGCGGGCTCTTTGATTAGATTTAAGTAGTTTGTAGTTAGTTTAAATAATGTAAGTAGTTTTAGTTTTAAGTTAGCTAGCTAAGTATTCATTATGTTTTATTGTTCCCTTTATTGTAAATATTTCTTTTGATATCATAAAATAATCATCCTTTGTTTTTGTCCTTTGGCCTTTGTGTCATTTTGATGCGTAAGCTACCATATCACCAAGTTTTATCGAAATCTGTTTAGTTTGATAATTGCCCTACCTACTTATAATATTATAAATGTTTATGCCGATGGATGAATGTTTCTTACTCTTTCAGGTAAAAACTACTGAACAGATTTTGATGAAATTTGGCAATATTGTAGCTTATTTATCAGAATAACATATAGGCTATATTATTTTGAAATATCATTATTTTTTCCAAGATATGATGATAAATGCGTACGAAGTCGCGGGCAGCCTCTAGTTACAGAAAAAAACTCGCTGTGATATTGCAGCGATAAATAAATTGTCAGGAGCTTTCATGATCTCATATATTGCCTAGAAATCACTTGTGTGAATTAACTCTAGTAAAAACCAAGTGTAAACTTCCCCTTAACCCAAACATTACAATTAAGCCGTCATTACTAACATGTGACGTAGGAGAACATTTAAATAATCCACCCTCTCGCTCGTATTCGTAGGTTTAGAAAGAGACGGCTACACTATGAACACATGTCGTGATTAAGTGTGCGCGCAACCCTTAGGATATATTTTACTTAGTTGGGAAATTGATCTGATAGGTATTTTGTTAATATAGGGGAATAATTTTAATAAATTAAACTTTGTGTAACAGAAAGGGGGTATAATGCCGAAACACAGCGATAGTCCTCATGAAACTGAATAACTTTCCCCAAGGAACATGGTTCGTAACCCAAAAAAAACGAAAATTCGCCTCCCCATACAAAATTACGAAATGTCCAATGAAATATGCTGTACCTTTTGTATAACTTCTCTTTTTTTTCTGTCTCTATGTACTATCATCTTACAATAAACTGTTAAATAAATAAATAAATAATAAAATGTCCGATCAGCTGATCGAGTAAGTAAGGGCGATCCAAAAAAAATTGAATTTTTTTTAGTGGTTTTTGCGTAAAAGTGCAAAAAACATCTTCGCATACGTCAATTGGCACAAACATTGACATTTTATAAGTAGGATTATTAAATTGAGTATTGTAGCGTGTTTGTTTTGTTGTGTGTGTATTCTAAAGCTTGTAATTAAAAAAAATATTATTTATAAATTTGGATTTATACCCAAAAGTCCATTAACCCCAAAAATAGACACAATTTTAAAACACCTAAAAGATTAATTAATTATCTTCTATCTAAAAATAAACAACCTTAAAAGCCTCTAAAAACGTTTTAAAAGCTAAAAAACCATTACCTACAAAATGGCTATTTTGTCCAAGTTTTAACCCTTTACTATAAATTAATGTGGCATTTCGCGTCTCAGGTGGTCGGCGACTGTTTCGCAAATTATTTCGCGATTTATTTTCACCGTTTTGCGAATACATTATGCGTTTCTTAATTGTTTTCGTGTTTTGTAAGATATCTTTGAAACTTGGTTTGATTATTAAGCAGTAGTGGCTAGCCTAGCTGTTTTTAACCAACTGCGCCAGAAGGAGGGTTATGTTTTTCGAGAGTACATTGTATGCTATGCATGTATATTTGTATGTATAATTCTTTGGCACGCCCTGCAGCTTAAACGACTTGAAGGATTTTAGCTTGAGAGGTATCGTTAGATAAGTATTTACAGTGCGACTGACACTGGGTACATCGAAATAAAAAAAAAAGTATTTTGCAAACGTAGTTTTCTTTTAATAAAAAGGTTAGGTTATTGTTAAAATATAGTTTTTGCATGAGTGAAATGACATTTAAAAGAGTACCAAAACAAACACCTCACCTCTTGTTCACCTTTTTTTATCATTAAGTGCGCTTGTGATCAATTGTATTTACTGTTAACTGTTATTTATGTACTGTGCAGTGAATAAATGATTTATCTATCTATCTATCAAAACATTTCCTTCCGCTCTCGCTTTGTAAATGTTTTCCGTTAAACTCCATTCACTCATGTTAGGAGGGGAATGCCAAGACGAACGTATCTCGATCAAATCTGGGACATTTTAAGGAAAGCACTCAGCTGAAAGTGCATGCGTGCAGTGCATACAGTACATGTATGAGGCGACTGATGAATTTGGAAGCTAAAGAAGTGTGTTTGGATCGTAGCAAGTGATGCGAAGTAGACTCTGCCTACCCCGATGGAAGAGAGGCGTGACAGATATGTATGTAAAAAAATTCTATTAAATCTCTGTATTATTTTCAGAATAAATTACAAAAGAGCAATGTTCGTGCTGAGAGCGACCTGTCAAGTTTACTTGAGCCTATCAGAGGTGATCCACACATCAGTCCGCGGTTGCTCAGTAAGTATTTAAACGTTTTATTTATTAAACAGTTTATTGTAAGATGATAGTACATTGAGACAGAAAAAAAAGAGAAGTTATACAAAAGGTACAGCATATTTCTAAAAGAAATTTCTTCCTGCAGACCCCACAAAGAGAGAAGTGATAGCATGAAGGCAGGATAGTCACTACAATAAACAATAAATATATAAGTATAAACCTACACATATATATTCGATAAATACACATACATAAATATTATAATTTATATAAATATATATATTGTATTCTCTATGATAAGGAAAGATAGTGCTCTTTAACTTTCCGTTTGAAAATGTGGAGAGGTTGTTTTATTATACAGGTTGACTTTTAATTAGTGAACGATAAAAAAGGATATGCATGACCCAAACAACTTTTACAATGAGACTAAGTTCGAAATCATTCAAAAATTTTCGAACTTCTCATACAAAATGCAATAGCTTATCGTCATTATATTTTAAGAGATTAACTCTTGTCGGTGGAGTCTACGCCACTCTGCTCTATTCTCTGCCGTCCGTTTGAGTACCTGATACGACAGAATTTCTATTCTTTCATTTGTTTGATCTATGTAAGTCCGCTGTGATTTCTCTTTCTTCCATAACAGGTGCTAATTATGCAAAATTACGATTTCAAGACTTAGGTGTTCGATTTTAGGAACTAATGGAATTTTGTGTCAGCTTGTGGATGTCCACTGCTGGCCAATAGCCTCCAAAGGATCTCTACTACGACCGGTCATGCGCTGCCTGCAACAAGCGGCTTCCCGCGACTTTCACCAGATCGTCGGTCCACCAATGAATTATTACTCAAAAATGTATTTGTTTCAGAATTCTACAGAAAACTTATGGAAGCAGACGCTCAAATTAAACATTTGAAACAAGGTATCAACGAGAAACAATCATTACATGAATATACCGACGACAACAACTTATTCCGACTCAAACGATCTTTATTCCACTCGAAGAAAACAAAAGACAAATCGAAGAAAGTCAAAGAGGATCCGTTCCCGATAAAAATTTACGATGAAAAAGATGAAGAAGAAACATTAAAAAGCAAAGATTACATCAACAAAGGAATAAACGATCTGAAAGAGAAAAAAATAAATAAAGATAAAAACGAGCAGATTATAGTTAAAGCGAAAGCAAAGAAAGTTAAGAGAGGAAGACGGCATTTTAATGATAGTGACGACATTTTATATGAGAAGAAGCGAATTGTCGTTCAGTACCTGAATGAAAAACCCAAGTTTCCTAAATGCACACATTGCCCTCAAGACTCCAAATCTCATGAACATAAAATGAAGCATCCTTTTTACAAAAACAGTCAGAAACTTGAAGAGTTGCTGGATCAGTTTCTGGATAAGAATTTAAATGATGTTATGCCTGATGAGTTTGGGTTTAAGACTATGTTGGGTAAGGCACAAGTAACAATTTTGATTGTTTTAAACATACGTGATCACTCAGTTGTATAGCCCGACTAAATACGAAGTCATGGCGGTGGTATGAATAAAAAAATGATGATGTTAAAAGTTTATTTAAAAAGTTGGGTTATATAGTTGAAGGGTTATGTAAGTGATATTGAATTAGATGAATCGCCAGATTTGATTTTGATCTTGAAATTGAGTGTTATTTCGAGCCTTTTTAGTTTGCAAATGATCTGATATAGGCTAGGTAGTAAGTGTATTTTCTCGGTTAGATAAAACATTGTAAAATTCATTAAAAATATGTCATTGATATGTCTAAAGAAGTAACTAATTATGCTGATAAAAATACCTGAACTATAATTGTTAAAATAAAAACAGTTAAAATAACATAAAAAATAATTTTCAGAAAAACCAAAAAAATTCAAATGCCAACATCGCGAAACAACGTCAACGACAAAGAAACAATCAACGACAAAATCAAAAATAGAATTAACATCAGAAACTACAACGTTGGCAACGACGTCAACGCAAAAATCAACGACGAATCAGAATTCATTCTCTCTAAAAGCAATGACTACAGATTTTTATGATAAATTCTTGAAGCCTAATTTGAGGAAGATAATGAAGTCACCTATACCGAAGAGAGAAGATGTACCTCAGAAGAAAATTGTAGTTTCAAATGATGGGACTATAGAATTTATTACGGAAACTGAACCTAGTTACGATATTGTGCTTAGCGTTTCGACTATTATGTAAGTTTTAGGGCCCATATCAACACTTACAGATTTTATCTGATAGACATTTTATACCTGTCACAACCTATGTCTATTTCATAAAACATAACGTTTTAGACAGTGAAAGGTATAAAATATCTGTCAGATAAATATCTGTAAGTGATGTAATAGGCCCTTATAGTACTTAAAATCTTACATGATTAGAATGACACATGCCAATCCTCGTCGAATAGTGATGGGATGAAAATGTTAAATCGTGGTGTAAGCGAAATTTTGCTTGTAAAAAGGTCTTATTACTAGAAATATTTTAAAAATAACTAGTAATTACCAAATAGCCTAATTAAGTACGTAATTAATTTTCCATTTCGCGCTCGGTTAAATATTCGCAGGTACTAAAAAACCAAATAGTAGTGACACCGTGCATCATTTTTTAAAAATTCATGAATCCACTATAAAAGCTCCTAAAACCTACCAAAACTACTAAACGCAAAAAAAATACTTATAATTACTATTTTCATAGACCTTAAAATATCGACTATTATCGACTTAAATAACTCGATTGGTCACATCCTTAATTTTTTTTCATGATGATATAACCTTCTTAGAACGCAAAAATATTTAATCTCATTTTATTGAATAAGTATTATGTGTGTTATTTAATATTAAGTTTTATGTATCTTTACGTTTTATGTCGAAAACATTAATTTTTTTGTATATGGGTGAATCTTCAGAATCGAAAATTTTGATGTCCGGGGGCTTAAATCCTACGTTTCAAATTATAAAGTCAATAAAATATGTTTTAAACTATAGATTAAGGTGTTATCTACTTGGGAAAATAAAAATAATACATGAATTCAAATCGAAAGGTATTTAAAAAATAGTTCAAAGCCCTAAAAATTGATTCCACTGACGTGTCCGCTCTCCCGATTTATTCAGAAAACCTTAAAAATCTTTTTATCATATATACTTAAAGATTCATACATGTTTTTATTTTATTATAGAATAGTTAATTATTACGCATCATAATAAATTTTACACGTATTTTACAATTAACTGAATTTCTCGAGTCATTTTAATTTTGTCCGGCACTAAAGTGTGATTACCTTGGCACGTCACTAAATCGCGCATACGACCCTAGTCGAGCCATTTGGATAGGCGCTGCCTATTTTCACGCGAACTGTGAGATGCATTTTATGTATCGAGGGGGTAGATTATGCTTGAAGTTGTACCATTCACGAAATACAAAGATAAGTATCTGATTCCCCTGGCTTTGTTCTGTACGATCATTGATTACTATGTTCATGTTTTCTTATTAATTTTGTACTACAAGACTAGCTTGATATAGCTATGAATAAGCGCATGGGTGCCCATTATCTAGCCTGGAAACATCATTACGCTAGTTAAATCCAATTTATGTAAAACGACAAAAAACCGATATTTCTTGCTTCCACTGGCTTGATTCCACTGGTTTAATGACCAGACCATACTAATAAAATCATACAGTTTGCTTAAATAACGGTTTATATTGATTTCTAAAAATAGCGTTATGTGTAATAATGTTTGATATTATTAAAAAAACAGTTTTCCACATTAAGGGAGGACGTTTCAAAGCTCGGTCACCTATTTAAAGATTTTGAATTAGCAACTTCACAGCAACTTATATTAATACCCAATAACCTTTTAAAGCCTAAATTCGAAGGTACGTTAACTGTTTTTAATTTTATTTAACAAAATTGAAACTTTTTTATACTTTATATTGCATTATTATTGATTCCCCTGGGCGTAAATTTTTAACATCAAATATCTTTGGATCCATACATAAGAAATGAGTGCCTATTCAAAATATTTGTTTATTGACCTCTCTAATTTGTAATTTTATTCCCAATTTAAAAATAAAATAATATTTAAATTTTACCAGTGGAATCAACTAAAGAATCCCAAATCGAAGAAACACCCATATATAAATACATTTCATAATTTTAAAATGGTTTTAGTTGTAAAAATGATTATGACTTTTGCTGATGCAAATTACGACACTTATGGGCCGCTAGTATAAAGTTACTTCGCTACTTTTAGTGACACCTGCCATTCTAATCATGTAAGATTTACACAACTATAATGACCTATTTATTCTATTATCATCAATATACAAGCTATGCTCTTCTATTCCGTTCTGTCTTCTTTTTTCCTCTTGGCTTCTTTAAATGATATGACATACTTACTAATGTCGCTTACTCTGCTTACAGGGTGACTTTAAATTAGTGAACGATAGAAAAGGATATGCATGTACTCGTGATAACAAACAACTTTTACTATGGGACCAACGTCGAAATCGTTCATAAATTTTTGTACTCCCCATACAAAATGGACCAGCTGATAGTACGGGGGAACAATTTTTTTTTGTGCTTTCGAACTTGGTTCCATAGTAAAAGTTGTTTGTTATCACGAGTACATGCATATCGTTTTCTATCGTTCACTAATTTAAAGTCACTCTGTATATAATATGATCTACGACGCTTTCCTCGGTTACTTATTTTCATACCAACTTGCTTAATCAAATTAAGAAGTAGGCTATTACAGTACAGTCACTTGTAAATCGGTCTTTACAACGTTATCCAAAAATAGTTCCTA
The DNA here is from genome assembly GCA_947563765.1 of Anarsia innoxiella. Classification (NCBI taxonomy): domain Eukaryota; kingdom Metazoa; phylum Arthropoda; class Insecta; order Lepidoptera; family Gelechiidae; genus Anarsia; species Anarsia innoxiella. The sequence goes on from OX387417.1 coordinate 1,694,806, forward strand.
CTGCTTTGAAGTAAAATTCTCCTATGTAAAGCGTGATTCTTACTCAGTTTATAATAATATTGTATCCAGAAACAAACAACTAGACGAAGATAAAAATGACTATGACAGAGAAAATGCCCCGAAGATGCTATCTCGGAGACTGCTGCAAGCTGATGATGAAGAGCAAGAGGAGCTGGTCGGCTACGAGGACTTCAAGGAGGTGCTGTCTGATGAGATAACTGCTCATGATGAGATGGATCGGCAGGTTGACAGAAAAAGGAGACAGGTATATTAGTCTGATGCCAGTTTTCATCAACTAAAGTTCTATCTACACACATCAGGGCCGTGCCCGTGTGTGAACGAATCCATAGAAAATGTATGCTATGATATTTTATTTCACTCCTAACAGGCCACGGCCGGGACACGTCCCAGATACGGCCCTAATGTGTGTGGATAGACCTTAACTCGTTATGTAAGGGACCCTAGATCTGGCATCACTGTAGGGATGCTTAGATAGTTTGGGCATGTAGAAAGAATGAGCGAAAGGAGATCAACAAAAGATATATACAAGGCAAGAGTGGATGGAAATGTTGGGAGGGGAAGGCCAAGATAAACGTACCTCGATCAAATAGGGGACTTGCTCAAGAAAGGCCAAGTCAAGAGAACCCTAAACCGACGGGCATGTATAAGGCGACTGATGAGTGTGGATGAAGCGAAAGAGGTGTGTTTGGATCGTAGCAAGTGCAAGGAAGTGGTCTCTGCCTACCCCAATGGGAGAGAGGCGTGACGAATATGTATGTATGTATGTGTAAGGGACCCTTAGCCATATAAGTTACTTTACGTCAGTTGTACTACTAGGGGTCGTTACGGGTTCATTTACGTGTCTTATTTATCTAATGGTTTATTGCAAGAAGATATTATACAGAGACAAAAACATAGAGAAGATATACAAAAGGTACAGCATATTTGTAAAAGAAACATGGTAGTAGTTAATAGTTCTTATTTAAACAGTGTCCAGAGGAACCGAAACTAACAGAACGTCCGACAGTAAAGTCCAATCCACCGGGGGTTTATAACCAAAATTGGAAAGGTCCAGTACCATTATACCCTGATGAAATATCCTCAATGATGAAGCAGAAAGAGGAAGCCAAAGCAGAAGCGAAGGCAGAGGCTCAGAGACAGAACGCCAACAAAAATGCTCAGTATATTGATCCATCTAAACATGTGAAATATCATCAGGAGGGTCTTAATGATGTGGACTATGTCGAGGATTATTTGAGTGATAAATATGAGAGGTATGGGTTTGTAGTTTTTAAAATTGGCTTTTCATGGCCATCTTGTAAAAAAAGGCATCGCGGTAGACCACGTAAAAGGTGGCGAAATGAACTGGACACTTTTATGGATGTCTCGGGACAGAAAATCGTGGAGTGGAAGGAGAGAGGCTTCTGCTCAGCATTGGGACATAGATGGCTAGATAAGAATATTATAAATGTCTAAGTTCGTACCAATATGGATGGATGAATGTTAGGGTGTTTGTTATTCTTTCACGCAAAAACTACTGGCGAGAATTCAATGAAAATGAACAAACTTAATATTATTGTAGCCTTTGTATCAAAATAACACATAGGTGTGGCTTAGCACAGTATGCGTGCTCCTCGCTTGTGCAGTATTGGTGTGAAATTGTTGACTAAAATCCTAGAAAATAAACCAAATATTGAAAAATGAGTCACTAGTTATGTCACTAGAGATTGTTTCACAGAATACTTCCTATACCGCCATGTTGGCAGCATTGAAAATGATACTGCCACATTAACCTCATTGTGTTTCGCAGTACAAATTTTCATTGCTGCCAACATGGCGATAAAGGAATTATTCGATGGAACGAACTAAGTAAGCTTTTTACGTATTTAAGGTTGGCCAAAATGGCGCAAGCATACAGTGACTACGGAGTACTAGCTGATAAAAAGGATGTGTTGAAAAGCGAGAAGAGTCAAGATAAAGGTAGCAAAGAGTCTGTGTCGGCGGCCAGTGTACGAGTGAAGAAGGGTTAGATATATTTATTAATCTTTCACATCCTAGAAAAAAAAAACAATAGAAAATCTATTATGTCTGGGTTTATAATGGGTCAGTGGGATGTGAGAGGTTAATACATGTCTAGGTAAAATTGATGGAAAACGTGCTCGGGGCAGGGCACCAATGAGATTAACTGATGCAGTTAAAAAAGCTGCAGGTAGCAGCGTGCACCATGCACCACATGACTTACAACTGCACACACTGCGGTCAGATTACATATGGTAGCGATCGTCAGCATTGAGGGGACGATGATGAAGAAGAAGATAATATGACACATGACATAACAAATGACATGATAGGCGAATTTGTTTATTTTGTTTTTTTAAATACTTAGCTTAAGCGGTCTTGGTGAATTGATTGAATGGATGTTTCTAGTGTACTGGAAAGTTTTGAAGAGATTTGTATGTAAAGGGTGTAGATATTAAAATGGTGATTTGAATTTACAGGATCCGATAAAAAAGCGGAAGAAGAAGGGCTTGCGTTTCAAGTAAAAACAGACAATGAAGAACAAAAATCCGACGAGGACCCTGCAAATATATGGAAGATATTGACTAAACATCTCCGGTTTGGCACCGATTCAAACCAAAAGGAATATGAAGCTACTACTTTGATACCAGTTAGACCCGGTCTTGGAGTTAAGTATACTCCATCTTCAAAAGCCCTCAATCATTTTGCAGGGAAAAAGAAAGGTAAAATGTCCATTTTAAAACCAGACGAACTTCTAATCGATTTTGTAATGCCTAATAAAGTTGGACGCTCTTTGAAATCTGTATCAGAGGCCGATGAAAATGAAGTACCTACGCCTCCTGTTGCTAAAAAAAGATTACCTATGGATTATTTAAATAAATCTGAAGCTGTAGACGAAGATAAAAAATTATCCAAAGATCCAATAATAAAAATCGAAAATAAAAATTCTGGAAACGTAAAAAGAACAGTAACGGAAGATCTAGAACAGCTGCTAACGCAATTGAGAGAGACCACAGAAACAACTAAAATCGTAGAATTCGAATCGTTTCCTTTAATAACTTCCCCGAGTGCAGTAAAAAACTCACCACATTTTAATAATAAAGTCGAAAAATCATTGGAACATGTAACAGAAGTTATAAATGCCATGAAAAAATCTGAGTTTCCAAATAATGAATTCGATCCTGGTGCATTTTTTGGTTTGATTTCCAGTTGGTTTAATACTCTAGCTTCAGTTTCTTTAGATCCAGTTGCTAGCAATCAGTCTGTTGATGCTGGGTAAGTTTTACTTATTTTTTTTGCATAATTCAGTTGAAAAGATAGCGTTTACTCCACCGACAAGAGCCTGGCTCTTAAATATATTAATGAATGAATCTGGTTGAATCCACATTGGATCGTTAGTGTAGTAGATAATGGCTTATTAGACACAGCCAAGGAGGAGGCTTTTGCCCAGCTAGTGGAATCTTTCGTGATAGACTATTATTTATTATAATTATTATTATGTTGGTACACTTTTGAAGGCCTCTGGTCCAAAGGGATCCTTATGTCAGCCGAAAGCCGAAGCCAGCATGTAGAAGCCCATTATAGTACCGTTTATTTATAATAATACCTACAGTTAAACAACCTTATCAGCCCTTTTAACGTCCCCACTACAGACACACGAGCCTACTCTCTTACGAAATTGATTAGGTCGTAATTCACCACAATGCGGGTTGGCGGCAGTTGAATAAAGCTTCTGAAATATAAAAATTAATATCAGTCATCACACAAAATTCTAAGTGCCCATTTCATAATCTACAGATAAAATTAAACTGACAGAAAACCCTTTATCTATTTCTTAAAACATGACGTTTTAGATAGAGACAGGTATAAAATATCTGTCAAATATATCTTATCTATAAATGATAAAACGGGGGCTAAACCCAAGATATTTTTTTAGAAACTCACTCGAAGCAGAAAAACCTGATACAGAAACAAGTAACACAGAAGTGAATGCAACTAAAGAGATATTATATCCAATGTATGACAGTGATATGATTGAAAACATCGGTCATAGATCCAGGGTTCTTATGTCGGTGGATGAAGATAATGCTGATCATAAGAGTGTTGCTGAGAAACAAGAGACTGTGCTGGAGAAAAGTACCGATACTTTGGAAACTACAGGTTGGAATAATATTCTTTCGTTGTCTATTAAAATAGAAGTGCAGTGGGCGGGGCACATTGCTCGTAGAACCGATGGTCGATGGGGCAGAAAGGTTCTCGAGTGGCGACCACGCACCGGACGACGCAGTGTGGGAAAGCCTCCAACAAGGTGGACTGACGACTTGGTTAAAGTCGCTGGAAACCGTTGGATGTGGGCAGCGCAAGACCGGTCGTTATGGAGATCCTTGGGGTAGGCTTTTGTCCAGCAGTGGACGTCCATAAGCTGACATGATGATGATGATTGTTTGAACACTACCTACACTGTATACAAGTTACTGATTGGAATTGTCTGTTTTATATTCGGTGGTATATTTGGATTTATAAATGTTACGCCTCTTTCCCATTGAGAAAGACTGAGTCTACTAATATGGTATATTTATGATAACAATTTCAAAAGTATAGGTATTATCTATGCAGTGCTGCTATGAGCCAGGATTGCCGAAAGCTAGAACTACTGAGGTCTTTGCTTAGCAGTGAGACATGACAAGCTATTTGTATCTGAACCATCTGTTAAACCTAGGGAGAGCCTGTCCTAAAATAATTGCAATATTTTAAAAGTTTAGCATACCTATATCTTGACTATCTTATGTTCTTTAACTGGTGAAAATCCAGTATTATAGATTTAAATAATAAAAAAACAGGTTGTATTTAGATTGATATCGAATTTGTGGAATCTAAGAGATTATGAGCATAAAAAGGTAGAAGGTTATGACAGACCCAAGCTCGCTAATTAAAAAACATAATTTGCAATGAAATACGTTTTAAACAAAATAATATAATTCTTTTAGAACCAACATCAACATTAGCAACGCTAAACCGCACAGAGAAAATAAACGAAACAAAAAACCAGAGGAACATCCAAACAAACGAGTCAGAGAAAGACGACAAGCTCGAAAACAAGACCGTAGTCAAACGGAACGCTGAAGAAGAGTCCAAATTAGTATTCTGGAATGATATTTACGATGATGAATATGGTATACAAGTTGATCCTCTTGATGAAACTATGAAAGATAAATCTAACAGTGATATTGTTAAGAAATCTGCTGTTTGGATTCAGAATAAGGTGAAAAAGATGTCGGACAGTATAAAGAGGAAGTCGAAAGATAGTTTTAATATGATTCATAATTTTCATGACGATGAGGACCTGTGAGTATATTTTCAAAATTTGTTTTTTTGGATATTTTTGTACGTTTATGTAGGTACTAGAGGCTACCCGCGACTTCGTTCGCATTTATCGTCCTTGCAAAGAGAATCATGATATTGATAAATAATAAAGCCTATGTGTTATTCTGATGTGCAAGCTACAATATTGCCAAGTTTAATAAAAATCTGTTCAGTAGTTTTTGCGTGAAAGAGTAACAAACATCCATCCATCGGCATAAACATTGACATTTATAATGTAAGTAAGATGTGACAAAAATCATGACCACGTGCTTGATTCAAGCGACTGATGAATGTGGATGAAGCGAAAAGAATGTGAATTGTAGCAAGTGGAGCAAAATTGCCTAATTTGTCAAGGAATTTACATTCTTGCTTTTTTATATGAGAATATATATCTTGTGGATTATTTAACATTTTCATAACAATTTTCTTTAGCGACTCTTCTTTGATACTAACAAAAACACTTTTGTTCAAAGACCCATGTTGCCTTCGAACGAAGAATTCAATAAAGCATTGCACAAAATTTCGAAAAGACATAACGAAAATGATAGCGACAGTGTAAGTGTATATTTTCATTCTAATTTGAACAGGAAGACATGTCTGTTTTGTTGTCAGTAATCAAAGAGATTTTAGTTTTCCTTGTGTATACGTTTATTATTAGTTAAGTCACTATTATATTTCCTGATATCATAATCACTTCCACATTCACAGATCATAATACTTACACAACAAACATACACAAACAAAGACATACATTTATTATGAGATCACAGAGTCATCAGCCAAGTAAAAAAAAATGAACGCTGGCTACACCACGGTTATCCCGTTTCACCCCTTATAGATAAAATTTAACTGACAGATAAACCTATCTCTATTTCATCAAAATGACGTTTTAGAAAATGACTTGAGGTATAAAATATCTAAGTGATTATAAATTAAGTGATAAGTGATTATAAGTGATTTTAAACGGATTTTAAATAAGCCAAATGTTTTTCCATAGCCTCTAGATAAAAAAGCAGGTATCGCAATGTTGACTGCACACATGCAAGAGGTGTGCAAGAGAGCGTCACATGCAGTTCAGCAAACTAGGAATAAAAGTCGTGAGTATATTTTGGATGCATTTTAATGGCCGACCCTAATGGATGGCCGTGTTGGGAGGTCAAGTTGGGGAGGAGGCCTTTGACCAGCAGTATGATCTTAATGGCTAAATAAAAATAGTATAGGTAATTTGTAAATATAAAGACTTCCCAAGTAAATTGGGATAAGGTCTAGGAAGAAGAAGACATCTGCCTGTTCATAAGAGGCGACTCATGGATGTGGATGAAGTGGAGGAAGTGTGTTTAGATCGTAGCAAGTGGAGGGAAGTGGTCTCTGCATATCTCCATGGGAAATAGGTGTGATAAATACATATCTGACATGCCTACTACCATATAGTAATGGGATATTGACCATAATTGCGATCCCCTCAGAAAACAAGGATCCGGAGTCAGAAGTGGCTTCAGGTCTGATGCAGCAGCTGGTGAAGCTCATGTCAGAGCTGATCGACTACGAGGTTCATCAGAAGACTTGCATCAGTTAGTATTTAGTGTATTTATTTATAACGGCTGATATGGTCATGAATTATATCAATGAAACAGAAAGAATGGAATATTTATTACTGATAAAAGCATATTTAAGTATCTTCTTTTAACCATTTTCGGGATAAGCTGTTAAGCAGTACATAAAGAATATTCGGGTTATTCCGAATGCTAATTTTCGAGGGGTAATTTGATAATAGTCTTCAATATGAGCGTTTCGGAATTACTCCTCGAAAAATAGCATTCAAAACACATTCAAATGTCCTTTATAGTTAGTTTTGCTTCTTCACTAGAACTGCCGCGAGATTTGAGAGACTTCTTGGACTGGCTGACGAGACCACCGGGACCACCACCTTCCAAGACCCAGAACCTTAACGTTCGGAATCTCAAGGTCAATGTGCCTGATGAAAGTAAGTCTTAAGAAATTTTAAATGGTTTAACCCTTAATCAGGCATAGTACGATTTATCGACCACCTAGGTAATTGGAGTTTTATAGTGATTTTTGTTTTTTTTTTAATTGATTAAACCTTTATTTGATTACCAATATTTGTATCTTTCGTATGAAGCTAAACATTTTTAACTAAACATTTCATTTTAGGAAAAATCATTATTTAAAGAAAGTGGTCATTATATGCCCTATGCCCGTCTGGCAGTGGTATGACATGGACACTGTTTCTATTATACATAATAAAATACACATAATTAATAAATTTTGAAATTAAAATATAATTGTATTTTTTTTTTATAAAAATAGCATTCTACGTTTTTAATCATTAATAACTATATTTTTCCAGAGAAAAGCAAATCTAATTATAAAATATGCAACGATATACGTTCAGTGACATATACAATGACACATTGACTTTGATATTACAAATCATTATAATAAACAATATTCATTGCCTGTTATCAGTAAAGAGATCAAAGTTCAAACTATGCAGTTCCTAATTATAAATATGGATAATGGAAATAAATTATGAAACGTCAGAAAGCTCCTCAACAGGCATTGTGCATAATACGACCACTTTTTTTTTACCTTATTTTATTATTTATTAGAAACAGATCTTAGGTATACATTGTACATGTAAAAATTAAGACCCCACCATATTTAAAAATATGTTTTAATGCCAGTGCACACGGGGCCTGTTTAAGGGTTAATGAAATACATATGTTTTTGTGTAGAAAATGACGTAGTATGACTCTCTCGGAACGCGTTCAAACCAAACTGACTGTAAGCCGCCGAACGTGAGCGAGCGTTACGCAGTTTAATGTATTTCCATACATATTCACCTTATTCGTTTAACTGACCTTTGACCGACTATACGTCATTACGCTATGCGCAGACGCTGACATTTGGCGGCGGCTACTAGGTAGCTGTAAGCTATAAGCGTATTGTCAGCATAGTGTGAACAAAAAATGCCGTTCACGTTGACACTGGGGCCCACAGTAAGCCTGCTCACATACGGCGGCTTACAGTCAGTTTGATGTGAAAACGTGTTTAAAGTTTGTAAGTTAGCTATTTCCAGCTACTCATTTTCGCATATAGTACATGTATTTTGTTCTGCTTTTTGATATAAAATACAGACTTATGAAAAATGAGCAGATTGTCTCACCCCCACTTTAAATTAACCCTTTATCTTCAAGCTCATTGCTATCCTCAGATGAACCATCAATAATCCCAACAACCTCACCGAGTGAGAAGGAGGACGTGAAACTGGACGTGCGGTCGGAGTGTCTTGGCACCCTCATTGCTGTTCAGGACCTGATCCAGGAGTACTCTTTGCTGAGTGAGGATGATAAGGTTAGTTTTGGATGTTTATAAAGTCGTCATGATCATCATGATCAGTCCTCTTAACGTCCCCACTACAGGGGCACGAGCTTTCTCTCATACGAGAGTTATTAGGCCGTAACCCACCACGCTGATCCAATGCTTGGCGGAATACACATACACCTTTGAATATCTTGTCTAGTGTATGCAGGTTTCTTCATGTTTTCCTGTACAGTTAGCGAGTGGTAATCGAATATTTAATCCGTAAATGAGAAATAAATCTCAGAGATCAGGGATCGAAACCGCGTCTCCAAGATTGGAAGCGGGCTTTCTACCAACTAGACTACCGCTCACTAATTATAAATCTGCCAAGCTACTTTTCCATCGGCTGAACAGATACCAATTCTCTCCACTTACTACGATCCAAACACAACTCTTTCGCTTCATCCACATTCATCAGTCTACAAAAATGTTTTTTTTAATTGTCAGAGTAAAATGGGTGGCGTCAGAGAATATTTAGAAGATCAACTGGATTTCTTACATAAACAACTGAATAGTAATGATGAAATTAATGTAAGTTCACAACTTGAAGTTTTAACTTATAGCATTTTTGTAAAAGTTAGGAAACAAGAATTTTTGGAATTCTGTTTTGAAAGGTTTATAAGGAACTACAGTAAAAAGCTAGAAAACAATCCTGAGAAAATCGTCATAAATATAGTCCTACTATTATTCTACTTCCTATTAATGTTATAAATTGTTAATGTTTGTGCCGATGGACGTGAGGATGGTTGTTACTCTTTCACGCAAAAACTACAAAGAGATTTTAATTAAACTTCACAATATGGTTGGTGGCTTAGAAATCAGAATAACACATAGGCTATATTATTTTAAGATATTGTCCCAATTTTCCAAGATACGACAATAAATGCGTACAACATCACGGATAGCCTCTTTTTTTTTTTTTTTTTAGCCTGTGTTGTCCCACTGCTGGACAGCCTCTACGAAATAAATTACTGACATTTTATTTACAGCTAGCAAACATCTACGCAAAAAGCTACATGCCGTACCGATTCAGAAGGGACGTAGATTCAAAACCAGATAATGGTCAGAACAGGTTTAAGTTCGACAGCCTACCAAATAATAGGATAAAAAGAAAACTGGGAAGATTCCTAAAAACTTACGGCAAGAAACACACGAGGACAACCGCGGGTAACTACGAGTCTTTGCAAGTAAGTATCACCCTACTAATATTGTAAATTGTTACTGTTTGTGCCGAAAGATGGATAAATAGAAAAACTACCAAACAGATCTTGACGAAACTTCACCATACGTCAGAATAACACATAGGCTATTTTGTTAGGTTCCAATTTTAGAATATCATGATTTTTTCTCGCTATTATTTTGTAAGAAGTCGTGGGCAGCCATATAAAAATATGTTTTAAGCAAAAAAATAATGCCTATCAAAATTACGAGTATAATAATTTTCATACTAACGGCATTCATTTCTATTTAGTCGGGTAATAAAGATAAGTGATTCTGTCAGGGGTCTCAAAATAATGGTTTTAAACGCATTGTATTATTAAAAACAGGTATCAACAGACTATTACAACAAGAAACGGTCAGATAGCACAGAGCTGGGACAATACAGACAAGAAACAAAGATGGAAAACAAACGAGAAATACCTACTTTTTTTACTGGTGAGCTGAATAATTTAGATACTGTGCCGTGTATACAGTCTAAGGCGCGGTTTATACTGAAATGGAGTGGCGGAGGAAGCGTCTTGTCAAGAAAACTCTTAAAAGTATTAGGATAGAATCGTATTAGCCGTAATTTCGTACGTGCTCCTCGGACCGCGCCAGTCGGCTCGCGCGTTAAACGTCGCTGCCAAGTTCTTTCGCTAGAGATTTCTTTTGCTAGAGATTTCTTTTCCTTTCTCTATTCTAGAGTCTTTTAAATATTGACAATGTTATAATACAATGGGCATGATGAATTAAAACAATTTTTTTAGTCCATCACATAGATTATTTTAAAATATTTAGACACGTATTTTTTCTTTTTTCTCTTAAACTAAAAATGACAAAGATACACTGGGTTAAAGTTGCTCGTGACGTCACTGCTCATTAGGATTTTTACGTAGGAATGACGTCAATACCCCCCACTCCGTAACTTAGATGCTCTGTATCTTTGTATTTATTTGTGTATTTGATCTGGTAAAAAATGTGTTTCAAATGTTTAATAGCCTAAATGACGGACTAATTATTTTTTAAATTTTTGAATGTAGTCATCATCCCTATTTCAATCAAACACATGCCATTCTTTTTTCCAGTAGAAACAACAGAAAAAACAAAAAGGAACCTTAAAGATGTATACTACAAAGCTATAGCGGATGCTAAGAAAATAACAACAATGAAGAATATATTCTCAAATAATAAAGATTTTGATAGCTTTGATAAAGGACAGAATGCGATGACTATGTAGTGACAGAGCTACCAAGCTATCTGTGAACCGGCCGTTAGATTCAAATTCAAATGTTTATTAGTAATTCAGGTTAAACTTGTTCATCGTTATTAAAAACGCGGTTTAAATATAGTTCTAGAACTAACTCAGGAAAAAATGACATACAGTTCTAGAACTAATGTAATTTCCATGGCGTTTTGTCTATGACGTGACATGACTTAAAACTGAATTAGTTCTAAAACTTATTTAAAACTCGTTTTGTAATAAGGGTGATTATGTTCAGGTTTCTGGCATACACTTCGATGTGCTTCGACTTTGCACAAGTATAAAGCTAGGAACAGACAGGTCCCACGGACGCATGCGCACTCGTCACACGCATCGTAGAACAGTGCGTCCCTAGCTTTAATTGATCCTCAGTGTATACTAAAGTAAATGCAGCCAGGAATTATTTCCATCGACAAAAATGGCCGTCGATTTCTATTATCTATGGTAATACATGTACGTCGTACAGCTACGTCTTAAAAAGTATTTCTTAAACAAAACGCAAGGCTTATATTTATTTATTTTTGTATAAACATATTTGTATTAATAGTTTATTAATTTGTATAGGGTTTATGGTGAGAAGCAAATAAATTATGCATAGGTTTTATTGGCTTGTTTTATTTACATATTTTTACCACTTTGCCCATTACTTACATACACACACACACACACATACATACATACATACATACATATATACCTACATATATACATATTTATCACGCCTCTATCCCATTGGGGTAGGTAGAGACTACTTACTTACTTATTTCCATGTCCTTATCTTTTTTTAAAGTAAAATCTCGCAAAAAGTTGAAGTAACTTGTAAAGAGAACTTATTGTAAAACTACTCTTTAAAAAAGTGTAAATTTTTGGAATAGCATTAAAAATTATACCATGCATTTTATTATTGAAATCTGTTGATATATAGGTACTCGTAATTTTACAGTCAATGCACATTACCGAAAACAGTCAAGTGGTTTTGATCAATTGCAAGTTACAGGTAGCTTTTTTTACGTCTGTGTTCTGAACGATTATTTGTTTTGACTGTAACATGTGACACATTATATTTAAGAATTAATTCAAACACTACTTTACTTTAAGTCGTTCAGGCTATCGAGCTTGCCAAAGAATTATACATACATACTCTCGAAAAACATAACCCTCCTTCTGGCCCAAACGGGTAATAAGCCCTTCGCTACTCGGGATTTGAACACTTGAAATCACGTGATTTCATCCCTTAAGTATTAATATACTTGTAACTGAAAGAGCTTACAACAAATTGCTTATAAAATACTAAAGTAGCACTTTCATATTTCCCAGGTTTCTCTTAACAATTGTAATGTAACTACTAAACCGAATACAATGCAATTTTCGTCTTGTGGGATGTTGTAAAACACAGCTCTGTTAGAGCTATTACTTTTTTGGTATAGAGTTGGGGTGTGTTGTTGGAGTGAGCATAAGTTTTTTTTTAATTGTGAAAAGAACAAAGGTTAATAAGAAGGAATACAGTGTAAGTAAGTATGCTAAGACATTTTTTAAACTGCCTAACTGTTCCAAATTATAGTTTTCTGTTGTATAATAAATGTATGGCACGCTTGGCGTTCAAGCAAAAAAAAAACACAAATTGCCAGCGACAGAAGAGACGTGTTAACCAAAATTAAAATAGTTTTACCTTTTTATTAAAAAAAAACCCCGACTGCGTTTGCTTCTCTCAAGCTAAAATCTATAAAGTCGTGGCTTGAGAACGTGTCAAAGAATTATACATTACAAACATCCATACATACATACTCTCGAAAGACATAACCCTTCCTCTGGCGAAGTCGGATAATAAGCCAAAAATTATTGGCTTTCAAAAGGCGATTAGATGGAAAAACAACACTATCAGATGAGATAATGCATAGCGTACGTTGCATACTTGGGACCTGGGGCACAGATTACTTAATAGTTACTACGTAACCTGGGGCCCAAGTATGCTAACTTTATAGCCTAATTTACAATATCCTCAGTTGCAGTGTGTCAATGGCACTTTTTGACAAATTTAGTCGCAATCAGTGTAAGCCTTGTAAGCCCAAGTGTAAGCCATTGTTTAACAAAATACCAAATGTTTCAAAAAATGCCATTGACACTCTGCCGAAACACAACTGAGGCAAATTTTAAATTAGCAGACTTGGGTGATCTGTCTCTAGCTACACTAACTCCTCTTACCTCCCCTTACTCTGCCAAGCTATTAAGTATTACAGTAAATATTTCACAGGCGTACAAACATCCGTATAAACGCTAGAATGTATATTACACTGGTGTGGCTGCAATAAAGTGCACTGGACTTCATTATTTACTTGAATACGTCTGTTCTTATCGATTTTACGTTCTTGTGTTGTAAGAGCTAAGATGACAAGATGGCCGACCATTTTTTTTTGTTTAAAATGGCAACTACCTTTATTCATTCTGTAATAGTCAAGTGAAGTTAAACTATTAGGTGGCCGGCGTGTTGTAAGTGAGCTAAGATGACAAGATGGCCGACCTTTTTTTTAATGGCAACTACTAACTACTATTGTGGGTTCTGCTAATGTCGTTGTAAAGTTGTGAACAAATCAAGGATCTTTTTATGAGCTGATATGACAAAATGGGTGATATATTTCTTTTTATTATGGCAAATAAATAATACATATAGGTAACAGTTTCCTCAAAATAAATATGTTAGACCCAGAACACACGGTGAAACGCAAATGCAACGCAACTGAAGCTGCTAGTTACTTTTGAGTTGCATCGCAGTTTTTGCTATAGACTTCCTTAGAAAACCACACACGACGCAACTAGTTTGAAACGTTGCGTTTCACCGTGTGTTTTGGCGGAAACAGTTAAAACTCACAAGGTCAAAATCACTTTACACATAATATTTTCAAAATGGCAAAAACCTTAACTGTATCCGTAACCGGTTTTTTTGCTAAGATCCCACTGCTGGGCAAAGGCCTCCGTTTATTATTGTACCTTTTTTGCAATCACTCGTTATCCAGAATAATATTATTATACGTACAATGTATCTTTGTCCCTCATGCGTGTTAAACCTCAATTAACGAACGAAAGTGCAATAAAATGCAATAATACTAATAAAACTGCAAATTGGGAATTAAATTGGATATGTATTGCTTGTTTTTGTATCTTTGTGCAATAAAGAGTACCTATTTGTATTGTATTTATTGTAATGCATTTTTTTAATGAATACTTAGACTCGGCGCAAACGAGCCACCGACCACAGCCACCTAAAACTTTTTTTTTATATGAAAAGGCATGATGATTAAAAATTTTTTTAGGCCATCGCATAGATTTTTTTAAAAATATTCGACTTGAGTATTTTTTCTTTTTTCTCTTAAACTAAAAATGACAAAGACGCCGGAAGATGTTAGTTGAAACTAAAATAAATAATATTTTCGATATCTTTAAAAAATTGTACAACATTTTTTGTGTTCATTTCAGCCGTATTTATCCATCACAAACTCCTGTACTATACATATATACAGGGTGTTTATATTTGCACCTGAATCGTCTGGCTGTAGTACGTGACTGGAATGTAACGTAGCGCTCGTACGAGTTAAGAGATCACCCTGTATCATATCCGATATTCAGTATTTTTTGGGATACATTTTTCGTCTTAACCAACTTCAAACTAAAAAACAATGAGGCGGTTCTCAATTCGGCTGATTTTTATTTGAGTGATTACAAAAAAATTACATTAAAATCAATAAATAAAATTAGACAATATCTTAAAATAATATATGTGTTATTTATACTGATGTCTAAGCAACAATATTGCAAAGTTTCATTAAAATCTGTTTAGTGGTTTTTGCGTGAAAGAGTAACAAACATCCTCACATCCATTGCCACAAATGACATTTATAATACTAGTAGGATTATTCGATTTTCTTTCAGTATAACATGCAAAAAAACGTCAACAAAAATATGTTCTTAATTTAAAACCAGTCTATTTTATATGTAAGTATATACAGGGTGTATTCGGCTGAGTAACAAATTTAAATATACATCCCGAATGTACGTGCTTTCTCATTACTCTATACAGGGTGTAAAGAATTGGGATTTTACATTTAGAAATTATTTTTGAAGGACTTATAAAAAAATATCACGTTTTTTTAACCACGTAAGTAAGTATTTACCTAGGTACATATTTTCAGTTTTTTTGTTACATCCATCCATCCATCGGTATAAATATTAATATTTATAATAATAGTAGAGTAGGAGAAGTATCAATACTTATTTAAATAGATTTACATGAGTTTGTTACTCTTTCACGCAAAAACCAATGAATAGATTTTG
Organism: Anarsia innoxiella; assembly: GCA_947563765.1. Lineage (NCBI taxonomy): Eukaryota > Metazoa > Arthropoda > Insecta > Lepidoptera > Gelechiidae > Anarsia > Anarsia innoxiella. The sequence continues at coordinate 1,710,359 of OX387417.1, forward strand.
TTAAAACTTGGCAATATTGTAGCTTACATATCATAGTAACATATAGGCTATATTAATTTAAAATATTGCGTTTTTAAATTAATATAGCCTATGTGTTATTTCCGTGAATTTTCCGAGATATGACGATAAATGCGTACGAAGTCATGGGCAGCATCAATATTTTTTTAAATGTAGAGAAATTCACCGCGTATGATGAGGGAAGGGAGGGCAGTATCGAAAGTATCCAGCGAGGTAAGTGCTGTATTTTGTACCGAAATTATAGCATTGCTGCGACTAGGGATGGGAAAACCACGATAGAATTGTTTATCGAGTATCGATGAAAGGTTTGTTGTGAAAATGCTATGAAATATAATTGAAACAAATCATGCAATGGTTAAATTAGTATGTTGTGTGTTTGTGTGTTTGCTGTATGCCAAATAAGAATTCATCGAACAGTAATTATATTAAATATTTTATGCGAAATAACAAATAACTTCTAGATAAAATAATTATCAAAATATGTACACGTGTTATTAAAAATATTAATGAAATTTTCGTAATCAATAAATATATTTAATAAAGTACCTATAATATTTTTTTGTATTTCACTTTTGCCATAAGTTATGGTATTGTTATGGCCCATAACAATACTTTTATGTACCTAACAGAATGAAATCTCAATTGGTGAAAGAAAAAAAATAATTTATACATAATCTTTCTTAAAGTAGAGATCAATTATAATGTAAGTTATCTATCTAAAATAAAAAGTAAAACATAAAAATAGTTTTTGAAAATTATCGACAAAATCCCAACCCTACGTTAATGACGACTAAAGTGCCGCATGCCGTCTCGACGCCGTAATATCGATAATGTACAGCACTAATTATCGTGCATATTCTATATCGATAAAACGTTTGTACATCACTATTGTAGGGGGGGAAACGCTTAAGTTATGATTTTATGTTACGGAGGGATTATTTTGACGTTCAAGTTAGTTATTTACTTCGGGTTTGCTTGGGTTTTATTTGTGTTTGATGTTAGAGATGTATTTAATGATATTTTGATAAGGACCTTGCATCTGTAAATCTTATATACCTACATACATATTATTTTACCTATAACGTGTACGTAAGGCCCTGTGCTGTAAGGTTTCTTGCTGTTTCTTCCTCTCGGCTATACATGTAGTAAAACGGTAGTAGTTTTAGATAAAAAATTACGTCAAAAACTAAACTTACTAATAATGTACCAATTTTGAAAGTAAACTATTTTAGTTTTTTATGCGGTGTCGTAAAAGTAGGTACCTATTAAATTTTAGACAAAAAAACACCCAAATTAAGAACCACCTCGTTTTTTCTGTGATTGTTTTTTGTTTAAAGTCGGTTTAAATAATCTCAAAATGTACATTCATGCAGTTAAGAGTTAGACTCTTGTCGGTGGAGTGTTCGCCATTTAGGCCTATCCTCTACCAGTGCTTTAACTTCTTGATACGACATGACGTTAACTTTCTCTTTTATGTGAATGTACAAATGTACGACATTTGAATAAAAACATTATCAGCGTTATTACAAAACAAGGTTTAAAATATAGTTCTAGAACTAATTTTGACGTTTTGTTGTGTAGAACTATATTTGAAACCTCGTTTTGTAATAACGCCGCATGAAATTTTATTTTTTTCCAACACAAAACAGTTTCCAACAAACGAGAATAGCTTCATTCAAAATACTCCGTCTCTAAAACCTCCGAAAGGTCTCCGATTATTTACCGGATCAGAAATAAAAATAACTTAAGTCCAATTTAAGTCTAAAAGTAGAAAAATCTCTTTAGAAAAGAAACATTAACTTTTTTATTATATTTATTAGTAAAGTTTTTGAATCCGCGCGGCTGTGTCGGTCCCATGTGCTTTCATTTAATTTTATAGGATCGCCTTGCTTTTGTTTTATCATATTTTCTCTTTAGATTGAATTGTTTTATTATTGTTGCACTTGAACTTTGTTTGAAATTTTTAGAGATTCTGAAGTTTTATTAATATGTACTTGGTTTGCAAGTCTTGTAACTTTATTATGCTATCTACACACCAAAGCCGCCGGCATACCGCCGGGCTCGGCCAGCGGCTTTACGTTATACGAATGGTAGCTGTCAAAAAAGCCGGCGGCTTTGGATTGTAGACACCATTACTGTGTAAAAAAGATTTTAAGAGATTCTGAATTATTATAAATGTAGGTACTTAGTTTTCAAGTCTTGTAACTTTTTTAGTATACTGAAGGCTGTCCGCGACTTCGTACTGCTTTCGTCTTTTTTATAGTTAGGTAAGGTAATTTAAACCGACAAACAACCAAAACAAGAGGAGATTCTCAATTTGGGTGATTATTTTTTAGCCCAAGTGTGTTAATTTACATTATTCTGAGAAAGATTCTCAGTTGTGTGTCAATGAGAGTGTCGATGTAATCTTTTGACACATTTAGACGCAATCAGTGTAATCCATAGTTTAGCAGAATAACAAAATGTGTTAAAAAATGCCAATGACACTCTGCTGATACAAAACTGAGTCTATTTTAAATGAGCAGACTTGGGCGCCTGATATGTCAAAGCGTTGTTCGCATCCCGACTAAGTAATTAAAAAAAAAAGTAGAAAAAGTAGTTCCTAGTATAAGAGAATTTGTAATTTATCAAATTTAAAATATTTTACAAAGTATTTACAATATGTACAGAAAGAAAACAAAAATATTAAAATTACTTACATCTAACTATAAACTAGGTACCAACTACAATCTAATCAAACAAGCCACCCCGAATCGTACCTACCGCGAAAGTGCCCATAACACTTGCGCTATTCCCGCGCTGTATGGCGAGGGCTATGCGCTGCACTAGGTACGATTCAGCGCGGCTTTCTCCCGAATTATTGCGCAGACGCTTACCCAACTCCCGCACGAAATGTTTTGCCTCCGCACACCAAACACCGCTCACCTCGACGGCGAAAGGGACAAATGTATAAGTTTGCTTGAGGGGGGCATATTTCTGGTGCTTTTGAGTTGCGGCCCATTCAGCAGCCGCCCCAGCCACACGGGTTGTTCGTTGTAGGTGGGAGAGCGCAAATGTGCTCACGCATGTGGCATCCCACACTACACATCGTCCTCTTCCCCAAGGAACTAAGGTTAACCCGTCTGGTCTTTTGCCATCCGTACGGCTTAAACCAGGGGGTTCAAGGGTACTTGGTACGGCAACGGTCACTAAAGCTCGTCTTATAACCTCGTTCAGCATGTGGTGGCGTGGAAAACGTCCAGCAGATTTCCTGCAGCTCAATCCGTGGTGTCCCTTACTGTCTGCCTGCCCGCCACATACACAGGTATGAGGCTCACAGACGTCACTACCCAATCGTAGCGCTACGGCTATTTTTAGTAACACGTCGTCCAGTACCGTACCCAGGTGTGGAGATGGAAGAGCGTGTAGCCATGCCCCCGCCTCTGGACAAGCTGCAGCCATTAATCGCGCGGTGTCAGCCCCTACAGAGGCTTGAACCAATCGCTCGTATTGAGTTTTGCAGATGAGTTCATCCCACTGGCGTTGCGTACTCCTATTCTCTGGCGGTGAAATGGTGGGTGACATAATCGACCAAGACCTAGAGGCATCATCCATGTAGGGAATCACAAAATTGTCGCCGTGTGTATTAAGTATCTTAGCGACTAATTCCTGAACCCCGTATGAAGAAGCCAAGTATGCCGATATGCAGGTATCCAGCATTCGCCTAACGCCTAAACCTCCAAAACGGACAGGCAATGAAGCCTGCTCCCATTGAGTTCCATCCAGGTGTACATTTAGTATTGTTTCCAGAGTGATCTTGATATTGTCATCAACTCGCGCAATCTCTTCAGGAAAGAGCCAGGTTGGGGAGGTTCTCATTATATATACTAATTTAGGGGTAGACAAGCAGCTACGAAAAAGTGTGAGAGCCACATGAGCGGGTTATTCTTATTGTAATATTTTTTGAGTATAGAATATATAAGGAGGAGCTATACCGTCTGGATCTGCGTGCCTGGTCAAACGTTTGACAGGTCATCTACCAAGAAAACTATTGAAAACTTGGCGCAATCTGGCATGCTGTCATAAACTCATTTGTATATGAAAAAAAAACGGGGCCACTCCTTATATTCCTTCCTCATTGGTAATCTTTGCCTTTAAACAAAATACTCAACCGTTGCACCAAACTGCATTTTTCCTAAACATGTACTTTCCTGACCGTAAGGAAGACGAATTAAATATTTCATAGAGCACTGCCACCGACGTTTATAGGCGTGCAATACACGAGGGTACTGTTTATAGTTTAAGTTACAGGGGTGGCCTTGTGCGCTGGTGTTTTGTGTTTGATTCCGATCGAATAGGAAAGAGTCGAAGAGGTCTATCTTGCGAATTTTTTTAGCCTTTTTCATATTTACGCTGTTGAGGCAGCTGGTATTGTGTAGTCGAAGGGACGAAGAATAGAAGAAAGAAACTGCACTCAGCTATGGTTTGAATTGACTATATTGGCACGCTAAAAATATCACAATAGAGAACACTGTAGGTCGAGTCCAAGTTTGTAAGTAATTAATTTGAAGTATAAAACAGGAGGTACAACTTTCCATAGACAAAAATTATAGACAAACTAAACTTTATCTTTGTTGGTGTTGCCAACAAACGCTAGATTCTTCTCTGGCTACCCTAGGAATCTAGAGTTAGCTTTAAAAACTAACATTTACATATTTCGAAAGTGCAGCAAGTTTGAAATGATATTATTTCTGGTAACTAAAAAGACTGAAAAGAGAGCGACAAGTCCTTCCACAGGCTTGGCAAGAGAAGTTTGAAGCTGATGATCTCAGCCTATAGCTGCCCACTGTTGAGCATAGGCCTCTCCAATAACTCTCTTTACGCGACCGGTTCATTGCCACCTGCGTTCAACAAGACCCCGCGGTTTTTGCTAAGTCATCGGTCCATCTGGCAAATGGCGTCCAACACGCTCTTTGGTAGTGCGACTGTCGACCTAATTGCTTCAAAATAAATATTTTTTAATTAACCTGCCTTCTTTATCAGCCCTTAAATCATCTCCACTATAGACACACGGGCCTACTCTCATACGAGAGTGATTTGGTCGTAATCTACCACGATAACTCAATGGTTCAATGGGTTGGCGAATTTCATATACACCTTCGAATTTCTTCTCTAGTTTATGCAGGGTTCCTCATGCTGTTAACCTATGAACACGAAATGTTATTATTATAATTTAAATTCATTTTAACAAAGAAAACATCTTTTATTGTACCCATTTCAAAGAGCTAAATACAGCCTTACACAAAGCTAAAGTTTATCAAGGAAACGTTCTAACAACAAAAGGTGGTATCACAATAGATATGCTGTTCTATGTGAAATGTCATCTTGCATGTATGGTATATAGGAAGTGCCACGCCTACTCGAGTGGGCGGGGCGTCGAGTGGGCGTGGCGGTAAGTGGGAGGATGTGTGAAGTGCGGATGTGGTAGGAAATGTTTGAAAACAATTTTGTGATATTTTTCGTCGTGTATTTGTATTGTGAATAAAGGTGGATGATTTGTTGTGTTGTTTTTCGGGCTAAAAAGGCTTTTTTCAAAATTTTTGATTCTTAGGTTGAAAAAAAATAGAACCAAAGACTTTTTTGATGTAACCAAAACTATGAATTCTTACTTTTTCAAGGCCTGTTTTATGATCAATAATAAATTAGATATACTCATATAGTTGGACAGAAAAACAATCAAAAATTTTTCTTCGCATACCCACGACGAGAAAAGCTATGTACCTAGGTACAATAGTACAAAATTACAATCAAAAGCGTAGCAAATGCTACGCTGCTACGAAATCTCTACAAATGCTACGAAAATGCTACGCCGTAGTGTACTGCAGCTACACATTAATAAAATTAATAAAATTACTATCAGCCAGGACCTGGCTTATAAGCACCCATCATCATCAGCTTTAAGACGTCCACTGCTGGACATAGCAGTGGTCAGAGGTACAGGCGTTCTGCTGATTTGTCTGTCGTTCACTTGTCCCATCATCATCAGCCCTTTTAACATCCCCACTACAGGGACACGAGCATACTCTCATACGACAGTGATTTCACCTCCATACCGCATCCAAAGAACTACGCATTAGTGATCTCAGACGTTTAAGCAAAGAGGTGTATACCCACACAGCAAAGAGGTTGGATTGGTCGCGAAATAAAATCAATACTGAACAGGCGAAGGCTATTTTATGAAAGTTTGATCGTGCAGTTTTATAGGCTCCGTGTTTCCTGTGAAGGGATGTTTTTTAAAACTGCTGTAAGTTTGCCTAGAATGTCTGTTTAAGGTATTTGCTTTGAGCCTTGCAAAATGGGAGCCTAGAAGACTCGTGTACGAAAATAATAGGTATACTAGATTTAAAAAAAAAACTACCTAATACCGCGGAAAAGGTGGCGGGACGAGCTGGATACCTTCTTGGGTACCTGGGCGGAGGAAGCTCGAGACAGAAAGTCTTGGCGTATGAGGAGAGACCTTTGCCCAGCAGTGGGACACAAGTGGCTAAATAAGATAAGATAATACTTACCTATTGGGATCCTAATGAAGTAGGATTCGTGTAAGAAAAGAAATATTTTAGAAAGAAAGAATTACTTTTCCTTTCTCCCTGCCATTTGTTAAAAAAATACTAATATCCTCATGAAATTCTAATGCGAGAAAAATATTAAAAAATATATAAGAAAAGGAGAATGTACAATAGTTATTTACCAATTTCATCTACACCATTAATTTCTTTCGCCACCAATTCGACATAATCCGACATAAACTTATATTCGACATTTTATAAATACTTACGTAAAACGAAACGCAGTTTAAAATTCCGTCAAAAAGGTTATAAAAACACATAAAAAAAAAAAAAATAAAAAAAAAAAATGGTTAAGTAAGTATTAAGGTCTATCTACACACAATCAGGCCGTGTCCGAGACGAGACCGGGCCGTAGCCCGTCAGGAGGGAAAAAAACACGTCGTCATGACAACGTGTGTGAAGGAATGATATTTTTTCCCTGACAAGACCCGGACACGTTGTCATGACGACGTATAGTTTTCCCTCCTGACGGGCCACGGCCCGGACACGTCCCGGATCTGTGAAGATAGACCTTTATAGTATTAACCTTTACTTCACTTAGCATTGGCAGAATTCATTATGGTAAATACCCGATTAAAAAGTAACCAATTAAAAAAAAACAATCAAAAATGAATAACTATACTCAAAAACACTTCGCAATAAACACATTTAAAACAATAAACAAAAACCCAGACATTGTAAACTACAGAAATTAACAAAAGGAAAAAACTTAAAAATAACATCGAAACAATAATTTCCAACTCGTAAACCGAATTAAAAATTAAATTTTAACTCATTCGTATGCTAACTGCTAGTTCCACTGTTAAATTTAACGAGCAGTTAACTGTATGTCGTAAACAGTTTTTAGGATTCCGTACCCTAAGGATGAAAACGGAACCCTATTACTAAGACTCTGTTCGTCTATCAGTCTGTCCGTCTGTCTATCTGCCTGTCTGTCTATCCGTCTGTCTGTCTTTCTATCTGTCGGTTTTTCTGTCTATTTGCCTTTTCATCTGTCTGTCTTTCTATCTGTCCGTCTGTCGCCAGGCTGTATCTCATGAACCGTTATAGCTAGAGCGTTGAAATTTTCACAGATGATGTATTACCGTTACCGCTATAACAACAAATACTAAAAATAGAATAATAATAATAGGCATGATGACTAAAAAATTTTTTTACTCCATCACATAGATTATTTTAAAATATTAGACACGTATTTTTTCTTTTTTCTCTTAAACCAAAAATAACAAAGATACACTGGGTTAAAGTTGCTCGTGACGTCACGTTTGAGTACGATTTTTACTCGATGGTGACGTAAAAACCCCCACTCCGTAACTTTGATGCTCTGTATCTTTGTATTTTTTTATGTATTTGATCAGGTAAAAAATGTGTTTCAAATATTTTTTGATAGCCTAAAATACGGACTAATTATAATTCAATTTTTTGAATGTAGTCATCATCCCAATTAAGGGGGGCTCCTATGGCTTTCTTTTTGCTAGATATCAATAATGACTAGTGGTAGTCATTATTACTACTTAGGCTATTGTTAACCTAGTGAATGGTACGGAGATGTATACCTGTTGGCAAACCATTTAAATAAATAAATAAATAAATAAATAAATAAACCCTTCGCACGCGAGTCCGACACGCACTTGGCCGTTTTTTATCGTTCACTTGTTTAGTTTTTAATCTTTTAATTCTGTTACAATTTGTGTTGGATTTTATGGCGTTTGTGTACAGGGTGTTTATTAAAGTGTGTTTATTTTTGCATTTTATTTTGCTTGATATCAATAATGAATGGTAGTGTTCCGTATCATTCATTTATTTATTTATTATGTATTTAACAGTTTATTTTAAGATGATAGTGCATAGAGACAGAAAAAAAAGAAGTTATACAAAAGGTCTCAGCATATTCATTATTAATATGCAAAAATAAACACCAACGCGAGTCCGAGTCGCACTTGGCTGGTTTTTTATTTCACAGACATTAAACGGTAACTTCTAGAAAATATTTCTCATTTACGAACTAAAAACGAATAAACGAAACGCAAAAACGCCAAAGTTTAAAACATCCATCGGAACCGATATTCAGACATTCGAAACGAAACGCAACAAGTAAAAAAAAAACAAATGAACGATGCAAAAAAAAAAAACAAAAAGAAACGCAGTACATTTGTTAGGATATAACTCGCAATTGTTAATTAGAGCCTCAGTTAGTATCAGCTTTCATGGTAATGAAGTGTCTAGTTAGTTGGTGCGTGTTGTTTTAACTAAATCTCATTTGAATATTATGCTTCAACTGGCGGGGGATTCCGAAATGTATATTTTGTTCGATTTGGGTGGATACGACTTGTTTAAGTTATAGAAAGATTGATAATGATTGAAAAAAGGATAGCTCTGCCCAAAAAAACTATATAGCTACATTATTTTTCGTTAACATAAATTGATAATAATATTTAAGATGGTCATTTGCATAGGAAATTGTCAAGTCTGTAAATGTCTTATAAAAATAAACTATGAGTACCTACTTATTAATACAGCTAGAATAAAATAATATTTCATTCTAACTTGACGACCAGCCTTGATTTTCTGCTTAAGGTATGGTAGGTACCTAAAAGGAAAAACGTTGAGTAAGTAACTATAATTTTTTTTATTATTACTAAGTAAAGGATTGTAATTTTATCTGTTTATTTATAGTCCACAAAAAGACCAGGTTGTATGGTTGCTGATCCTTGCCTGTACTGAATAGACGAAATAAACAAAAAACTCATAGGTTTTGACGTTTACTATGTCAAGTGAAGGCAGTCGAGTATGCGATACCTATCGGGAGAAAAAGGCAGTTTTTCTCCTGAGGCAGATTACATCCCACAATTTTCCTGACATATTAGATACCAAACACCCTGTATATCGTATCCACACAAATCTAACGTAACAGATTGAAGGTTGCTGTATAAAATACCAATTACATTCTACTGTAAGCGAATTATAAATACTTTGTATTGTTTGTTTGTTTTATAATACTTTTATGAACTGCTTAAATAACTAGGAGTTTTGTAAGAGTGATTTTTTACTCATAGACTCAGAACACACGGGGAAACGCAACTGCAACGCTGTTGCAACTGCTAATTGTTTTTACCCCTCATCTGTGGACCGTCCCAGTACAGGACTTGACAGTTTACTGTCAAATATGCCGTATCTGTTGAGTGACCAATACAGGACACTTAACAGATCTATGATGACTGGCTTATGGAGTTTATAGTAGAAACTTAGATGCAACTCAAAAGTAACTAGCAATTGCAGTTGCGTTTCCCCGTTTGTTCTAGGCCTATTTACCAGCTATAGATAAAAAACTGAAGATATTTAATAACTGTCTTTGTCTAAAACGTTATGTTTTATGAAAAAGACATAGGTTTATCTGTCAGTTAAATTTTATCTGTTAGCGGTGAAACAGACACTTTTTGTGACAATTTTGGTGCCGATGAATGGATGGGTGTATGAGTGGATGGATATAAGGATGTTTGGTACTCTCACGAAAAAACCACTGAACAGATTTCAATGAAACTTTACAATAGTTCATTATACCTCAGTGCTCATACCCCCTTAATACAAACGAGTTTTAAATATAGTTCTAAGACTGCTGTCATTTTTTTGACGTTTTGTCTATAGCCGAAACGTCATTTATCTGAGTTAGTTATAGAACTATAATGAAGAAACTATAAGGGGGATAGGGTTTTTTTAAATGTACCTAAGTTTCCCAAGACTTGACTATAAATACATACGAAGCAGATAGACTAGGGGCTTAGCACGGCGTGCCGCGACAATTATCTCACGCATGCTGTCCTTATCACATTTAAAACTATAGGCAGAGACGTAAGCGTGACACCGTGACAACGTCTTGCCACGGAGTGCCATGCTAAGCTAGCTGTAATAAAGTAATATAAATATAAATATGTGTGTTCATGGATTTGTTTAAGATATTCAACCGGCACCTGTACGTGCGATTTAAAATTCACTCGGAAAATATTACGTCTGGGTTAAGAAAGGTTTGTTTCCATTGTATTCTATTTTATTAAATACACAGATTTTTTTATAGGTAGGTACCTAAAGATATGTTACCCTTATAGTGATTGGCGTTTTAAATCTGTACCGAACAATGATTACAATGACATTAATGACAGCACTTCAAATCATGCTCCAAATGTCTTCAGACTAACTGAGACTAGCTACAAGTTGTCTTAAATAGGTCTGTTTACAGTCTTCAAAATGTGCGCGCATATAACATATCTGCACCTAGTATATATATAATATCATTGATTAAATATATATATGTATTTTAATGAAAACTTTTATTTATTTTTTAAAATAGGTACTATACAATGTGAATATGTTATTAAAAATACTATACTCTAAAAATAAATAAAATATAACCACTAAACTAAACTAATATTTTTATTAATATGGTATAGGCATAAAGCATTGCGTTTGACAATGTGCTTCTAATCATATTATTTCTATGGAGCGGGAAAACCAGATTCAATAATCATTGCATACGTTTGCGGACCCAAGTCTCCTAATAGGCATGATGACAAAAACATTTTTTTTAGTCCATTACATAGATTATTTTAAAATATTCAACACGAATTTTTTCTTTTTTCTCTTAAACTAAAAATGACAAAGATACACTGGGTTAAAGTTGCTCGTGACGTCACGCCTAAGTACGATTTTAACCGAAGAGTGACGTCAATACCCCCCACTCCGTAACTTTGATGCTCTGTATCTTTGTATTTATTCATGTATTTGATCAGGTAAAAATGTGTTTCAAATATTTTTTAATAGCCTAAAAGACGGACTAATTATTTTTTGAATTTTTGAATGTAGTCATCATCCCCATTTATAATAATCTCAGTTGTGTGTCGGCAGAGTGTCAATGGCATTTTTAACGCAATTTAGTCGCAATCAATGTTTGTAAGCCATCGCTTAACAGAATACCGACCAAATGTGTCAAAAATGCCATTGACACTCTGCCGACACACAACTGAGGCTATTTTAAAGCAGACTTGGGCCCCTGTTCTATGAAATGACGAGCTAGTTTTATGATATAGAGCTAGATGTAGAAAATGTCAATGCACTAAACTTAAACTTGACAATGTTATTGACAAAAGTCAGAAGAAACGACCTGATTATATCTATCTTTTATGATAAACCTACCAGTTTTTCAGAAACATTTTGCCATTCTGGCGACACACAACTGAGGCTGTTTTAAATTAGCAGACTTGGGCCCTCCTCGATTTTCTATCCTGAGCCACCTCTGCCCAGACATCTATAAAGGTGTACAAAAATATTTTTTATTATTTTTATTAGCAAATGCCGTTTAACAATGGAAACCTTATAAGATTTAGATACAGCACGCGTCGGCCATCTTGGCAAAGTGCTGTCATCTGTCACTATTGACAGCGCTTCCCGCCAAAATAAACTTATTAAAAGCAAAGAGTTATTTCTATGCAGCCTTGTTTTAAATAAGAAAATTGGAAGGAAAGTCTGTAAATCGGTGGTAAATCGGTAGGATTTACCGAATTTAGCAGCAAGGTCTCCTGAGCGATGTTCTCGTGTTTAGAACATGTTTGCAAAAAGGTTATTGCTTAGCTTTTATTTAATATTATATCATATGCATATTAATAAAAAAAAGATAGGTAAAAAAATCCATAGATCTATTAAAACCTATGTATGGCTATGGCTGATAACTTAAATTTTAATTGTGCACCTATTAACGCCCATCAAATTTGTTTTTTTTTTTAATGGCAATTACTATTGTAAATTCTGCCAATGTCAACATTAGTATGTATCCATAAAATTTTACGTACAAACTTATGTCTCAACAATAATGTATAATGTTTGTTTTATTTAAAAAAGAAATAGTTTAATAAAATACATACCTATTTCCTATTTTTTAATTCACTCTCCAAACATAACCTAAAAATGCAGAGAGCATTTACAACCTCATTCACCGAAGTAGCAGCTCTAAGATCCAACCTATCTAGAATATTTAGAAACGGCGTCATCAATTTCCTTCGACACGACCGCTCACAACAAAAGTTGGACGCGGACTGCGATAACAGTTCGGAATTTGAATTCAACGTTTGACCGGAAATGCGACGTCGGCCGTTTCCGGCTGGGTTCCGTTTTACGAAGTTTGGCAGGTTCGATGTGAATGTTTGTGAATAGATAGATAAATATACAGGGTGATTTTTAATTAGTGAACGATAGAAAAGGATATGCATGTACTCGTGATAACAAACAACTTTTATTATGGGACCAAGTTCAAAATGTAAAAAAAAATTGTTTTCCCATTTTAACTCTCAGCTAGTGCATTTCGTATAAAAAGGTTGAAAATTTTTCAATGATCTCGAACTAGGTTTCTAACTAGGTCCCATAGTAAAAGTAGTTTGTTATCGCGAGTACATGCAAATCCTTTTCTATCGTTGACTAATTTAAAGTCACCCTATATTTCTATTAAATAAACAAAAAAACAGCAAATAGGCCCATAACTGGGAAATACGCAAACCACGTGATGCCAAATAAAAAAAAAACCCAAAACTATTAATAGGTATACATAGAAACCTTATCTCCGTGCGTTTGCCTAACTTTGACGGTGGCAGAATATGCGCCTAGCATGGTTGCCGAACTAAGTAATAAAAAAACCGTATTTTAAAAAGTAATTAAAAAAAAACTATTCAAAATGACAATTTGCAATAATCCTTTAAAATAATATTGGTGTTTTCTTTTTAAGTGGTTTAAAAAAAGAACCTTTTTTTCCTTTAAACATTTCAAACCTTTTCCGAAAACCATTTAAAAAGAGAACACCTTAAAATAAATACAGGGTGTTTGAAACAGCGTCATGTTTGTGTCCGTCCTACAAACATGGCCGGTCAACATAATAAAGTCTTTATTACTTTGAGATAAATGTCTGTGGTCAGATATTGGGTAGGTCAAGGTGGGGTAGATTTTTTTATAGATTTGGATGGTAGGTTTTGGAGGTGAAGTTTTTTTTAAAATTTTGTAGAAATAAAGTACTGGGTACAGGCAGGCTGAAGTGTGTTGTTTTGTGTAGGTTAGTACCTATATGTATTGTTGTGTTATTGTGTACCTACCTTTATGAACAATATTTTTTTGTTTTTATATAAGTCGTATTTAATAAAAAATGAATGAAAAATTGTGGATTCCCAAAAAATATACTTTCCGTAATAAATCTTACTTAAATTATAAATGTCAATGTTTGTGCCGATCGATGTTAGGATGTTTGTTACTCTTTCATAAAAAAATACTGAACAGATTTTAATGAAACTTTACAATATTGTAGCTTACATATCAGAATAACACATAGATTATTGTAAGATATTGTTTAAGTTTTCCAAGATAAGACGGTAAATACGTACAAAATCGCGGTTGACTTTTAGTTTCAAAACACCCCAAAATAGGTCAAACACCCCCATACACATTCCATAACTAGATCATGTCAACATGTCGGAAATCAAGATGACGTCATTCTGAATTCAATTGTTTCCAACTGTATGCAAAGTTTTATCTATTTCAGTATGTTAAGATAATGTTCTGTGAATTTTGGAATGATTTTGATGTGGGTTACATTGTTTTGGTTTCTCTAGAATATACCTAATTCTATACACCATGTATAGTATACTTAGAGGTATGATGAAACTTCAAATTTAAAATGTTTATTAGCACACCATAGGTATTACAAAGTAGTTTAATCTAGTATCCTGGTAGCAATTCCGCTAAATTAAGTTAAGCGACCAAACTATAGCCAACAGATAAACATTCGATAGCAATATGTCACAAATTTGGTATTCTCTTATGTGCCACGATTAATAGTCGATTAGTAGTATCTAGAGGGTTTTGTCTACTGTCAAATAGCGAAGAGAATACCGTTTGGAACTGCCACTCATGTGACATTGCGGAGTAGAATACCGATTATAGCGTAAAGTAATAAAATGTACGGCCGATCGCTGTCCACTGTCAACTTATCTGTTAAGAGAATACCAAAATGTGTCAATTCATACAATTCACATTCTAGAGAGACACCAATTTCATTTGGTAATTAGAAGAATACGGCCCCAGGAGTGTTTGGAGCGTCGTGGAAGAGACTTTTGCCCAGGTACCAGGTACCAGGTATGGACCCTGAATAGGGCACGGCTATGTAGTACAGCTACGTTATAATTATAAACTTATATAAACTTAGGAGATGTTTATCTATTATTTATAATAATAATTTTTATTTGCAGTAGACGTGGTACATTTTTTTGTCGTATTTTGACCCTTTTTTTTTGGAGAAAGTTGTTTTTTATAGATTGAAAGAACACTTGCTACGATCCACACTTCTTTCGCTTCATTAACATTCATCAGTCGCCTCATACATGTACGTCGGTTTAGGGTAGGTACTCCTACTATTAGGTACCTGTCTACTATAAGCATAAATACATGAAATCCCACCCATAGTAGAAATGAAATGAAATGAAAAATCATTTAATCCTGTAGGTTTTGACAACACTTAGGACGGGTCATTTTTTAAAGTTAATGCTAGATTCGCAAGAGTGCAGTTTTCCCCAGAGAAGAACCTAGCAAGAAACTCTGTAGGGTTGCTCTTTTCAATTTAAGTTTTACAAATCTCAGGCATAAACACAGAAACATATAATAAAATTAATATTTCAAAAGAGCTATCCATAAATAAATAATAAAAATTTGACCCCGCAATATCCAGGAAAAAGTAAGGTAAGTAAATGGGAAACAGGGAAGTGAAAGGCTTAGTTATTAAGCTTAGTTACCCATAGTAGAGTTAATTAAATAAGTCTCGTTTGTAACTAGGTGCCCCTACAATGAGTAGTTGCAATTTAACTTCACCCGCCGTCTATTGTTACTTAAATAACTTATTTAGCTTATTGTTTTAAGTTGCACCTGTTTGGTACAAACTGGTTAAACTAAGGACTTGAGACTTTGATAAGTATTTAAATATTTACTTCTTAACCTCTCACATCCCACTGACTCATTATAAACCAGACACAATAGATTTTCTATTTTTCTTTTTTTTCTGGGATGTGAAAGATTAACTTAGCCAAAAATACCTACTTCTTTCGCTTCATCCACATTCATCAATCGCCTCATACATGCTCGTCGGTTTAGGGTACTCCTGACTGACTTATGTCTGGATCGTAGCAAGTGGAAGGAAGTGGTCTATGCCTACCCAATTGGAGAGAGGCGTGACGGATATGTTTATCTAATAATTTAACTCAAAATAATGATACCTAATTTACAAGATGATATCGTTAGTTCCGATTTTCGCCACGCGCCAAAAGATCCTTGTAGCACTGTACATACATAGTTGTCATTTCTCTCTCCCATATCGAGGTAGACAGAGACTTCCCTCCACTTGCAACAATCCAAACACACTGCTTTCGCTTCATCCACATTCATCAGTCGCCTCATACAAGAACCCGAGTTAAGGGTACTCATGAACCATATATTTTATTCAAAAATAGTACCTAACTCCCAACCCATAGCAGTAGCCGCGTACAAAACATTGAAAACTCAATTTCCATGCGATTGTTCGCGTCTCATTGTGTACCATATCAGTTCAGTCGTGTAACCGCTGACAGGCGTATATCCGACTTTATTCACTTACTATACTTTGTTAGCTGTTCGTTGCTTGGCTGGTTGTACTTTGTGTTCATATGTGATAGGGTAGGCTTGTTTTAAAAAGGCGAATTGGAAATATGTTTTAATAAAAGACTGTACGCGGTTTTGTACATATTTATTGTCTCATCTTTAAAAAAAATATATCTTAAAATAATAGCCTATATGTTCTGATGTGTAAGCTACAATATTGTCAAGTTTCATCAAAATCTGTTCAGTAGTTTTTGCGTGAAAGAGTAACAAAACAAATATCCCCTTGTATTTTATACATTCATCCCTAGGAACAAACATATTATGACTAGGCCGCCTGCAACTTCGTACGCCTTTATCGTCATATCTTGAAAAAAATCATGATAGGTATTTGAAAATAAAATAGTTTATGTCTCATTTTTAAAATAAGCTACAATATGGCCAAGTTTTATCAAAATCTGTTTAGTAGTTTTTGCGTGAAAGAGTAACAAACACCCATCCATCGGCATAAACATTTACATTTGTAATATTAGAAGGAAGTAGGATTAAGATTTCAATAAAGATTGATTCAATAAAGAGCATCGAACCTAATTGGTATAGTAAAAATTTTCGGTATCACTTAGGCTACACATCCCCTTTTTGAGCTAGTATGGAAAAAACAGTTGGCGGCCACAGATGAAACTAACGTCACTCGATAGAGAAAAATATTATAAAACGATAGCGTTTTTTATTATTTCCAATCTACTAACTCGAAATGGGGATGTTTAGCCTAATTGATACCCTTTTTTTTTACTATACCAGGCTCCATACAAATATGTTCGATGCCATTTGTTTGAAATCAAGTATCTACATAGAATCTTCAAATTCCAAATAACCTTGCTTACTTAACCGAAAGAGATAGTAAGATTAGATCGGTAGGAAAATGAAATGTCGTCTCCAGGTTTATCAATATTTGGGCGAATGCCAAACATAATACATAGTAACATGTAACTAACCATTGTTGTAGAATGGTTTATTATATTATAATGGGGATGATGACTACATTGGAAAATACAAAAAATAATTAGTCCGTCTTTTAGGCTATTAAAAATATTTGAAACACGTTTTTTACCTGATCAAATACATAAATAAATACAGATAACATCAAAGTTACGAAGTATTCACGTCACTCCTACGTAAAAATCGTACTAAGGCGTGACGTCATGAGCAACTTTAACACAGTGTATCTGTGTCATTTTTAGTTTAAGAGAAAAAAGACAAAATACGTGTCGAATATTTTAAAATAATCTATGTGATGACTAAAAAAATTATTTTGTCATCATGCCTATGAACGCGTGATTAAACACTCTTTCAGCACTATAGAAGTACGTGTATTCCGTACCAGTAGGTTTAAATGTCCAGTCTAGTCGGAAAGAATTATGCACCTGGCTTCCAGCGCTCCCAGCTAGGGGCTCAGGCTAACCTAGAAGAGTTGTTTTTTAGGCCGTGGCCCCAGTAGGCAAACTGTTAGCGGCTGACTAGTTTGCGGCGTATCGATTTAGTACGCCCTTCCATATATTTGAAATGGAGTCTCCACAGTCAGCTAGTTTTCGGTCACTGTACGAGTATGCAATTTGCAGCGTTACGCGCGCTGACTATCTCAGACAGCGGCCGACTCCCACCAAAACCGGTGATTTCATTGATTTGAGTTTGCAGCTAACTCAAACAGTTCGCCACAAATTTGCGGCTCACTCAGTCAGCCGCTAACAGTTTACCTACTGGGGCCACGGCCTTATATTCAGTAGTACTACGAAATACCTACTAAATATTCCCATTCATCATTATCGTTGAAACTGCCCAGATTTAGTAATATGAAAACTGACATTGTTCGTGTGAGAGGCCACATTCTTGGAGCTGTAGCTTTCGATCTGTAACACCTACAAATGGCATCGAACATATATGGAGCCTGGTATAGTTAAATTTTCGGTATCAATTACACTACACATCCCCTATTCGAGCTAGTACGGAAAAAAAAGTTGGCGGCCACTGATACCGAAAATTTTTACTATACCAATATGTTGGATGCTTTTTATTCTTCCGGCTACAATTCTTTCTAAACTCCTACTAAATCTTGGTGTATACGAACTTACGTTTTACGATGTGGCCTCTCAAAGGGCACGCACACGGTATTGCCGACGGGTTATAATAATAAATCAGAAACAGTGATCGAAAAGAAGGAAAAAAAACTAGGTACAAACTAGGTACGAAAAAATTGATCACTTTAATCATAAAGTATTTACTTAGGCTGTCCGAAACCTTTCCAAAAACCATCAAAATTAAAAAAAATACTGTCAATTACTGTTAAAACCTATCAAACCGTGTTTACATACAAAAAACACAATGTTTTAAAAGATTTTTATTTAAATTTTCTGTGTTAAATTGATATCAAAATCATGTGTTTGAAAACTCTTATAGCTTGTACTTGGCAGTTCGCTGTTTGTGTATTAGGATTGGCTGCGATGGCAGTATCTTTTATATTTGGACCTTTATATACTGTTTTAACGGCCACTGGTAAGTTAAATCATGTTTCAGTGAAAGTAATTAAAGTAAACGCTTCATTAAGAACGTTTATTGAAAATCAGAAGAAAAATAAAAAGGCTAGGATGTGAATTAAGTGAGAAAACTTCTAAAAACAAAGAATTTTGTGGATTTAGTAAACGTTTTTGCTCTCTATAGCTAAGTACATACCTACATATCTGTTTCGCCTCTTGCCCATCGTAGGCAGAGACCACTTCCCTCCACTAGCTACGATACAAACACACTTTCTCTGCTTCATCCACATTCATCAGTCGCCTCATACATGCATGTTAGTTTAGGGTAATCTTAACTTTGCTTTTCTTTAACAAGTCCCCGCTTTGATCAAGATACGTTCTCCTTGGTCTTCCCCTCCCAACATTTCCATTAAATCTGTCATGTATATATTTCGTTAATAAATAAATAAAAAGACATTTATTTATAGCCCAATCAATAAACATGAAAATGTAAAAGAAACAGTGTCTTATGCAATGAAATGGCTTAGGACCCAGCACAATGCTGTTTTTCAGCCTTATTTTTTTTGCTAGCCATTAAGATCCCACTGCTGGGCAAAGGCCTCTCCCGCGACTTTCCAATTAACACGGTCTCCGGTGGCGTCCCGCCATTCCCGTGAAAATGCATCCAGATCGTTTCTCCATCTTTTTCGAGGTCTACCTCGGTGTCTGTGACCATCTAATGGGCGCCCATTCTGTTGTTATTTTCGCCTTGCGCTCCTTGACGAGAATCGCTGACGTGGGCAACAAAGCTGCTAAATTAAAATGGAGTAGGGCTGGTCATGTTTGTAGAATGCATCCAGATCGTTGGGCCTTCATTTTATTGATTTTTAATCTAGCTATGTTTATTATAATATCTTTATATTTTTTGTTTGTTACAGGCCAAACAGATATCCCAAAACTACTAAATACAGAGCCATTTTACGCCTATTTAGTATGCATAATAATAGGATGTATGTGGGTTATATTTATATCCACAATATTCTTACTTTTAGGCGGAAGATTTCGTTGTGAAAATTTCCTAGATGTATTTATATGGTTGTCTGGGTTACATATGCTGTGTATGTTTGTTGTATCAGTAGGTGTGTTAGTATATTGCAATTTTACAGATAAACAGTGCTTTGATCATTCACCAGATAGAAAGGACCATGATATGAGCTCTGCTGCAGGTTTATTCGCGTTATGCATTATCTATGAATTAGTTTTTTGTGTTTTAATATTCGTTGCGTATAATTTAAAATTGGTAATCTTGTTCAATGATTTAGAGTAAAGTTTTAGTACCTATGATTTTTTGTGTTATTTTTAAGTTTTATTTTGATAATCGTTGGTATCTTCTTATGTATTTTGTCTCTTAAAAAAGCATTGGCTTAACTTGCTTTCTTCGCATGTATGTCACTCACGACTTAGTAAGCATTTACCGTCATATCTTGAAACTGACAAAATATCTTAAAATAATATAGACTATCTGTTATTCTGTTGTCTAAGCTACAATATTGTAAAGTTTCATCAAAATCTGTTTAGTCGTTTTTGCGTGAGAGAGTAACAAACACAAAATTGACATTTTAAAACTTTTAATTTTTTATTTTTTTTTATTACATGTAGTATGAGAAAAGCTTTTGCTTAAAACTTATTTTTAGGTTCATCTCTACATACATACATATCCGTCTCGCCTCTCTCCCATTGGGGTAGACAGATACCACTGCCTTCCACTTGCTACGATCCAAACACACCTCTTTCGCATCATCCACACTCATCAGTCGCCTCATACATGCCCGTCATCTCTATTTTTCAATACAATACAATACAAATATTCTTTATTGCACAAAGAGATAAAAGGTACAGACACAAACAAGAATATAAGAATCAACAGGCGGCCTTATTGCTAAGTAGCAATATCTTCCAGGCTACCTTAGGGTAAGAATATTTTATTAGGGGTTATTTTTCCAAAAGGTATATGCAAAATCTCATTGTTAAAATTATTCTCAGCTGTAGTACTTAATTTCTGCTACATACGGTATGTAAAGTTCATCGTATTACGGAGTGTTGAACACAACCATCGATCACTCGAGTGCAGTAATAACAGAATTGTTTAGTTCGAACGAGATTCACGGACAGACAGACAAATGGTGTGAGCACTTCATTACGGGTATAGGGGAACGGGTTGGTCTAATTGTTTTTTTTTGTGTAGTCTGTTGAGGTAAGGAATGCTGCTAAAAAAAATCAATATTTAAATAATGATATTTTAAAATAAATAATGAGAATAAAGAATAAAATACATTGCACTTAAAAAATACTTTTAAAAAAATACTTAAATAATAGGGAGGTATGGAAGAATGCGGGGGAGGCCTTTGCCCAGCAGTGGGACACAATAGGCTACTAAAAAAAAATACAGACTTCTTTCATGTTATATTCATTATTATAAGCCTTCTCCAAAAAAACTCTACTAACTTGTTTTAAGTAGGTTGTTGTTGTTATCAGCCCATATATTATGTCCCCACCGAGGGGCACGAGCCTACTCTCATACAGAGAGTGATTAGGCCGTAATCCACCACGCTGGCCATGGTCAGGTTGGCGGATTTCATATACACCTTCGAATTTCTTCTTTGGTGTATGCAGGTTTTTAGTAGGTACCTAGGTTTAAGGTTTAAAAAAGATTCATTTGTTTTTTTACATTAATATTGTTTTTTTTTTTTAGATTTTTTATAGGGAACAGAAGTATAGACAAAACTAGGGTAAGTTTTAATGATACATTCTAATGTATTATGCTTTAATGACTTTTTCAAAAACGCTCTTTATTTCAATAACTTCTTAACAAAGATAAATTCTTACCCCCTTATTACAAAACGAGTTTTATTTATAGTCCTAGAATAAACTCAGATAAATGACGTTTCAGCTATAGAAAAAACGTCAAAAAACTACATTAGTCCTAGAACTATAGATACCTACTTATTTAAAACGCGTTTCGTAATAAGGGGGATTAAATACAATTTAAATTGAATGTTCCGACTTCCCGTTCGGGTGTACAGTTAGGAATTTAAAAAAATATTCATTAACAGAGTCGGAGGTAGCGTCAGACAAAAAACAATAAGCGTACGTAATACACTCGCGGTACCGTCAGCAAAACATTCGTGTAAACTGATTTTTTGACTCTAAAACGGATAATTTTAATTACATACACAACATAGAGACGTGACAGGTCTCTTTCCACATCGAGGTAGGCAGAGATCACTTCCTTCCACTTGCCACGATACAAACACAGTTCTTTAGCTTCACCCACCTTCATCAGTCACCTCATACATGCACATCATCGGTTTAGGGTACTCTTGACTTAGCCTTTCTTGAGCAATTCCCCGATTCAAATTCTAATAACACATACCTACATACAACATATTATATGTCACGTCTCGTTCTATATCGGGGTAGGCAGAGACCACTTCCCTCCACTTGCTACGAGTGTCCTATCGTTTTTCTTCATCTGCTTATATTTTATACTGGGTGTAACAGAAAGGGGGTATGCCGAAACACAGCGATAGTCCTCATGAAACCGAAAAACTTTCTCCATGAAACATGGGTCGTAACTCGAAAAATTTTTTTGTATCGCCCGTACTTACTCGATCAGCTGATCGGACTTTTTGTATGAGGAGGTGAAATTTTTTTTTTCGAATTACGACCCATGTTTCTTGGAGAAAGTTATTCAGTTTCATGAGGACTATCGCTGTGTTTCGGCGTTATACCCTCTTTCTGTTACACCCTGTATATTCATACTACTTCTACTTTCTTATTTACTTATCTTATGTGTTGCTAAGCGCAAATCTCGAAAATAACTTATTAGATTTCGATAATTCTTTTTTGTTGTTTATAATTGTCAGAAGAAGGTTCATTTAAAAAATGAATTGCGCCAAAAAACATACTTACTTATAGACCCAGAACACACGGTGAAACGCAACTGCAACGCAACTGAAACTGCTAGTTACTTTTGAGTTGCATCTAAGTTTCTGCTATAAATTCCTTTAGAAAATCACACACGGTGCAACTGAAACGAAACGTTTCAAACTATGTAGTTCAAATTAGTACTGAAATTACATATCTAACAGATTTCGATAATTCCCTTTCTGTTATGTTTGTTATTGTCAGGAAAAGGACTTTTTATAGAAGAAATAAAGACTATTTCTGTATACTGAAGCAATATATCTTTATAAATAGAAAATGTTCATGGTTTGAAGTAGTTACCGTGGGGTGGGATACATTCTAAATAGACGCGGTAGAAGTCCCGAGGAAAAAGTACCAAATAAATAAATTGAGTTTTTATTAAAACGATACAGCCCATCTAAATCTGCAACCGGTACATAAAAACTATGGCTCGCATACTCGCAAAATACCGCGACTTTCCACGTGAAGTTACAGTCGGCGAAAATATCTGAACTTAATTGCTTTTTTAAACACACAACGCGAGCTAAGTTTTTTAATAACACACCTGTGGTACGCGAACAAATATGTGCGCTTTGGAAAATGGAGAAAAAGTACGCATATTTTTGTGTACTCGTACGTTCAACGCTCATCTGTATACCATGTTGTATATCAGATAGGCTAGATTAGTGCTTTTTTTCGATCTTTTTGATATAGTGACCTTTTTACGGGTTGCAAAATTTTGGCGACCCCTTGAAAAATTTTGTTTATGTTGGGACAAACATTTATTGTCAAGATTAAGATCGTCACCCTACTAGAAATCGCGTCAATTTTGATAGTTAGTACGACGTAAGTAATTGTTTTGATTGTAGTGTAGAAACACAAATTACGAAAGTGTTTATACATCTGTAACAGATTACGAAATGTACAACTTTGCCTTTTCTCTTTACTGGTGACCCTCCGAGTAAGGCTTTGCGATGACGCAAAATTTTGTATTTCGTAGAATTACACAATCACCCGAAACACGTCACGTTTTTTAAAGCTAACGCCAGAGAAGAATCTAGCAAGAAACACTGTTTTTTGGGTTGCTTTTTTCAAATAAAGTTTTAAAATTATTCTTTTATACACACAAATTGTAATTGGATCTCAAGTTTAACTTGTCATTGTTATCATTTATTAAAATGTCTGTCATTTAGCTGAAATATCTACTTAAATAAATAATTAAAGATTGGACTCTGCAAAATCCGGATCGAACTACCTATGGTATAGTAGTTTTAGATAAAAAAAGCGACATCAAAAAAGTTTAATAAATTTTGCCTATTTTTGAATAAAACACTTTTCATTTTCATATTCAATAGGCAGCTAAAAAGTAAAAAGCAAGTTTTTAAAAAACATTGTCCTCAAAAAGTGCATTTGTTTTCCCTTCTAAAAGACAACGGATTAATTTCAATAGATTAAATGAAAGGATCGTATTTATGTAAATGTTTGTGCATAATTTAATGCACTTGGACGCCAATGGGCTGTTTTATGATTGTGTTTTTTTTTTAAACAAGAGTATAGGTATTGCCGGAGATAGGGAGGCATGGAAGAATGCTGGGGAGGCGTTTGCTCAGCAGTAGGACACAGGCTAATAAAAAAAAAAAAAAAAAATAGGTATCTACTGACTGTTCTATAATTTTGATATGAATAATACTGAATTGATTTAATCTAATAAGTAGATACCTAACAAAAATATTTTACTGTGGAATATAATAAGATTAAAAAAAACTTTTTAATCGTTAAGTCCCCGTTTCACCACTTAAAGATAAAATTTAACTGACAGATATTTTATATCCGTCACTGTTTAAAACATAATGTTTATGAAATAGATATAGGTTTAACTGTCAGGTACATAGATTTTATCTGTAGGTCTGTAAGTGGAGAATCGAATACCAACAAAACAATTCTACAAAAATTATATTTTTATACTAGCGACATCTATTATCGAGTAGCTGTACAATTTTTTTTTAAATAGAAACACTTTTTGAAATAATTACGAATATACTTATTCCAATTATTAGTGTTTACGACTAATTACGATTAAAACTCTTTCACATTAAAGAATTATTAAAAAACGATGCTGTATATAGCGAGTGAAAATTCATACATTTTTGCGCTCACTAACGCCATCTCTTGTCGAGTAGCGGAACTTATCCACACTAAAATATTAAGAGCGGACAGAAAGTTACATGTAACATAAATTTGAGGATTCAGACGAAAATATACCCTGTGACGATCTATTTAAGATGTAAAATTGTATGCTGACAATAAACTAAGAAATACAATAATAAAATATTCAGAAAGACAGCCTGTGGGTGAAATAGTGATATGGGTACTCCAATAATAGAGAGAGGGATGGGTGCATTATTTTGGTTTTAATTATTTTACCCGCCAAATTACTTTGCGGATGGATTTTGACAGAACGCTTTCTCGCTTATTTTGAGGTTATAATTTATTAGGGCGATTTATGTTTTTTACGTTAATTTCTGTTTTATATTTTTATTCTATTGCATCTGCCTTATTTATAAGTTAATAAATAGCTTCAATCAGCATTTTTTGCAATCTTATAAAATTAATTTCGCTAAATCACCTATTTAACTACCTATATCTATAGACATTGAAAATTCCTAACCTAAAAAACATTTTTCCTTAAAACCAAAAATCTTTAATTCTAACTATATTAAACCAAAATAATATGAAACTACATTCAAATACTACTACATTTCTTGAACTAAATTATAAACTACGTTAAACTAACAAACACTTAAGTATTTTTACACGCGTTTACCAAGCTAAGAAAACAATTTTCTCCAGTCCATACATTTTGCTACACCTCGAACACACAGCGCCATCTATGTTCCTATTTAGGAACTATTACAGGGGCAGTGTGGCGTATGTATAGGGTGTTTCGAAACGTGCGTAAAGGGAGGTTTTAAGGTAGTGTTAGTTAAGTTTGTTTGTGTGCGGAGACTGGAGGGTAGAGGACGCGGGCTTTGTACGGTCAGTAGAAAAATAAGGGTGGAGCTAGCCTGTCTACGGTTTTTTTCGCGAGCGGTTGGTTAAACTACAACCGCTTGGGCCGCACACTCTAAGGTTGAAAAGCGCCTGCGGTTTTCACAGTTTGAAGATGGATTTTAGGAAAGCAGTGTGTGTTTTTGATAACAAAAAATACTTTTTTACAAATTATTCAATTACTTTAAACGACGAAGAGAAATCTGATTTAAGTCTTAATTCAAGGACCCCGAAGAATAAATATCGGGGGGAATGAGGTCCGAGAAATATAAAAAAAATACTATGCCGCGGTTTTTAGCCCCTTTAGCGGTTTAAAAATCAATAGCGGTTATAAACCGTGGCGGTTTAGCTGTAGTGCGGCCTAGCACTTTCCGTTTCCGTTTGTATCGCTGACGTAGCGTGTACGGTGTGAACGGAATTAGGTAAAGAGGTGAAACGTAAATTTGTCTAAATCATTTGCTAACTAGAAAAAAAATTTTTGAATCGTGAAAAAGAAATTTTAATAGGTAACCACTTCACATTTTATACTTCAATTCTAATAATCTTGTGTCTAGAGTATATTTAAAAAAGATAAATCCAACCAATATTACCTATATCTATCCCCGTTATGTCAAAATGAGTTTTGAATTTAGTTCTAGAACTAATGTCATTTATTGAAGTTTTTTCTATAGCCGAAACGTCATTTATCTGAGTTTATTCTAGGACTATAAATAAAACTCGTTTTGTAATAAGGGGACATGAATCTAATACGACAACAGACACAAGATTTACATATTACAAAAAATAGCATCAAAAATAAATAAATTCATCTCAAACGCTTCTTCTGCTGTCCCTACAACTAATCTCCACCACCCTCCCGTAATAGGCCATCTCCTCGTTGCTATAGCAACCGTACAAAATGGCTGCCGCGCCCCCCACTGCCCCGCACCAGGGTATATAAGCTCACCCCTTCCTATCTTACCTCAGAGAGCCAGTACTATTTGCCAAGACACCATGTCAGTGTCGCCATTATTATTTTAACATCGACACGCATCGATCTGTACTATATTTAATTTATATTCGAATTTTCCTTCGTTTTATTTTTTTGAAATAAATTTTTGTTTCTTTTCGTCTTGATTTTTTTTTATTTTCGCTTCCTTTTTTTTGGATTTTTAGTTTTTTACTGTGTGGTGTGCTGATGCTGTATTTGAAGGTAAGTCTAGGTTTTAAGAATTTTGAAAATTTCGAGTCCTTTTTGGACAAAAACGGCGTTTTTTCGAAACCGCGTATTGATTGCCGTGCAGATGTGCTGGGGGCGTAAAAATACCTCTGTGCTCTCGCGATCCTCGTTCCAAAACCTTCCCTATCCCGGCGAGTCAAGGTTGAAATTCGCTCAAACGGTACGCAAGTTATTACCTTTGCGACTTGACTGTAGGTGCAAATAATTAATGTCATCTAAATTGAATATGAGCGCTTTAATAAATCACCCTGTGTATTGTGTTATGGTATTTTCTTTCATTTTATAATAATTGAATACATCTTAGGTTAGGTTTTCATATACGGGGTGTACATGAGGTTGTCTTTTTAAAAAAATTAATAGGCACGATTTTTTTCTCAGGCTTAATAACTATGATTTTCAAGTAGGTAGTATTTTACTACAATTAACTATTTTCGGCAAGAAACAATTTTACTGTCGAGATTTTAAGGTTTTTTTTATGAAGACATGACATTTCGCCCACACAGCAGACAAACATTGATATTTTTAGCGCGGTTAGGCAATGTGGCTGTTTGAGGTCAAATTTCAACAGATTTTTTTTTAAGTATGAGTATAACTTAAAATAGAATAGAGAAGGAGAATACAGAAGGCAGATGTCTTAAAAAAGAGTTAACTAGAAATCTGTTGTACCAATTTTTTTTAGCCTTTGTTGGCCCACTGCTGGGCAAAAGCCTTTCCCATGCTTCTCCACATTTCTGTTGGTGGCGGCTTCTACCAATCCTGTACCTATTAGGGTATTATATTTCTTTGAAAAAATTCTTTCTGCAGACTCAATCAAATCTAGAAGGCAGAATAGTCTATCCGGATATTTAGGTTAAATTTAAACACTTGTCTTCTCAAATACTTAGGGCACTGTTGCGCCATTTACAGATAAAATTTATCTGACAGATATTTTATACCTGTCTCTGTCTAAAAGTCATGACATTAACATCTAAAAAAATGTAGCCTTATGTGTTAATTAAAAATTACAAAATAATATATAGCCTATGTGCTATTCTGATGTGCAAGCTACAATATAATAAAGTTTCATTAAAATCTGTTCAGTGGTTTTTGAATGAAAGAGTAACTAACGTTCTTGTGAGGTTTTTCTTAACAATTTAACTTTTTTTTACTTTAACCTACTAAAATATATTTTTTTATACTAAACTTAAAAAGAACGCGGAAAGGTAAAATTTATACCAACGTAGTAACTTATAAAAAAACTGAATTTCTTTAAAAAAAAACCCGCAAAATACTTACTTACATGTATAAAAAAACAAACAATACTACCTACTCGTATTTATACGAATTTCTTCCAAAAACCCTTAATTACATTAAAACTCCAAAGATGAAGGAAAAGGTTCCACTTACTTAGAAAATTAAATCAAGTACAAACAAACAAACAGATTGAGTTTTATTATACACATTGAATAAAACCGAATACATCCTGTATATAAAATTCAATGAAGGGAGATATACAGGGTGGAAATAAACATGAATTTTTTTTTATTTCTTTTTAATGTTTTATCTTGGTTGCTTGAATTATTATGTTATTTTTAATTCGATACAAACAGATTATAATTAACGAAGGTAAGGGCTCGTTTCACGAATTATAGATAAAATTTTAGAAACACGGTTTCTAAGATATGACCATAAATGCGTACGAAGTTGCGGGCAGCCTCTAGTATCAAACAGGATAAACAGGATATCGAGTCCTAACAATTTATATTCATTTTTTTATACATTATTCATAAACTATACTTAATAATGGTTCCCAAAATGGTTTCCCTAAAAGAAGGGTGCAAAGCTTTATCCTTATTGGTTTAGTAATCAAGTAATGGAATACGATCGTTTTGGTTGCGAAATTGAAAATGAAAATGAAAAAAGTTTATTAAAAAATAGGCAAAATTCATTACACTTTATTGATGTCACTATTTTGATCTAAAACTACTGCCGGTTACACTACCTGTATAGCCGAGAGGCAGGAAATAGCAAGAAACCTTCGGCACAGGGCCCTACGTTATGTCCAATTGTTTTTTCTTAAATCATTTTAAATTTAAAATCAATAATATTTAGTATATGGGAAAATTTATGCAATGTGGTTAATATATTTATTTAGTTAGTAAAATGTCATTTAATGGAAAGAAAAGAAACTCGTAGGTGTAGGTATACATAATGATTTTAATAAAATATAATGTAGGTTTTTTTATTAAAATACATAGGTACATACATACATATCCGTCACGCCTCTCTCCCATTGGGGTAGGCAGAGACCACTTCCTTCCACTTGCTACGATACAAACACACCTCTTTCGCTTCATCCACACTCATCAGTCGTCTTAATTAAAATGTATTTTATTATTTATCTTATTTAAAAGTGTTATAAACGTAAGGAAAAATAATACCTAAATCGAATCTAATCTAATTTAGCCACTTATGTCCCACTGATGGGCAAAGGCCTCTCTCCTCATCCGCCATGACTTTCTGTCTCGAGCTTCCACCACCCAGCTACTTAAGAAGGTATTTTAATTTTTAAATAGATATTAAATGGAAAACTCATTTTTTTTTTCAAAAATAAGTTTTTTATTTATGTAACCGCTGTTTTTCCAAAAATGATTCCGAAACATTAAAATCCAAAAATACAGACAAAGCAACTCGTAATAGCTAGTATATAAAACTAATAAAGTGTATCCCAAACATGGCGTTTAGATAAAAAATAAGAAAACAAAATTTTCCTTTCATAAGTTTACCGAGAAGCTTATGAAGAAATAAGCTCGGAGATGTTACAGTATGGTAACTCAATTTGTGAACAATATGTGTACCTATGGGTAATGTTTAATGAAACCTAAAATGTTATACCGATTCTGAAAAATTAGGCGTAAGTAAATACGTATATTAAATTATGTTATCTATACACCGTCGTTTTTAAATGTGATAAGGACAGCATGACGTGAGATAATTGTCGCGGCACGTATGCTAAGCCTCCTGGCGGGCAATTCTGTTAAATTAAGTTAAGCGACCTAACTATAGCCAACAGATTAACATTCTACAGCAATAGGTCACAAATTTGGTATTCTCTTATGTGCCACGAAATAGTCGATTAGTAGTCGATTAGTAGTCTCTAGAGGGCTTTGTCATTCATTTGTCTTTGCGAATGATTTAGTTGTCGATGTTGCCAATATTTAATAAAATTATTGTTCGAAGAAATTGATCAACCGATTGATAGATTTTTTTCGACCTAGAATAAGCTTAGACATACTTTAAAATACAGAATATTTATTTCTATAAGATTTACATGCATTTTTTGCATAAATTGCACGTTAATTTTCAAAAAAACACCGAAGTAGTGTTTGGGTGACCGAACGACTGAACGACTGAACGACGGACGACCGAACGAAATGCCATTAGAGAACAACTGTCAAATAGCGAAGAGAATACCGTTTGGAACTGCCACTCATGTGACATTGCGGAGTAGAATACCAAATAAAGCGTAAAGTAATAAAATGTACGGCCGATCGCTGTCCACTGTCAACTTATCTGTTAAGAGAATACTAAAATGTGTCATTTCATACAATTCACATTCTAGAGAGACACCATTTTTCATTTGGTAATTAGAAGAATACGGGCCCTGATATGCAATCTACAATATTGCCAAATTTCATCAAAATCTGTTAGTAGTTTTTGCGTGGAAGAGTAACAAACATCCATCGGCACAAACATTGGCATTCATAATATTAGTAGGAAGGAAGTATTAAAATTGAAAATTTGTAAGTCAACTAAGAAAAATATTATTAAAAAGTACCTACTTACAAAAATGTTATATCTCTCTGACGCTACACTACCGTACCTCTTTGCACTGCAAACCCATCAATCTATGGCGATTGAATTTTCATACATAAATATTGTATGAGAACGACGTCAATATGAATATTTTGGTAAAAAAAAATATTTTCTTTTACGTAATATTTAGTCTCATCGACAAAAATGAATGAAGGTAAAAGACATTGACCAAAGTGGACCAAATGCTGCCCAGACATGGGAGTAATTGGAAATGATTCCTTGCATTAATGTAGATACGTTAAAATAAAAAATATAAAAATCGTTCCCTGGGTTCAAAAGTTATAAGTTAAAAAAGTTTTCATTTTAAGTGTTTTAAAAAAACTATTTTATTTATTTAATTAAGTACAAAGTGGGAAAAACGTTATCTCGCTTGCGCATTTCATTGTCTATGTCTGTCCTTTTCCATCTTTGCACGCCTGTAAGTACATTTTTTTTAGATGGGTCGTTATGGATACCCTTCGTCTCGGAGAAAAACGAATGCCATTGTAAATGTCATTATTCATATGATGACGATTAAGTACACGTTTATGATAGGTTAAGATGTCAACAACCATTATTGTAATAATGTCAATGTACCAATTGTTGTCATTTTTCTATGAATAATCTAAACAAAAATCATTTTTTTCTCCAAACTCCTCGGATAGATTTTAATGGCCTTTCGTTTACAGATTACTAATTAGTCTAAGGTACATAATGCACTATGTCCCCATTCTGGGCAGCACTTGGTCCAACGTCCATATAAAAATGGTCAATGTCTTTTTTTCTATCCGTCATTTGTTACAATACCTAATAACCTAGTATATAAAATAAAACAATTAGCACCAAAACACACGGTCAAACTCAACTGCAACGCAATTGAAACTGCTAGTTACTTTTGAGTTGCATCGAAGTTTCTGCTATAGACTTTCTTAGAAAACTACACACGACGCAACTAGTTTGAAACGTTTCAGGGCCCGTATTCTTCTAATTACCAAATGAAAAATGGTGTCTCTCTAGAATGTGAATTGTATGAAATGACACATTTTGGTATTCTCTTAACAGATAAGTTGACAGTGGACAGCGATCGGCCGTACATTTTATTACTTTACGCTTTATTTGGTATTCTACTCCGCAATGTCACATGAGTGGCAGTTCCAAACGGTATTCTCTTCGCTATTTGACAGTTGTTCTCTAATGGCATTTCGTTCGGTCGTCCGTCGTTCAGTCGTTCAGTCGTTCGGTCACCCAAACACTACTTCGGTGTTTTTTCGAAAATTAACGTGCAATTTATGCAAAAAATGCATGTAAATCTTATAGAAATAAATATTCTGTATTTTAAAGTATGTCTAAGCTTATTCTAGGTCGAAAAAAATCTATCAATCGGTTGATCAATTTCTTCGAACAATAATTTTATTAAATATTGGCAACATCGACAACTAAATCATTCGCAAAGACAAATGAATGACAAAGCCCTCTAGGGACTACTAATCGACTACTAATCGACTATTTCGTGGCACATAAGAGAATACCAAATTTGTGACCTATTGCTGTAGAATGTTAATCTGTTGGCTATAGTTAGGTCGCTTAACTTAATTTAACAGAATTGCTACCCTGATTAGTTGCATCGTGTGTGGTTTTCTGAGAAACTCTATAGCAGAAACTTCAATGTAACTCAAAACTAACTAGCAGTTGCAGTTGCGTTACCCCTTGTGTTCTGGGTCTTAAAGTCGAGGGAAACGTTAATTTGACGTAGAAAAGATTTAGGAATTCCTCCCGTACTTAATGGATATATTTTTAGCTATATTAATTGTAAATAAATAATTTAAAATAAATTAAAAAGTTATAAAATTGAATTTTTCAAATATTTAAGCCCATATTCGATCCGTAAAATTTTTATTAACAAAATTCACACGCCAAACCCCTTTTAAAAAAATCACATTGAAATAAAAACTCATTGTAGTAAATTTAAAAAAAAAGCTTTTAAAAAGGGTCAAAAGGTGAATGACCGTTACATTTTGAGAGGAAGAAGGTATTAAGCGGCGGCCCCCCTCGGATGCTGGATCGATAAAGGTTGTCTGAGCGAATAGTGATGGGACGTGTCGATAGTTGCGGATATCGATAATTGTGTTGGTGGTTTATTTTTAATATTTTTTGAATACCAATTGATTTTGATTTTTTTTATAGTGTCTAGACTATAATATTTAAAGATTAGAAATGTAGTTATATCATTTTAGAGAGAAATTTAATGATACCCATGTTATTAGATAGAATATCTTTGGTGATTAAATCTTTTTAATTTAATTTGCTACCTGCGACTTTATATGCATATGTGTACCTACGTAGTCATAACTTTGAAAAAATAATCATACCCTTTTACTGTCCCCACTACAGGGACACCAGACTACTCACATACGAGAGTGATTGGGTCGTAATCTAAAAATATCATGTTATCTTAAAATAATATAGCTTATAGTACTATAATTCTAATGTTTAAGCTACGACATTGCTCAGTTTTATCACAATCTGTTCAGTGGTTTTCGCGTTGAAGATTAACAAAATTCCTCACCATTCCTTTGCTTATAAACTGACGTTTATAATTTTAACAAGTTAGGTATTACCTAAAGTTAACGTCATGTAGTATCAAGAAGTCAAAGCACTGGTTGAGGATAGGCCTAAATGGCGAATGCTCCACCGACGAGTGTCTAACTCTTAAGTTAAATGATGATTATGAGGTGTTACTTGATCCTAAATCACAATAATAATTAAGATGCAAAATATCAGCTTCTGATTAAGTTAACGACGTTGGGAAGTTCGTCCTAAGTTCGTAGTCCATCATCTTAGGTAATAACCGGAAAATCGACAATTAATTGCTAATTTAATCATTGCTGCACTGTATTTAGGGGGTTAGTTTAACTTGTTAGATTAAAATGACCTCTTAAATTGCAATTTTAGTATTTAAAAGTTACATTATATACATACATACATATCCGTCACGCTTCTCTCCCTTTGAGGTAGGCAGAGACCACTTCCTTCTACTTGCCACGGTCCAAACATTCATCGACAAGTACTAAAAGCTATGGAACTCTAAAAATATGAATAAATTACAGCCATTCGTGATTTTGTATTTATATCTTGAAAGTTTAAGTAATATCTTAAAATAGGTATGTAATATTTATTTTATCTATTGGATATCTATTTGTTTATTTTTATTATAGGTACTATCTATTTTTGGTATGTATAGAGGAGAAGGTGGTAATGTGGCCCCCCATTTTGTTTTTAGCTTATAAAACTGAAAATAATAGGTTTATGAATAAACTTTATACCTCAAAATATTCAGCATTTATATTTTTATTCGTGTCAAGGTCCGTATTTTATAAAAACCGATAAATTTATTATAAAAAAAATGTATTTCTGAAAATCGGAAAAAAATGCAATTGGGATTTGAGGAGGGTATTATGGCACCCGGGGGGGCATATTAAATATATGAACCATTTAGTGGCTAAAATCGCACATGTAATGCTCTCCTTCAGGACCCGCACAAGCGCTATAAGCCCATAGGAGGCAACTTTGGCACTAGATTCAATCTTTAGCTCGACAATCTTTGCAGCACCTAAGCAATGTCGCAGAAAATACTTTGCGTCTTAATTTTCAGCTGGCCTATTAACTTGAAAGTTGTCTTCGTAATCTGAGTGATCACTGCTATTGTTCTTGAATTCACGATCACTCGAGCTATCACTTTTGTCAGAGCTGATGAAGTTAGAGGCACGTCCGTGACCACGGCCAATGCCGCGTCCACGTCCACGCGCTTGTCCTCGTCCTCTTCAATTTTCTGCTAGTTTTAGGGTCCCAGGGTTTTCTCTTTTGATCGTAGTGGGCATCAAAAGTCTTTCGTGGCATTTAAAACAAAGAATATAAAAGTTAACAAAAAATAACCACCATACATATAATATGGCCCCCGGGAGTCATATAACACACTATATTAGGGGGCCATAATACCAAAATAGAGCATTTTGCAGCGTATACTTTATTTTTCTAAATGAATAACCACTGATTGATAATTACCTTAAAATCTAAGTCCTCGATGTTCAAAGCAATGAATGAACACAGCAGGTTCATTCGAAATTCCTTTTAAATACAAAAAAATCGATTTTTAAAAAGCACGCGCAATGTTTTCACCGGTACTTATTATTACTTGCTTGAATAACTAAAATATGAGACGCCCTCTAGAGTTGAATTTGGGTGTACATAATAATTGGCACATTATCTATTAGTAAATTTGCTTTCTGTTCGATAGCGCTGTTTTATTAATTAAATATTTAAGGGGGCCAAGAAACCTGCAGGGGCCACATTACCACCTTCTCCTCTATTAAGTTATGTATGTATGTATTATTTGCACAACCCGCAACCATTATTACCTCTTTCTAGTTATTTCTTACCCTAAGGTTGCCTGGAAGATATTGCTACCTAGCAATAAGGCCGCCTGTTGCTTCTTATATTCTTGTTTGTGTCTGTACCTTATATCTTTTGCGCAATAAAGAATATTTGTATTGTATTGTATTGTAGGTAAGCTTAGGTGTTATTCTAATGTGCAAGCTACAATATTGTAAAGTTTTATTAAAATCTGTTAAGTGGTTTTTTTGTGGAAGTGTATCGAACATCCTCCCATCCATTCATCCATCCATCCATCTATGGGCATGAACATTGACATTTATAAATATTAGTAGCCTTTGGAGAAGCATGGAAGAGGCTTCTGCCTTGCAGTGGGACGAAATAGGCTAATAAAAAAATGAGTGGCCTAAGGTGTATATATTTTTTTAAATAGTTATCCGGACTTCGTTCCCCCCGATATTTATTCTTCGGGGTCCTTGAATTTATCAAAATCAGATTTCTCTTCGTTATTGGTAAAAATAAAAATAAAGTAATTTGTAAAAAAAGGTGTAAAGGTGTATATTCGGAATTCATTATCGAAAAACAGCATTTAAAATAACCCAAATACATGTCATATCGTATCAAGAAGTTAAAGCACTGGCAGAGGATAGGCCTAAATGGCGAACACTCCACCGACAAGAGTCTAACTCTTAAATTAAATAAATGATGATGACACTATAATCAAACTTCAAATAAAAGTATTTAATTTATAAACTTCCTTCTATAGAAAACGTTCAATTTTAAACCTAAAACGTCTTAATAAAGATCTCATATTTCAAAGGCCCAGTAATTGTTATGAAAAGGGTTCTAACACAATTTGCAATGCCCATCACTCTTTCACCATCAATTAAAGTGCTAAGAATTGATTTTGTGTCATATTTTACACCGTTAAAGTCTTAATTACATTAACATCTTAGTATATATTTTAAGGACGATGTCGGATGATAAATCGAGTTAAGTTATTAATTTTGATATTAATAGGTAGTTGAAGTGTTTCCGGTGTAATATTATAAATGTCAATGTTTGTGCCGATGGATGGATGTTTGTTACTTCATCACGTAAAAACCACTGAACAGATTTTGATGATGCTTGGCAATATTGTAGGTTATACATCAGAATAACACATAGACTATATTATTTTGAGATATCATGATTATTTTCCAAGATATGACGATAAATGCATACGAAGTCGCGGGCAGCCTTTAGTATTTTAAATAAATATTTATGTAGGTACTGGCTTGTAAAAAATCATTGGAACATTATTGGTTCAGTTTTAGAACGTTATTTTTGGTAACAATTTCTACTACTTTTTTACTAAACTGAATAGCTAAGAAGAAACGGCAAGAAACGTAATATTTCTAATTATCTTCTATCATGTAACACACCTACATACATAGGTAGGTAAGGTTAGGTTGCTTTTTTTTGTTACTGTTTTTTTTTTTGTTCCATCTTAATACAATTTCTCCAATAAACAATTCAAACAAATCAAAACGTATTTTTATCGATAACTCGATATTTCTATTCCCAACACTAATTCCATGCCCCTTCATAAAGCATGCATTCCAACGCACTACATACAAAGAAAACTATAGTACGATCCGCAATAGTTTATTCGACACCTAAGTGCTTTATACGATCATGCAAATGGGGTTCCTAGTTAAGACGGGCTTATTTTATGCATAGGTACTTATATACTACTTTGTCCCCGCGATTTTGTACGCATGATCTATTATACTTAAAGTAGTTTTTATTTGAAAAACGATATATTTTTTAAACTATAGGCTGCCTGCGACATTTTTCGCGTTTATCGTCATATCTTGGAAAAAAAACATGATATCTCAAAATAATATAGCCTATGTGTTATTCTGATGTGCAAGCTCCAATATTGCCAAGTTTCATAAAAATCTGTTCAGTAGTTTTTGCGTGAAAGAGTAACAAACATCCATCCATCGGCACAAACATTGACATTTATAATATTATTAGGATTAGGAAGGATTACTTATATAAATGATACAATAAGGCCCACTTGCGCAGCCTAATAAATCCGGAGTTAGCTGCTAACACAGGGTTAAATAAATAATTTCGTATTGATTTATCTTGATTTAACCCTGTGTTAGCAGCTAACTCCGGGTTTATTGCGTTAACTCTGGGCTACGCAAGTGGGCCTTAGTGTACCTATATAATTTAGATAAGCTGTACTTCCCTCAAGTGAACATGGCAGAACGTCAACATTGGCAGTATCTACAGTGGTAGTTGCCAATTAAAAAAAATACGGAAACCAAATAAGTACAAAATACAGCGTATTTATTAAAAAATGATAATTAAAAAAGGCAAATTTAATTAAAATACACAATAGGGAACATTTTTTCCTTGTATTTTGGTATTGTTCTTTAAATGAAAGGCTCTCTTCATGTTCAGTTATATTTGCTTAAAGAGGGTACATGATAAATTATTTTTTCACCTCAGCAGCTCGAACAAGGGTGTTTTGCTGCCTAAAAACAGCGCAGAAAGTGCGATTTTTTTTTCATTTTGACAGATAAATACATACATACATATCCGTCACGCCTCTCTCCCATTGGGGTAGGCAGAGACCACTTCCCTCCACTTGCTACGATCCAAACACACCTCTTTCGCTTCATCCACACTCATCAGTCGCCTCATACATGCACGTCGGTTTATGGTACTCTTGACTTGGCCTTTCTTGAGCAAGTCCCCGATTTGATCGAGGCAAACACAGACAAACAGACAATTTGACAGATAATGTGTTAATTTGAAGTTATTTTCAAAAAGTAACCGGGAAAGTAACTTTCCTCACCGAAAGAGGAACAGCTTATACAGCCTTTCCTTCAGTAACCACAGGCCTATTTGAAACTAGCAAACATGAAAATATCCAAAAGACGTTACGCTAATAGGGTGGTAACTCTGGCAGCCCCGAAATTCGCCATGAACCCGTCCACCGGAGCGAAAACAGCAGGGCTGGATCTAAGCGCTGTTTGGGCTCCGATGTCAAAAGGGGCCCCAGACCCCGCTAAAACAATAACCGCTGAAAAAAATAAATCTTATACATACCTATCCGACACGCCTCTCTCCCACTGGGGTAGGCATAGACTACGTCCTTCCACTTGCCACGATCCAAACACACCTCTTTCGCTTCATCCACATTCATCAGTCGTCCGACGTGTGTGCATTTATGAGGCGACTGATTAAATCTAATATTAAGAAAACTTCGGTTTCCTATTTAAAGGTTGCCTGAAAGAGATTGACAAGCAATAAGGTCGCCTTTTGTACAATGAATACTTACGTAACTAGATTTTAGTAACATTTATGTTTTTGTTAAGAACTTAGGTGGGCCTCCTGGGCCTCTATGTAGATTCAGCACACACACAACAAAGGCCACAAATTCACGATCCGTCCCTGGAAAACAGCTTGACATTTGAACACTGACGGCTATGGGAGCATTACCCCATGCCCTTATACAAATTCACCTTTATTATTTGACATTTCACTGCGAAAATGTCTTTGTGAACAATAGATGGGTTTTTTTGCTATAAAAATGGTATGAAGTGTATTTGGGTAATTTTGAATAGGTAGGTATTATTTTTCGAGGGGTATTCACAAAAAAAAAATCTTTAAAATGTATTACCTTGTAGAGGCTGCCCGCGACTTCGTACACAGTTATCGTCATATCTTGGAAAAAAATCATGATTTCGTAAAATTTAATAGCCTATATGTTATTTTGATGTCCAAGCTAAGTTATTGGAAAGTTTCATTAAAATCTGTTCAGCGGTTTTTACGTGATAAAGTAACAAACATCCATCCATCCATCCATCGGCATAAACATTGACATTTATAATATTAATAGGATTAATTACTTAATTAGTAAATAATAATATCAAAAGGAAAACACGACGGCCATTTCAGACAACATCGTTATTTCATTACATCTAGTCAATAAACCTACAATAACATCAAAAACCGGCCCAGTGCGAGTCGGACTCGCGCAGGAAGGGTTCCGTACCATTCACTATTGATATCAAGCAAAAAAAGCTAAAAAAACATGTTTGTTGTATGAGAGCCCCCTTTAATTATTATTAATATTCTATTTTTAGTTTGTTCTTATAACGGCAATGGTAGGTAATATATCATTTGTGAAAATTTCAACGCTCTAGCTACAATGGTTCATGAAAAACAGCCTGGTGACAGACGGACGAACAGACAGATAGACAGACGGACTCGTCCTAGTAATAGGGTCCCGTTTTCTTACTATTAATAACACTATTCGGTATTTTTGCTATCAACCAAACCGCAGCTCAGTTTCGCGAGACAATGAACCGACTTGGCTTTAATCTTCAGTTGAGACTTTAGAACAACTTTGACTGTGGGACCGACTATCGTAGTTATAGACTTAGGAAATGTTGTTGGAGTTCAACTAGGAATTTCGTGGAGACAAATTTTGTACCAGTGGGTTTTTTTTAACTGAGAGACTGAAAAGCGTGGAAGGAAGACTGAAAAGTGTGGAAGCGCAATAAATATTATGATTATGAAAATTTAAGAAAAAAATGAGGTGTTTTCGATTTGACTGATTTCTTGTTTTTTATAATGGTCGATTGCTCGAATAGTACTTATAAAATAGAATAACTTAGTAAATAAATATACATGATTTCACCTTAAATAAATACAATACAATACAATACAATATAAACTTATTCTACTTAAGCACCTACTATATACATATTTATACATAGATAACTTCATAGGTAGGTAGGTACGTTGGTTTTTAAATAAGTTTCACAATTTTTTTGCGGGCGTAAAAAACAAAATGCCATCTTTTTTGTTAATAAAAAACAATATTCCACTTTAAGAAGAATTATGATTTCAAGAGTTTAAAGTATTATGCTATCTACACACCAAAGCTGCCGGCATGCCACCGGCACAGATTACTTAATAGTTACTACACCGGGCTAGGCCAGCGGCTTTTCCTCATACGAATGGCTGCTGTTAAAAAAGCCGGCGGCTTTTGTGTGTAAATACCATTTGCGGAATAGAATAGGAAAGGCATAAAATAGCAAGCGCTTTACCGACAACAATTTAACTCTTAAATATGAATTGATGAAGGAACTGTATAGATATCTAAATACTGTAAAGTTACAAGAAATGCGGTACCTACCTAAATGAAACAGAAGATAATACATTATTAACTTTTATAAAATTCACTCTGAAGGTCTATCTACACAGATCCGGTCCGTGGCCCGTCAGAAAGAGGAAAGCACTACATCGTCATGACAACATGTGTAAACGAATCCATAGAAAATGTATGGAATGATGTTTTTTCCCTGACACGGCCCAGACACGTTGTCATGACGACGTATTGTTTTCCCTCCAGACGGGCCACGGACCGGATCTGTGTAGATAGATAGACCTTTGACTGAATTTTATGAAAGTTTATAATTTATTGTCTTCTGTTTCATTTAGGTAGGTACCGCATTTCTTGTAACTTTACAATATTTAGAATATCTATACAGTTCCTTCATCAATTCATATTTAAGAGTTAAATTCTTGTCGGTGAAGCGTTTTAAAAGACCTTTAAAAGATCTATCTACCTATTTGAAACTACACGACAATGTTATTAACATCACTATTAAAGCCAACGTATCAGTGAAACTCTCAAACCAGACTGCAAATTCCAACGTAGATAGAAATACTAACAGTCTCTCCTAACTTCGCGAGGTCAAAGCGTTCATATTTTGGCATAAATTCACAAGTTTCTCGGTAAGCGACGAGCCGAAACTATGCAAGTATCCGAACGCTAAAATAGTTCGCTCGGTATTCGCGCAGCGCCATCTAGCGGCGGGAAATGCAAACTTTGATTTGTGGAGTCCAATAGGTTAGGTTTATAGCTTCATAGTTTTAGTTTTAAAATTAAAGAGTAGGTATAGATAGAGAGAGTTTATATCGAAGTGGAAACTGTAGGCATAAGTAAGTACAGCGTGTAGCGTTTGTTGTCGTGCTTGTCGTGTTAAAATGATTTGTATACATAGGTACCTAACTACTTGTAAAATCAATTGTTTCATTGAATACTTTGTGCGCATTTTTCGTATCTTGAAAAATGTACCTATAGGTATGATATGATATCTTAATAATATTATATACTAGCCATGATAATATTTATTAATATGTGCAAGCTTCAATATTGTAAAGTTTCATTAAATTCAGTAGAATAATCTTTTAAACTTGGTTTAAGTCGGTTTTAAGTCGGTTTTTCGTTTTCTTTTCGGTTTAAAGTATCTATGCACAAACCACGTGTACGATCGCGTATTCACTTGTTTTTTCCATAAAATCTTCTTTTAGGTATCTACCTAGGTACCTACATTCCACATTCAAATAAAAAAAAAATTCTTTTTTTTTAATCCGTATAAAAAGAATCGTTTAAAAACCCCGCTGTCACGGTAGATTACCCGCGCAATGTGGATTGACAGCTCGGTATCGGCTTTTTGGCGGCAAATCTGACGTTTGACGGTAAATGTCATTAGAGGGGTTGGTCGTTTCGCCCGTTGATTGCGGTATTTTTAGGGTTAACAAAAAGATTTTATTCTAAAAAGTATTTTATGGTGTGGTTGGTTGGTATAAGTAGCTACATCATAGACAAACATTGCTTTATTGAACTATACTGAAAGATGAAAAGATCCATGAATGCAGAAACAGCGATGTTTTTAAGCAGGAACATTTTTTTATAAAGGATTCTATTTTAAAAGGTTATGATTATTATGTTCTGTTTTTTGGTAAAAAATTACTACTTCTTTCGTTATGTCATCCCCTATTACATCATCTATGAAAGTACCGAAATATCTTAACAATATTATTAATTAAATACCTAAATGGATAACAAAACACATTTCGGTTTTTATAAAAGAAGCACAATAAAGGTACCCCTACTTACTTCGCATTTAAAATATTACACTTACTACTAGCGCCATCTATTGTTGAGTAGCTGTATTAAATATACTAGCATTTTCTAATAAGTAGCAGAATTTTCTCAGTAAAGTTCTCTCTCTCTCTATTCTAAAATTATTATCTAGCTTGCACACTTGGATAAATTTGATGCATTTCTATTTGATATTGTTGCACTGAATCACATTGATCCGACGCTCTTGTGGGTTTGAAATAGAATTTGTATTTTGACGCGGCTTGCCGTGTTCTCTAACTACTTGAAACTTGAATTACTGTAGTGGTTTGATAAATTGGGTCTCAAAATAGCTGTTGCGAGTTTAACTTGCTATATCCAAGATAAGAAAGATACAAATAGGTAGGTAGTGTTAGTTCAACCGCGTTCAACCAATAGACATTAAATAAAATGCCCAATTATGGATTTAAATGAATAAAATAAAAGCAAAGTCGCGGAGGAGGATCAAAAAAAAAAAAAAAGCGATTGACATTAAAAAGCTTAAAAATGCCGTGTGTCTTGGAGGCGCCGGGTATCGATCCCGGTACCTCTCGCATGCTAAGCGAGCGCTCTACCATCTGAGCTACGCCCCCGGTGATGAAGATGCCGAAATATCGAAACAGTTGGTGTGTTTTGGTAAAATTCTAAAACTGGTAAAAGGGCGGTATTAAAAAATATGAGCTTTTCGGTCGATTTCGGCAAACGCTTTACCACCCAAAATAATTATTTATATGCAAGGGGCCGTTCAAGTATTACGTACGCACTATGGGGGGGCGGGGGGTCTTTGCTTTGCTTATTTTGGATGACATGGGGGGTAGGGGAGTCTAGATGATGATTACGTCATCGGTAGTTATTTACTTTTTTACACGAATGGCAACCCTCACATTGTCTTTGCTTGAAAACGAAACGCATTTTCGGGGATTCCCGCAAATAATGCATACGTTTATTTAGGCACTCGCTTTAGAACCGAGTATTTTCTTATTTTTAAAATTATAATTATAATATTAAAAAAAAACAATATATTAATTGAAAAATGTTTACGTAAGCATGGGGGAGGGGGTAAGAGCTTTGCTTACTTTTGCTGACAAGGGGGATGGGGGGGTAAATAATTGTAATAAATCTGCTTACGTAATACTTGAACGGCCCCCAACCATAAAATTCGATTTTTTTAATACATTGTTTTTATTGAAATAATTTATGATAGATAACTGTCACTGATTATTCAGATATTAATACTTAATGAGATAAAAAATATACATAAAAGAAAAATTAATAAGATAAAAAAAAGAAAATTTCAAAAAGGATTTCGCCCAACGTGGGGCTCGAACCCACGACCCTGAGATAAAGAGTCTCATGCTCTACCGACTGAGCTAGCCGGGCTGTATAGGCGATAGCGAAATTATGGTACACTTATTATTGTACTAAAAATTCGTTGTAAGAGCTTTTGACTTAATGGTGGTCCCACACTGCACACTTTTAGTATAAAAAAAAAACATGCAGTTTGGGAGTACCATTAGGTAGTATACCTACCTAGTTTTTTTTTTTCTGAATACCTACATATCATAATTATAGTAGGTACCGTTACCTACATATTTGCTTTAAAATTTAAATAAGTAGGCACAATAAATTTTATTAGAGATTCTTTGAATTACCAACTGGGCATTTTTCAAAAAAAGTGTACCTTCCATTTTCGGGCTGTCCCTCGTGTTTGAGGTGAAATTGTTCGAAAAGTTCATATGTAGCTGATTATTTTTTATAAATGAAAAGTATCCGATATAGTTTAAACTTATACTTTTTACATAAAAATGTTGGTAATATTAAGTAATTATTTAAATAAATCGTGAATTTGTAACACAAGGTGTCGGTTTTTGGCGTGTCCCCCGCCCACATTCATAATTTCTAAGACCTTTTTTTTAAACTTTTTGTACTAG
Source organism: Anarsia innoxiella (assembly GCA_947563765.1). NCBI lineage: Eukaryota > Metazoa > Arthropoda > Insecta > Lepidoptera > Gelechiidae > Anarsia > Anarsia innoxiella. Next base: position 1,754,509 of record OX387417.1, read on the forward strand.
GGTATCACCGGTTTTTACTATTCTTTAAAGATCTTTTAGTTGCCTAGCACCTCCAGTAATTTATATTTTAAATCTTTTGCTCATTTAGAAAAGAATACTTTTTAAATAAAATCTCAAAATTTGATGCCACCCGGACATGTCGGGTTTGCGACGACGAAAACTACCTTTAGAAATTATTTAACGGTAATATTTTAGTTTTTAAAATGGCAACTTCATTCTTATTTCACTGGCTGCCATTTCAAAACATACTAGGTTCATACAATTTTTTGGAGAAAATCGAAGAGTTTTACTGGGTACCACCACCGTTCACTTTTCAAGTGTCCAGTTTGAGACAAAATATCTACGGATTGAGGGAACTGTGACATAAATTGTTTATTTCAAATGATGAATAATTTTATAATGTAACGATAATAACATTTGGTAATAAGCATAGGTTGATATCTTTTATTTTATATGATGTTAAATACAAAATGGGAAGAGAGCGTCACGTCAGTTTTGCGATATTTTTCCCCGTGACCTACTGGCCGACCAGTAAATCTCAAAACCGACGCTATAAAGCTAGGACTACATGAAGATGAGTGCAGAACGATCTCAGTATATAGAATCTCGCGATACATGAGAATCCAGTTAAATACAGTGCACTAAAATTAACAAAATTTAATATTATAAGGATTTGAGTAGTAATTAATTTTTTTAAATCCCTATTTTATGTCATTTATTTCTCTGATTTTTGCTTCGGTTTCATGTAAACCTACCTTTTGAAAAAAATACATGTCGGTTTTGCAACAGTCCCCCATTTTGCGACGAAGAAATTCTTAAATTTATCCTCTTTGTAATATGTGGGGTACAAATAATAAAGATTATATCAATAAAGTGATTTGAATGTTACAAATTACAAAAATCACTTTGATTACTAAACTAATATTCAATATTATATTGTAAAAGTAAAAGTCACTATGGCATCAGCTGTGACACAACCGAACTTAAAATGAGTGTATTTCTTGTTTACTCCATTTTATGATATTGTATTTTTGTTTTTCAAAAAATATCTTTGATAAGCTTCATAGAACATTGGAATTATATTTACAAATTTATTTTAGATAGAGATCAGAACACTTTTAATATCGTCGCAAAACCGAATTTTTTTCTGACAATGACTTTTTATTTTAGTTGTTTCTAATTAATTAAACGTATTTCAGGCGTATAAAATATGATTTCAAAAACTTTAATATATCTACTACATATCTGTATACAAATATCCTCCAAAAATTCATATTTTTAAATGGTCCCTCAAATCAGACATGGTACACTTTTTTTGAAAAATGCCCAACTGAGTCATTTAACTCTGATTTTTTACATTTTTTGTGATTTTTAGTGAATTTCATGACTTTGGTAGGTACTGCGAAAGATTAGATACCTACCTTAGCCCGTTTCTTTAGGTACCTACGGACTATTTTGGTATTAACTAAGACTATTATTAATTAAGTAGGTAATAACATTACCAAACAGGTTCATAAAGGCCATATTTACACCGGCATATTAAAAGATACAAGCTTACATTTTATCATTTAAGGGCTGGCCTGGCGCACAACAGGGTGCCAATTCTTCTAATTACCAAATGAAAAATGGTGTCTCTCTAGAATGTGAATTGTATGAAATGACACATTGTGGTATTCTCTTAACAGATAAGTTGACAGTGGACAGCGATCGGCCGTACATTTTATTACTTTACGCTTTATTTGGTATTCTACTCCGCAATGTCACATGAGTGGCAGTTCCAAACGGTATTCTCTTCGCTATTTGACAGTTGTTCTCTAATGGCATTTCGTTCGGTCGTCCGTCGTTCAGTCGTTCGGTCACCCAAACACTATATCGGTGTTTTTTCCAAAATTTACGTGCAATTTATGCAAAAAATGCATGTAAATCTTATAGAAATAAATATTCTGTATTTTAAAGTATGTCTAAGCTTATTCTAGGTCGAAAAAAATCTATCAATCGGTTGATCAATTTCTTCGAACAATAATTTTATTAAATATTGGCAACATCGACAACTAAATCATTCGCAAAGACAAATGAATGACAAAGCCCTCTAGAGACTACTAATCGACTACTAATCGACTATTTCGTGGCACTTAAGAGAATACCAAATTTGTGACATATTGCTGTCGAATGTTTATCTGTTGGCTATAGTATGGTCGCTTAACTTAATTTAAGGGAATTGGCACCCAGACGGAGCGCAGCGCAGATAATTTTTACACGCTTTATATTAGCTTCACTTGTAACTATGTATGTAAACAAATTTTGGAATCTTAATTTGACCCACTTCCCGGTCTTCGAATAGGATGAAATTTTGCACTCGCTCTGAGTTCTGATGACAATACAAGAATATGGTACTTTCGAAGTCACCTGATGATGGAGCATGTTTAATGCGAGCTAAAGCGTGTTTTAGTTTTTTAAACTACCTATTTTTGTAATAGTCATATAATTATCGACATTGTTCTCATTAGAATTATATTCAAAATCAGTTGACACAACATTCGCATTTAGTCGCTTCGATGCTCCGATGCTCATATTTTGTTGTGTCAACAGATTTTGATAGTAAAATGACAATCAAAATCGAGTGGCGACCACGCACCGGACGACGCAGTATGGGAAGGCCTTTAACAAGGTGGACTGACGACTTGGTTAAAGTCGCTGGAAACCGTTGGATGTGGGCAGCGCAAGACCGGTCGTTGTGGAGATTCTTGGGGGAGGCTTTTTGTTCAGCAGTGGACGTCCATAAGCTGATATGATGATGATGATGAATCAAAAATGCTCTGCGCCTCGCTCTGTCAGGTGTGCGCCGGCCCTTACTCAATTCCACATCATCCTTTAGCAGATATAATCCGATTTTGTAAGTAGGTAGGTATATAAAATCTCTTTGCTACGTTGCGTTTAAGTCGCTTTTTCCTCGCGAAGTTTTTTGTCAGCAATTTTATACAAAAGAAGCTTTTATTTAGTGGATGGCGTTTTTTAAATATAGGTTAAGTTTGAGATAAACCTAGGTACCTACTTAGTTTAAATATGGAAGCTATGTGACGGCAGCCATCTTGATTTTTTGAGCTATTTCATTGTTGTTATAGTAGGTATCTGACCTTAGCATTACCTATAATTCATTTTATCCTACTAATATTATAAATGTCAATGTTTGTGCGGATGGATGGATGGCGAGAGAAAGAACGTAAAAGAACGCAAAAACTACTGAACAGATTTTGATGAAACTTGCCAATATTGTAGCTTATGTAGGTACCTACATCAAAATAACACATAAGCAATCATTTTAAAATAGCACATGTATATGAGGATGTTTGTTACTCTTTCACGCAAAAACTAGGTACCTACTGAACAGATTTTGATGAAACTTGGCAATACTGTAGCTTGCACATCAGAGTAACACATAGGCTAAATTATTTTGAGATATCATGATTTGTTTCAAAGATATGACGATAAACGCGAACGAAGTCGCCGGCAGCGTCTTGTATGTAGATAAGTAGTTACCTACCTACGGTACCTATATTTTATTAATTCTAAGAACCGTAAAAATATTAACTTGCCGACGCCCTTAAAAAAAAAAACAAAAAAGAAAATTCACAGCCGAGAAAAACTAGAAAAAAAATCATATTTTCACAACATCGAAGAGCACTTAAAACCGGTTGGGGGCACTTATAACCGGCTGTAACTAGTTAACTCAACTACCGCAGCGGAAGGGTTAAAAAAAACAAAATTGATTTTTCTTAAAACCTGTCGCCAATTAGGAGTTTTAACAATCCGCCATTTTGGGAAGTTGACGCTAATTATTCGTTCTGAAATTTCAATGGGGAAGTTTTGTGAAATACAACTGAATTTTCCGAACGATTTGTTGCTAACTCGCTCGGGTTTGCCACCTTCAAGAGATTTAATGGTGCTTAACTTGAAGTTAGGCTAAAGTTGGGTTTTGGGAAAATTTGTTTTTTAGTTTGCAATTTTTATTTTTCAGTTATTTAACGAACCGTTTTGCATTTTTATTATAAAAATTCAAAAGAGATGAACTTATCTCTTTTCCTTTTTTAAAAACCGATGGTGAGTCACTGTACCCGACTACAGAAAATTCAGTACTTACAAACCGGGAGACGGGCGACCACAAAGTCCTTATCAAGGGTGCTTAAAGTTACAACACAAAATATACAGGTGTAACATCAAAGCGAGATTCGGATACTTACCGGTTATAACCAGATCTAACCGCAGATGGTACCCGGTTTTAAACCGGACAGAGGTTTCATTGTGTCGGCGTTTTGTTTCATTATGTAGGGTTTTTATTTTATTTTGTCAGCGTTCAGCTAAGTTAAAATCTTATTTAAGGCTGAAACACATCGTATGCATATGCGTAACGTAGACGTAAGCACGGCGTTGCCACGCGCGTAGTTACGGTGTAACCCGATGTGACACTGGGCTACGCGTCACGTTGACGTGTACGTCTACGTTACGCAAGCGGTGACAGTTCCATACATTACAACTCAGAGGTACGCATACGTCTACGCATACGCATCCGGTGTGTTTTGGCCTTTAATCTTTATTTTGTAGGCAAATTAGGTAAATAATACGTACCACTTGAAATATGTTAATGTTAAGTTGTTTTAAAAACTAACGCTACATTTGGAAGGTATCATAATTAATACCTATATTGGTATTTTATTAAATAATTTGGAAGGTAAAAAGTTTTCCCTAGAGAAAGATCGAGCAAGACAATCTGTTTGTCAATCTCTTTTACTAAGCAACCACCGAATTGATTTTAATAGAACTTTACATTGAAGCTTATATCGGGATAACTCATAGGCACTTAAGTCTTAACATAGGTATTTTTAAATATTGTGTTAGTTTTCCGAGATAAAAGCGTACGAAGTCGGGGGCAGTCTCTTTTATAAAATAAAACTAATACTCTCCCTACATCACTGACGGATTTCTCTTTGTTGCAGGCGAGCAGATAATCCAGTATCGCGTCGGTGAGTACTTTGATAGTTTTAATTGTATCCTCAGTCTATAGGTACACCATATTTTACCGGCAACTTGAAGTTATGCAGTTTAGTGAATTAAAAAAAAAGTCAAATCCAATCCTATATTTTTTTTTGTATCAAATGCGACATTTTTTTTTAATTGACAGTTTTCGAACCAAAAAAAATATTAATTACGACCTTTGAGTATAGAATAGATAAGGAGGTGCCACATTTTTTTTTGACAGTTTATGACAGCGTGCCAAGGTTGGCGCAAGTATTTCATAGCTTTCTTGGTAGATGACCTGTCAAACGATAAGAAATTCCATACAAAAAGGTAGCCATTTTGCGTCAGACCTGCCTGGCAGATCTAGACGGTATGGCATCTCCTTATATATTCTATACTCAAAGATTACGACTGTGTGAAACTGGTTCTTCTATACAGGGTGTAACAGAAAGGGTATATAAAGCCGAAACACAGCGATAGTCCTCATGAAACTGAACAACTTTTCCCAAGGAACATGGGTCGTAAACTCGTAACTCGAAAAAAATTTTTGGATCGCCCATACTTACTCGATCAGCTGATCGGGCATTTTGTATGGGGAGGCGAAATTTTTTTTTCGAGTTACGACCCATGTTACATGGGGAAAGTTGTTCAGTTTCATGAGGACTATCGCTGTGTTTCGGCTTTATATACCCTTTCTGTTACACCCTGTATACTTATTATTATTACTATTGCTATACTTTACAAAAACTAGCATATTTTTCCAATGTTGTGGCCAACATGTGGTTGTGGATGCAGTGGCCCAAATCACGTCACAGCCTTTTTACAACCCAAATACACGATTCGCTTTATCCACATTCATTAGTCGCCTCATAAATAAATAAATACATGCACGTCTTATTAGTGTTCTCCTGACTTGGCCTTTGTTTAACAAGTAGGTACCTGATTTGATCGAGATACGTTCGATTGTGACATTTGCCATAGGCATTAAAAAAGAAAGAAAATGAAATGAATGCCTCTATGCTATGCCTCTAGCGGTGCGGTTGTCAACTTGTTATTTTTCCACAATTTTTATTTCTACACGATGCACTTTAAAAAAAACAATGAAACAATGTTGCCACTGTGAAAAAATTTGATTTGCGTATTTGATAGGTTTCAATATTTTTGTTTTTATGTTTGAAAATTTTATTACTGGCATGTGCAGTGCATTTGTGTAAAAAATTTGTTTGTTATCACGAGTACATGCATGAGTACATGCTATCGTTCACTTATTTAAAGTCACCCTATATAGATACCTATATACAGGGTGTATCGTGTATATTATTTTAAAAGCCATCCGTTTCCGAGCCGCTGTTATCGCATTTCCGTACCCTCGTTTCATACTCTTCAATTTCTACAGACAAACGGACAGTTTTACTTTTGTTTGTATATTTAGGTAATACATGTACCTACCTACCAGGTGAGCATAACTAAGAACAATCAGTTAAGCTATCTACACACCAAAGCCGGCGGCCCGGCGGCACGAACCCGGCGGCTTCAGGCCGGCGGCCTGTGCCGGCGGCTTTTGAATGTTGAAAGTTGCAAAGCCGGCGGCACAGGCCGCCGGCACAGACGGCGGCACGAGAGTCGCGGCATGTCAGTCGTGACGTGGTCGTGACATGACAGTGATGGCATTGACATTCATAACATGACAGACGAGCTTGGCATACATAATACCTATCATCATTCTGATATATTTTAAAAAATCCAAGCGCATCAAAATGAGGTCTATAACAATAAAATGTTTGTCTATGTTTATTTCGCTTACACATTCGTAGTTCTTTATGAAGCGGCATAGTGATGTGTGTAAGATGATTAAAGGCTCTTATCGATAAGAGTAAAAATTAGATAGAAAAAATGTTGATAGTACTGTGGTAGTGTATACCTAGGTACGTCTAAAAAATCATCTTTTTTATTGAATGTTAATAAACAGCTTTTCTTCAGCAGTAAACGTCCATAAGCTGACATGATGAAATAGCATTTATTCTTTCTCATCAGAATCTTCTTTTAAATTTATTTATTGATAGTGATTCTTGATGTTATTTCTAAGTTGCCGTTTATGTTTACCAACATTACACTGGAGCCTTGTATATAGGTATTTATAAAATTTGCTGGGCACTGACCATAGGACACACTGAAATGTGAAAAAACTTAGATCCTACGACCATTCAGGAGCTTTCGACAGGCAAGCCTTAGTGAGGTTCAAAATGATGTATTGCACTTGCAATATAACATAATTCAGCGGATTACTAGGTAGCGACCTAGAGGGTTATCGATACTGTGTATGTTCCGACAAGTAGCATATTCCCATTGATAGTCAGTCACTCAATATATTCATCTATGGTCACGTCACTTTGTTGGTAATGTAAATGCGACAAGGGCAAATGCGGGTTTGCTTTTTAGTTTAAAAAGTTATCGATAACGATATCGATAAAAACTGCACACGCAACCCTACAAAAAGCGCCTAATTTTGTACGTCTATCAGCCTTCTTTTTATATGACGTGAAAAGTCACGTCATGTTAGCTAGATATAGGGAGTGGCCCCATTTTTTTTCATATACAAATGAGTTTATGACAGCGTGCCAAGGTTGCGCCAAGTTTTCTCATAGTTTTCTTGGTAGATGTCAAACGATAAGAAATTCCATACAAAAAGGTAGTAATTTTGCGCCAGACCAAGCACGCAGATCCAGACGGTATGGCACCTACTTATATATTCTATACTCAAACTAGCTGGAAGCCAAGTTCATAGACAAAAAGTGAAAAAGTTTCAATAAGGTCAAAATTTCAAAAATAATTTATTCGTAGGTAACATTTTTACACTTGAATACGTCACAAAGAAAAAAAAAAGTAAAAAAAAACATAATAAAATAAGTAATGAATATAAAGAACCAAAAAAAGAGAAAAACATTAAAGGAGGTTTTACTAGATTTATTAACCTCCGTCTTTTTCGTGTCTTTTTCTATTTTATAGCATTTAGCTCATTTGACACTTTTGTTCAGTGTTTCCACTTCAAATTCAAGAATTTACCTTTGTTATGAAAAAAAAAGAACGTATTACTAACTAATCGAAATTGTATTTTTCTCACTGAATATGTTTGATATTGTTTGAATGTTGAAAAATAATCTATGATAAAATTGATTGAATAGATTGAATAGAGATAAGATTGACAGCGATGATTTTTAAACGACTTCAAAAAAGGAGGAGGTTTCTCAATTCGACCGGATAATTTCTAAGTTCAAGTTCCTTGCCGGCGGGCAACTGAAGGAGCGTCGCGGGCAGTGTGACCGTTTCAAAATTTACAAATCTACCAAGGAAATCTTCAAAGGAAACTCAGCTAAACTAAAATGTTTACTTCACATTTTGAAAATATCGCAAATAAAATACATTTTTGAAATGAAAATTGTTGATTAATTGTAGTAGCTGTATGAAGGTGAATTAAATATCTATACCAAAAAAACAGCATGTGTGGTGTGACACTTAAAATTGTACCAATATTATACCGAAAATAATATACTTAGATACTAAAAATATAGTTGGAGTCTCAAATATATCAATTTAGTACTTAATACCAAAAACGGTCACATTGAGCGCAGGTTTGAAACCTGGCGGCTTTTGACATCTGCCATTCGTATGACAGTATGACAACAAGCCGCCGCCGCACTATAGACCGAAACTAACAAACAAGGGACATAGGGCTCAAAGTCGAAAAATCGATCTAAAAAAAATACTATTGGCTAGGAAATGATATTTCTAACAACATTTACCCTTGTGTAAAAAGTCCAAAAATGTGTAGTTTTTGAGAAAAAAAATAATCTTTATTTTTTTGTATGGGGAAAAACAGTTTTTATTTTTTTTCTCAAAAACTAGGCCGAAGGCAGGATCGACACTTGGTGTCATGTTAGACTGGATGCTTAAGCCTCGGAAAAAAAATAGACCGCAGCGATATCCGCGCGGCCGCGGGTTTGCGGGTATTTTGAAAATTCAAAAAAAAAATTGCTGTTTTTCACTAAAAATGGCACTTTGACTTAAAATTATTTAATATCGTGGTAATAAATTCACAAACAATATTTTTTAGATCAATATTTTTGACATTTTTGGGCAAAAAAGCGAAAAATATACAAATACCTATTTTTTAATCTAAGTGAAGAACATCACGAAATTGTACATTATAATGATTTTAGTGGTACGCATTTGGTATATATGAGTCTTGTACCTAAGTAAGACTTAATTCTATGCCCCCCCCCCCCTTATAGCAGTTATTCGTTTGCGTACCCAACAGGTAACTGAGCGTTGCTGAGACCCCATGAAGAGTCATAATATGTTTGTGCAATCGTTTTATTATTCTTGTACCTATTATGTACACGTGGTGTATTATTATGATACCCATAAGCATTACTGAGAACCAATGATGAGTCATATGTTTGTGCAATTTTTTTATTATTGTCGTATTATGTGCACGTGGTATAAGTATTGAAACCAAAATGATGGGTATGGTAGCCCTGAAAAGGGCTGTTTATGTTTCGAGTCCTTTACAGACTGTTAGATCAAAGGATCTGGAAGGTTTTCGGACTCGACCAACATATAAGCGGTACTGAGAACCAATTATGAGTTATATGTTTGTGCATTTTTTTTTATTGTTGTATTATATACACGTGGTATAAGTATTGAAACCAAAATGATGGGTATGGTAGCCCTGAAAAGGGCTGTTTATGTTTCGAGTCCTTTACGGACTGTTAGATCAAAGGATCTGGAAGGTTTTCGGACTCGACCAACATATCTTCTTCCTCTTCAAAGTCATGGCTCACTGCAACTTCGTCGATTAACGTCATGGCTTCTGGGAAAAGGATGTCTTTGGATATACTTGTAAATTTTGGCCTTATTCTTGATATATGTGGATCTGAACTGATCAAGAGACCATGGAGTATATCTTCGTTCGTGGCGGTCCTACTACTCTTTCTTGTATTCCTTTCCCTCACGTTCCTGAAATCTTTATTTCTGGCCTCTGAAGCCTCTTCGGATAGGATTCCTGAAATAAAAAAGAAAGTAAATTATATAAACTGAAAAAAGCAATTAGGTTAAAGAATATGATTGTACTTTAACTTACCAATAGGTAAAACCGAAAAATGACTGCAGATGTCTGCTCCGTGTGTCAATAGCTTATGTACACTAACTGGCATATGGTACCATGGATAAAGATGTACAAACATCTCTGCAGTTTCTTTACAGTAACTCCGAAAGTCTTCAATACGTATCTTCTTGCCAGAAGATAAGACTTGCAAAATTACTGCAAAGTGAAACAGCAAGTCCTCATCTATGCCAGTTATCTGAGACGATCTTTTATAGTCTCGGAAAAAGCGTCTTGCAGTGTTCCCATCATTGGTTGTTCCGAATCCCTAAAAAGACATAATTAAAGCATAAATAAAATAATTAAAAATACAGAAATGCAAGATTTATTGACAGTTAAATGAAATAATAGTTACCTGCTTGACAATATCAATGAGCAATCCCGTCTGTTCACGAAACTCTCTTTGCGTGGCATCTTTTCTTGCTTTCTTCAAGGCTTGATGCTCTCCTCGAGCGCTCCATCGTTCGAAGTCCATGTTGTAAGAAACATGGAGCAGGCACTCCATACAGCGAATCTTCATATGCAGCGGGGATATCCCATACTGATAAATATCAGCACGAATTGGCTTGGTGGCCAAAAGCTCCAAGTTATTCATCTCGCTTGGCTTGGCAAGACAAATAGGGCACGTGGCTGGTGAGCTCACGTCTGCAACAATATTGGCCACTTTGCCATCAATCATAGTCATGTGCAGCTCGTGAGCAACCTCCACGTCTCCACACTGAGTAGGCACCAATTCGGATATCTCCTGCTGCATTTGAGAAGTTTCTGCCCGTATGAAGTCTGCTGTCTCCTTTGCGAACGTGAAGCTGACTGGACGGCAGTAATGTGTTGAACAAGGAGTAGGATTCTCCCAAACAACTGCACTGCCGTCAACCAAGCGGAGCGGCACAATGCTGGTCATTATGACAGATGAGTCATCGAAGTCTGGAGTCGATGATTTCTGCTTGTAATTGCTTTGGGAAGAAGCACCATCCAGTCCCCACTTCCAGGTTAGCTTCAGGCTTGAGTTACTGGAACTTTGGACTGGTCCTAAGGCCAAAAAAATCCTCTGAACTGTGTGGTCCAGGAGATTTTGCAACCTGCAACGAGAATAGAAATTAAAGTCAAGAAAATAAAATAAAAAACGATCAAAATATTAATACAAAAATATGCCAATACCTAATTCGAGCACCTTGTTCCGTTATCTCCATACTTCCAGGCAGTGGATAGCACCTCATCTTAGCACTTAACAGCTTGTAATAAGATGGAAGCGCAGCCACAGATCCTTCTTCCTTGAAGAATTTTCTTAGCGCCAAGTACTTCCATTTGGATAGAGATAGCGATGTGTAGAGCGCCAAAGATTTGTCTTCTGAAATCACAGATGGACTTCTCTCCTTGAACAGCCACTCCTCGGCATCTGGGATAACTTCTGGGTTCTTGGCTAAATGGTCTATAATCTTAGCCAAGGTATGCTTGCCACTATCCTTCAGCTTCGTTATTAAGTAATACCGCAGCTCGTCTTCTGTGGATTCATCCACAATAGTTCTGGAACGCCTCTTCTTCTGCTTGTTGGTCAAATCCTCGAATGGCTTTCGAGCGTGAGAGTCCGTACTAGTGCCCACGTCTACGGAACTGGTGGATGCATCCAGGTCCTCTTGAGGCACAGCAGGCTCCTCTGCAGCAATCTCTGCATTGCCCATTGCGGAGCTCAAATCCACTGCGCTGCATTTGGGCCACCGAATAAGAGACTCCAGCCACCTGCGATTGCTCTCCCGGTTGAGAAAAGTCTTCTGGTTTCTGCTCGCATCCTTCCATCTTTGAATAAGGTCTTTGACGAATTGTTTGCAAAAGTTCACAATCGCGTCACGGTCATCTTGGGGTATGTCACGTCGGATAACTTGTAAGATTACACTATTCAAATAGTGGTGATCTTTTAAGTTACCATGTTGTCTCAACTTGAGAAACAAATCTAGGTACGTCACTAAACCAGCCATTATAAGCTTAAAAAATATTTCTAGACAATCACCGAAAAGCGAGAAGTGTAGAAATGTAATCATTATAAATGAGTTTCAGTTAAGATTTATTTTTAGATTCGCAACTAGCGGGTGTATGCGCGAGTGAAAATTATGATACGGCCAATCACCACGTGTACATAATACAATCATAATAAAAAAAATGCACAGACATATGACTCATAATTGGTTGTCAGTACCGCTTATATGTTGGTCGAGTCCGAAAACCTTCCAGATCCTTTGATCTAACAGTCTGTAAAGGACTCGAAACATAAACAGCCCTTTTCAGGGCTACCATACCCATCATTTTGGTTTCAATACTTATACCACGTGCACATAATACGACAATAATAAAAAAATTGCACAAACATATGACTCATCATTGGTTCTCAGTAATGCTTATGGGTATCATAATAATACACCACGTGTACATAATAGGTACAAGAATAATAAAACGATTGCACAAACATATTATGACTCTTCATGGGGTCTCAGCAACGCTCAGTTACCTGTTGGGTACGCAAACGAATAACTGCTATAAGGGGGGGGGGGGGGGCATAGAATTAAGTCTTACTTAGGTACAAGACTCATATATACCAAATGCGTACCACTAAAATCATTATAATGTACAATTTCGTGATGTTCTTCACTTAGATTAAAAAATAGGTATTTGTATATTTTTCGCTTTTTTGCCCAAAAATGTCAAAAATATTGATCTAAAAAATATTGTTTGTGAATTTATTACCACGATATTAAATAATTTTAAGTCAAAGTGCCATTTTTAGTGAAAAACAGCAATTTTTTTTTTGAATTTTCAAAATACCCGCAAACCCGCGGCCGCGCGGATATCGCTGCGGTCTATTTTTTTTCCGAGGCTTAAGCATCCAGTCTAACATGACACCAAGTGTCGATCCTGCCTTCGGCCTAGTTTTTGAGAAAAAAAATAAAAACTGTTTTTCCCCATACAAAAAAATAAAGATAATTTTTTTTCTCAAAAACTACACATTTTTGGACTTTTTACACAAGGGTAAATGTTGTTAGAAATATCATTTCCTAGCCAATAGTATTTTTTTTAGATCGATTTTTTGACTTTGAGCCCTATGTCCCTTGTTTTTTAGTTTCGGTCTATAGTGCGCCGTCGGGTTGTGCCGCGCATGTGCAGTGCGGCCAGGCCGCTGGGTTGTGCCGCGCTGTAATGCCGCCGGCATTTGCCGCGCGGCACAAGCCGCCGGCCTGGCTGACGGCTTTTGACATCTGCCATTCGTATGACAGTATGACAACAAGCCGCCGCCGTCGGGTTGTGCCGCGCATGTGCAGCGCGGCCAGGCCGCCGGGTTGTGCCGCGCGGAAACGCCGCCGGCATTTGCCGCGCGGCACATGCCGCCGACCTGGCTGACGGCTTTTAACATTCTGTCATTCTGCCCTCTCATGACAAAATAACGTAACCCAAAAACTGCTGTTTTGAGAAAATCGAGATTTAGTTTTTTGAGTCGTATTTTTGATTGCTCAGTTATTCTATGTCTTGCCGAACGATTTTATAAAATCTTGCTTGTTGCCTTACCTAAGCCAGAAAAAATAAAATGTTGTTAAAAACAATAAAAAAATTGTACGCACATAAAATAAACTTTTCAGCCACGTGACAAGATTGTCTACCTTCGTAAACTGGCACTCTAGAGACTTAACCAAGAGTTTAAGTATTTAAACCGTAAAAATCGGCTCAAATCTCTTTCATGGGTTAATGTATTAAAACTTAAAGAAATGATAAGGTACCAATTCTCTTAAATTAAGTTAAGCGACCATACTATAACCAACAGATAAATATTCTACAGCAATAGGTCACAAATTTGGTATTCTCTTATGTGCCACGAAATAGTCGATTAGTAGTCTCTAGAGGGCTTTGTCATTCATTTGTCTTTGCGAATGATTTAGTTGTCGATGTTGCCAATATTTAATAAAATTATTGTTCGAAGAAATTGATCAACCGATTGATAGATTTTTTTCGACCTAGAATAAGCTTAGACATACTTTAAAATACAGAATATTTATTTCTATAAGATTTACATGCATTTTTTGCATAAATTGCACGTTAATTTTCGAAAAAACACCGAAATAGTGTTTGAGTGACCGAACGACTGAACGACTGAACGACGGACGACCGAACGAAATGCCATTAGAGAACAACTGTCAAATAGCGAAGAGAATACCGTTTGGAACTGCCACTCATGTGACATTGCGGAGTAGAATACCAAATAAAGCGTAAAGTAATAAAATGTACGGCCGATCGCTGTCCACTGTCAACTTATCTGTTAAGAGAATACCAAAATGTGTCATTTCATACAATTCACATTCTAGAGAGACACCATTTTTCATTTGGTAATTAAGAGAATACGGGCCCAGCTCACAGTTTCGCGTGGAAACAAATTTGCGTTGTATCATAGTCGGACGTTAATGTCGTGGCAAAACAACGCAACCATAGCTTACCTACGTTATTCTTTCATGACACATTCGGCAATTTTAGGTCGCAAATAGTACGTGATTTTGTTTTTCTTATAGAGAGGTTAAAAAAATATTTTAACTACTTATACAGATAGACCAAGGTATAAATAATCGATTGAGCATGTGCACGACAAAACAACGTAAACCGGGTTGCGTTATTTTGTTAAAAACCGCCGGCATGCCGCTGACATGCCGGCGGCGGCATGCCCGCGGGTCGCGGCACAAGCCACCGGGCTGGGCCGGCGGCATTTAGAGATGAGTGATAAATGACGTAACGGTGAAAAAATCACCGTGATCTGGAGTCGCATGTTATGACTGTGACTGGTCACGAAATAACAACATCCAAAATAACATATTATGTTCCTTCTCAACTTCGGAAAATGTTCAGTCAGTAAATTTATAAACAGGAGATACTAATGTAAAGAATCTTAAAAAGACAGTCCCAAGCCTGTGACAGTGTTGTTAAGTAATATTTAATCACAGGAATCATTAACCAATTCCATTTCATACTTAGTGATCGGAGTGATCGACGTGACAAAATCACGGTGATTTTTCACTGTGATTTTCTTGGAACTGGAACAACAGTCACAGTGATAACAAAATAAAGTTTTATCCCACTTCTAGTGGCTTTTGACATCTCCCGGCCTAGCTCGGCAGCGTGCCGGCGGCTTTGGTATGTATGTAGTGGCCTAGGCCGGCGGGTTATGCCGGCGGCCTGCTGCCACGCCGGCGACATTGCTGTGCCGCCGGCATGCTTGTTGAAAAATGAGGCCGCCGGCCTAGCCCGGCGACTCGTGCCGCCAGGCCGCCGGCTTTGGTGTGTAGATACCTTAAATGAAGTGGTGTCACTTTTACACCAGTAAGGACTAGAACACACTGTGAAACGCAACTGCAACGCAACTGCAACTGCTAGTTACTTTTGAGCCGTTTAGGATATAGAGCGTGGCAAAGAATTATTCATACTCTCAAAAAACATAACCCTCCTTCTGGCGCAGTCGGGTAACTACTCATTTATCTAGGCGCACAGATATTTTCCCTTCAAAATATTCTAAATAAGCCAGAAAATAGGTAATGCTCATGGTAACATTAACGTGGTGTTGCCATAATACAGAGTTAATGTAGATTACAGTTGCTAATTAATAATTATCATAAGCAAGGTGTGTTCAAGATTATCTTGCTGTGTTGCTATGTTTATTTAATTAGATGTGTTGTAATGTGCAGGGTATTCTTTTTTATTATTAAAAATCTTGATGGAGGTAGGTGGGTAGGTATATGGAATATAGAAGTTATTTTTTTTTATTATATTTTTATGAAAATATATGGAAACGTTATTTTAATATATTGACCTTTGAGTACAAAACATATAAGGAGGTGCCATACCGTCTGGATCTGCGTGCCTGGTCTGGCGCAAAATGGTTACATTTTGTATGGAATTTCTTATCGTTTGACAGGTCATACCAAGAAAACTATGAAAAACTTGCGCCAACATTGGCACGTTGTCAGAAACTCATTTGTATATGAAAAAAAATGTGGTACCTCCTTATAATATTCTATAGGGTAAATCCGGGATATTTGCCTCAGCGGGATAGACGCCCGAATTCAATATTTTAAAATGTAAGAAATGTGACCAAAAAATTACCTTACAATATGATAGCACCCCTCCCCCCAATCAGCATGCCGCAAAGCACGCGGCTGTTTATTGCAGCATTATTGCGAGTATTGCGAGACATTCTATTATTATCGAAATTTTACTTTGGGGATGATTTTAGAACTACTGAAACTTTCTAATTTACCGGTAAGTTAATTTTATTTTTGGTTCTTAATGAGAACTGAAGCATAAAGATTATTTTAATTGTACTTTGAAAATAAAATACATTCATATAACTTATTTTTTCTTAGTTGGCGTCTATCCATGCAAAAAGTGATATTTGCCCTAATAAGTTTCGGGTTAGATGCCCTTTGGGCATCCCCTTTGGGTATCTAACCAAACTTATGAACTTGTGATTAAATGTGATATTTTTAAATAACTTGTACATATAATAAATATGTGTTTATGTTTTTAGGAAAACTACCCATTCTTGGATTCAAAAATGAATATTGGCTGGATATAATTTTAAGTAGTTTTGACGAATACTTTTGATATAATGACATCTTAAAAAAACACGCTAAAGATATAATTATGCATATTTGACAAACAAAAATGTAAAAAATGTTTAACATGTATAAAATGTTTATTTTATTCTGAAGGGCACCTATCCCCTCCAAAAATTTTGGTACAGGGCATATAACCGGCCAAAGTGGCATTTATCCCGTAATTCAATTTTACGTTTAAACCGAACTAAATCATTTATTTATGGATTATTCTACAAAATGCAGCATGATATAGTTAAATAAAGTAACAAAGATTGTAAACAAATGTATGCTAAGTGTGTATTGTTTTTATTTTACGAATTATAAGTGAAATAAAATTGGGTTGGCATATATCCCGGATTTACCCTACTCAAAGATATTGATATTGTTTCTTCATTTTCATTTTTATAAAACACTGTTGATATTTTGGTATTAAAAAATCTTTTTATTTAAACAAAATGTATTAGTAATTATTTTGTGAAAACAAAAAACCTTTTGGTCTTTTAAGGGATTTTTTTGTCTTTTAATACGTATTTTACCCAAAAAATTAACCACATTATTCCAATTAAAAATCTCATAAATTAGTTCTAATGCTAACCAAACCACACTATACCTACCAAAATATACAGTATGTAAACTTCCACGATGTAGATATACAAAATTCAGTAGACTAAGAGAACGGGGCGTAATATGGGAGGTTAGGGAATTTCATTACGGTGCCAGCTTACCTCCCTTAATCTAAGGTTATGAACACCCTGTATTATTAAAAATGCAAGGAAATATGACAGGATTAATTACAAGTTCGTAATTTGTGTAAATAGCCACCGAAATGAGAATTTAACTATAAGATTAGGTCGTGGATGAGGTGGGTTTTGTTGTTGCGGAAAAAATGGATGTTTAGCTTGTGGCTGTGATGAAATGAAGATAAGGGAAATTATTTAATTAAAAAAAATATGAATATTTTGAAATTTAACTTTTTTACATGCATTTAAATGTAAACTTTACGTTTCTTAGATTTAGGCTACAGTTTTGAAAAAAGCCTACCAAATACAATGTATGAAAAACGCCCACAATAAGGCACAACAATTTTGACATCCAAACGAAAACATAATATAAAAAAATCTTTTTTTTTTTCAGTTTTTACTTTCGTCACGGTTTCGTACATAAATTAAGACCAAAAAAAAATCAAATTACAATTATCACTTAAAAATCACCTGTATAAAACATGGTGTATAACACATTCCCCCTTATTACAAAACGAGGTATAAAGATAGTCCGACCTTAGTTCGTTTCTTTTGACGTTTCGGCTATGGACAAAAAAAAAAAAATACAAATAAAATTAAACTGACAAATAAACCTATATCTACAGCGACAGGAATAAAATATTCCTATGAATAGATTTTAATGGGGATAATGACTACATTTGAAAATTCAAAGATGTTTGTTCGCCTTTTGGGCTACTAAAAAATATTTGAAACACGTTTTTTACCTAATCAAATACATAAATAAATACAAAGATACAGAGCATCAAAGTTACGGAGTAAAGACGGGGGGTAAAGACGTCACTCCTACGTAAAAATCGTACTAAGGCGTGACGTCATGAGCAACTTTAACCCAGTGTATCTGTGTAATTTTTAGTTTAAGAGAAAAAAGAAAAAAATACGTGTTGAATATTTTAAAATAATCTATGTGATGAACTAAAAAAAAATTTTTAGTCATCATGCCTGTTGACAATAATTGAAAAACAAGGACTAAGTGATAAAACGGGTCTTAAATACCATAAATACAGGGTGTGGCCTTAAATACCATGAATACAGGGTGTACCCGTTCCATGTAAAGTGCGCATAGTGCCGCCATTACGTCTTATTAACGCGCACATTTGCTGAAAGACAAAGCGTCGCGTCGCGTTAAAAGATCATACACATTGTGTTGGATTTAGGTCGGGGAGTGCGGGCATGGTGGGAGCGGAAGCGGCAGCGGATTTTTGATGAGAGAAAATTATTTTTTTTACGGTTACCGATCCGGAACAAATTAAAAAAAAACATATGTAGGTACCTAAGCCTGTCACTTCCCTCTCCTGACAATCTTGTTTTTAACTGTAATAGAAAAAAAATACACATGAAAGTAAAATGGTGGAAACTGACAAAAAATCTTTCATAAAAATTTCAAGTTATGTTATGTATGCGTTCTAAGCTAAGCTTCCACTAAAAAGCTTTTAACTAAAAGAACAATTTCTGACGAAAATTAAATAAAAAAAAATTAAAATCACTTTGAAAAACTATTTTAAAAAATGGCTTTAATATTTTTTTTACTTAATCTACAGCTCTATAAATATCGAGTTAAGTGTTCTACGTATTTTTTCTTTTTTTTTCTCAAACCGCTACCGCTCCCACCATCCCCCCTCCATCTCCCACAGTGATTCCACCCAAGAGTGTAATTACAGCGCGCATTCGTAGCCGACACAGTATTTGCATTACACGCGCCAAAACGTCACGGCTATGGAAAACAAAAATGGCGACGAAAACATCAAGTGAGATTAAAAACATTTTGCTGAAAAACTCTTTTGTAAATATTTATTTGATAGACGTAAAGTGACATAATATTTAGGAGTGAAATAGGTCACCAAAAAAAAATTCAGTGCGTATTTAAAAAAAAAAGGCTTGTCAACTCTACTGCAGACTGTAGGTAGAGTATGTTTCATGAAATAGTTCCTATGCCGCCATGTTGGCAGCATTGAAAATTTGTACTGCGAAACACAATGAGGGTGTCATGGCAGCACAAATTTTCAATGCTGCCAACATAGCGGCATATAGGAAGTATTTTATGAAACGCACTCTAAATTCTGTCGTTTTATCATATGTCATAGGCTTAAAAAAAGAGAACCTATCATTATGCCTTAAAAAAAAACTATTTGATGAAATTTAAATCCGTATTTTTTATTCAAATAGGTAACTATATCTTTTAGTAAGTGGTAATAAAGACTAGAATTAATAATCCTTTTACATTTTTGTTTCACACAAATTTAAAAAATATTACCTATATCCTCTTGCTAAAACAAAGAATCTAAGCATAGGTACCGCCACAGAGTTAAAAACTTCATGGTGTAACGTTAGAAGAAAAAAGTAAAAAATAAAGAAAAAAAAAACATTATTTCCTATTTCGATGGAGTCGTTAAGTGTTTTTCAATGTCCGCACTAACTTTCCGAAAGAGTTGTGTTTTCCTCGTTTTTTTTTTGTTTGGATTTTTTCCCTTTTATTGTCGCGTTTAGAAAAGAGATTGGAGTGTTTTTTGTGGATGGGAAAATTAGGGGATGCGATCTTTTTACATATTTGACAATGTCATTTTATTTATTTTTGATGATGCTCTTCTTTTTGTGGCTGAAAGGGTTGTTGGTCATTGTCAA
Source organism: Anarsia innoxiella (assembly GCA_947563765.1). NCBI lineage: Eukaryota > Metazoa > Arthropoda > Insecta > Lepidoptera > Gelechiidae > Anarsia > Anarsia innoxiella. The sequence goes on from OX387417.1 coordinate 1,774,704, forward strand.
AGTAAAAATACAAGTAAAATAGCCAGTGCTTGCTACGCTGCAAGTCATGGGTTCGATTCCCAGAAAATATTATTGATGATCTGTAATGTTTGTCTTAAGTCTGGGTGTATAGTGTGTATAGTGTTTATGTATTTTTAGTAAACTATGTATAAAGGTCCCTCCTGACGAGCCACGGCCCTGACACGTCCCGGGTACGGCCCGGATCTGTGTAGATAGAGCTTAATTATAGAACAATATTTAATTACAATAAACTTTACCTCACTTGACACAATCGGAAATCATAACAGTAATAACCAAGAATGCAATGCTTCATCCCCCCGAAGAATCTAAAAGTCTCGATTTATAACACACATTTTGTTATAAAATAATATCAATTAGTTATTTAATTAAAATATCATAAAAACAAGCAAAACACTTAAGTAAGCGCGAGTACTTCATAAAATTCCTATAAAATATGTCTCCCTTTGCTTTAGATTTGAGTGACTTCGCAAGAATTTTACTCCAACGAAACTTTTGTAATAAAATACGCCATATTTACGATGTGAGTTTTCATTAGGTATAGTAAGGATTCTAAAGAAAATATATGGAACGTTTAAAGTTTTATATTAAGTATATAAATTCAAATATTATGATTTTTGTCGACTATTGGTTATTAATTACTAGTTTAATTAACGTACAAAATATTGAAAAAAATAATTAAATGGTAACATTAAATAGGTACCTATGTCATTTTCGTGGGAAAATATCATGTCAGATAAATATCACGTTGACCTGACATTTGTCAATACAAATGACAATTTTGAGTGTCATTTATTTTAAGTAAATAATTTATTGTGATGAACAGAAATATTTTGTCTTGAATCTGAGTTTTTTTTTTAATGGCAGAATCCATTGTGGTCCATGATGGTACTTAATTAGTTGCTGAAAAAAAAAACACCTTTTCTAAAATGAACAGAAATAACCTATATCTAAAATAAACTTGACAAAACACCTATAAATAAATACAATACAAATATAAAATAATGTCTGAAAATGGTAATTGAGTGCGCTACGTCAAAATCATGGCCGAATTGTACAGCAGACTAAATACTGGCACGCTATTGGTTGACCGAGCCCATACCGTGATAACTAGGGTGCTAGGGGGAATGCAGCGGTTTTGGCGCTTGAATTTTTGGGTATTTTATTTTATAAAGCTAAATACAAAAAGCTGATATTAATAGATACTTAAATGGGCTAAAAGTTATATATTTACGTCTAATCCCGCTTGATTCTCTTTTGTTCTGGTAGACTAGAAACTTCAATTTTTATTTATTAAAGAGACCAAATGTGAATATAAGCTGGCCTATTTCGTTTTACTATTGGGCAAAGGTGTCTTCTAGGAAAAAAGAGGACACCGTGGTGTAGAGCATGCAAAAATTGCTCGGCTCTCCATTTTCCAGAGAGTCTATTGTTTTGTGTATTTAGCGTCAAATGAGAGATTAGAAATAATCACAGAGTTATCTTCGATTCGAAATATTTGTATTGTTGATTATCATGCTACAATTTCAATTGAAACTCATTCAATTTGTTGATTATAATAAAATGTAGGTAATCTTCTTTTTAAATACCTATATTTTTTTGCATGTATTTAACAGTCAATATGTTTGAGTATCAACCTACAACTTTGAATCCAGATCAAAGGAAAAATTCTAATCTCAATAAAAAGCGCTGTAAGCTACAAAAGTGCGTGTGCAGATTCCACCACCCTTCGAACTATTTCTGTCACTCATTCAGCGCTTCATTCAAGATGTCCGCTTCAGTACGCATTTGACCGCCATCGTTTGCGCGCGCTCCGTCCAAAAAGTCTTTATTAGTTACAATAAAAACTCCTTTCTAGACTCCAAAACAGTTTTCTTCTATCTTTTTTTCTTAAATTTGACAGTTCTGTCATTTAGTTTTTCAGTGAGTGCTCAGAAGTTCGATTTTTGATTTTTTTCGTTGCGTAGTTTAGTGGTAATCGGTGTTGCTAGGATGTTTCGCAAGTTACGCCTCTTTTAGTGAAAAATTTAAAAGTTGTGGTAAGTTTTTTTTTAATTTTTAAAGGTTTTTTTTTTTCTTAAATTAACGAAGGATTGTTACAGTTCAAACTTTATTAATCTTTCACATCCCAGAAAAAAAGAACAATAAAAAATCTATTATGTCTGGGTTTATAATGAGTCAGTGTGTTGTGAGAGGTTAAAGCTTCGATACAAACTACATAAAAAAAAAATTACACATTTTTTACATACAAAGAAACTATGTAACTTACTGTAGATACCTTTCTTGTCACATTTTATTAAATTAACATTTCGTTCATGAAAAAAAGAGATAGGTTCAAAGTCCAACACGCATGAAGTCCACATTAAAACCCGCATCGAACCCGCCTGGACCAAGGTTTCAGATAAAACCAACTAGGGGCCAAATCAGATAACAAATCTATTTTATGTTTTATTTTTTCAGTCAATATTTCCAAGGCATTTTAGAGAAGACCTTTAGCCCAGCAATATGGACTAGAAAAAAAAAATTGGTAATCTTTACAAACTTTTTTTTTTGTTAGCCATTACGATCCTACTGCTAGGCAAAGACTTCCTCTGCGAATTTCCATTAAAAAAAAAACTTGTGAAAAAATAAATCGTTATCAGCTCATATATGTCCCCACCGAGGGGCACGAGCCTACTCTCATACAGAGAGTGATTAGGCCGCAATCCACCACGCTGGCCAAGTGCGGGTTGGCGGATTTCACATACATCTTCGAAAAAATAAATATTATTCTATAAATAGGTAGGTACTTACCTATAGTATGAACCCTAATTTGCAAAATAGACTCTTATAATCCATTAAAAAGTCATTATTTTGAACAACGTGCTTTCTTCTTCTCATTTTTGACAATGACAATGTCAGTTTTAACATGAAAGGTCTACCTTCACACATCCGGACCGTGACCGGGACGTGTCCGGGCCGTGGCCTGTCAGCAGGGAAAACAATACGTCCTCATGACAACCGGTGTGAACGAATTAATAGAAAATGTATGGAATTGTATTTTTTCCCTATAGTATGAGCTAACGTAATGTTACCTACGAATAAATTATTTTTGAATTTTGAATTTTTTGAAAAAAATGTATGGAATGATATTTTTTCCCTGACACGTCCCGGACACAGCCCGGATTTGTGTAGATAGACCATGAAGAAGATTTAATGACCTTCCGAGCAATATACTGTAACTATGTAGCAATAAGTAGGTAAATATTCAAATATTTACTTAGTAATTTAAATACAATATACTACGTATTTATTTAATTAGTCTTTGATAAGATGACCTAGAAAACGATCGCGTTAACAGCTTTATCGTTGTCTATTTAAATTCAAAATGACGTCGATAGATGTTTTACGTCGATTATTTTATCGATCGATAGTTTTACACATCGGTCGGTTGCAGAAAGCGTTATAGATTTAATTTGGTGTTAAATTTAATGTCTGTAAGGCCCACTTACGCAGCCAAATAAACCCGGAGTTAGCTGCTAACACAGGGTTTATTGAGCTAACCCTCCGGTATGCAAGTCGATCTTACTGGCTGGACGTTTTGTTTTTTCCGCAACCTAACCTATCCAAGATTTTTCCAACAAATTACGTTAATAATCTAACATCTAACAGCTACATTTGTTAAAAAAAAAAGTACCTAAGTATTAAAGTAATTTAAAATCTTTTTGATTGGAACCAAAGAAACTCAGAAAAAATCGTTTTTTTTTATTGAGTCGTCAAAAAATGCGCTAAAAACCCTGTCAAATTCGAGCACATTTTGGTTAGAATTGTGGTTTTATTATGTGCCGATGGATGGATGTGATTTGATGATATTTGTTACTCCCCATACAAAATGCACCAGCTGATAGTATGGGGAGAACAATTTGTTTTGTAATTTCGAACTTGGTCCAATAGTAAAAGTTGTTTGTTATCACGAGTATATGCATATCCTTTTCTATCTATCGTTCACTAATTTAAAGTCACCTTATATACATAAATGTGTAGGTACCTAAGAAGTCAGCAGTCTCTATTCATCTAAAAATCCTGCGTAAATTCTTCCATGATGATGTAACCCGAAACATTGTCCTAAATTATTTGCGTGCTTACTTTGACAAACATTTCAACCGTTTTAACTATCCCTCTGTGCGCTGCCATTTTGAAATTTTTACGTTTCGTTACTGAAAAGAGTATTTTAGCTGCTGTTATTACGTAATTTTAGGTTATTATTATTAGTTAATGGTTAGCAAATGACAATTTTTGTTTTCTTTTTTATTTAATCTTAGGTTATAAGTTAATGGTTAGGTAGCAAATGACATTTTTGTTTTCTTTTTAATTCATTCCAAAAAGAAATATCTTAAAATGAAATAGTGTCAGTTTATCAAATTCCATTTTCAGATATTTTTTTTTATTATTATTATTTTTTGCAAAAGAAAATGCCTATTAAAATCATCATAGAATCATTTTAGCTGGCCACTGCTGAGCATAGGCCTCTCCAATACTTTTTCAATGTCTGCATGATTTTCAGTGTTATATTACTTATAACTCGAGATGCGCCGAATATTCGTTTACTATTCGGTATTCGGCATATTCGGCTTCTCAACCGAATATCGTATTCGGCCGAATATTCGGTTAAAATGGCCATTTATTCGTTTATTTTGTTTAGTAATAATTTGCTTGATAAAACAAGATATTAACCTCATATTCAATTACTTTAAACCAAGGAGCAGTCAATTTTATATCCTCATTTTCACATCTAGGTATTACAAGAGTTATTAGGAGATGATAAAATAAAGATAAGTAAATAAGTGACACTTAAAGATTGAATTTAGAAACCTAGACATTCTGCTCTATCTAGTGACCGTCGAAGGCGCTTTTCTTTATATGCTTTACCTATCTGTTGTATCAAAATTAGTGTGAAAGAACAACCGAATAGTTCGGCCGAACTATTCGGTTCGGTAGGGTTTCAAACCAAATAGTATTCGGTATTCGTTATTCGGCAAAACCCATATTCGGCGCATCCCTATTTATAACATTTGAGATAAAAATATATATTTTTTTAGTCTGTAAATAAAATTCAGCCTGAAACAAAACCGGTCACCCATCCGAAACCCGTCCTCGGAACCGCGAGCTTTACCCCATTGATCTCAACATCCGGATGTAGTACATCTGCTGATCCGTTGGGGACTGACGACAGCCACGGTCGAGTAGGGTGACGTTGTTTTACTAGGTTACACGGATTTTTGGGAGAAAAGAAAAGTAAAAAGAATCGGTCGCCATTTTGTTTTGATATTTTGATTTAAGTCATATGACATGTTGATGAAGGGAAAATAGGGTGTTTGGATTGTAGCAAGTGGAGGGAAGTGGTCTCTGCCTACCCCGATGGGTAAGAAGCGTTACAGATATTTTTAAGATATTTTGATTTAAGTTTGTGTATTTTTTATTAATATTAAAATGATTTCGCTTTTTGATTCTTTTTCATTGTTTTTGAAAGTGGGTAAAACTCATTTTTGTATAAATCTGGAAAAATATTTTAAAAAGCAATCTTAGCAGTATCTATTAATAAAATCAGTAGCATTATCTATATACTGCACGGAAAAGTAGAGCTCGCCATTCTCTGAACACGTCTCGCCATTTTGCCTAGGTTAACCACGAGATATATATTCTTAAGTATATTCAACGATTACTGTACTCATATTTACTATAACCCAACAAAAAATATCCCTCAAAAACCCAAAACCCACAGTCACCCTACAACAAAAAGCCACTCTTGCGCAGACCAAGCATCTGCCCTGCACGTGGTCACACAATAGAGTACCCATGCGGGCTCAATGCGAACTAATTGAAAAACCTCACAGATTTGTGGGCTCAGTACATTTGGGGGCACTCTGAATTTGGTAGCATAATCGCCTTGTTCTAATAGAATAGAGTTTTTTTTTTAAATAGAGCAGTGGCTGTGGGAATATTTATTAGAAGTACTTGTTTAGGTAGGTTGGCTATAGGTTTAAAACAGAAACCCAAGTCTGATAATTTAAAATAGTATCAGTTGTGTGTCGGCAGAGTGTCAATGGCATTTTTTGACACTGTTCGCAATTAGTGTAAGCCATTGTTTAGCAGAATTCCAAATGTGTCAAAAAATGACAACTGGACGGATTTTGATGAAACTAGGCAATATTTTAGCTTATACATCAGAATAACAATAGCTACTATTTTAATACATTTTTTTTCCAAGATATAACGATAAAAAGCGTACGAAATCGCGGGCAGCTACTAGTAGATTAAATAATTCGATCTTTTATTTAAAGAGGGCAATGTACAGTAACTATAAACAGACAGTTAGTTTAGGTTATTGTACAGATAAGTGGTTATCTTTTATTGTATTAAATACCTCTGTTTGTATTAATATAGTACTTAAGTATTAATACTACTAATAGTACTATTATGTACATTTATTAGTTAAATGTCAATGTTTGTGCCTACGGATGGATGAGAGGATATTTGTTACTCACTCACGTAAAAACTACTAAACTGATTTTGATGAAACTTTGCAATATTATTGCTTATTCTGATAATAACACAAAATGCTATAAGTACCTATTATTTAAATTTCTTGTGTGAAAACAACTGAATTAATTATGACGTAACTTTGCTATTTTGTAGCTTGCACATCAGAATAACACATAGGCTCTATTATTTTAAGATATCGCCTACATTTTTCTAGATATGACGATTAATGTGAACAAAGTCACAGGCAGACTCTAGTATAAAAATATTTGCAAGTTTAAAATATGATTTCTCTTCAGAAGACATTTTAATCTTAAAGCGGTACGCTTCAGTTAACTTGAAAAGCGGTTATCGATACAAATACAAGAAATACAATTGTTGTACAATATACAATATTTACCTTTGTGGTTTACATTTACATAGTAATGGTCTATCTAAGCGGTGGTAGCCCAGTTGGTAGAACGCTTGCCTCGAACTGCGAGGGCGCGGGTTCGAATCCTGGCGCGGGCACATACCTCTGAGTTTATTTCTCATGTACGGATCAATTTATTCGATAACCACTTGCTAACGGTGAAGGAAAACATCATGAGGAAACCTGCATACACCAGAGAAGAAATTCGAAGGTGTATGTGAAATCCGCCAACCCGCACTTGGCATTAGTAGTAACAACAAAATAATATACATACATAGTAGGTTGTCTGAGATTATAAACCGCCGCCCTCACAATATCGATCTTTGTTTAAACTGATGTAGTCTAAAGTATAAGATTTCAGCGAAATCTTGTTTAACATGCATACATATCCGTCACGCCTCTCTCTCATTGGGGTAGGCAGAGACCACTTCCTTCCACTTGCTACAATACAAACACAAAACGTTTAATAAATGTATAAAATTCTAATTATTCCTAATAGTAAGTAACACACGATGAAACGCAACTGCAACTGCTAGTTACTTTTGAGTTGCATCGAAGTTACTGCTATACTTAGACTTCTTTAGAAAACCACACACGATGCAACTAAGTTTGAAACGTTTCGTTTCAGTTGCGTTTCACCGTGTGTTCTGGGTCTTAATGTCAATGTTTGTGTATGGATGGATGGATCGATGGTTGTGAAGATATATGTTACTCTTTCACGCAAAAACCACTGAACTGATTTTAATGAAATTGAACAAATCTCGTACATAGTTTATACATCGGTATCTAAACCCAAGAAAACATAATTTATATTTGTTACGCCTCTATCCCATTGGTGTAGATATAGACAAAGACCACTTACTTTTTAAGGTTCCGTACCCAAAGGGTACATCATTGAAGGAAAGATTGAGGGTAAGAGAGGAAGAGGAAGACCAAGACGTACTTACTTCACTCAAGTGAAAGAGAGGATTGGCGTCGTGTCGTATCAGGAAGTGAAATTACTGGCAGAGGAAAGGCAAAGATGGCGTTTACTCCACCGACAAGAGCCTGGCTCTTAAATAAATGATGATGATGACCCAAAGGGTGAAAACGGGACCCTATTACTGAACTAGGCTGTCCGTCTGTCTGTCTGTCCGACTGTCTGTCACCAGGCTGTATCTCATGAACCGATAGCTAGAGCATTGAAACACAGATGATGTATTACCGTTGCCGCTATAACAATAAATACCTACTAAAAATAGAATAATAATAATAAATTAAGGGGGGCTCCAACAAACGTGATATTTTGCCTTTTTTGCTTGATATCAATAGTGAATAGTACGGAACCGTTCGTGCACGAGTCCGACTCGCACTTGGCCGGTTTTTTTCCTTTCTTCTCATATCTTATAACTTAGACCAAACAGTAGGGTGTGGTTACATCAAAAAGCTATTGGTAGAACCACTTAAGGCGACGAGCGGCCAATGATCACCGATAGCGATATCATTAATTTCTACCAGCCTACTCATTTCCTACCAAAGTGGTAGCTTTTGATGAGGTGTCGGGTAAACAATGCTTTTTGAAGTTTCGTGCTTAAAATAAGTTTGTTTGAAATTCTGTTTAAAGGTGCGTACAGACCATGTAACATGTTATTTAACTTGTGTTATATAACACGTCCACACTATATAACCTTGTTAGTTAACATTGCAACATAAAATAATACTGTACATATTAGAATAACAATGCAATATAACAATGTTATATAACAAATGTTAATGTTATATAACATTGTTATATTTTTATGTTGCAATGTTGAATAACAAGGTCATAGTGTGGACGTGTTATAAAACACAAGTTAAATAACATGTTACATGGTCTGTACGCACCTCCACGCGATCAAAGTTATATAACATTGTTGTTCATATCAATAAAATTGTTTTATAACATTCAGTGTCCACATTATGTAAAACATGTTATATAACAATGTTAAATAACATGTTATGTTACATGGTCTGTACGCACCTTTAGATACAACCATTTTTTTAAAAGAGATTGTTAGACTAAATGCCCGTTTCGACATCTACAGATAAAATTAAACTGACAGATAAACCTATGTCCATTTCATAAAACATGACGTTATGGAAAAAGAAATTTTGAAAAAAAAAATTGCCTCCCCATACAAAATGTCCGATCAGCTGATCGAGTAAGTATGGGCGAACCAAAATTTTTTTTCGATTTACGACCCATACTCCTTGGGGAAAGTTGTTCAGTTTCATGAGGACTATCGCTGTGATTCGGCTTTATATCCCCTTTCTGTTATATACAGTATGTTAGCTGTTTTAATAATTTTAATTGTTGTAACAGCTGCCTGCCAAACTAAGCGATATGACGTCATCATAGTGAATAGATTGTACAGTGGGGCTACTGTTTAGAGTATCAATTTAGGTATAGGTTTTCTTAACCGTTTCTAGGTATTTAAATGACTCATGAACTGTAATACTAGAGCTACTTGAGTTTAGATTCGTACGCATCTTGGATCTTGAAAAATAAACTCAATCCCCCTTATTACAAAACGAGTTTTAAAGATGGTCCTTGGACTAATGTAATTTTTTGACATTTTATCTATAGCCGAAACGTCATTTATCTGAGTTTATTCTAGGACTATATATAAAACTCGTTTTGTAATAAGGGGGTAAGTCTTAAAATAATATACCTAGCCTTGTGTGTTATTCTGATATATAAGCCACAATATTACCAAATTTCATCGAAATCTGTTCAGTAGTTTTTTCGTGAAAGAGTTACAAACATCCATCCATCCATAGGCACACAAACATTGACATTTATAATATTAATAGGATATTACTCATTTATTAATTATTTTTCATTCAAATAAATATCTAAAAGGAATTAATAAATCAAAATGAGTTACGGTTTAACCTCTCTACTGGGATAAGACTTTATTATAAAGGGTAGCTAAACTATAACTCCAGTTAATCAAAGATTTAGCAACAGAGATTGAGTTGGTGAAACTGTACCTGGGACTGGGAACAGCTTGTGTTTATTGTAAACTGGTTTTAACTAGATTTCACAGTTTCATGAAGGATTTCAATAAGTTTTGTGCGCTATAGTGAGTGCTTTGATATGAAAAACCGGCCAAGTGCGAGTCGGACTCGCGGAGAAAGGGTTCCGTACCATTCAGTATTGATATGGAGCAAAAAAAGTTACTCTGATGCATAAGCTCTAATACTGCAAAGTTTCATAAAAATCTGTTCAGTAGTTTTTGCGTGAAAGAGTAACAAATATCTTCATATCTATCGGCAGAAACATTGACATTAAAAATGTTTAGGATTTCTTATCCTAAACCAAATACAATACTTAAATATTACACGAACTATACTGAATGACTGATAAACATGACCTTCGCCTACTGATAAATACATATTTGATAACGTTACAAAGATAAAATTAAATACACTAAATATAATTTATTAGTATTGTCATGTGTAGTGTTGCGTAGAGACAACAATAGATGTGAGGATCTTTGTTGCTCTTTCACGCGAAAACTACTTAACAGATTTTGATGAAACTTTGCATTATTGTAGCTTATACATCAGAATAACATGTAGGCTATATTATTTTAATATATCATACAATAAATGCGTATGGAGTTGGGGGTAGCCTCTGGTCAGAGGCCCAAATCTGCTTAGGTATGTAATTAAAATTTAAAAAATAGCAAGCGGTGGTAGTCCAGTTGGTAGAACGCTTGCCTCGAATTCTGAGGGCGCGGGTTCGAAACCTAACGCGGGCACGTACCTCTGAGTTTATTTCTCATGTACGGATCAATTTATTCGATTACCACTTGCTAACGGTGAAGGAAAACATCGTGAGGAAACCTGCATACACCAGAGAAGAAATTCGAAGGTGTATGTGAAATCCGCCAACACGCACTTGGTCAGCGTGGTGGATTACGGCCTAATCACTCTCTGTATGAGAGTAGGCTCGTGCCCCTCGGTGGGGACATTATGGGCTGTTAACATGTATTTAAAATAGTCTCAGTCTTCTGCTAAGCAATGGTTGACAATGATTGCAAAAAATGCCATTGACATTCTGCCGTCAAACAACTGAGATGTTATAAATTAGCAGACTCGGACACCATCCATTCATAAAATAGGCTAAAATAAAAGCAATTTTGACGTGATTTTGACCCATAAAATTAGTTAAATGTTGTTTAAAATTTTGAACTACTTATTTTCGAGTTGTAAGTAAGATTGGGGGGTTAATTCCTTTATTTATTGTAGGTTATTGTATTCGTAAGAAACATCTGTGATTTTGCACAATTGTGTATTGCAGCTGCTTTGCCAATTGGTCGTGTGCGACTTTTAAAAAGCAGTATGCAGCATATATATATGATTTTTTTTCCTAAATTTTGTTGTGTCAAAAACTGCATAATGGTCTACACACATCCGGGCCGAGTCCGGGATGTGTCAGGGAAAAAATATAATTCCATACATTTTCTATGATTCATTCAAACACGTTGTCATGACGACGTATTTTTCCCTCCTGGCATACATTAAGATTAACATTTCAAAAGAGCTATTCATAAATATATAATACCTAAATAAAACCTACAAAAATCCCTATTTCACAAAATACCAGATTACACTCAAACGCGGCGTTCATCCTACCAATGTACATACCTCTTAAGGCTTATTGTAGGTGTCGGACAAAGCTAAAGGCGCTCTCCAATGGAGTTTGTTTGTCACTTTGAGGACTCAGTATTGAATTTTGGGCCTCTGTGGTCTTGAAACGGATTTGCTTAGTATACACGGTGCTTCGTGAATTGAGAATTTACGGAGATTTTGAAGAACTGAGACCCAAGTCTGCTAATTTAAAATAGCCTTAATTGTGTGTCGGCAATGTGTCAATGGTATTAATTGACAGATTTCGTATCTTGCTAAACAATGGCTGACACTAATTGCGATCAAATGTGTCAAAAAATGACATTGATACTCTGCCGACACACAACTATTATAGGGTCAACGAGAGAATGCGTTCCTGACAGGTGGTGATTGACTTTAACTTTGAGGCGGCTCTCAATTTACGATAAAAAAATGTTTTTGTCTATTCGCCCAATTAACAAGTAACAAGCTATAAAAACTACATTATTATGTCAAATTATGAACAATCACGGTAAATTTGCACTTCGAATTACAATTAAAGTTAAGAAAACAATAATTATCAAAAAATATACTGCGCTGCTACAAGGTTTTGGCAGCCATTAATTTTTTTAGTGATGTGACAAAAATAGCGGTCAAAATTAACGAAAAGTAACGATTAACGGCTATGTCTACCAAATTAATAGTTAAAAAAAATAAAAAACGCGCTTTTAGCACGCAGTAAAAATTATAAAATAATAAGGATATTTTGGACATTCGAAAGAAATCGTGGAGCGTTTATAAGTATGTATAATCCTTTCTCTTTTTGGACAAAACGCTCCACGTTTTCTTCCGAAAGCCCGAAATGTATTATTATTTTTAGTGCGTGCAGTTATTTTCGAAATCTGGTTTTTTTTGCTAGAACTGGCCGAAAATATGTTATCTAATCTTGTTTATGAAGTGTAGAGCGTGCTAAAATATACTCTCGAAAAACATAACTCTCCTTCTGATTTGGCGCAGTCGGGTAAAAATTGCAAACGAGAATAACGAACCGCATTGTGATATTAATTTCTAGTAGGTAATAAAAAATATCAGTTACGTAAGGTTACATCACTAGCCACATGTGTCAGGAACGCATTCTCTCGTTGACCCTATAATAAGGCTATTTTTTTGCAGATTTGGGCCCCAGCATGATCATTGAATACAATCGATTGCACTATACTAAAGTACCTACTTGAGTACAATTTTATAAGTATTTTAATTGTCTTCCAGTCGTTAATAGTGAAACGGAATAAAACGAAACGATACCCTTGAGTATGAAATATATAAGGAGGAACCATACCGTCTGGATCTGCGCGCCTGTTCTGGCGGAAAATGACTACTTTTTCTACGGTACTACTTATCGTTTGACAGGTCATCAACCAAGAAAACTATGAGAAAAATCGGCGCAGCGTTAGCACGTTGTCATAAACTCATTGTGTATATGAAAAAAAAAAATGGGGCCAGTCCTTATATCCCTTCCTCATTGGGACTATTTAGCTATACTCTCCAGTAATCATGATCAAAATCAATCGCACTATACTTAGATTACTAAAGTTGTTGTTATCAGCCCATATATGTCCCCACCGAGGGGCACGAGCCTACTCTCATACAGAGAGTGATTAGGCCGTAATTCACCACGCTGGCCAAGTGCGGGTTGGCGGATTTCACATACACCTTCGAATTTCTTCTTTGGCGTATACAGGTTTCTTCACGATTACTTAAGTACCTATTATAATTGTCTACCAATCCGCCATAGTGAAACGGAATAAAACCAAACGATACTGTTTACAATAGTATAGTGTTTCTATAAACAAACCTGTCAGCACATTATTATCTCGATTTGTGCTGTACATTTTTGTGCGCATACGCAAGACGCTGCAATATACAAAGTAGTTTAACGTACTTTTGGTCTTTAGGTACTTTTAGTGTTAGATTATTTCATTTTGAATAGGTACTTAGGTATAAATTACACACCTCTTTCGCTTCATCCACACTCATCAGTCGCCTCATACATGCTCGTCGGTTTAGGGTACTCTTGGGTGTGTTGGAAGTGGAAGGAAGTGGTCACTGCTTACCACAATGAGAGGCGTGACGGTTATACATGTATGTATAAATTAAGTATAAAATTCACTCGAATTGAGAACTTTCTCTTTTTCTTTTTGATGGTTTAAGTTTGAAGACGGTAAAAAAAAAGTATAGGTATATTGGGAAAAATTACGGTAACATTTAAAATTTACATTTTCATAGAGAAAATGTCATGTTTTGCAATGTTGTTGATAAGACATGTAAAATGCATTTTTTTCAGAATCTATCTATTAATATCCATCTTGGTACCTAGTTGCCTACGTGTATATGCCATTAAAAAAAAGTAAATACCTACTTACTTATTTTTGAATAAAACACTTTTTATTTTTTCATTTTCATTTTCTTACTTAATTTTGCAGAGTTTTCTTGGACATATAAAAATGGTCCCTTTATCAAATATTTGATAATTTATTAAACAAAACGGGAATTTGTTTCATGAATGCTATAATGTACGTATTTCGGTATATTTATAAGTTAATTAAAGCAGTTTCCTTCCTCCTTATATAATTACATACCTACATAATGTAGTTATTATAATTAGTTCTATTCGTATAAATAATTTCAAATATTTTCCTTGATAGAACGTTAGTTAGTTAGGTTAATTAATGGTTGATACATACATACTTACATATCGGTCTCGTATCTCTCCCATTGAGGTAGGCAGAGACTACTTCCCTCCACTTGCTACGATACAAACACTTCCTTTGAAATTTTTGATAACTACCACCTACTTTAATATTTTTTTTATATAGAATTATTTTTATGTACTTATAATAAAATTAATGTTAAATAAAAAATGCAAAATAACTTACATTAATAAATACAAAAAATATAAACAAAAAAAACACATCTCATTAATGCGTTTTCGCGCCAATTAAAAATCAAAATGGCGCCCGGAATCACTTCCGAAAACGCCGTTACACTGCCATTGTTACGCAAAAAAAAAAACTACAATAAAACCTAACCTTTGTAAGAACCCTATTGTACCTACTCACAGCTGACATTCGCATTTCGAAAAATTCCAGCGAAAACAGTTCGTGTTTCTCTCGAGTTAGATGTGAGAATCGCAACATGAGTAACCTCTTGTTATGAAAAAGAAAAGGTCGTGAATACTTTTTCTTAAATTCGAGCGAAAACCGTTCGTGTTTGCTTCGAGTTAGGGTATGAGAATCGCAACATTAGTAACCCCCTTGAAAAAGGTTTGGTCCTGAATACGCTCTTTTCAATTTCATTTTTTATTTCGTAAAGTATAAAGGTTGTTTCTGCTTGGCGTCTTAAGAAAGGGGATGTAATAATAGAATGTCTGATTTGTCTCGAAATGTGTGGGAAAAAAATGTGTTTTTGAATTTGGAATAGTGATTTGCAGTTTTCTGTTTCGCGCGCGAATTGGGGTGGATTCTGTTTGCGATTAATTTCATTTTGGAATGTATTTTGAATAGTTCTTATTAAGTAAATTGCTTGCATTTTTTGCTTCCATTTTTTCAAAAACGGACCTATATTAATTAATTATACATATTTACCTATTTAATTATCTTAACGCAATATATTATTATATCCTGAAAAATAGGTAAAGCTATCATCATTTCGGCATAGCTACACAGTTAATAATACCTACCTACTATAAGACATAAGACATTTATTTTCAAAAACAGTACAAAGAAAGGTTGCCTGGAAGATATTGCTACCTAGCAATAAGGCCGCCTGTTGCTTCTTATATGCCGCATAAACTGTAATGTATTATGTATAGTTCTATGTACAGGGTAACCTGTTAATAGCTTACATCTATACCTATATTAGTTTTAAGTGGAAATGTAAAAAATACTAAGCAGTTGGTTACCTCAATAAATAAATAAATATTCTTGTTTGTGTCTGTACCTTATATCTTTTTGTGCAATAAAGAATATTTGTATTGTATTGTAAAGAAACACTGTGTGCGAAAAATGCTAGTAACAGCTAACTTACAAACTAAGAGTTAAGTAGTTTAATTCTTCAATATTACCAAAAATGAATCTAACACTTCGTATAATACAGGGTGTCCAAATGGTATCGCGACACGTTGGCAGAATGGAGTGCGTTCCATAGCCGAATTATTTCCAACATGGCCGCCGTAACGAGCCCAATGGACAAACATCAATTGACCCCAATTCGCTTGGCGACTAATGGCATGCGGTAGGGTGAATATACTAGTATGTTTAGACGGATTCGCAACAACAAAAAAACCGACTATCACCACATCTAGTTTGCTCAAAATTATTGCACACCATAGCTTTACAGAGAGGTCTTACAGCAATAAAGATATTGCTAGCTGTAGACCCCGACTAGGGCACGGCAATGTTGTATATCATAGCTGCGAATTTAAAACTATAATTAAGACCAATTACAACAGTGTATTGTAATTAAAACATAGTTATTTAAAAAAATATATATCCAAGTGTAAGTGCCTAGGTCTTACTTAGGTACTAGAGCTAGATCAAAAAACTTCTACCAAAAAGGCTACTTTAAGATTATTATTTTATTGTCATGGTAACACTAAAAATTGACACAAATGTCACATTGTTTGACTTGACATTAAGCACCTTAATATGTTTGTGCTTAGTAACAATTAAGTTTAGGTAATATTTTAGCTAAAACCCAAGATATATAAGCTAGATTGCATTTCATTAAATAGTTCCCATGCCTGTTGTCAGCATTGAAAATTTGTACTGCGAAACGTCATCAAGGGTAATGTTTCAGTCAAATTTTAAATTCTGCCAACATGGCGGCATAGGAACTATTTCATAAAACACACTATATAGATAGATACTTGATTGCACTTCTACTGCAAATTTTAAAAAATCTGAGATACCTATCAAGTAAATTCTTTCGTTTAATCCCTGCTAAAAAAAACACATTTTATTTAACGGCATGAGAATTTACAATTCTGCCACTGTAAAACTCTAGCTAATACGAAACAATGCTGGTAGTACAAAAATGATGACATATACTATAGACGTTAATATAATAAGTTAGGTTATAAAGTTGAATGCTTTTAGAGTGCGTTTCACGAAAGAAGTCCCCCGGATATTTTGGAACTAAATTTGACAGATCTATTTTCCCTATTTTCTGACCTTTTCCCTGATAGTAGGTAGAAAAACCCTTACTTATCTTAATAAAAATATACTTTTTTCATAACAGAAATGTAGGTAAATAGATTTTTTTATCAAAATGTATACCAACCTACTCATGGAATGACTAGGACACTCGAAATATGCAATAATTAGTAGGTAATATTTGATAAATTACAACTGAAATATAAATAATATACTTAAGTAAAATTTGTACTCATAAATGGCAACATTATCAATTTTGTCATGATAACGGCTAGGGGACTTCTTTCGTGAAATGGATAGTCCATGTGTTTTTTAACGAGAGAAATTGACCCTTCCCGCACCGATAAACCAAGATGCTTAATATTGTAGTCTATGGATATTGGAAATTTTAATTAAACTATGCAAATCTATCGATTCCTTGTCGCAGCAGCTGTAAAGATGCCCTAAGGTGTAATTTAGACTCTAGACGTCTGGAATAAGACCTAGATTTATACTAGAGTTATGATTTAGGATTCCTAGATATCTAGATACTAATTTCAATGAGCTATGTTAAGCTGTGTTATTTATTTTGTTGCTAGATAGCCTTTGCTCAATGTTATAGTTATATACTGGGTGTAACAGAAAGGGGGTATAATGCCAAAACACAGCGATAGTTCTCATGAAACTGAACAACTTTCCCCAAGGAACATGGGTCGTAACTCAGAAAAAAAAAATTCGCCTCCCCATACAAAATGCCCGATCAGCTGATCGTGTAAGTATGGGCGATACAACATTTTTTTTCGAGTTAGGACCGATGTTCCTAGGGGAAAGTTGTTCAGTTTCATGGGGGCTATCGCTGTGTTTCGGCTTTATACCCCCCTTTTGTTACACCCTGTATAAGAAATGGCTGTATCTCTTTGTGTGCAATAAAGTATTTCTATCTATCTAAATATCTATCTACTCGTGTCTAGATTTGGACGTGGCTTTGTCTAGAAATATTTTATTGTAGAAAAATGCGTTTGTTTGACATAGATTTATTTTTCTTAACTTTGGGCAAAGGCCCAGCAGCAAAAAAATAAAATAGATTTATTATGTCCCAAAAATTTATATGACATAGGCAGATGACAGAAATACATATTTTTGTACTTTTTCAAGGATATTAAACATAGGTACTAATTATCGTACTTTTACATCATTTTTTTAGCTTTTTTGTGTTGCTGTATTAATTGCTTATTAATATTATTTTATATATTAAATATTGCCTAATACATTTTTTTAATAGGCATACAGCAAAAAAAAACTAAGAATGCCTATTCTTAATTTTCAAAAGAATACCTAGTCAGGTTATTTTTTTTTAATAGCCAGTGCCATAGTATTAGAACCTTTTTATACCATTCTGGTGTAAAAAAAAGTCTTAAAATCGTGTTACTTAGTCTGGTATTTGAAAAGACTTTACTTCAGTGCCACTCAAGTGTGCCACTTACTTTTTAAGACTCAACCCAAGTATCACTTGTACTGATCCACAAAATGGCGATTTTCTCCGAAAAATCTGAATTTTACGGGCTCTGGAATTATTTTCACGGTTTTTAATTAATCAAAATGATAAAAGTTATTTGGTTAGGCAATTTTTTTTTGCATTGGCAGAGTCTACAATCGTACCTTTTAGTTGCAATTTAAAAATGTTTCTTGGATATTAATTTTCAACTTGAAAGTGACAGAATTCATAATGGTATCTATGTAGATTAAAAAAAAGAAATTTTCATGATGTTTAAAGGCCAAAAAGGCCCGTTGCGTAGTAATGTATGGAACTGTCACCGCTTGCGTCTACGTCTACGCATACGCAACGCATACGCATCCGGTGTGCTTTGGCCTTCAAACTGTTTTAAATATGAAAATAAAGAGTACCTACTTAGACATAGGAACTTGATTCTTTTTGAACGTTTTCTCTAAGAAACTGAAAAATCATAAAAAACATAGTTCACCTATTATTTATCAAATACTAGAGGCTGCCCGCGACTTCGTACCTACGAATTTACCGTCTTAATGAAAGAAATACATGATATCTCAAAATAATATAGCTTAAGTATTATTCTGATGTAAGCTACAATATTGCCAAGTTTCATCAAAATCTATTTAGTAGTTTTTGCGTGAAAGAGTAACAAACATTCATCGATTCGCACACAATAATTGACGTGTTTATATTAGTAGGATTAGTTACAGAACTCATCTTTAAAATAATTTCACAAAATCCTAATCTCAAAATTGCATTTGACAAAATGGCGGACAGTGATCTTTATCGCAAAATTGGCTACACGGCCTCTCGAATCTTTTGAAAATAGAACGTTTTCTTTTTTAAAAATCGAACGGCCTATCAGAATCTTGATCCTGGAGCGGACGCGGACATGTTTTTTTTTTGCGATATCGCTCTCCATGCTATTTCTAGTTTTATCTTTTTTAAATTCTGTTGGCTGTTTGCTGTTGTGACATGTGATTATTTTGTTGTTCTTTTTTCGTTTTAGGATTGTAGTGTTCGTTTTTTAAAATTGACAATGCAATTAAGTTGACGTTGAACTTTCCTCTTACAGTTAGGTAGTTTATAGTTAAAATTGACAAAAAAAACAGAAAATAAACTTATAGAAACGAAAGACATGTTTAATGCATAGTTAATTTAAACTGCCTTTTCAGCACTACAGTGAAAATTACTTAATTTTTGCCTATAGCTACAGAATAGAGTGCGTTTCACGAAAGAAGTCCCCCGGATATTTTCGGAACTGAATTTGACAGGTCAATTTTCCCTATTTTCTGACCTTTTCCCTGATATTAGGGAGAAAACCCCGTACTTATCTTAATCAAAATATACTTTTCACCTAACAGAAATATAGGTAAATAGATATTTTTATCAAAATGTACAACAACCTACTCATGGAATGACCAGGTTACCTGAAGTATGTAGGAAATAGTATTATTTGATAAATTACAAATGAAATATACATAGTATAGGTAAAATTTGTACTTATAAATGGCAACATTATCAATTTTGACATGAAATACAGCGCCGCGGCTAGGGATCTTCTTTCGTGAAATGGACTTTACCAAATAGTAGGTGTCAAAAATAGTGATGAATATTAAAAAGTGATACAAATGCAGATAAGTCAGCCTGTCACGTCCCACTGTTGGGCAAAGGCCTCCCTCTATCCAGGCCAGGATTCCTCTATAATTTGGATACTCGGTTAAAAGTCATACTTATCTCTTTGTATAATAATTTAAACTAATAATTATTTAAACGGGAACTACATAAAATTGTAATCCAAGCAAAATATGCTAAAACTTCAGTTTCTATTTTCAGACTGACGTTACGGTTGATACATAGTCCAGTCATAACTCATAACGTAACTGCCAAAAACTTGACATTTATGGTCTTAGTTAAACTGGACTACGACAGAAGGTGCCTACGCGATTTTACAGAGAAAAAACTATTTTTTGTAACTATTTTAGATTTTTAATGGTTTATAGGTAAGATATTTTGGAGGCACAGATACAGTCAGCTAGTTAGGTCCC
Organism: Anarsia innoxiella; assembly: GCA_947563765.1. Taxonomy (NCBI): domain Eukaryota; kingdom Metazoa; phylum Arthropoda; class Insecta; order Lepidoptera; family Gelechiidae; genus Anarsia; species Anarsia innoxiella. The sequence continues at coordinate 1,795,038 of OX387417.1, forward strand.
ACTGCTGGGCAAAGGCCTCCTGCCTTGTTTACCATCCATTAGTATTCCAAATGGTTATAATGTTATAATAGCTCTATTATATTCAATGCTATGCTATCTACACACCAAAGCCGCCGGCATGCCGCCGGGCTAGGCTGGCGGCTTTACGTCATACGAATGGCAGCTGTCAAAAAAGCCGGCGGCTTTAGTGTGTAAACAGCATTAGACAGCAAAGACATCGCGAACAAAACCAAGTCAATAATTAACAAAATAAAACTTATCACGAAACAAAACGCAAAATCACCAAATAAAATACATCAACAAAACGCGACACTTTCAAAATGGCGGCGTAACAGAGATGACGACGACAATTTGAAATCATTTGAATTTCGAATGTTACTGTTATCGTGGGGTCAGCGCTTCCTATCTTTATCGCAACGACTTCCCGTTCCATATTTGAAATATTGAATTTTTTGCCGCTGTTTCGGGGTATTTTTTTTTTGAAGTTTGTTTTGTCAGCCAGTTGTGTTTTTAAATATGGGTCATGGTGGCTATAAAATATTTATGGCAGAGAATAACTTTATCTGTTCTATAATGCTCCACATTGACTCTATTCTATTTTCTGTATCTTTTTTAATCTAGTTGGGTAAATCCATATTGTTTTTATCAATTACTAGTGGATGCCCGCGACGTCGTACGCATTTATCGTCATATCTTTGTAAAAACACAAAATATCTACAAATAGTGTAGCCTGTGTGTTATTCTGATGTCCAAGCTAAGTTATTGTAAAATTTCATTAAAATCTGTTCAGTGGTTTTTACGTGATGAAGTAACAAACATCCATCCATCCATCGGCACAAACATTGACATTAAATATTATTAGGATTAGGATGAGTGACAGACAGACAATACAAACTTACTTAGATGGTTTGAGAATTTATAGACTTAACTTACAAAATAGGTTAAGGGCACTTTTGCACATGCGTTGCGGCACTGCGGTTTGACGTTTAATATAAAAACGCGAGTCAACCGTATACTGCAGTTCGAGTTTTTTACATGAAACGCTAATGGTCTATCAACAAACATCCGGGCCGTGTCCGGGACGTGTCAGGGAAAAAATATCATTCCATACATTTTCTATGGATTCACTCACACACGTTGTCATGGCGACGTATTTTTTTCCTTCCTGACAAGCCTCGGCCCGGTCACGTCCCGGGCACTGCCCGGATCTGTGTAGGTAGACCTTAGACCGTAAACTTAGGGTAGTAAATATTTAGTAATCTGTGCCGTAGGTACGTAAGTATCCTAAAAACTATTTAATTCAGTGTTTTTCTGCGCTCTACATTGCAGCCACACAGACGAAACTGCAGGGCAAAGTATGTCTTTATAATAAACTTATCAAAATAAGCGTACAAATATGTATTAGGCTGTCTGAACTGAACTTATTTTTTATCATAAATATTTCTTTTTGTTCAATAAGCAAATGCGCATTCAAATAAGCTACAGAGGGCCCGATAAAAAACTTCTTTCTTAAGAAATCACGGGATCGCACAATGAGGGCACTGTAAAGAACCTAAGCGACACAATACTGGCTGTTTATCGACGTTAACATCGTTCCATATTCGAATTTGAAATTTAAATTTCGAACTATTCAAAGTTTAGTTTGTGTAAGGATTTTTTTATTTGTCGACGTGTAGACTTGGCATTGTATATGCGATTGTTGATTCAATTTATTCGATAGTTCAAATAAAATAATACCGATGGATGTGAGGTTATTTGTTACTCTTTCACGGCAAAACTACTGAACTGATTTTGATGAAACTTGACAATATTGTAGCTTATACATCAGGATAACACATAGGCTATATCATTTCAAAATATCTTGTTTTTTTTCTGAGTTATGACGATTATTGCGTATGAAGTCGCGGGCAGCCTAAGGGCACTTACGAGAGAAATAGTATGTGCCTATAGGTACTAATTATTAAATTTATATACTAACTGAGTATCACAGATGCAGGATTTCAATTACTACTTCTAACCCTTACCCTAGGTACAGGAGGAAAACATGGCGGTTAGGTAGGGTTGCCAATTTAAAAATATTTTCTGTTTAAATACCTATTATAATTTGTTTCTGTTTTATTAGAAGGAAAAATGTGATATTTTCAGATTTTTGAAATAAGGAACAGTGTTTTTGAAAAAAAAATGGGTCTTACAAAGAAGGTTGTCTTTTTTAGGTTTAATAGGTTATTAAACTTTCACATCCCAGAAAAAAGAACAATAGAAAATCTATTGTGTCTGGGTTTATAATGGGTCAGTGGGATGTGAGAGGTTAAATCTTAGAAGCTATCTATGTACTTACAAAAGTAGAAGAAGTTTTAATTAGCCAAGCTACTTATTTAAACATATCCTAATAATTAATATTCCTACTGGTTAATTAGTTACCATAAAAGTCAGTAAAGGTCACAAATAAGCAACCAAATAATGGCTTATAACAAAATATGCAAATTAACATTTCCGTTCTATTTAGTTTTTTACATGTTGTTCCTTGTAGAGCGTATTTTTACAATGCTTGCATCGAATTAGCAATATTAAGGTCTATCTACACAGATCCGGGCCGTGCCCGAAACGTGTCCGGGCCGTGGCCCGTCAGGAGGGAAAACAATACATCGTCATGACAACGTGTGTGATAGAATTCATAGAAAATGTATGGAATAATATTTTTTCCCTGACACAGCCCGGACACGTTGTCATGACGACGACGTATTGTTTTCCCTCCTGACGGGCCAAGGCCCGGATACGTCCCAGGCACGGCCCGGATAATATTAAAACATAAGTACTTACATTAAAAAAATTGACACTAGGTACCTATAGGTACGTTGTATCAGTAAAGAGGCTTCCCGTAACTTGGGTTATTTTGACAAATTTGTTGTCATATATTGGAAATCTTAAACAATATTTAAAACCTATACAGCCTAATATTATTATGATGACTAAGCAATACTATTGGAGAATGTCAGTAAAATATCTTCAGTAGCTTTTCTGTGAAAGATTAACAATCATCTATCCAAACATCTGCTCATTGCCATTTATAATATTATTAGTTTTTTTTTTTTATATTTACCAAATAATTGGCAACCCTGACAGGAGTCTGTACCGTACGCATGCGTCAAGTCGCGCGGGAACTGGTACGATTGGTCGCATCCTGCTGCAAATTGAACTCGCGGACGTCCGCTGCTCTCTGTTCCATATTTGAAATTTGAATTTGATGACGTACTGATTTTTTGTCTTTTTTTTATAACAAAAAGATTTTATGCGGCAAATAAAAGTTTATAGATATTATTTTGGAGGACTTTTATATTGCTGATTGCTTTATTAATTATTATTTTTTATTGTACTTATTGTTTTGTGTTATAATAAAAATATTTTTTTGCTCTTAACTTTGCTCGACTTTCAATAACTGCCTAGGTAGGTAAATTACTTATTTGAATTTTTAGAAATAATTTTTATTGGCACTTTTCCACCAAATTTGACTCGAGATGGGGATATTTTTTACGATTGTGTAGTCTGATTTTGTGTATTTTTCTTTGTTTCTTTAGGTAAATAAATTAGTTGGTAAAACAACACAAATAAATTTTAATGTTATTTGAAAGTGGACTACATAGGTACATAAAGGCTAAGTAGGCTATACAGCCATTATGATTGAAGTTGAATATTGATTTAAAAATGACGTCAAAACATTAGGAACAGTTTTTTACTAAGACATTAGACCTCCATGGTCTATCTACACACATCCGGGCCGTGTCCGGGACGTGTCAGGGAAAAAAAATCATTCCATACATTTTCTATGGATTCGTTCACACACGTTGTCATAACGACGTATGTTTGGCCCTCCTAACGAGCCACGGCCCGGACACGTCCCGGGCACACAGTTTAAGCGACTAACCACTTCCCAAAATTACTAGAGACATGAAAGCTAGTAAAAACAAGAAAAAAGTGTTTAAAATTCAAAAGCTCTCATGAATATGATAATCTGTGGAACACTGAAAACACTTTCATAACCTCATTTTTCAAACTGTTTAAATTAGCGCGCTATTTTAAATTAATATTAAGCTTCTTTTTGCATATATGTTGATCATATAAAAGCACTACATTGTTGACATACAGACTTTTGAAAATAGAAAAAAGAAATAGGTATTTAGCTTTTGTATGAAGCTGTTCACACCTTGTCGAGTGTTCTTAAAAAATATGTACTTAGTTGCATTCGATGAATGGCACTGGGACACAAGACATGTACCTATTCTTTGAGTAGGTATAGAATATTTAAGGAGGTGCCATACCGTCTGGATCTGTGGTCGTCTGGCGCAAAATGGCTACCTACCTTTTTGTATGGAATTTCTTATCGTTTCACAAATGACCGGTCATCTAATAAGAAAACTGTGAAAAACTTGCGCCAACCTTGGCACGTTGTCATAAACTCATTTGTATATGAAAAAAAAATGGGTCCACTCCTTATATTCCTTCCTCATTGTACCTATTTCATTTACTTTACTACTATTTTTTTTAAAGGTTTTAATTTTATTTTTGAAATTTTATTTATGGAAATTGTTTTATTACGACTCTGCTATCTCTACAAAACATACTGTAAATAACTAGCCAACGTTGACAGAGATTACTTACCACAAATAATCTTAAAATCATAAAACAATTCACATTTTATTTCCATTGAAAACCTCACAAAACCTCAGAGACTGTCAACCCGCTTTACCTTTGTCCCAAACAAAAAAAAAAAGTAAATAAAAATACCGCGAAACGACGACGACAAAGCGCGATGATATCGCAAATGCGGCCCTTTAATTAAAAACTCTAATTTCAAAATGGAGCGTATTCGAAATTTAAATTTTCGTGAATGAAACTTTGAGGGTGGCACTGGCTTGCATGTCTCTGAGCCAGAGACAACACTATTATGTTTTTTTAAAAGGTTTTTTAATGTGATGAAGAGAAATAAAGACTTAATCCTTGTTGTTTACTTTTTAAATAAGTACCTACTTCAAATTTTCGCTAATTATGTTTTTCTACAAAATCATAGTTTATTTTATTCGTTTTTTACTATTACCCATATACTTAAAAACGTGTCCATTTTTAGAAGAATCTTAAATTAAATCTGAATTTCTTCAAAATGTTTCAAGTCTAAAAACCTAACCTAAAAATTAAAAGATTATTTTAACCAATTTCAAACGCAAATTCCAAAACCATTTATCTCTCTCTTACTCATAATAACTTCAATCTTCCATCCCTTTCCAACACAGCTCATAACCTAACATCTGCGATTTCTGAAATAACTTTTGTATGAAAAAAAAAACTAAAAAAACTTATTGTTTGTTGCAGATGTGAACACGTGCTGCATCGAAATTGTATGGAGCTATATTGGTAAGCTATTTTTGTATGGTTATATCGTTTTTTTGCACATTAAAACCTTTTTAGAGCAAATCTTTTTAAGGCCATTTTAGCAGTCATGACTTTTAACGCATTTAACGTCATATTTTGGAATAACTTAACCTTTTTGTTTAAAAAACCCGACTGCATTTAAAACACGCATTTTTTTTATTTTGATGTAGGTACACACACAGTGTCACTCTCACTGTAAATACGAATCTAACGACATCTCTCAAGCTAAAATCTATCAAGCCGTTTAGGCTGTAGGGCGTGCCAAAGAATTATACATACAAACATACATTTACTTAATAGGTATCTACATACTCTCGAAAAACATAACCCTCCTTCTGGCGCAGTCGGGTAATAAATTAATAATGGCGCTTTATCACAACTTTGAACCACCAAAACGAAAAAAAAAGCAAATCTAAATCCTAATTTACTTCGAATTTTTCATAAATCAGAACAAACCAAACGTCTTTGTCTATTTAATGAGGCGCCGTTGCGTATAAATACATAATTACGCGATAAAACCCGCGGGGCGGCGCTAGTCGTCCAATTTGCTGGGTTTATTGGGCGACAAAACAGATATTTCCTGTTTGACCGCGTTTTATAGGTTACACCCTGTATATAGACACTGGAAAAGACATTATTAGGGCCAGTTCCACCTTCCACAGATAAAAGTTAACTGACAGATAAACCTGTGTCTGTTTCATAAAGCATGACGTTTTAGACAGTGAAAGGCATATTTTGTCAGATAAATTTTATCTTTAAGTTGAGAAATGGGTCCTAAAATGTTCATTTGGTTTACAAAGGCTGGTCAATGATTCTATCAATTTATCTAAATGTATAATAACAGTAATTTCTAAATGAAATATGATACAAACAAGATTTATTTATTAACCTTATCCTTTCCTACTAATATTATAAATGTCAAAGTTTGTACCCATGAATGGATGTACCTATATGTGGGAGTGTTTGAAACATCCAACTCTCAAAAACCACTGAACGGGGGCCGTATTCTTCTAATTACCAAATGAAAAATGGTGTCTCTCTAGAATGTGAATTGTATGAATTGACACATTTTGGTATTCTCATAACAGATAAGTTGACAGTGGACAACGATCGGCCGTACATTTTACTACTTTACGCTATAATCGGTATTCTACTCCGCAATGTCACATGAGTGGCAGTTCCAAACGGTATTCTCTTCGCTATTTGACAGTAGTCAAAACCCTCTAGAGACTATATACTAATCGACTATTAATCGTGGCACTTAAGAAAATACCAAACTTGTGACATATTGCTGTCGAATGTTTATATGTTGGCTATAGTTTGGTCGCTTCACTTAATTTAGCGGAATTGCTACCGAACTGATGAAACTTGGCAATTTCTAGCATCTTAATGCTTTATTAGATATTGTGTAAGTTTTCTAAGATATGACTAATAATTGTGCACAAAGTCGCGGGTAGCCTCTAGTATCCACATACAAAACTCTACCATAAACAGCCATGGGAATTCGAAGATGTATGTGAAATCCGCCAACCCGCACTTGGCCAGCGTGGTGGATTACGGCCTAATCACTCTCTGTATGAGAGTAGGCTCGTGCCCCTCGGTGGTCTATGGGCTGATAACGACGACGAAACAGCCATGGCTCTTCTAGCATCTATACCTCAATGACAAACGCACCCCCTGACATACCCACGTGTCACGTGACACATCATGACATGTCAATAAATGGGGTCGTTTCTTTACTCACTTTTCTATGTCAATATGACATACAGATAGAAGTTACGTTTTGATTTTTTGTGGAATTTGAGTTAAGCGTACAGTCTGTCCAAAAAGAGTAGAAATTAAAAAGTGGCAACACTGTAGTGTCGTCTCGTTTTTGTTAGATTGATTCGAAAGGGACGACGCTACTGTATTACCAATTTTTAATTTCTACTCTTCTATTTATTGGGGTAAGGCAGAAACCACTTCCATACACATGCTCAATGAGGAAGGAATTTATGGAGTGGCCCAATATTTTTTTTTCATATACAAATGAGTTTATGACAGCGTGCCAAATTGCGCCAAGTTTTCCATAGTTTTCTTGGTAGATGACCTGTCAAACAATAAGTAGTACCGTACAAATAGAAGCCATTTTGCGCCAGACCAGGCACGCAGATCCAGACGGTATGGCACCTCCGTATATATTCTATACTCAAAGAACACACCTAACTAAGAGTCTTTTAAAAACAAAAAACATTCAAAATCGTTCGAAAATTAAAATCCCTCCGTTATTCAATTCTAAGATATTTTGTCGCCAATTAGGCAGCAGCTCGCTTAACTAATGCCGTCTCGTTCCAACTTAAAGTCTAGACAGGCTTGTCGATGAGATGGCAGTATAGCCATCAGAGCGAGCTGAAGTCTTTAATTATTTCATTACTAAAGTCTCGACGGTAGAGGAGGGTGTGAAATATAGTTGGTATTTATAGGATGCTTATGTACTTGCGTTTTTTGTTTATGAATAGGGTCCTCACGCACTAGCAGTTGTGGTGTGGTTGACATTTGATGTTAGATATGAAATAGCGGGACAAACGCCTAAAAAGTTTTTTCGTGTGAAATGTTAAAAAGAATTGCAAGTGAAAAATGCTTATTGTGATGTATAAGCAAGCTACATTATTGCCAAGTTTCATCAAAATCGGTTCAGTAGTTATTGCGTCCTCACGTCACGTCTATTCATCGACACAAACTTTGACATTTATAATATAAGTAGGATTGGTCAGTTTACCTCCTAAATGTTGAAAAAAAATTGAAAAACTGAATACCTAAATGATTTATCTATCTTTAACACCCTATATAATCAGAAATCTCTGGTTCTAAACACCCTGTATAAAGTATAAACCGTAGTTTAAACGGACTCATTAGAGCAGTCCATCAATCATTGTGCCAGTCAACTGTGGTACACCCTGTATAACGGGTGCCATCTTGTCTCTTTCCCATCAGGATAGGCAGAGAGAGATCAACTTCTCTAAATCATGTGTGAGGATAATGATGAATGTGGATGAAGCGAAAGAAGTGAGTTTTTAGCAAGTGGAAGTGGTTTTGTTATATTTTTGCTGATTTACATACATGGTGGAGGATTATTGAAATTTTGTTTAGTCAGAGTGAAACGCAACTGAAGCGAAACGTTTCAAACTAGTTGCGTCGTGTGTGGTTTTCTAAGGAAGTCTATAGCAGAAACTGCGATGCAACTCAAAAGTAACAAGCAGTTTCAGTTGCGTTGCATTTGCGTTTCACCGTGTGTTCTGGGTCTTAGTTAATTAGGTACTTACTTACTGACTTTTCAAATAAGCAATAAGCGAAAGAGAAATGGTTAGTTGTTACTCTTAGGTATTTGCTAGTGTATTTCTTACATTATGTTCTAAATAATTATAATTTGGCTTAAAATATTTACAGGGTCGAACTGTCGAATCGATCGCCCCTTCTAGGCCCGTAAACTTTGCAATTTAATATTTTTGATCCATTTAAACACCTTTGCTGACGAGCGTCAAGTTAATACCGCCTCGGGGCATACAATGGGGACGTATTTCGGAGGGCGTTTGAGGGATCGATTAAAAAGATTGTAACTAAAATTATAAACATAAATGTTTGTGCCTGAATGTGAGGATGTTTGTTACTCTTTCACGCAAAAACTACTGAACCGATTTTGATTAAACTTGGCAATAATGTAGCTTGCACATCAGGTTAACACATGGGCTACATAGTTTTAGGATATTGCGTGTGTTTTCCAAGATATGACGACTCTAGCCATTGCACTAAATGAAATAAAAAATCATTTAATCCTGTAGGTTTTGACAACACAGGACGGGTCATTTTTTAAAGTTAATGCTAGATTCGCAAGAGTGCAGTTTTCCCCAGAGAAGAACCTAGCAAGCCTAAAAACTACTCGTATTATCTATATGCAATTTCTTAACTTCTTAACCACTAATTTTGACGTGGTTTCTTATCCTGGTATATTTAGGGCGGCCGTACAATGACTGCTTCAAGCAGTTGACTTGAAAACCGACTGCTTGAAGCCGTGACCGCGCGCTGAATGGGCATGATGACTAAAAAATTTTTTTTAGTCCATCACATAGATTATTTTAAAATATTTGACATGTATTTTTTCTTTTTTCTCTTGAACTAAAATGACACGGATACACTGGGTTAAAGTTGCTTATGACATCACACCTTCGTACGATTTTTACGTAGGAGTGACGTCAATACACCCCACTCCGTAACTTTGATGCTCTGTATCTTTGTATTTATTTATGTATTTGATCAGGTAAAAAACGTGTTTCAAATATTTTTTAATAGCCTAAAAGACGGACTATAATTATTTTTAGAATTTTCGAATGTTGTCATCATCCCCTTTATAGATATTCATTCGTTGGCGTACACGTGACTGTTCAAGCAGTCGTGTTTCATCTCAACTGCTTTAAGCAGTCCGTGTACGGCTGCCCTTACAAGAAAAGGCCCCCTTCATTACCTAAGACCTTCCTTATTTCGCAATGTCTCGCAATAGTTTTTCCCGAGTCCGTAAAGTTTGCAGGGCTGCGGTCCCACATAATTAGCGGTACGGGGACGGTACGGGACAGGTACGGGTGAGTACTGTTTACGTGGGATTATGTAGAGGTTACTTGGTGTGGAGTTATACATACATACATACATATCCGTCACGCCTCTCTCCCATTGGGTAGGCAGAGACTTCCCTCCACTTTTTCTTTTCTTTTTGTGTGGAGTTATGTAGTTATAAATAATAGGTTAAAATATAAAAATAATTAGGTAAATATGGTAAATATAATAGGTTGGGGAAAAAGTCCTTTCGCATATAGTATGTATGAACTTGAAAATCTCTTCGGCTATACCATTTGTATCTGGCTGGTTTTGGTATCATTAAAAAGTTTTAATTTTAAAGAAGGCACTTCCAAATTCAAATTAGGAATTTGTGTGATTTTCATTTGTTATTGTTGTTGTTAAAATGAGTGAATCTAAAGAAGAAATTCGATACATTTTAAAATTTTACTATAAAAAAGGTAAAAATGCAACTCAAGCCGCGAAAAAAATTTGTGATGTTTATGGACCTAATGCAGTATCTGTGAGAGTAGCGCAAGTTTGGTTTAAGCGTTTTCAAGCCGGAAATTTTGATATCAAAGATGCATCTCGCTCTGGTCGCCCTGTTACGGACAAAATTGATGCCATTTTTGAAAAAGTGGAGCAAGATCGGCATATTAGTAGTTACGATGTAGCTGAAGAACTGGCAATTGACCACAAAACGGTTTTGACTCATTTGAATAAAGCTGGGTACACTAAAAAGCTCGATATTTGGGTGCCTCATGAGCTCACTGAAAGAAACCTAATGAACCGTGTACTCATTTGTGATTCTTTATTACGAAGTAATGAAACCGAACCATTTTTGAAAAAGCTGATAACTGGTGATGAAAAGTGGATCACATACGACAAGAACGTGCGAAAAAGATCGTGGTCAAAGGCCGGTCAAGCTTCACAGACTGTGGCAAAACCCGGGTTAACTCGCAACAAGGTAATGCTGTGTGTATGGTGGGATTGGAAGGGCATCATTCATTATGAGCTGTTACCGCCAGGCAGGACCATCGATTCAGAATTGTATTGCGAACAATTGATGAGATTGAAGCAAAAAATTTAGAGAAAGCGGCCAGAATTGATCAACCGAAGGGGTGTGGTTTTTCACCATGACAACGCTAGACCTCACACATCTTTAGCCACTCAGCAAAAATTGCGAGAGTTTGGCTGGGAGGTATTAATGCATCCGCCGTATAGTCCTGACCTTGCACCTTCAGATTTTCATCTGTTTCGGTCTCTGCAGAATTCCTTAGGCAGTGTCAGGTTAACATCACGAGAGGACTGCCAAAACCACTTGTCGCAGTTTTTCGATCAGAAGCCTCAACATTTTTACAGCAATGGGATCATGTCACTACCAACAAGATGGCAAAAAGTTATGGAACAAAATGGCACCTACATACTTTAGTCAAATGTAAATAAACTATAAAAAAAAACTTTTTGAATTTTCATATAAAATACGAAGAAACTTTTTCCCCAACCTAATATTTAATAGGTAATAAGCTAAGTAAAAATAGATGAAAATACGTTCGTAAAATGAAGAAAAATGCATTTTTTTTTCTAAGGATTAGGGGGATGTTTGACCATCAAAAATTTTATTTGACAGATAATATTTTATACCTGTCTTTGTCTAAAACATCATGAGTTATGAAACAGACATATGTTTATCTGTCAGTTAAATTTAATCTGAAGATGGTGATACTTAGTAAGGTAAATACCTAGGTAATTATAGTGTTAATAAATGACACACTAAATGAATACATACATACATATCTGTTACGTCTCTTTCCCGTCAGAGCAGACAGAAACAACTGACTATTATTTAAAGAAAAAATGTACGCTGCTTTTTTCATTAATCAAAAAGGGCTTACTAAAATACTTTATTTTTATCAGCAAATTCACACTTAACAACCTACTTCGTTAGTAAACCTCAAACAGTCTGTTTATGCCCTAAAACATCGTAAAATTTAACAGCAAACCTGTGTAAGGCTGTACTGTACTTGTAACCCTACTCGGTGCCGATGGATGTGACTACATTCCAAAATTCAAAAAATAATTAGTCCGTCTTTTAGGCTATTAAAAAATATTTGAAACATATTTTTTACCTGATCAAATACATAAATAAATACAAAAATACAGAGCATCAAAGTTAGGGACGCCACGAGCAACTTTAACCCAATGTATCTTTGTAATTTTTAGTATAAGAGAAAAAAGAAAAAATACGTGTCGAATATTTTAACATAATTTATGTTATGGACTAAAAAAAATGTTTTACTCATCATGCCTATTGTAATGAAACTTTGTAGTAGTCGGTCCCAGAGGTAGAGGTCGGCCTAAGAAGAGATGGTGCGAGGATCTGGATGCATACTTGGCAAACTGGCCAGAAGTTGTCAGAAATAGGGAAGCTTGGAAGAATGTGGGGGATGCCTTTGCCCACCAGTGGGCCATAATAGGCTATTAAAAAAAACTTATAGGTACATCAAACAACACATAAGCTATATTACTTTAAAATATCATGATAGTTTTTTAAGATACGACAATAAATGCGCACGAAGTCACGGGAGTCTCTAGTATGTTATCAAAAACCGCAGCCAAGTGCGAATCGTACTCGCGCGCGATTGGTTCCGTACCATTCACTAGTTGCTCTGTGAATAATTTACGTGTCTACTAGTAGCCATTATTGATACCTACTATCGGAAATAAAAGGTCCCGTTTTCACCGTTTTGGTATAGAATCAATGATATTATATATATACTAGGTGCAGATATGTTATATGCGCGCACATTTTGAAGACTGTAAATAGACGTATTTAAGACAATAGCTAGTCTCAGTTAGTCTGAAGACATTTGGAGTATGATTTGAAGTGCTGTCATTAATGTCATTGTAATCATTGTTCGGCACAGATTTAAAACGCCAATCACTATAAAGGTAACATATCTGTACCTATAAAAAATCATTGTATAGAACCTTAAAATTGAAACCATCACTCAGTAAACCCAGAGTAGTCCTTCCCACCCTTCATAGCCTACCCTTTATGTAAAGGTGTATTTACTTAGGTCTATCTTACGTAATTGCTCAGGTATCAAACGATGTTTGGTTAAAACCACTATATGTAGGCCTATAATGTAGGTAGGTATGTATATAGATATAATACCTAAACTGACGTGCATGTATGAGACGACTGATGAATGTGGATGAAGTGAAAGAGGTGTGTTTGGATTGTAGCAAGTGGAGGGAAGTGGTCTCTGTGTACTTTGATGGTAAAAAAAGGCGTGGTAGGTAGGTATGTATGTATAACACTTCTTATTAACACTTTTTAAGTATTTAGTATCTACCTTTCTCTTCTAGAGTACTCTTACCTTGATCTTTCTTTGACATCCGATACTAAAATATAATTTAAAAAAAACATTGAAAATTAAGTCAATTTTATAGTTAATTTTATTTGATAGTACTTAGTTAAAAAATTATACTTAATTCTACCTCTACATACATACATACATATCCGTCACGCCTCTCTCCCATTGGGGTAGGCAGAGACCACTTCCTTCCACTTGCTACGATACAAACACACCTCTTTCGCTTCATCCACACTCATCAGTCACCTCATACATGCCCGTCGGTTTAGGGTAGTCTTGATTTGGCCTTTCTTGAGCAAGTCCCCGATTTGATCGAGGTACGTTCGTCTTGGCCTTCCCCTCCCAACATTTCCATCCACTCTTGCCTTGTATATCTCTTTTTGTTAACAAAATATAGTAAAAAAAATAGAAAATTAAGTAGTTCGAAAATTATACTTCATTCTACCTCTAGATCATAACGTAATTAGATTTACAATGATGCGTACGCACATCATGGATGACTCATCCCCAAATAGAGGGTTGGTCAACCCTAAATCGTTTATATACGGGTGCCATATGGCTAATAATCTGTAAGATTTAATTTGAGACTCCGTTTCTAAAAACGCGGATAGTGTAGGAGTTTCTAGTAAAGTATTTTTGGGGATGTGTATTTGATGATTTTGATGCAATTGGGTCAATCTAGAGATATGGGGTTGTTTAAATAAAGGCTTATTTTATTAGGTACTAAGTTTTGTTTTTGACTGCGCAAAAAGTTTTGATTTTAAAAGTTATTTTTAACAAGAATAAGAAACGGTAAGGGCAGCCGTACATGGACTGCTTCAAGCAGTTGAGATCCGACTGCTTGAAGCCGCTACCGCGCGATTAACTATACTGGGTTTAATAGAAAGGGGGTATAACGCCGAAACACAGCGATAGTCCTCATGAAACTGAATAACTTTCCCCAAGGAACATGGGTCGTACGCAGTGGCGGTACGTCCATACAAGCCCAAAAGCCGGGCTTGCCTTACAAAAATATCACATACCTAATACAAATTCATTTCATAATTTACTCTTATAAAATATTCAAAGATTTTACATTTAAGACTCCAAGCCAAAAAAAAAGTAAAATCTGTACATTTTTATGAGCCAAAAAAGCGCGCCATCTATGAATGAACATCACAACCCGGATTACGATTACGTCTATATTCTGTTTCGCTCGCACTCATTGGCTTTTTATGTGGCTTGCTGTTGTACTACTCTAATGTATGAGAAATTACCTAAAAACCATCATAATTTGGTCGGCTAATTACATCAGTTTGTATGAAAACCTAAGCCGGGTTTGCCTATGAGTATAGTCACGTATAGTTAGTATTTGCGAGACGGACGGACTGCGACCAACTTCAAGTTATTTATTTATTAGTGGCCGCCGCCGGTCGGTAATTGTTGTTGTTTTTTTTGTGTTTATGAAAAGTTTTGCTCGTTTCATAGTTTTATTGTAATAAATTGACTTTCGTTACGAAAATGAGCAGTGATAGTGAGGCCGTGGTGCCTTGTGAAGGTTTGAAATGTGATAATAACTTTGATCAACGACGCAAAGTGAATTCATTGTTTTGAAAAGAAGCAGCTCATCGTTTTGGAAATGCCAACCCCGGATTTAAATATTTCGTTTTTCAGTAAGTCACCAACTTTTTACGATTACGTAATAAAATCTACATACTTTCTTTCTTAGTGGTTTTCGTGCATTTCAAACCAGAGCAAGAGTGAGGTTATCTATTCATCCGCACAATCAAACAACGGTTTTGTCAATGACATGTATTTAATTCTGTCTAGAATTAGTATACTTTTCGTGTGCTTTGATATATCTACTCAACGTAATCGTATTTCCAACCCGACCGCCTAAAAAGAAAATAGCGCTAAAAGAAGAAAGGACAAATGTTGAAAACGAAACTAAGTAGGTACGAAAACACTTTTTTACGATCGGTTATGAAGTCGAGTAAAAAAAGTACATTTTAGGATCTCTGGCTTGCCCTGTCCTTAGGTCCTAGGCACGCCACTGGTCGTACGTAACTCGAGTGTGTTTTTGACACACATAGTATTGCCAGGCTTTAAAAAAATATATTATCATGTTCAAAATGTTAGAAATCATTTTTATGCTTTCTTATTTATTATTTTCATTAAAAATGAAATTACTGTTAAGATAGGTTTTCTCTTTTGGATTTTAAAAATATTGGAATTTAACAAAAACCGTAATATTACGATTCGATAAATCACTATTATTTTTTTGATATAGCAATATTGACGTTAAATGAAATCACTATTATTTTTTTGATATAACATATTGACGTTAAATATGAAACATTTTATGAAATGAATTGCAAATGAATCATATTACAAAGCGACCATTTTAAGGTTTTTGATGGGTGTCAGCTACAATTCATCAGATGATTTATATTGTAGATGAAACATCCAATGTGGCCTTTTTAGACCCCCTGCTCGAGCAGTCGCGACCGCTTCAATAGTTCACTGCGCGGTTGCGGCTTCAAGTCGGGTCTCTGCTTGAAGTCTCACATCACTGCTTGATGTTTTACATCACTGCTTGAAGCAATCAGTGTACGGCAACCCTAAGAAACAAAAATGTTTCCCCAAAACATCTCACAGATGGCGCTGTACAAAGCAATCGTCTAATGCAACGCAGTCTCGAGGGATTCCCTCGCACACATTGGTTTACAAATTGCTTTTATTCTCTTTTATTACGCCACGGAATTGTGTATAAATTGATAACAATAGGCAGGGCCCGTATTCTCTTAATTACCAAATGAAAAATGGTGTCTCTGTAGAATGTGAATTGTATGAAATGACACATTTTGGTATTCTCTTAACAGATAAGTTGACAGTGGACAGCGATCGGCCGTACATTTTATTACTTTACGCTTTATTTGGTATTCTACTCCGCAATGGCACATGAGTGGCAGTTCCAAACGGTATTCTCTTCGCTATTTGACAGTTGTTCTCTAATGGCATTTCGTTCGGTCGTCCGTCGTTCTGTCGTTCAGTCGTTCGGTCACCCAAACACTATTTCGGTGTTTTTTCGAAAATTAACGTGCAATTTTTGCAAAAAATGCATGTAAATCTTATAGAAATAAATATTCTGTATTTTAAAGTATGTCTAAGCTTATTCTAGGTCGAAAAAAATCTATCAATCGGTTGATCAATTTCTTCGAACAATAATTTTATTAAATATTGGCAACATCGACAACTAAATCATTCGCAAAGACAAATGAATGACAAAGCCCTCTAGAGACTACTAATCGACTACTAATCGACTATTTCGTGGCACATAAGAGAATACCAAATTTGTGACCTATTGCTGTAGAATATTTATCTGTTGGCTATAGTATGGTCGCTTAACTTAATTTAAGAGAATTGGTACCCTGGTATTCGTTGAGTAGGGGATTATCTACGTGTTGCGGGAATCGGCATTAAAAATAACACGTCATTAAATCTATAGCTGTCGTAGGCAAAATTTTTATTATTACCGCGTGATGTTTAATGTGATTATAATATTCGGTTTCGAATGGGGCGACGTCGGACGTCCACCAACAATATGGATAGATAAATTGGTGATGGCTGGCAGGTTTATAGTAGATGGAAGCTGCTTCTAATCGAGAAGTCTAGCAATATTCAATGGAGTGTATATGCCCAGCTGTGGACGTCCGTCCAATGATAATAAATCTAAAACACTATAAAAATTAAAACCCTTTATAACTTACGCCATCTAGCGTCGAGTAGCGCGCAACAATAGTTTCTCATATCCACCCAGAGATGGCGCTACCAAAAATCGCGGCGCGTCAATACACCTCGTGCATAGTTTATAAATGTGAAACATCATAACGGAGGTCCCTTCGCGGCATATATCGCAAAATTGCTATCCTGAAGCAACGAAATGGTGACTTAATAATTCAAGCGGCCAGTAACAACTTTTGTTTTGTAATGAATGATGGTCTAACCCAATGGTACTCAATATGTTTATTACCGCTAGTGGGGGGTTGAAATGAAGTCGGTGACATTTTGAAATTAATTAAGGAATTATTACAGTTTTTTTTACGTTTCAAAAATGATTTATGTTTAGGTATTTTAACCTACAAAACTAAATATCTGTTACTGAATTTTGAGCCGGACTCCTAAAACCGGAACTAGTTAACAAAATGTATTAACAAAGCACGTTAATTTGTTAAAAAAACGTAGGTAATCTAATGCCATGTCATAGAAAACTGACGTCCTTATATGTTATTATAACGGTTTTTGTATTATAGGTTCCTAAAGTAATACAATTACCTATGACTCTTGTATCTTTTCTGTAATAAATCACAAAACAAAATAACCAATACAATTCTGTGGTCACTTTTACTAAAAATATAAAACTTTAGGAAGCAATGTACTTAGAACGGTTGGGGCGAAGTAAATTTGTAACTTGTTTGCTTGCTTTGATCTCTTTCTGCAGAATAGGCTTCATAATTTCATAAAAGCTGATGGATAGCGTTTGTGGGATGTTTTGATGAGCACGCTCGTTTGAGTGCCTTGTTATTTGGTTAAGTAGGTACCGGAGTTTTTTCAAAAAAGTATGGTTGGCAATGTCGTGATGGGAGTGATGTAGTGGGAGGAGCATCGTGGCTGTATTATGTTTAGAAATAAAATTGAATTTGTTGTGTGTAGTTGTAAATGGTATTTTAATAGTCAAAGCTTGAAAACTTATTTTGTAAAGTTTTGATGAACAAACATTGTTTTGCAAAAGCTTAAATAACCTTTTCATTTTTCTCGCTATGTAAATCAGTTAAAAATACAGCTCTTTTAGCTTATGAACGCAAAACAAGTAGTGCTTGCCTAAATAAAAACCAGTTCAATACATACATATCTGCCACGCCTCTCTCCCAGTTAAATACCTGCTGAAAAAGGCTTTTCTAAAACAAAGCCATAAAAGGCCACCTCAATCACAGAAATTGACCCCTCACAATATCCCAATAAATACAAAGCCAGACTAAATTCAAGTACTAAGACAACATAAACAGCAGACGGCTAAGCATGTACCAGGCTCGCAGACCACGCTATTCATGAGAGCCTGCGACAGTCAGATCAGAATTGATAACCTCTACAGAGACCGAACGCGAGACAATTGGTGGCTATTTCGGGAACTAAACTACCTTCGGACGTACCTAACCTACAGTGGGGATTTTAAAATAGATTTTGTGGTATTAAAATGGACTTTATGTGGCTTCTGGTTATGAACTTTGGGAATAAAATACACATTAAGTATTTCACTTATAAAAGTCAAAGCTTTAGCAGAAGATAGGCCTAAATAGTGGACACTCCACCAACAAGAGGCTTAACTTCTGAATATATAAAAAGAAGTGGACTACACAAAAGCGAATTACAAAATCATAAGCAGTAAGTAATAAAAGTTATATTTGAAACTTTGCGTAGGTGTTTTCCCAGATACGGAAAAGTTACGAAGCTTTTGTTAAAAAGTCTTATTTTTTCGAGT
Source organism: Anarsia innoxiella (assembly GCA_947563765.1). Taxonomy (NCBI): domain Eukaryota; kingdom Metazoa; phylum Arthropoda; class Insecta; order Lepidoptera; family Gelechiidae; genus Anarsia; species Anarsia innoxiella. The sequence goes on from OX387417.1 coordinate 1,813,944, forward strand.
CTATGACATTAATCTTGTTTAAAAATACTTTTACATTATCTATGACTAAAATCTACAAGTGTAAAAATGTTATATAAATTTTGTGTGCATAAATAATACATAATGTGGTTGCCGTGTCCAAGCGACAATACCCCTTTTCTTTTTTAATAGACTAAAAAAATACATAAAGTGTTTTACGTTTTGTATTAAAATTCTTTTATTTTCTGTTTCTGTTATCTTATTGATTGTAGGCATTTTTCAATAAATAAATACTTTTTAATGATATCGTAACTTTTTTGTTATTTAATGGAATGAATTTATTATCATTAGCATCATTACCATTTCCTGAAACACCCTTAACGATGACGTCATCATTATTATTTTAATGTGTACTTAAAGAAATTTTCATAACGTATAACGACTTTGGAATACATTAGAAATCAATTTAGGGGTATTTTGATGATTTTATTTTTATCGCCCCATTTTTAGAAGAGTAAAACATAACACAAATACAGTAAGCGATAAAGAATGAACATCGATCTTTGGGAAGAGGCAATCGGCTAATTTCGACTTCGTATAGCGATATCTGTGTCGCATACACCATGACGTTTGTTTTGTAAGTCTATATTATTATGATATGAAATTCAGGTCATGAAATTTCAAAGCCGCGCGGGCATTTAGGCCGCTAGTGCGTAGCTATGGTTTATAGTTTCCAGAATGTTGTAATCATCATCATATTAATACCATCGCTCTTGTTTGTGGAGTCTGCTCTATTCTCTGCTGTCCGTTTGAGCACCTGACATGACACAACTTCTATTCCCTCTTTTATTTGATCTATATAAGTCCTTCGTGGTCTCCAATATTATCTTGTCGCTTCTAATAATCACATTTTCTAGTATTTGCGAAAAAACATTACAAACAAAAATCAATACTCAATAGTTTAGTGCGCCACAATATTACAAAGATGAGCTTACAGCTGCGTTGTAAAATACCGTAGACCCTGTTATAGGGCACTGCAAACAATACAAGAGAGGAGCCTTATTTAATTTTACATTAGTATCTTATTATAGTAGGTATCTTTTATAATATAAAAATGAATCGCGAAATATGTTGGCAAGCGCATAACTAAACAACGTCTGGACCAATTTTGTAATTTTTTAAATGTTCACTGAAATCCAAGGATGGTTTTTACGGTGAGAAAAATTCGAATAATTTTATTGCCGGGAAAGATGTCTAAGGCAGAACAAAGTTCGCCGGGACAGATATTTATCATATAAATCAAATTAATTAATATAAGAGTATCATTTTAACGGTAAAATTAAAAATTGATTTAGAACTCGCACCAATAATACGACGTAATTACCCATTAGGGTCGCTTAGAGTCGTTTTCCTTTATTAACGACCTCTTACGACCCAAACGGGTCGTAAAAACAACCTTGTAGGTATTACCAATTGGCAATGTTTTGCTGAGATTTAAAAAAACGGTTGTTCTTGGGGAATTGAAGCGAAGTTGACACAATTGAATTGTTAAAACTATAATATAATTTGGAATCAAAAGTTTTTGTTTTTTTTTTATAAAATACAATTATTATTCAATTAAAAAAGTTTTAAGAGTAATTCCTGTTTATTAAATAAGTACCTATTAATTTTTAATTAAAAATAGTTACATATAAGTATTATTTTCTTTATTCTGGTATGTGCCTAAACAAATAATAAGTAGGTAATAATAATTTAGGTTTTAGGGATATTATAATTTAATGTTTTGTAAATAAGTATACGTTCATGAAAACAAAATTACTAACAGATAAAAAAATGTTTTTTAAAAGTATTCCAATTGAAAAAATAATTACAAGCATTGCCCCACGTGTCAGGGGCCATTTAACAAGCATTTTACAAACATCAACAATTGTGTCCCATGTCGGGCGCCATTCTTGTATAAGGGCAAGGCTTCGCTGGTACTTACTGACCCTCGTCACATACGTGCTTTGAATATAATGTCGCTAGGTTAGGTTAGGATGTTTTTACAAGATATTAGTGTCTATTTTAGCATAAAAACTAGTTTATATGCTAAAATAGACGGTATTTTGGACTTTAAATTGATAATAGACGCGTATTTAATGTCCATTTTGAAAGATTAGTAATAGTCAAACCATTGGTAGCTTAATAGTACTTTTGACTGTAGTTATAGGATTAATGAAGTCAAGAGTACCCTAAACCGACATGTGTATGTATGAGGCGACTGATGAATGTAGATATGAAGCGAATGAAATGTGTTTGGATCGCAGCAAGTGGAGGGAATTTTTGTCTCTGTCTATCCCAATGGGAAAGAGGATGACAGATATATATCATATGTGTTGATATGTATGTGCATGTGTGTATGTAGGTATGTATGTAATTGATGGAAGTAGTACCTACTTGCCTAACCTAATTTAATGGGAAAGAAGCGTGACAGATATGTAGGTACGTATGAATGTATGTAATAGGAGAGGCCTTTGTCCTGCAATGGACTGCAACAGACTGATGATGATGTATTAAGGCATTTTTATTTTACAACTACGATGCCGGAAGACAGCCAGCGCCGCCGAGGTAGGCCCAAGAAACGATGGCGCGACGACCTGAGCATATTTAGGGAAAATTGGTGGGAAGCCGCCACCAACAGAAATGTGTGGCGAAGCATGGAAGAGGCTTTTGCCCAGCAGTGGGTCAATATAGGCTAATAAAAGAAAATTAAAAAAAAACTAAGATACCTAGATACCTATTTGATCAGTACCTAAAGTTTTTTTTTTCAATTAAAGACTGCCGCCTTTCTAGGCATTCGAAAATCCGCAAAATAGTGTTAAAACTCTCAAAATATCCGTAAGTACTATAGCAAAAGAATGTCCCCCGAAGTGACCGCTGGCTCCAATCGGGCGAGCTATGAAATATCCCCGAAAGCATGGATCATTACACTATACACTAATAAATCGCGGACATGTGCAACTGACAGCTGTAGCGGTCTTTTTCTCTTGTTTGCTGTTTTGTTTGTAAGATAATGGTGTTTTGGTTTTATTTATATTTTATGGTTAATAAATAAGGCTTGGGTTAAATGTCTTAGCGACTAGGCCAATAATTAAAAAATAGATTTTAATATTTAGTAATCGACCAAAATGAATGATAGGTACGTTATGATTTTAATGATTATGAAATGAATAGCGCTTCAAGTATTTTAAATGTGTAGTTAAATTTGCCAACGAAACAAGATAACTTGAGTTTAATAAATAACAAAAACACGCTCTGTCTTTGTAAAAAAAACAAATTGTCTCTATTACAAAAAAAAAAAATCTTCACAATTAGCGAATAGTTCGCTATGTATGGTATAATAAAGTGAAGCCTAGTTATATTCAAAATAAAATTTAAATTAGCGAAAACAATTATTTCAAGTAAAATACTGTTGAAATGGATAACAAAAGGATATCGATAATATACCCCGAGTACCCGGACCGAGTATACCCAGCTGGGTATACTCCGCCGGGTCACCCGCCTCTCAAATTGACCGTTAACCGGTAAAATCGACCGGATTTTAGATATGGTGAGCCGTTAACATGGTTATAAATTCTTATGCTTGTAAATAAATGTTTTGTTTCCTTTTTTATTTTTACTTATAAGACGAAACAAGGCTATTTAGGTATAACAATATATTTTATACCGTTTTAACCACTGATGCAAACGCTTAAGAACTTTATATCTATATAAATAAATAGGCAGGTACATGTAAAAAATCAAAAAGCATGTATTCATACGCCCTAATTCAAAATAGTATGCTTTAATATGTCAAAAAGCCGAAGATAAATTACAGTGGCGTGCAAAAAGAGCCACCAACAACCTAAAACCTATGAAACCTATTTACGGCAGTGTATTGCAATACGCTAATGATGGTGATGATGATATCGAAAAGTAACAAAATTACAATATTAAAAAAATATATTAAAAACTTTAAGTACATCATCCTTATAAAACCACGAAACGTAGGTATATTAAAAGCGGTCCAATATGACTCCATTTATGTTATGTAGATATTTCTTTTCAGTCCCTTTCAGTCGCCATCTTTGTTCGCAGACCCTACTTAACTTTGTGAATCGTGACGTGTATTAATTGTTGCTTTTTTTGTTTCAGGTTTCGGCAAGAAACGGCAGCAACGTGGTCGACAACTGTAATAGAATTATTGTTGTTTTACAATCAGTTGTGAGAAAGGTCAATTAAGATAATGCTTCATTACAACTTAAGCTTTTTTGTTTGTGGCAGAATATGTGACTAGCTTAATAACCAAAATTTAAAAAAAAAAACTCTAGTTGTCACTGTCATTGTCAAAAATTAGAATAAGACGGCACTGTTTTTAATGGGTTATTAATTTAATGAGCCTTTCTTGCAACTGTTGAAATAATCTAATCATAATACTGAATTGTTTAAAATTAAGAAAATAAGTGCCCGTTTCACCATCAACAGATTAAATTTAACTGACAGATAAACCTATGTCCATTTCATAAAACATGACGTTTTAGACAGAGACAGGGTATCAATTCCGCTAAATTAAGTTAAGCGACAAACTATAGCCACCAGATTCACATTCTACAGCAATAGGTCACAAATTTGGTATTCTCTTAAGTGCCACGATTAATAGTCGATTAGTAGTCTCTAGAGGGTTTTGTCCTTGACGAGGGATTTAGTTGTCGATGTTGCCAATATTTAATAAAATTGTTGTTCAAAGAAATTGATCAACCGATTGATTAATTTTTTCGACCTAGAATAAGCTTAGACATACTTTAAAATACAGAATATTTATTTGTATAAGATTTACATGCATTTTTTGCATAAATTGCACGTTAATTTTCGAAAAAACACCGAAATAGTGTTTGGGTGACCGAACGACTGAACGACTGAACGCCGAACGACCGAACGAAATGCCATTAGAGAACAACTGTCAAATAGCGAAGATAATACCGTTTGGAACTGCCACTCATGTGACATTGCGGAGTAGAATACCGATTATAGCGTAAAGTAGTAAAATGTACGGCCGATCGTTGTCCACTGTCAACTTATCTGTTAAGAGAATACCAAAATGGGTCAAATCATACAATTCACATTCTAGAGAGACACCATTTTTCATTTGGTAATTAGAAGAATACGGCCCCTGGTTTAAAATATCTGTCAAATCAATTTTATCTGTAGATTGTGAGCGATGCTAAGAGTGTTAAAGTAGGAACCTATTTTTGTACAAATTTAAGAAGCTAGCCGGATCTTTCAGCTTTCTCTTACTTTATTGTAGAAATAAGTTCTTTTCCAGCTCAACCCCGAAGAGAGAAGGGAAGAACTTGATTAATTTTCTGCATTTTACAATGTGACAGTGCCCCCAGTCCCTAGTCACATTTGGGATGCCGAAACTTTGAGAAACATCAAAATGAAGACTTGAAAAATTAATGTACCTGTACACATGGGCAATGCAAAGCCATCTATCGGATTGTTACAGAACTGAAAAGCATTTGCTACTCGACGCTAGATGTCGCTTAGAGTAAATAGTACCTAGTTTCTTCAATAGATGTCGTAAAATAAGAAAAAAAATATTTCGAACATTTGGTATTTTATTAATCTATTTTTACGTTGAAATAATGTAAAATATTTTTTTATATAATTGATTAGCACGCCATTTCATTCACAGACAGTATCAAATACTTATAAACATGTGAAATAACTAGTAAGGAAACAATAAAATTCAGCTACTCCCCGCTAGATGGCGCTGTATGACATTTAACAATCTTGCTTTTATACCTTTCTCCTAATATTTTTAAACATCAATATTTCTGCTGATTGAAATAAGATTATGATTTATACATCGAATAACACATAAAACTGTTATTAATTAAAGATATTGAGTAAATTTTCCAACATAATGATGACGAAATTAATATCTAAATAAAAGAATTTGTGCAGTGACGATGGCTGCCCATTTCTTTAGGTCTTCCTTCTCAACATTGAAGAATCTTCTAGAAGCAAGTGATGCGTTAAGTTGGGCCCTTGTCACTCCTCTTGCCCCGTGTGTTATACTACTGGACGGAGAACTGATAAGGGCTTTACTAATGCTGTATCAACCGTGGATGAAGAACGAAGACGACTCAACTTTTATCTTGTTTTTGCTTGTAAATGTAGTGTAATATTATGTTTTAATTGTTGTTAGTTAGGCACTTGTACTCGTAATGTAAATATGTAATGTAGGTTAAACTATCATATGTAACTTTAGACTATTTAAGAAAGTAAGAACATAAAAAAATATATTTATAAAACAATACAAACATGGAATAAAATACATATTTACAAGAAGAATTGTCTTCCAACGCGTCCCCACGAGGCAAAGTACTCAAGAAGCTGGCAGCATTACCTCTTTGGATTGCAATGTTTATCCTTTGGCTAAGGAAGCTGCCAGCTCTTGGTTCACCCGAAGTCTCGCGTAGGCGCGTCGAAAGCTCGGTCACTAGAATTTTGGCCTCTAGGCCCCAGGGTCCCATTCTGTATTTTAAAGGTTCATTATGACTCATAATGAACTCATAATTTATGAGTAAGTAGTTTAGTAAGTTTCGTGAGTATTGTACCTATTTGTGATATACTTACTTTAATACCTAAATAAAGACAGTTTTCAAATAAAAAACAAAAAAATTAATTCACGAGTTTTATTACACAGACCATTAAATTACTAATTGTCAAGACTTTAACCCACGAGCAAATAAAAACCGTAATTTTTTAATCACAGTTTCTTTGGTCCATCATACTTTGCCAATTATACAATGGTTAGTGTGTGGGGTAGTGTCTAGATTATTGGTAAGACAATGTACAGAACCCTAATTTAATAAATGCAAAAATTAGTGCAAACCAAAAAAATGTTTAACAAAAGCCCAAAAAAAAATTCACTGAATATTAAGTACCTAAAAGATACCTTACATACATGAAGGTACTGATGATTAAGTTTATTGGAACATCTACAGAATAATTACACAATTAAAAACTACATCGGGCACAGGGACAAGGATATAAAACACTCTCCCCCTTGTCCATGGCCGAAGCGTCAAAAGAAACGAACTAACGTCAGACTATCTTTAAACCTCGTTTTGTAATAACGGGGGGTTTAAGCTCAAAAATTAAGCTTCCAGTAGGTACTTAGACCCAGAACACACGATGAAACGCAAATGCAACGCAACTGAAACAAAACGTTTCAAACTAGTTGCGTCGTGTGTGGTTTTCTAAAGGAGTCTATAGCAGAAACTTCGATGCAACTCCAAAGTAACTAAGTAGCAGTTTCAATTGCGTTGCAGTAGCGTTTCACCGTGTGTTTTGGCGCCTTTTCTTTTGGTATGAGATGAAACATTTTTTTTATTTTCTTTCACTCGAGTCATTTTAGGTAGGTACTTATGTAGGTAGGTACAATTTTGTAATATTTAGCTATCCACTAGCTATCATTCTATTGGTTTGCAGTAATTTCCATTAATAAACCATGAAAACTGCAATTGGCTAACCTAAAACACGTTGCCATAGCAACAAAGAAACAAACAAAATAACAACCAATCTCTTTTCATTGGTTAAATCACAAGAAAATCGACAAGAATTAACTCGACACGTGATTTGTATAAACGTGGATATAACACACGTGTCAATTTAACTCTTGTGGGTGTAACGTGGTTATATTCCGAATTCAAATTGTCATAGTAACGAAATAGTAAACAATTATGACAGCCAATAAAGTTCAGTAGATAATTTAGGTAATAATAGTCCACCAATAAGCAAATAAGTGGAGGGAAGTGGTCTCTGCCTACCCCGATGGGAGAGAGGCGTGACAGATATGTAGGTAAGTATGTATGTATGCAATAAGCGAATACCACAATAGATTTAAAGATACCAATGACCTAAGAAAAAAATCTAAGATGTTTATAAAGCAAGAAAAAAATTAAATGAGCAAATAATCTTCCTGATGGATGGATGTGAGAATCGATAAGTAGGTATTTTTTTTTATTTCACGAAAAACCACTGAACAGATTTTAATGAAACTTTACAATATATTGGAGCTTGCACATCAGAATAACACCATAGGCTATATTCTAGATGTACCTACCGACTACTGTATACTGGTATCTAGACACCAAAGCCGCCGGCTTTCTTGACAGCTGCCATTCGTATGACGTAAAGCCACTGGCCTAGCACGGCGGCATGCCGGCGGCTTTGGTGTGTAGATAGATAGCATAAGTAGTCAAGTCAAATGTAAGTTTTCCAAGACATGACGACAAATGTGAACGAAGTCGGGAGAAGCCTCTAGTCTTCCATAAAAACTAACAACTTAAAAAACAAACTTTTTTCTAAAAATAAACTATGAATATTCACATTAAATTATAGAATAGAAATGGCATAGAATATAATATTTTACAATGTATTTTTACCAACCAAAACGAGACATACTTTAGTGAACTTGAGTTGAACAGAGAAAGAAATGGAGATCCCTTATTCTATTAATATTATAAAATATCAATGTTTATGTTTATGCGCCGCCGCACTACGCGGTCAGCCGGAATGCGGTCAGTTGACCGGTAAGCTGCAGTATTAGCCGCAGCCGCATCACAGTGCGGATAAAAATTACATTATCGTAAATACAATACAATAATTCTTTATTGCACAAAAGATATAAGAATTAAAAAGATAAAAAATAAGATATACCTAAATTACCTACGGTGTGCTAAATAAACATTTGAATTTGAATCTTTAATTGCGGTCAGCCAGATGGCTAGTTTTAATAGAAGATATACCCACTATGCTGTACCTTTTGTATAACTTCTCTTTTTTTCTGTCTCTATGTACCTACTATCATCTTACAATAAACTGTTAAATATAAATAAAGATTTTTAACTGAAACTTTTCAATATTGTAGCTTCCACATCAGAATAACATAAATTAACTATAGGATATATAAGATATTTAGTTAATTTTGAATAACACATAAGGTAGGTTTATTATTTTAAGATTTCATGTTTTTTTTTTCTCAAGACTATACAGGCGTACGAAGGCGCTGGCAGCCTTTAAGGCTGAAACTCACCGGATGCGTATGCGTAACGTAGACGTAAGCACGGCGTAGCCACGTGCGTAGTTACGGTGTAACCCGATGAGACACCGGGCTACTCGTCACGTCGACGTGTGCGTCTACGTTATGCAAGCGGTGTGTCCTGTCTCAAACAGTTCCATACATTACAACTCAGAGGTACGCATACGTCTACGCATACGCATCCGGCTTGTTTTGGCCTTTAGTACAAAATATTCTAGACTTAAGAAAAATGCAGCCATTAATATACCTCTTCAAAAAAAATTAACAACCAACACCGACTCCATACCACTCCGAAACGGAACGCCCGCGCATCCGGCGACGGCTCGCCTAGGGCTGTACCAATTAGTAACATCCGTCCCAGCGATCTATTGTCGACATCGCGACGTAGGCACATCACTAGCTATAGATGGTCGCGAACATTATTTAAAGTTTAGAGTTTGCTAAGAATTTTTTTTTAGTTTGGTTTTTTGTTGGAAAGATTTTTGGATGTTTTTCTGTTTCTTGTGTAAAATAGTTAGTTTTGAAGATGTTATTAAGTAGAAAATACGGGATATAACTATATAGATACCTACGGAATAAATATATATTTATATTTCACTTTTACTTCGTGGTTAGGTACTCATTTCTAAATCTTTAAAAAAATAAACTCAAAATCAAACTTAGAAGATAGTTAATAGGTACTTAAATAAAAAATTGAAACGGATGAAAAAAATGTGTGAAGTAAATATTTATGTACCTAGATACATTTAATATAATAAACGCAAAGCCTTGCCCGGCGGCATGACGGCGGCTTTGGTGTGTAGACAGCATTAGGTAGATACCTACTTTGATGTGCTAAAACCAGAATTAAATGAAATTTTACCAATTAATAGACAATGTAAAATAGTGCAATCCAATGTTTGCCCGAGGGTCAACAGCGATACATTTCACAAAACATGCTACAATTTTATTTTAATAGATATGTTTGTAAACTGATACACTTTAATGCACTTAAATTAACTATGTTGTTACATTATTTTGCCATTAACGGGAATTATTGGAAAACGTAAGTAGTAAGTACTTTATCCTTATCTAGCCATCGCTATCCCACTGCTGGGCAAAGGCCTCTCTCCTCTTCTTCCATGATTCCCTATCCTGGGCCGCCTCTGCCCAGACATCCAAGAAGGCGTCCAGCTCATCTCGCCACCTTTTTCGTGGTCTGCCGCGAGGTCTTTTGGCTGTTGGTTAGTACCTATGTTATTTTAATTTTAATATATAAGGCCGAAATTGTATTAGGCCTAGATCCCGGAAGGATCTGGGACCTAAGTCTGCCAATTTACTTACTATATTCTAAGTTGTGTGTCGGCAGAGTGTCAATGTCATTTGACACATTTGGTTGCATTCAGTGCAAGCCATTGTTTAGCAGAATACGAGTACCAAATGTGTCAAAAATGTCATTGACACTCTGGCGACACACAACAGCTAGCTTAGCATGGCACTCCGTGAGAAGACGTTGTCATGCGTTTGTCACGCTTACGTCTCTGTCTATAGTTTGAAATGTGATAAGGACAGCATGCGTGAGATAATTGTCGCGGCACGCCATGCTAAGCCCCAGAATAGGTATTTAAAATTAGCAGACTTGGGCCCCAGATCTAACTTACAGATAGATGGATAAAACCTTAGGTTCTCCATAGCTTGTCATATGCTTAGAACACCTGCGTATTTGTTTAACTGTCACTAGTGCAGTGACGTTTGGCAGGTATCGGATGAGGAAGGTTACCAAAAAGAAGAGTAACTTAACTTATATTTAAACATGGCTGATTTTGTAAAATCAAAAACAAAAATTCATAAACACATACGGCCCCTTATTACAAAACGAGTTTTATTTATAGTCCTAGAATTAACTCAGATAAATGACGTTTCGGCTATAGACAAAACGTCAAAAAATTACGTTTGTCTTAGGACTATCTTTAAAACTCGTTTTATAATAAGGGGGATAAAGTCTGCCCGGGCCACTAGTAACATATATTTTATGCAAAGATACAACCATAGCGTAGTAGCTATAGTGGCCAGGGTACTTTTTCAGCAAAAATCTTTTCCACGTCTACTTTAAATCCGGAAACTCACCTATTTGTAAAATTCGAAATCATAGGATTTATTTAAATAAAGGGTTTCAACTGAATATACAAATATGCAAACTTTTTCAACGTGTATTAGGGTAGGGTTGCCAAAGTGTGTTTATCGATATCGAGATTTTCAATTTCTTCTTTTACTTATAATATTGAAGCAACTGATAAATGTTACTAAATACAAATTAATGCCGATAGTATGAAAATTATGACGTTGACGGGCATTATTATTTATAAAGGATTTGGTTTAAAAGGTGGTCTTAAACAACTTAAGCCACGAACTTAGTGTATTAGTTAGTCAGTGGCCGATACATGCTAATTTAAGGGCAACATTTTATCGATTTATCTGGAAGAAATTGTAGCTAGCAATAAGGTCGCCTGTCGCTACTTCTTTGTCTGTAATGTAGGTATTTATATTTATTTTATTCTCAGTGGCATTTGTGTAATAAAGAGTATTTGTATTTTATCGATTATCGATAAAATAAACCACCCATCCCTATTTCCACCCTCTCGCAGTTTGGGCTTCGCGAAAAAAGTGCATCTTTACAAAAAAATCTGCAGTTTTATACCATGTTTCATACAAACATACAAACACTCCACATTGCATTCATCCCACGTGAAGTATGGAAGCCGAATTAATATCGACGCTAATGAAAATAGCGCGAAATATGAAATAACCTATTTCGAAATGGAAAAAGTGCAAAATGATTCGGAGTCTTTGAATAAAAGTTGTTTTTAAATCGGGATAAAGTATTAGAAATCTTTGAATTTTGGCTTTTCAACTTTTGATTGTGCTTATCTATCAGCTATTTTAACTCAAATGAAAATAATCTTTATTTCATTTCATTAGAAAATATAAGTAATACTAAATACACACCAAAGCCGCCGGCATACCGCCGGGCTAGGCCGGTGGCTTTACGTCATACGAATGGCAGCTGTCAAAAAAGCCGGCGGCTTTGGTGTGTAGTGTAGGTACCATTAATAGCACTGGCAGCTACTTATGTTGTTGGCAAAATATAGGTTTTAACTTACATTTAAACTTAGGTACATTAAACTTACATAGCATTTGAAATATGACAACATTATTTTTTAAAGCAAACGCAAGATTCGCAAGGTGCAGTTTTCCCCAGAGAAGAATCTAGCAAGAAACTTGTTGGGTTGCTCTTTTCAAAATAAGTTTTACAATTCTTATAAACACATAGATCAGGGGCCCAAGTCTGCAAATTTAAAATAGCCTCAGTTGTGTCTCGGCAGAGTGTCAATGTCAATTGCATTTCTGACGCATTTGGTACCTATTCTGGGTAGCAATTCCGCTAAATTAAGTTAAGCGACCAAACTATAGCCAACAGATAAACATTCGACAGCAATATGTCACAAATTTGGTATTCTCTTAAGTGCCACGATTAATAGTCGATTAGTAGTCTCTAGAGGGTTTTGTCTACTGTCAAATAGCGAAGAGAATACCGTTTGGAACTGCCACTCATGTGACATTGCGGAGTAGAATACCGATTATAGCGTAAAGTAATAAAATGTACGGCCGATCGCTGTCCACTGTCAACTTATCTATTAAGAGAATACCAAAATGTGTCAATTCATACTAATTCACATTCTAGAGAGACACCATTTTTCATTTGCGGCCCCTGGTAATTGCGACCAAAGGTGTCAAAAATGACATTGACACTTTGCCGACACTCCATGAGAATGTTGTAAATTTGCAGACTTGGGCCCCAGATAGGTACAATTTCCGTGGATCTATGGATAAATAAGTAGGTACCTACTTAAGTAGATAAATAATTAAAATTACCTAACTAACCAATTTACCTAACTAAATGTCGCAAAGTATTACAATTTTAGTTAAAACATACACGTAGCATATTATGGCATATTTTTTAACCGTAGCACCTTCCCGTTATGCGCGTTTGCGGGCTGATTTGACACGATTTTATGCGGAGGCACGTTTGATATGCCTATATGATGGGACTGGCATATCCAGGTGGGAGGAGCGAGGATTAGAACAAGATGACGTAACATTGAATCTTCAGTAAGAGAGAAATTCGACAGTGAAAATGTGTACAATGCTACAAGGACCTTTTGGCGCGTGGCGGAAATTGGAACTAACGATATCATCTTGTAAATTGTCATTATTTTGAGTTATTTATTCACCACCCACCCCCTCCTGACAACGTCACTCAAGTGCCAATAGATCCTTGTAGCATTGTATGTTGTCTTAAACAGAAATACATACATACATTTCTGTCACGTCTCTTTCCTATCAGGATAGACAGAGACCACTTCCCTCCAATAATGGTTACTGTAACCAGACACACTACTTAGAACCTTGTTACTGTATCTATACGGTTACAGTTACCTACAGCTCGCCAATTAATACGCGCCTGTGCCCAGTGTGATTCTTTTTTATTAATAACTAGAGGCTGCCCGCGACTTCGTTCGCATTTATCGTCATATCTTTGAAAAAACACAAAATATCTACAAATAATAGCCTGAGTTATTCTGATGTCCAAAGTAAGTTATTGTAAATTTTCGTTAAACTCTGTTCAGTGGTTTTTATATGATGAAGTAACAAACATCCATCCATCCATCTATCCATCCATCCATCTATCCATCCATCCATCTATCCATCCATCCATCTATCCATCCATCCATCCATCCATCTATCCATCCATCTATCCATCCATCCATCTATCCATCCATCCATCCATCTATCCATCCATCCATCTATCCATCCATCCATCCATCCATCTATCCATCCATCCATCTATCCATCCATCCATCCATCTATCCATCCATCCATCCATCCATCTATCCATCTATCCATCCATCCATCTTTGGTACAAACATTGACATTTATAATATTAATAGGATTCTCTTTCTTTTATAGCACTGCCAATTTCGTCTCGATTACAATTACTTATCAATATTAACGCAAAAAAACTATTGAATGAAGGTCTATCTACACAGATTCGGGCCGTTCCCGGGACGTGTCCGGGCCGTGGCCCGTCCGGAGGGAAGACAATACGTCGTCAAGACAACGTGTGTGAACAAATCCATAGAAAATGCATGGAATGATATTTTTTCCGTGACACGTCCCGGACACGTTGTCATGACGACGTATAGTTTTCCCTCCTGACAGGCCACGGCCCGGACACGTCCCGGTCACGGTCCGGATCTGTGTAAATAAACCTTTAATAATAATTAAGATATACTCGGTCCTATAAGCTATACACAGCTTCTTTCCAAAACCTATACTAACTTATAACCTAACAGCAAAATAAGTTTATGAAGTCACAATATGGGATATCAGTACCTATGAGAACTAAAGCCTTTTCATTGACGTTCATTGTCATTGATAGATATGACGGTCAAGAGTGAGTCGGACTCCACTTTTAAGGGCCAAAACACACCGGATGCGTATTTGTTGCGTATGCGTAGACGTATGCGTACCTCTGAGTTGTAATGTATGGATCTGTCACCGCTTGCGTAAAGTAGACGTACACGTCGACGTGACGCGTAGCCTGGTGTCACATCGGGTTACACCGTAACTACGCGCGTAGCGACGCCGAGCTTACGTCTACGTTACGAATTAAAATTCGGTGTGTTTCAGCCATAAGGGCACGTACTCATAAGTGATCAGGGGGCTTAGCACGGCGTGCCGCGACAATTATCTCACGTCATGCTGTCCTTATCACATTTAAAACTATGGACAGAGACGCAAGCGTGACAAACGCATGACAACGTCTTGTCACGGAGTGCATGCTAAGCTAGCTGTAGACGTAACCATTGCATGCATTGTATCGTAGCAAGTGGAGGGAAGTGGTCTCTGCCTACCCCGATGGGAAAAGAGTTGCGAATATGTATGTAATATAATGTATGTTATTCTGATGTGTAAGCTACAATATTGTAAAGTTTTATTAAAATCTGTTCAGTGGTTGAGCGTGAAAGAGTAACAAAACATCCTCAAATTCATCCATCGACACAAACATTGACATTTATAATATTAGTAGGGTACTATGATAAACTTATAGAGCTATGTTTTTTCCACAAGAGGCTAATAAACCGAGCCACAGGGCAGCGCTAGTGATGTTTTATATTTTAATTAATGGCCCAAATAAATGTTGTGACAAAAACATGGGCTAACTTTTTCCATCTTCCGAGCGTCCGTAATTTCTCGGAGCCGGTTGCACAATGCACTGCTTTAACTAGCGGTTAAAATACATCTTACTTAACCATTAAGTTTGTATGTTGTAAATTTAATTTCAGTAGGATAATAGGTAGTTACCTATCTATATATTCTATTCCAAATACATATATTTAAAATAAAAAAATCCTAAAGGTAGGTACCCTGTTTAGTTTGACATTACTTCTAAATCTATTGTAATCACTTCCTAAATCAATTTCACACACAAATCATTATCATCATCAACATCACCATTTATTTTAAGATTTGACTCTTGTCGGTGGAGCATTCGTCATTCAGACCTATCCTCTGCGAGTGCTTTAACTTTTTGATACGACATGACGTTAACTTTCTCTTCTTAGATAGATAGATAGAAATACTTTATTGCACACAAAAAAATACAAATAAAACTTAAAACTAAAACATTGTGCGCAAAGTCGGCCTTATCACTAAAAGTGATCTCTTCCAGACAACCTTTTCTTCTTCTTTTATACACAATTATCTACAAATAATCCCTGTGCCGTGAACAGATACACAGACAAAGAACCAACATTTTGAAAAATGTTAGGTAAACATTATGCCCCTTAATACAAAACGAGTTTTAAAAATAGTTTTAGGACTAATGTCATTTTTTGACGTTTTGTCTATAGCCGAAACGTCAGGGGGTGTAAAACCTTTGAGTATAGAATATTTAAGGAGTTGCCCTTTTTTTTTCATATACAAATGAGTTTATGACAGCGTGCCAAGGTTGGCGCAAGTTTTTCATAGTTTTCTTGGTAGATGACCTATCAAATCATAAGAAATTTCATACAAAAAGGTAGCCATTTTGCGCCAGACCAGGCACGCAAATCCAGACGGTATGGCACCTCCTTATACATATATTCTATATCTACTCAAAGTGTAAAACGTTGATAACATTATATGTGTAAGGTAACATTAAAAAAACTTTGACAATGTAAAAAACAAACACTCGCCAGACTCCTTCTTTTGTATTGATAGAAAAACTCAACCAATGGTTAAAGGTTATTTAACATCGGTGCAACCGGCCCGGTCTCAGGTGTGTTCCTAATACCGTTTGAGTGACTTGCCGGTTCGAACTAAATACCACCTCCTCCTGTACACTTTATGTGAATTTACTTTTGTATTTATTTATGTTGGTTTTTGAACGCTCCTATAATTGTAGTTTTTTTATATCTGTTTATTTAATATCTTATCATTATTACCTCTTTCTAGTTATTTCTTACCCTAAGGTTGCCTGGAAGATATTGCTACCTAGCAATAAGGCCGCCTGTTGCTTCTTATATTCTTGTTTGTGTCTGTACCTTATATCTTTTGTGCAATAAAGAATATTTGTATTGTATTGTATTGTATCTTATTTATTTATTAATTCTTATAAATCGAACTCCATAGCTTCTCAAGTGACATTTATAATATTAATGGGATCTACGTAATTTAAAAATTAACAGGGTATTAAACCTACTTAGTATAAACCTTTTCTCACGTACATCCAGGGGCTCAAGTCTGCAAATTAACAATATTTTACAGTTGTGTGTCGGCAGAGTGTCAATGGTATTTCTTGACACCTTTGGTCGCAAATGCCATTGTTTAGCAATACATCAACACACTCTGCCAACACAAAATAGAGGCTATTTTAAATTAGCAGACTTGGACTCCATATCAATCACGGCTCTCTCCCATCAAGGTAGACAGAGACCACCTTCCCCCCCACTTGCTACGATACAAACACAATAGTACCTACACCTATTCTTGGGCTCAAGCCTGCTAATTTAAAATAGCCTCAGTTGTGTGTAGGAAGAATGTCAATGGCATTTTTTGACACATTTGGTATTCTGGTAAACAATGGCTTGCACCACGCTTACACTGATTGCGACCAAATGTGTCAAAAAAAGCCATTGACACTCTGCCGACACACAACTGGTTACAGAATACATCACAAGCAATTCAAACGCAATTCAAACGCAGTCCAAACGCTCTTCAGTAGAATCGCTGTCACTTAAAGCGTTAGCAGAATACCAAATATGTCAAATTAAGCGACTGAAGTGCGTTTGCTTTTCTTTTGCGATTCTTTTGGTGCATTTAGTAATTAGCAGACTTGGCCCCCTGAGGCTATTTTAAATAAGCAGACTTGGGCCCCAGGTACTTAACCTTTTCTTATATCTTATATTTACAAATACTTGAGTATTCAACAACTTTTATCATGATCCAGCAGTTCAATTCAGGACCTAGGATCAAACAGTGCATTCTCAATAATACCTAGATTATGAGCTGGATTACTAGATATGTTGTTGGAAGGGGAGGGATAGGACAATTTGGTAATGTCTAGGGTTTGTAAGGTGAAGGCTTATTTAGGTATATTTACGAGTAGTGTTTGTTTAATATTTAGTTTATACCTAGTAAATATTTGAGGTACTTAGGGCTAAAACATAAATTCACGACACGACGCGACACGACGTCGTGGATTTTCACGATGCGACGTCGTACGAGAGCTAGAGTCGAACGAGAGCTCTAGTACGACTAGAGCGTACTAGAGTCTGCCCGCCACTTCGTACGCAATTATCACATCTTGGAAGACTTAAGGTCTATCTACACAGATCCGGGCCGTGCCCGGGACGTGTCCGGGCCGTTGCCCGTCAGGAGGGAAAACAATACGTCGTCATGACAACGTGTGCGGGCCGTGTCAGGGAAAATTTTTTTCGGTCCCACACGTTGTCATGACGACTTATTGTTTTCCCTCCTGACGGGCAACGGCCCGGACACGTCCCGGGCACGGCCCGGATCTGTGTAGATAGACCTTTACACAATATCTTGTAATAGGTACCTACTCAATTTTATCTTTGTGTTGCTCTGATTTGTAATTTTGTAAAGTTCCACTTAAGCGCCAGAACACACGGTGAAACGCAACTGCAACGCAACTGAAACTTTTGAGTTGCATAATTGAAGTTTCTGCTATTACTTTTAAACGTTTCTTTTCAGTTGCGTCGTGTGTGGTTTTCTAAGGAAGTCTATAGCAGAAACTTCGATGCAACTCAAAAGTAACTAGCAGTTTCAGTTGCGTTGCAGTTGCGTTTCACCGTGTGTTCTGGGTCTTAGTCTGTTTAATAGTTTTTGCGTAAAAGTGTAATGAACATTTTCACATCCATACATCGACATTAACATTGACATTTATAATATGAGTAGGATAAGTACCTAAGTACCTAGCTACTATTTTAGACCAAATCGATTTCAAATCACAAGATCATGTTTACTATCGGAAGAACACAGGACCATAAGACCAAATTAGACCATAGAACGACCATATCTAAGATTTTAGACAGTTCTAAAATATCCCGACGTACCTGCTTGCCCCGTAACGCAGCCATCTCTTACAAATCCAGACTTATTGCAGACTGACTGGCGAGCGCGAATCATTCATGGGGGCACTTATTTGGGAACTATATAGAGATGATAATACCACCTTAAAGTTTTTGATTGTGTTGGTAGAGACTTACGGTGATTAAGAGAAAAGATGGAGGTAATATTGGTAGAATATTGGTTTGGTTGTGCAGAGAATTTTATTTAGTTAAATATGCAAAAAGAAACTAAGCTATGTTAACTTAAAAAGGTAATGCAATATATCATATGTATA
This sequence comes from Anarsia innoxiella, assembly GCA_947563765.1. Classification (NCBI taxonomy): domain Eukaryota; kingdom Metazoa; phylum Arthropoda; class Insecta; order Lepidoptera; family Gelechiidae; genus Anarsia; species Anarsia innoxiella. The sequence continues at coordinate 1,832,981 of OX387417.1, forward strand.
CCTACGGTTAGTGTATCTAAGGTTGTGTCCATAAAGAAAAAGTAAAGATTTGAGAGTACAATTTAAAATATAACTTATTATTATTAATATAAATAATGGTATCTACACACCAAAGCCGCCGGTTTTTTTGACAGCTGCCATTCGTATGACGTAAAGCCGCCAGCCTAGCCCGGCGGCACGCCGGCGGCTTTGGTGTGTAGATAGCATTATATCAAAACGCGCCCACGCGTGCAAAACGCGCGCGTTTTGGTAGCGGAAGAAAAACGCATACGCTCCGCAAACGCGCCAACGTCTGCAGTGTCTCTTAAGTAGGTATCTATTTCATAACTATAAATATGAACTGAAAGATTTCTTTATAAAAACAAATAATACAAACAGAATTAAATGGAAAGTGGAAATAATAAATGGAAAATGGAAATGGATTTAAAAAAAAAACAGGAAAAATATGTCTACCAACGCGTCTCCACGAGGCAAAGTACCCAACAAGCTGGCAGCATTACCTCTTTGGATAGCAATGCTTATCCTTTGGTCAAGGAAGCTGCCAGCTCTCGGATCACCAGAAGCCGCGCGTAGACGCGTTGAAAGTTCCGATACTGGAATTTTGGCCTAAATTGACAATACAATTTCCTAAATAAGTGCTTTCTAGATCATTCTACCAATGGCGTTGTATAAAAATAAATTAAAATTTTCTTTAAAGATTTAAAAGTAAATGTTGTAGCAACTCTATATAAATACCACATAGTAATAATTTAGGATTAAAAATATGCATCCACAGGCGCGCGTTTTCTTTCAGCCGTCGCTACTTGAAGCCTAACTTTGATCTAGAATCTAGACTACTGGATGAGACTTAAAAATACTAAGATTTTTTATAGAAAAGTCTGTCAAAGTTACGTTATTTTCAAAAAAAGTTGCGTCGTGGGTGGTTTTCTAAGGAAGTTTATAGCAAAAACTGCGATGCAACTCAAAAGTAACTAGCAGTTTCAGTTGCGTTGCATTTGCGTTTCACCGTGTGTTTTGGCGCTTAGTGTCGATGGCCGCAAAAACTACTGAACAGATTCTGATAAAACTTGACATTAGGTAGATATTAGTTTTTTAGTGTTTTTTGAAATTGTCATAAGGGTGAATCTTCAGAATCGAGAATTTTGATGTCCGGGGGCTTAAATCCTACGTTTCAAATTATAAAGTCAATAAAATATGTTTTAAACTATAGATTAAGGTGTTATCTACTTGGGAAAATAAAAATAATACATGAATTCAAATCGAAAGGTATTTAAAAAATAGTTCAAAGCCCTAAAAATTGATTCCACTGACGTGTCCGCTCTCCCGATTTATTCAGAAAACCTTAAAAATCTTTTTATCATATATACTTAAAGATTCATACATGTTTTTATTTTATTATAGAATAGTTAATTATTACGCATCATAATAAATTTTACACGTATTTTACAATTAACTGAATTTCTCGAGTCATTTTAATTTTGTCCGGCACTAAAGTGTGATTACCTTGGCACGTCACTAAATCGCGCATACGACCCTAGTCAAGCCATTTGGATAGGCGCTGCCTATTTTCACGCGAACTGTGAGATGCATTTTATGTATCGAGGGGGTAGATTATGCGTGAAGTTGTACCATTCACGAAATACAAAGATAAGTATCTGATTCCCCTGGCTTTGTTCTGTACGATCATTGATTACTATGTTCATGTTTTCTTATTCATTTTGTACTACAAGACTAGCTTGATATAGCTACGAATAAGCGCATGGGTGCCCATTATCTAGCCTGGAAACATCATTACGCTAGTTAAATCCAATTTATGTAAAACGACAAAAAACCGATATTTCTTGCTTCCACTGGCTTGATTCCACTGGTTTAATGACCAGACCATACTAATCAAATCATACAGTTTGCTTAAATAACGGTTTATATTGATTTCTAAAAATAGCGTTATGTGTAACAATGTTTGATATTATTAAAAAAACAGTTTTCCACATTAAGGGAGGACGTTTCAAAGCTCGGTCACCTATTTAAAGATTTTGAATTAGCAACTTCACAGCAACTTGTATTAATACCCAATAACCTTTTAAAGCCTAAATTCGAAGGTACGTTAACTGTTTTTAATTTTATTTAACAAAATTGAAACTTTTTTATACTTTATATTGCATTATTATTGATTCCCCTGGGCGTAAATTTTTAACATCAAATATCTTTGGATCCATACATAAGAAATGAGTGCCTATTCAAAATATTTGTTTATTGACCTCTCTAATTTGTAATTTTATTCTCAATTTAAAAATAAAATAATATTTAAATTTTACCAGTGGAATCAACTAAAGAATCCCAAATCGAAGAAACACCCATAAAGTTTAGTGGTTTTTGCATGAAAAATTACCAAAAATTCTCACATCCATCGGCACAAACATTGACATTTATAATATTAGTAGATATGATATTCTCATAGTCTCATCTATATAAATACTTTATTCTTTCTCCAACCCTTTCCCTCAATTTGAATGTTTGAAGAACACCACTTTCTCTATTTACAAACAAACGTACAAACACACGTATTTTTATACATATATATTACTTAACTAATATTATTAATGCCATTGTTTGTGCCGATAGGATGTTGTGAAGATGCTTTCCACGAAAATACCACCAAACCCAAGTCTGCTAATTTACTTACAATTTTCTCAATTGTGTGTGAGTGTGTCGATGTCATTTTTTACACATTTGGTCGCAATCAATCGCCTTTGTTTAACAGAATACCAAATGTGTCAAACAATGCCATTAACACTCTGCCGACACACAACTATAAGGCTATTTTAAATTAGCAGAATTGAGCCTCCCAGATTTGAATGAAACTTTAATATTGTTGTTCTACACATCAGAATACAGACATAAGTAATGTAATTTTTTTCCAAGATATGATGATACCTATATGCGTAAGAAAGAAGACACGGGTGGCCTCTAATCTACGGCTGCCCGTGACTTCGTTCGTACGTATTTAGGTATCTTCATATCTTATGGGTACTTATCGAAGTCTATAAGGCTAAATCAGGAGTACCCTAAACCGACGGGCATGTATGAGGCGACTGATGAATGTGGATGAAGTGAAAGAGGTGTGTTTGGATCGTAGCAAGTGGAAGGAAGTGGTCTCTGCCTACCCCAATGGGAGAGAGGCGTGACGGATATGTATGTATGTATCGAAGTCTATCAAATACTTCATGTCATGTTAATCATATTCAAAGTGATCTTAAGAGGCCTCTTACGACTTAAAGTGGGCAAGTACAAGATCGAACTCATGGCTATCAAAATAAATACTTAAGTTTGAGGTGAGAGAGATATGTTCAAGCTTTTCTTCCATAAACATTATTCTAATAATCCTACTTCCTACTAAATAAAAGTCAATGTTTGTGCCGATGGATGTGAGGATGTTTGTTACGTCATCACGCAAAAACTACTGAACAGATTTTGATGAAACTTGGCAATATTGTATCTTGCACGTCAGAATAACGCATAGCTTATATTATATTTAACGATATCATGATTATTTTCCAAGATATGACGATAAATACTTAAGAAGTCGCGGGTAGCCTATAGTTATTTTATAAAGAAAATACTGAGGAACATACATAGTACATACATATCCGTCACGCCTCTCTCCCATTGGGATAGGCAGAGACCACTTCCTTCCACTTGCTACGATCCAAACACACTTCTTTCGCTTCATCCACATTCATCAATCACCTCGGTTAAAGGTACTCTTGACTTGGCATATATGAAGTTAACATTACGTTCCAATAGTACAGAAAAATTTCACACCTCGAATGCATGTTTTAAAGCTAGTTGCATAGACTCGTTGCAATATAACACTTAGTAGTTAAATAGCTTAACTGTAGTTAAGTTACTCGCCCAATGTGTACGTTTAAACTTGTTTTAGTGTGTGGTTACGAGATCAGCGGTTAAATAATGATGGGTTAATTTAATAGTAGGGAGTTATCGCGGTAAATTTTTGAATGTGGTCTAGAGCGTTAAATATACCTAAGTACTCGTATTATTGTTTACGAAATGGCACCTTATTACCGCTTATTTAGCTATTTAATAGTTTATTGCAAGAAAATAAGTGTAGTTATACATATAAAGGGTAATAAAGAAATTATTAATTACCTAATTATTTATTAATTATTATTAAGGTACGAGGCTGACTGACATAGAGACCTTATATGGGGATTAAAAATCGTCATCATCTCTGTTGAGCATAATGGTATTTACAAATCAATGCATTAGACAGTCTACAGACACTAAAGTCTACAATCTACTCTACAGTCTTCTTAAACTAGTCCTACTCCAAAGGTTGTCTGGTAGAGATCACTTTTAGTGATAAGGCCGCCTTTGCGCACAATGTTTTAGTTTTAAGTTTTATTTGTATTTCTTTGTGTGTAATAAAGTATTTCTATCTATCTATCTATCATTAATGTGGTGGCATTGGTATGTAGATGTATTGACAGATTTATTTTTGCTTACTATGAATTTGTCGATTTTTAAAGCCCTATACTCACTAAGAGAAAACCATAAAGAGTGAATGACTCTATCAATCACTTTTAGAATGTAAAATTGTCTCTGGTACAAAAAAAAATAAAAAATTTGCATTTGCAAATTTGTTGCAATTTTCCGCCACAGATGCGCCAAATCCGCCATTTTGCAAATTTTGACAGTCCACAGATGACTGGATAAGCATCTCCAAAAGCTCTCCAGCGTGACCCCGCGGTTGTCACTAGGTCGTTAGTCTATCTGGCATAAAAATAACAAAATAAATAATTTCATTCATTTCATTCGCCTCATCTCAACTTTCTTGCTACATTCTTCTTTGGAGTAAACGCTTCGCTGGCTCTCTAGCCCAACATGATAGTTATTAGATAAAAATTAAGCTCAGTTCATTGGCTTGTTACAAAATGTAACTGTTTTAATTGAAGGGCGATAATTATAATACGAGCAGTAACGAGATGATCACGAGGAAAAACGATATACCTACCTACCTACAATAAAGGGCGATAAAGAATGCACATCGGCAATCATCGCCTTTTCGAATACAAACGAATGCTAATTTACATGTACATCAATTACAGATAAATTGTTCATCACAATTTGAATTTATAATTTACTTTATTGTAGCACTCTCTCGCATTTAAACCGCGACTGACAAAACCATCGTCATGGTGTGTGCGACACAGATATCGCTATACGAAGTCGGAATTAACCGATTACCTCTTTCCAAAGATCGATGTGCATTCTTTATCGCCCTATAATGTAGGATTCTGTGAATAACTTCATAGTTTCGACGGTTTACCCGCTAATGCGGAAAGGCTTAAGGACGCTTTGCCTGCGGTTGCTGTTGAAAGTTTGTATGCAAATCGTGAACCGTGGTAGGCCATTGACTAGTTTCAGCATGGTTTCATAACAAACGTCATAGCGTCATCGCAACTTTCATCATATCAGCCTATAGCTTCCTAATGTTGGACCCAAGTCTGCTAATTTAAAATAGCCTCAGTTGTGTGTCGGCAGAGTGTCAACGGCATTTTTGACAACATTTGGTATTCTGCTAAACAATGGCTGACTGATTGCCACCAAATGTGTCAAAAAATGCCATTGATACTCTGCTGATACACACCTGAGTAGGTATATTGTTAATTAGCAGACTCGGGCCCCTGAGCATAGCTGCCTGTCCGATGCTTCTCCAGCTCGACCGGTTCTTAAGCCACCTTATCCAACTAGACCAAAACCTATTCAATAAGTGCTAATTATACAGGGTGTAAATTTTTATGAGGAGGCGATTTTTTTTCATGTTACGACCCGTGCTCCTGGGGGAAAGTTGTTCAGTTTCATGAGGACTATCGCTGTGTTTCGGCTTTATACCCCCTTTCTGTTACACCCAGTATATACCAAAGCTTATCAAAATATTTTGAGGCACTTCCCTAAGTATAATAAAAAATTCTACGACACGCGTTTACAAAATTCTCTATCCAAACAGTGCGTCGACCTTTTGTTTGTCTGTCAGTGTGTTTGCTAGACCGAATGTGATGAGGTTCGAGTGTTTGCCTATCACTCGTGGAACCATTGACTTGTTGTTACGCAATTAAGTAAAGTTCGTTTCTTTGAGGCAATAACCTGGATTGGGGGTGACCTTTAAAATTACTAGGTGTATAATAGTGTATTGAGTGGGGGTTGACTCGACCACATACGTCACTATGACGGAGGGGTTAGTCGCATCGCTACCCGACCAGCGGGGCGGACGGACCTATAATTATAGTGGTGGTGTGTTGACGAGCCTCTCCTATACCTACAGGAATAGGCATGAAGACAAAAAAAATGTTTTAGGCCCATCACATAGTTTATTTTTAAATATTCGACACGTATTTTTTCTTTTTTCTCTTAAACTAAAAATTACAAAGATACACTGGGTTAAAGTTGCTCGTGACGTCACGCTTGCGTACGATTTTTACGTAGGAGTGACGTGAAAACCCTCCACTTCATAACTTTGATGCTCTGTATCTTTGTATTTATTTATGTATTTAATCAGGTAAAAATTGTGTTTCAAATATTTTTAATACCTAGCCTAAAAGACGGACTAATTATTTTTTGAATTTTTGAATGTAGTCGTCATCCCTATTAGGGAAACCGTGTGAACATTACACTAGGATTAGGTACTCTTTAGAAATAATCGTAATTTTTTATTATTCTTTTGCCAGATGATTTTGTGGTAAAACAGCTACCCAATGGCCAAATGGCATCGCGGACGACCACTGAAAAGGTGGCAGAATGATCTGGCTGGCAATTCTGTTAAATTAAGTTAAGCGACCATACTATAGCCAAACGATAAATATTCTACAGCAATAGGTCACAAATTTGGTATTCTCTTATGTGCCACGAAATAGTCGATTAGTAGTCTCTAGAGGGCTTTGTCATTCATTTGTCTTTGCGAATGATTTAGTTGTCGATGTTGCCAATATTTAATAAAATTATTGTTCGAAGAAATTGATCAACCGATTGATAGATTTTTTTCGACCTAGAATAAGCTTAGACATACTTTAAAATACAGAATATTTATTTCTATAAGATTTACATGCATTTTTTGCATAAATTGCACGTTAATTTTCGAAAAAACACCGAAATAGTGTTTGGGTGACCGAACGACTGAACGACTGAACGACGGACGACCGAACGAAATGCCATTAGAGAACAACTGTCAAATAGCGAAGAGAATACCGTTTGGAACTGCCACTCATGTGACATTGCGGAGTAGAATACCAAATAAAGCGTAAAGTAATAAAATGTACGGCCGATCGCTGTCCACTGTCAACTTATTTGTTAAGAGAATACCAAAATGTGTCATTTCATACAATTCACATTCTAGAGAGACACCATTTTTCATTTGGTAATTAAGAGAATACGGGCCCTGGACACCTTCTTAAGTACCTGGGGCCGTATTCTTCTAATTACCAAATGAAAAATGGTGTCTCTCTAGAATGTGAATTGTATGAATTGACACATTTTGGTATTCTCTTAACAGATAAGTTGACAGTGGACAACGATCGGCCGTACATTTTATTACTTTACGTTAAAATCGGTATTCTACTCCGCAATGTCACATGAGTGGCAGTTCCAAACGGTATTCTCTTCGCTATTTGACAGTAGTTCTCTAATGGCATTTCGTTCGGTCGTTCCGTCGTTCAGTCGTTCAGTCGTTCGGTCACCCAAACACTATTTCGGTGTTTTTTCGAAAATTAACGTGCAATTTATGCAAAAAATGCATGTAAATCTTATAGAAATAAATATTCTGTATTTTAAAGTATGTCTAAGCTTATTCTAGGTCGAAAAAAATCTAGCAATCGGTTGATCAATTTCTTCGAACAATAATTTTATTAAATATTGGCAACATCGACAACTAAATCATTCGCAAAGACAAATGAATGACAAAGCCCTCTAGAGACTACTAATCGACTATTAATCGTGGCACTTAAGAGAATACCAAATTTGTGAACTATTGCTGTAGAATGTTAATCTGTTGGCTATAGTTAGGTCGCTTAACTTAATTTAGCGGAATTGCTACCCTGGGTGGAGGAAGCTTGAGACAGAAAGTAATAGCGGACGAGGAGAGAGGCCTTTGTACAGCAGTGAGGCGGAAATGGCTAGATAAGAAGAAAGAAAAAGAGAAAAAAAAAGAAAGAATAACAGATGACAAAAAGAAGATTAAAAATGATTTTTAAGATGAAGAAAGTCGACGTAAAAGTGATAATAATTGTACGTAAGCCATCAAGAAAAGCTCAATAAATTAATAAACCATTAGTAAGTAAGTAAAAATTATTTCCAGTCAATACAAAAACAAAATAAAATAAAAAGTCACTTTTATATTATACATGTAATATATTATAACTTATGTATTGTACATCGGATAAGTTAAGATGTAAAAAGTCGACGTAAAAGTGGTAATAGTTGTACCAAAATCACCAAGAAAAGCTCAAGAAATTAGAAATTCATTCAACATCGTGCTGTCTTATTCTGATTTTTGATAATGACGGTGACAGCTATAGGTAGGTGTAATGAGTTTTTTTGAGTTTTTTTTTAGTTTAATTGACCATTCTCGCAACTGACTTTAAACAAAAAATAACGTTCAAAATGTGTTCGAACGTTCTAAATTTAAATAAATAATCCTTTTATTATTCATAACCACTTCTTTTCGTAGACTACTTTCTTTTTTTAGGGCTCCGTACTCAAAGGGTGAAAATGGAACCTTATTACTGATACTCGGCTTTCCGTCTGTCAGTCCATCCGTCCGTCTGTCAGGCTGTACCTCATGAACCGTTATAGCTTGGGCGTAGAAATTTTCACAGATTCACTGTTGCCGCTATAACAAAATATAGGTACTAAAAATATTATAATAATTATTAATAAGGGGGGCCCACATACAACAAACGTGATTTTTACCTTTTTTGGTCAATATCAATAATGGCTATTATTAGACACTTGAAATGTTCACAAAATACCTAGTAAACGGAACCCTTCGTTCGCTAGTCCGACTCACACTTAGCCGGTTTTATCACACTTAAATTGATCTAGAATATCTATAAAGCGACCTGTAGATTCTAAATTTCTATCGCTTCTCTCACAATACTAATTAATTCAAAAACAAGAATATTTTAAGAAATCAAGGGACGAGTCGTCCTTCCTTGTCGTTCATATACTGTCCGATAGAAAATCGGACCGAAACAACAAAAAGAAAAAGAAAGATGAAAGAAGAGAATCTTCTCCCTAAGTTCCGCGCAGATTAAAATAAAAAAAAACAGTTAACAAAATACCTACGAAAAAGAATGAAATCTTCAATCATAGTTCCCTTCAGATTAAAAAAAAACAATGTAAAGGTCTATCTACAAAGATCCGGGACGTACCCGGGACGTGCCCTAGACGTGCCCGGGACGTGCCCGAGACGTGCCCGAGACGTGCTGAGACGGGGCGAGACCGGGACGAGACCTGTACGTGTCCGGGACGTGTCCGGTACGTGTCCGGGCCGTGGCTCGTCAAGAGGGAAAAACATACGTCGTCATGACAGCGTGTGTGAACGAATCCATAGAAAATGTATGGCATGATATTTTTTCCCTGACACGTCCCGGACACGGCCCGGATGTGTATAAATAGACTATAAGTAAGTACATATCTTTTAAAATTACCTATTGATGTCCTAGCTGCTTTTATATCATTATAATTTCTTCTTCAATAACACAGGCAGAGGAATGAACTGAGAACAGCCACAAAAACAGATTATTGTGAATCAATTTAAGCTAATGGCTTGAAAAACATCTTTAATATGTATTTATAGTGTTTGTATATTATATATACTTACTTACATGCGTTTCCCTTATTATAGGTTGTCGAGAAATAGTAAAGGTGTGGTCACACTAATAGCGTAGGTACTATCTATCCATAATCTTCTTTTTTTTTGGCAACTACCATTGTTGTGGTGGAATCTAAAAATGTCAAGTGAAGTAGAGAAAATGAAAATGAAACATCATTTAATCCTGTAGGTTTTGACAACACTTAGGACGGGTCATTTTTTAAAGTTAACGCTAGATTCGCAAGAGTGCAGTTTTCTACAGAGAAGAACCTAGCAAGAAACTCTGTAGGGTTGCTCTTTTCAATTTAAATTTTAACAAATTTCAGGCAGAAACACAGAAACATACAATAAAATTAATATTTCAAAAGAGCTATCCATAATTAAATAATAAATTGACCCCGCAATATCCAGAACAAAGTAAAGGTAAGTACCTAAATGGGAGATTACTGCCCTACTAATATTATAAATGTTAATGTTTGTGCCGATGGACGTATGTGAGGATAATTGTTACATTACAGCGAGCTGGCGATTGTCGATTTTTGCCACGTATCAAAGAGTAACTATAACATTAGAATAAACATTAAAATAAACACACACTAGAACCTTCATATTGTATCCGTTCGGTTACAGTTATAGCTCGACAATGAAACCGCGCCTTTAATCAGTCTCTTCTTAGGCTGTGTCTTAGGATGCCCCCGCACTATACGGTCAACCGTCCACTTAACTGCAGTATGGTCAAACTACACATATCCGGGCCGTGCCCGGGACGTGTCCAGGCCGTGGCCCGTCAGGAGGGAAAACTAAACGTCGTCATGACAACGCGTTTCGGGCACGGCCCGAATATGTGTATTGTAGACCTTTAGCCGCAGCCGCATCGCAATGCGGATAAAAACTACTTCATCGTAGTTTTTGATTGCGGTTAACCGGACGGCTGACCGCATTCTGGTTGACCGCTTAATGCGGCTGCATCATCATCATTAAATTTAAGAGCTTCGTTCTTGTCGGTGGAGTCTACGCCACCCTGTTCTATTTTCTGCCGTCCTTTTGAGTACCTGATACGTCACACACAACTTCTATCCCCTCTTTCATTTGATCTATTTAAGTTCTTCGTGGTCTCCCCTCTCTTCCGTTTTCCTTCTACTTTTCCTTCCAAGATGTTTTTTATAAAGTCGTCGTGTAGTTGCGACTGCACCCTTAGCTTATTATGCCCCCGCTGTCACTATAACCCAACCTTTATCCACTAGCGGTCACTGCCAAGGCCTTCTCTATATAAACAGCTACGTTACGCAATTTCTCCATTTCACACCAACCCACTGCTGGACTATCACGTATGTAGTTTTTTTTTTATTTGTTTTTTTTTTCATCGTTTTGGGTTAATTTTCGGGGCGATTAAAAAAATCAGATTAAGTAGTCGTATTTTAACAAAAACTGTTTCAAACAAAATGAAAAGATTTAAAAATAATACTTTATTACTTGACTCTATTAATTAGTTAATTAATGAAGACGCCGAAAAAATATTTAAATTATTTTTTTGTTGTTATTGTTAGCCCATACCTATATGTCCCCACCGAGGGGCACGAGCCTACTCACATACAGAGAGTGATTAGGCCATATCCACCAAAATATAAATAAGTACCTACGTATTTATTGAAAGTATTCAATTAAGAGCATTATTTTAATTATGTGTGTAAAAAATACTTCTATAAAATGGTAGTAGATTTTTTTTCGACCCATGTTTATTATTGGGGAAAATTGTTTTTATTCATGGCAGATTACATCCCTAATTTTTGCTAACAACAAGGTACAATTTAGGTATATTCGAAAAATATCACTTCACATTCACGAGAGGTTGAAGCGCGAGTTATGACCCATGTTCCTTGGGGAAAGTTGTTCAGTTTCATGAGGACTATCGCTGTGTTTCGGCTTGATACCCCCTTTCTGTTACATCCTATATTTATCTAAGTAACTCTACTTAGGTATCTACTTACATCTAATTAAAAACTTAGCTATTGTTTTATAAGATTTAAGTATGTAATGTTTTGACTGTATTCTGTTTTATACACCTTAAATAAATAAATAAATAAAAATACCGCCCCCGAATCGTTCCTACCGGTAAGGTGACCATTACATTTGCGCTTTTCATTCTTTGGTGCACTGCATGTTATAAACCCCCTTATTACAAAACGAGGTTTAAAGATAGTCCGTCGTTAAGTAGTTCATTTCTTTTGACGTTTCGGCTATGGACAAAACGTCAAACTAAACGAGTTAACGTCGGACTATCTTTAAACCTCGTTTTGTATTATGGGGGAAAATGTTTACATATTTTTTTTAACAAACTTTTGGTTAAAGTACTAACCCCATTTTTACAAAACGAGTTTTAATGGTAGTACTAAGACTAATGTCATTTTTTGACGTTTTTTCTATAGCCGTAAACGTCATTTATCTGAGTTTATTCTAGGACTATAAATAAAACTCGTTTTGTAATAATGGGGTAAATGTTTGTTAAAAGCTTAGAAATGTTACTAAACATGCATTGAGGGAACACCATTCATTTAAATTCTGATAAATGACTAATCTAATAATTGATGTACATAGAAATTAGCATTCGTTTGTATTCGGAAACGCGATGATTGCCGATGTGCATTCTTTATTGCCTTTTACTGTAGAAAGGTTATACTAGCGCATGTCCCGTTCTAAAGCTTAGTACAAAGGACGGGCAATCAAATAACTGGCATCGACTCTCATAAAATAGTAAATTTATCTATGGGAACCTAAGTTATGGCAAATAAAGATTAAGTTATCGCTTAACTGTTTCTAAAACCAGTCTCGGTCAATGACCCGGCCAACTTTAACTTAGAAACACGTATGTTTACCGTTAAGATATTAATCTTTATTTTTAACTATGCTAATTATAGAAAAAAAACTTGTTTTTTGAAATGAGTTTGACAAATCGATTGGCGATTATGTAGATGGGAGAATGTTTTTTTTTAGATAGAGGTGTTTGTCTTAAGTTCGTGTGTTTGTGTGTAGGTACCATGATTTGCTACTGAAGCGTTGGTTTCATAACCAAATGGGACTATTAGACTAGTAAAACGAACTCGTACTATGGAAGATATTTGCTCAATAGTGGGAATTTGATTTTGAAGACGATTAATAGAAAAAGACTAAAAAGACTCTTTTGAATGTGTTGTACTTACATATTTTAGGTTCGTGCACTATTTGCTCAAAATTAAGATAGATACCTACGTGATATGAGTTTAAACTAGTTTTTTTTTTACTTTCGATAGAAAATTATTATCTTTTATCGAAAGTCTCTATCCATACATAGATAGAAGTTTTATAGAAATCCATAATATCGAAAGATAATTATTTTTCTCCCATTTCGACTATTTTTTTGGGCAAAGTTATTCAGTTTCATCGCATATCCGTACCTACCTACCTAATACAACATTGTTTTAAAAATAAAAATTGTTACAGCTACGACGGAAAATGGCGCTAAATTCACTAGGCCGGTTGTTCGTGCTACTCGCCGCTGCATACAGCGGCGCTGAAGGCAGTTATATGAGAAGTACGTAGTACCACTATTCGCCACTAGATGGCGCTTTTAACATATTTAAGTATAAAATATTTTACCCAGATAATTTTTATTGAATTGATGTTATTTTTTAGCTGCAAGACAGTCCCCAGGCAGCATTTTCACAGTGGGCAACGGTGAGCAGTGTTTAGGTTCAGACAGAGCGACCGGCGGTGTTTGTCTGTCGAGAAATCAATGTAACACACAGGGCGGCAAAGCTATTGGATTTTGTGGAGTTTTCGCTACTTGCTGCTCTTGTAAGTACTACTCATTTTGATTAACTACAGTGGTAGAAAAGTTTATTAAACTTAATGTTCCATTGAACTTTAAAAGTCTGAAAATAGCCCACGAAAACTTTCCCAAGTTTCTATTGTTTTTATTCCTATTTAAACTTAATTGTATTTTCTGCTTCTGTATAATATTTCTTACCTCAACCCGGGGCCGTATTCTTCTAATTACCAAATGAAAAATGGTGTCTCTCTAGAATGTGAATTGTATGATTTTACCCATTTTGGTATTCTCTTAACAGATAAGTTGACAGTGGACAGCGATCGGCCGTACATTTTACTACTTTACGCTTTATTCGGTATTCTACTCCGCAATGTCACATGAGTGGCAATTCCAAACGGTATTCTCTTCGCTATTTGACAGTTGTTCTCTAATGACATTTCGTTCGGTCGTTCGGCGTTCAGTCGTTCGGTCACCCAAACACTATTTCGGTGTTTTTTCGAAAATTAACGTGCAATTTATGCATGTAAGTCTTATAGAAATAAATATTCTGTATTTTAAAGTATGTCTAAGCTTATTCTAGGTCGAAAAAATCAATCAATCGGTTAATCAATTTCTTCGAACAATAATTTTATTAAATATTGGCAACATCGACAAAGCCCTCTAGAGACTACTAATCGACTATTAATCGTGGCACTTAAGAGAATACCAAATTTGTGACCTATTGCTGTAGAATGTTAATCTGGTGGCTATAGTTTGGTCGCTTAACTTAATTTAGCGGAATTGCTACCCCGTTCTTGCCCACTATTAGACAAAAACATATCTCTTACATTAGATTTTCTTCATCAAAGACTATTTTAATTTCAGTAAACGCCTGCGACGTGCGCACAAACACGAAAGTCGCAGTGTTCATAAACCCGCCACTAAACAAGGAATCCGTCGGTTTAGAATGCTCCTATAACGTAGAAATCAATAACAACAACGTGTGCCAAATGAGAATTGACTTCGAAACTTTCAACCTCGCTCCGCCGACAACTGTAAGTTTCACTCAGTAACGAACCTTTATGGTTCTTATCTGAGTTCTTAGTAGTACTGCTTCTCGTCAATAGACGTCGCTATACGTACTAGTTTTGCTACTCGACAATAGATGTCGCTATTCAAATTACTTAAATACGAACCATGGTTCTTATCAAAGTTATATTAGTATTTCTACTAACCAGTAGATGTCGCAGTAGGAAGACTGGCTAAGCGTTCATCTTTTGCACAATAGATAGCGCTAGTGACTTTTAAAATTCTTTAGGTAAATTTTTTTTGTGTAATATTTTTTGTTTTTTTTTAAGGTTGATACAGTAGAAAATGTAACTCAAAGGCCAGGATACTCCTGCAGAAACGACATTTTCCAAGTGACCAACCTCCAAGCTAATTCCGACTTCCTGCCTCCACTTTGCGGTGATAACAACGGACAACATTGTAAGTTAATACTTTCTTGACTTTGGTATTAGTTTTGTTTCATTATACAGGGTACACCCTGAAAAATGGTGGTAGAAGTCGGACTTCTACCACCATTTTCCATTTGATATCACAATTTTGAAGAAATCATGCGAAAGTAACATAACAATTATGTTAAAAGCCAATTACCTATTGCGTTTCCTGCAAACAAAATTCATAAAAAATCATATTGAACTGAATTATCCAAACTATTCTTTTGAAGGGTGTTTAATCATGTTTTTCATTGTAAAATAAACTTAACCTAAGTATTATTTAAGTTGCAGCAGGTAGGTACCTACCTAGTTAAGTAAACATATCTACTTATTTACTTACATACTTATCTATTCTCAGTATACGTCCGCGTAAACGCGTCAACAAACAGCCGCTCAATCCGCATCAACTTCAAGATAGCCGATCGGAACACTCAGCCGAACCTACCTCAAGCTACTTGGAAGATTAAGGTCACACAGCTTGAATGCTTCAACACGCTGGGGTAAGTTACATTAATCTTTACAATACAGTGCTTAAGTAATTTTCTATAACTGGGTGTAACAGAAAGGGGGTATAAAGCCGAAGCACAGCGATAGTCCTTATGAAACTGAAGAACTTTCGTCAAGGAACATGGGTCGTAACTCGAAACAAAAATTTCTCCTTCCCATAAAAATTGTCCGATTAGCTGATCGAGTAAGTATGGGCGATTCAAATTTTTTATCGAATTACGATTACAACCCATGTTCCTAGGAAAAAGTTGTTCTGTTTCATGGGGCTATCATTGCATTATACCCCCTTTCTGTTACACCCTGTGTACTAAGTAGGTACAGTACTACCACAGAAATAAGTTTATTTATATCGACTAAGTCTGCGGTAGCTTAGTTGGTAGAACGCCCGCCTCCAATCTTGGAGACGTGGTTTCGATCCCCGGCCTGTACCTTTGAGATTTATTATTTTGGTTGATTATTCGATTATTATTTTTTTTCCCAGCAGTGGGATTTTAATGGCTATTAAAAAAATTATAATAATAATTACCACTCACTAACGGTGATGGAAAACATCGTGAAGAAACCTGCATACACTAGAGAAGAAATTCGAAGGTGTATGTGAAATGATAGATAATAATTTACTTATTTATTGTTTGTTTCTTTAGTAAATACCGCGACGGTCTCTTCGAAGCTATCACCTCGTCGCTACCTTCTACGCCACTCACTTCCTCCGCTGACAGAGATGAATATCTGATTGGTAAGATAACAGAAAAACATATTATATTTTTACCTTTTTTGTTTCTTTAAGGTTCTTAGATTTTTTTATCAATAATGCCAAGATAGAGCATAAAATCAATAATATATTCATAAAATTCGCTTCACCAATGATATAACACATCCATTTAATAATATTATTATAATAAAATGCCTTAATAATTTAGTGTAAATTGTGACTGAAATTTTTTTGGGCCGACGTCGACCTAGTGAAAGCTATTGCTTGTACATACATTTAGAAGTGGCGTCTCGTTGTAATAAATCGGTTGCGTTGGAGAGCTACTGGAGATGTCTTTGCTCAGCAGTGGGCAGCCACGGGCAGCCATAGGCTAAGATGATGATGATGATGATGATTAACTCTCTCCCTACCCCCCCAGCACCCCCCGGCTGCCTCCAATACTACCCGGATCGTTCGGGAGCGTTCGAGTCATTTAATTACAACAGAGGAGGAGGTCCATACATAGCTAACCTTGCGTACGCTACTTGTTTCAAGAGAACGCCTGATGTTTGTGGTATCAAGTAAGTTACTCTGGTACTTCCATTACGCTTATTGCGTCTAAAGCGGCTCACACACGCTAGGTTTTGCCTGACGGTTATGCTTGAACAGTTGAACTGTGCAAGCATAACTGAGTAGCAATTCCGCTAAATTAAGTTAAGCGACCAAACTATAGCCAACAGATAAACATTCGACAGCAATATGTCACAAATTTGGTATTCTCTTAAGTGCCACGTAAATAGTCGATTAATAGTCGTTTAGTAGTCGATTAGTAGTCTCTAGAGGGTTTTGTCTACTGTCAAATAGCGAAGAGAATACCGTTTGGAACTGCCACTCATGTGACATTGCGGAGTAGAATACCGATTATAGCGTAATTATTTTTAATATAGTACAAACTATATTAAAAATAATATTGTCCTACACCAATAATACTTCTAAGTATAACTTTAAAATATTTGTTGCGATAATGGATGTGTGAGGATGATGTTTGTAAAAAAATTCTTTTCACATGATTGACCTCGCAAATGCTTTTAAAAAGAGGCATAATAATGTTGTACCTACTGAACTTTCATAATTTGCTGATAAATCAGCAAAAAAATCCGACTGTTCGTTCATGACCAAAACCAAAATCATACATCCAAAAACTTCCATTCCCAATTATTTCCAATTTTACAAACACCAACCCATCCCCCCAGGCTAACAGCAGCAAGCTTCGACATGGCATACCGCAACGACGAGAACCTATACTTGGACACTGACTGCCAAATCAACCCTGTAACGCAAGGATCCTCGCAGAGTGAGGACTATCTCTTCATCCCTGAAGCTGAGACCGCTGATGGACTTCGAGGCAGCAAGTACTGTGGAACTAGCGCTTCTAATCAGATTATTGCTTGTAAGTATGCCTTCTTACTCCTACGGAACCCTTTTTAGGGTCCCGTAAACAAAGGGTAAAAACGGGAACTGTTACTAAAGCTCGGCTGTCCATCCGTCTGTCCATCTGTCTGTCATCTGGCTGTATCTCAAGAACTGTTAACTAATTATAGCACCTGCCGTCGACATTTCGTCGTTTATCGACATATCTTGTAAACTTTATATGATATCGTAAAATAATAATAGCTTATGTGTAATTCTGATGTCCAAGCTAAATTATTGTAAAGTTTCATTTAAATCTGTTCAGTGTTCTCGTGAAAGAGTAATCAACATCGTCACATTCATTAGCACAAACTATGTTGCCAATCGTTTGATGAAGTCAACATGGTTTGGCTTGGCCAAAGATATACCAATAAGTCTGATATCATCTGTTTTTTTGTACCTTTATAATCTAGGGGATATATTTATGTTATTTTCTCTATTTATTACTTTATTATTAAACCTTAATTTTCTCCACAGCGACACCCCCCGGTCCGTTATACGTACATTTCCACAGCGACAACCTAGTATCAGATGACATCAATGAAAATGGATACCGATTTAACTACAACGTACTTAACAACTGCTATTTGAAGAATTTACAAATTTAAATACTTAGAGAAAAGTTTAAGAAAACTACTGAATTAATGTTTTTTTTTATAACAAGTAGGTATTATCTGCTGCAATTTATATTTTATATAAAAAGTAATTTTATATCAAAATAAAAAGTAATTGCTTAATAAAAAAGGCATAAAAACAATGCTCAATTTATATGTTTTATAAAATTAGGAATTTATTCATAAAAAAGGCATTTTTTAACAATTAAGATACAGTCTTAACCGGATGTAAGTTCTGCAATTTTTTTTGTATTTTTTTTTGTTTTTATAAAAAGCAGTTTTATACCTGGTTGACACGAATTTATTTTTATGACTGATTTTTTAAATATATTTTTTGCTCAAGATTTTAAAACATAATTTTTTAGTAATTATAATACTCTGTAATACTAAAAGTCAGTAAAAGCATTTATTAGTTATGTGAAATAATTGTATTTTAGACTGATATGATGATTGTTTTATTAACTTTTGCCAATTTTTTTGTTTGTTTTTTTTTTCTAGAAATAAATGGTTTCTGAACTAATAGTTCTTGTTGTTTACATTCCGTGACGAGGTTTAGTAGAAAATAAAAAAACAATACATTTTCGATTTACATTAAATATATAATAAATTATACTCGCTCTAAAAGTAATAATTATTTAACTCCTTAAAACTATACCTACATGTTGGAAAATTTACAAAAATAAATGCATTTTGATTAATGACTGATCATCGTTTGATTCAAAATTTTTAAAAAAACTTGTCTGAATAATAAAAAAAAATATTCTTTATTTATCGATGGGAACAATCTTTAAAAAAAAGTAAAAATGAAATCCTCTGAAAACAAATTAATAAAAATACACGTATAACTTATTTTAAGGTACAACTGTATTTATTATTGAATGTCAAAAATAATTTGATTTATTTTTAATTTTGAATAAAAGATGATCTAACTTAAAAAAAACTTTGTAAAACAAAAAAAAATGCATACATTTACAAATTTAAACAAAATTATAAGGTGTTTGACTTAAAATAACAATATATCAGTCTATAAATTACTGGTGAAAAGATAAAAAAAATAATAGGTTGGTAATTCACTGATTTTTAAATAGCACAAATATATTTTACGAAAAACTTTAATTGGGTATTTACATCATGAGAAGAAAAAAATATGAAACTAGAAACATTTTTTTTTTAATAATTAAATTAAAAATATTTTAATAGGTTACAAAGTTCTTACTGTTAATAAGGTATATTTTTTTTATAAATTTTAATTATCAATAAATAATTTAAAAATTACAGAATAAATCACAAGATGATCATAAAAATATAAGCAGTCTTATTTACATTTTTTTTCAATCATTTACACTTTAAAAAATTAAGTACATTTTTATTACATACGAACTAATTTCAATAATTCACTTATAATAGTATTCGTTGCACTTTAAAAAATAATTTCGTAATGTTATCTACACACCAAAGCCGCCAGCTTTTTTGACAGCTGCCATTCGTATGACGTAAAGCCGCCAGCCTAGCCCGGTGGCATGAGAGCGGGTTTGGTGTGTAGATAGCATTAAACATTAAAAAATATCAAATAATTATTTTTCTTAATTTAATCACGCCATTATTTTTAAGGCACTTTTCAGAAACGTTTTAAATTCAACAGAATATTAAATTTTAATGAAACTTCTTTTACTACTGTCTCCAATCACAATCCACCAAATTTAAAAAAAAAAAACATCTTTAAGAGCCTGTTCCACCACCTGCAAATAAAATTTAACTGACAGATAAACCTAAGTATGTCTATTTCATAAAACATAATGTTTTAAACAGAGACAGTTACCTATAAATAAAATATCTGTCATATAAATTTCATTATAATAATGTTACGATTTCAAGAGCATTTTTTGTGCCTATGAAATAAATATATTTTTGACTTTAACTTTGTAGGTAGTGAAACGGACCTTTCGTTTAACTTTCACATAATTATAACCTACCTATAAAAGGGGGGTCCCCTACTCACTGTGTATGTAGAGAGGGGAATACCCTTCGTACCGTATATTGCTTCTGGTGCATTCTCGTACTCAACATCGTAGTATATTCCTGTTTGATTCTGAAATAACAAAAAAAAACAGTAAAATATAAATGTAAGGAAATCTAAGTTGGAACAATGTTTCGTTGACTTACGATTTTTTTATTAAATTAAACGCAGTCTGCCACTTCGTATGCATTTATCGTCATAATTATCTTAGAAAACTTACGTTACATCGATGAAACTTGGCAATTTTGTAGCTTACACATGAGAATATAGGCTATAATTATTATAATAATTATTCTAAGGTATCACAATTTTTTTCAAAGATCAGAATAACATAAAAGCTATATTAATTTGGGATATCATGCCATTTTCCCAAGATATGACTCCAAACGCGTAGGTACCAAGTCGCGGAGAGCCTCTAATTAAAAAAATAAATTATCTTACATGCATACTCCTCGCCCGCGACTTGGGTCTGGGCACCAGGAGATCAGCTCTCTCCTGGACATGGCTGGAGGCTTCCGAGCTGGTGGATTCAGACGCCATGTGGTTGGTGTAACCTGTTGACGGAAATTATTATAAGTAATAATTACAGTAATTATAATAGTAATCATAATTATAATATGTAAGTAGTTATAATTAATTACAGTATTTTATAATTGTTTCTGCAATTATTATTTATTATAGTGATTACAATGATTACCAATGAAATGAAGTATTAAATTATTATTTTTTTTGTTAGCCATTAAGATCCCACTGCTGGGCAAAGGCCTACCCCGCGACTTTCTATTAAATTATTTAAAAAATATATTGTTTTCCTTTAACTTATCATTCGTCCCTATACTAGGATTAACACAAATACTTCATCATCATCCGCTTTTTTAAACATCCCCACTACAGGGGCACGAGCCTTCTCTCATACGAGAGTGATTAGGTCGTAATTCAAGACGCTGGTCTAAAATGTGGCGAATTAGGTTGGCAGACTACTAAAAATAGATTATAAGCCTCTTAAAAACAATTTTAACTATAGAACCTATTTTAATAAACGTAACTCACCATACAAATTATGATGAGACGCCGATGTGTTTGCTCTAGACGCCACCGTGTTTAGAGTCCCTGTGTGGTGACCGTGGAGACCCATCCTGGATAGGTAGGATATATAGATAGAAATAATTTATTGCACACAAGGAGATACAGAAAAAAAGTAATTCTTTTCTTCCTCTCTCGGGTTGACCTAAACCTCAGACAAATATTTGCTTGATTATACAATTATTATAATCGTAATCATAGTCATAATCAGAATGATAATAATCATAGTCTCATCATCATAATAATTATGATTATGATTAGGACTTGATTATGATACCAATTATGACATAATTGAAATTATAATCATAGTCATGGTCATAATCATAGTCGGAATCATTATCACAATAATAATCATAACATAATGATAGTCATAATCGAATACGTCACAATCATAAACGTCGTAACTTAAATCGAGAAAAAAAGTAATGTAAATGCTCGTCTTTAAAAATGTGTGTAAAAATAAAAAAAGAAGTAAGAAAGAAGCAATATTACCTCGGTAACGGCACTGGTGGTAAAGTAGGATACCCTCCGAACATGGCCGATGATGGACGAGTGGGGATCGCCGCTGGTTCGGGCTGCTGCAATTAAATAATAGTTCATTCATTTTACATACATACATACATATCCGTCACGCCTCTCTCCCATCGGGGTAGGCTGAGACTTCCTTCCACTTGCTACAATCCAAACACACTTTCTTCGCTTCATCCACATTCATCAGTCGCCTCATACATACATGCACATATTGTAAAAAGAAAACTGAGAAATAAATAAAATAATCACCGCATAATGACTCGCCTGCGCCATGGCTTCTGCTATTTGCGCCCATCGCATTCTTTCTTCTAGAGTTACCTGCATTCAAAAACAAAATGAGATATTTAAAACACATCTTTACTTGACAAAATCTAATTTGTCATGGATTTCTACGGATTCTTATCGTGAGCTTCAGAGGTAGAATTTCGTATGAAGTTATTTACACTTGTTGTCGGCACTTCTATAACAATTGTTGCCAACAAAAAACCGGATAGACATGTGACAAGTGGATACCAGGCCTGAAATCAGATCGGCGAGTGCAATGTCGAACGTCCACCAATGATTCTCCAACGTGACCGGTCATTGCCACCTGCATCCAACGAGACCCAACGGATTTCACTAGTCCGTCGGTCCATCTGGCAGGTGGCTTTTGGCAGGGAAGGTGAACGAAGTATTTATCTTTTAATCTGTGCGGACCTCGAGTACGTGATAGATAAGACAAGTCAGCGAGCGTGAAAATATTCCTGCATCGATACGGTTCCGCTGCATCAGCAATCACGTAGCCTATCACGTCCGCACATATCATCGCGCGGCCAGCATCTTAGTATATAAGCGTAGCTCTAAGTCATTGCTATTGTCCAGAGCGTCCAGTCCAGTCATCCAGTCAGTACAGTTACTATATCAATATGTAACTACAAAATATAATTTCTACAACTACGCTGCGCCGTATTATTGTCACCTATTTATCCTGGCCGGAACAAATCCTTTATAGGGCAAGACTTGTTTTTTCCAAGGAATTTAGAGACCGGTTGGGTTTAAAAAGACTTAAAACGAAAAATAATTAAAATGTTACCTGATAAGGAGGTCCCCCAACTGGAGGCGTCTTGATAGTATTAGCTGCCATGTAGTTGAACACTGGAGAACCCATCCCGATCGCTTTCTGCTCTCGAGACCATTTGCGGCTGGAGACAGAAGGTTTTGTATGTTATTTTCAGATTGAAGGTGAAACAGACTGATCCCACGTACGCAATGCATTATGACATCTGCATGCATTGCGTAAGAAAGACCAGTATGTTTCTAGATTCACTATTTGATTATTTTTTTAAATAATGTATGGTTAAAAATTTCCTAGATCCAGACATAATCTTCGAGCAGTGCACTGTAGTGTGGAGTGTGCCAATAGACCGTAGAGCCACAAACAAATAACGCTTTTTGGTACTAGAGTTTTTTGCAAAGAATGACGGAACAGTTACATAAGTAATTTATATTTATAATAAGCACGTTCTATATGAGAGTGGGCTCGTGTCATCGGTGGAGACATATATGGGCTAACAATAACAACGTTGTCAGGATATTCTAGATCCAGACAATCTTTTACCACAATGGTGATTTCAACAGGCCGTGCAGCATGTAGCATCAGCATGCAGCATGTCCCTATCCACCTAGCAAGCATGACTATGACAAGCACAATGGGCCCAAGAGGCATGCCCTCAGGATTTCCTAACGATACACTGTGGAACCTACAGAAACCCTGCAGCATGAAACCTACCTCCAAGACAGCAACGCAGCGAGCGTGATGGCGATGACAGCGGCGGCCGCCAAGCACGCGCCCACCGCCACACCCACCACCTCGCCGTCCACCTCGCACGTCGACCCGTAGTACCCTGACTTGCAGCTGCAACAAACACCAGCTCTAACTTATACTGGTCGTTAGCAAATATATATGACGCTAGTATAACTTGACCTTGGACAAAAGATTTAGTTATTTTAACAAATACACGTAAGTACCTACTCTAACTTACACTGGCCGCCGTACAAAATATTTAAGCCACCAGTGAAACTTGAATCCTTGGCGAGCACAACTTCAATTTATTTTAGAATTTCATGTGAATCCAAAAGAAAAAAAGGGATAAACTGGCTTCAAAATGTCAATCGTATGCTAAAATTAATGGGAAGTGATAGGGAAATCTTCCTCATTGGCCTTTTACAATTTCCTTAACTTCACAAATACCTGACCCACTATTTTTCCTCCCAAATACCCACAATACTAAACACAATCATTACCTGCAATAAGGCTGATTGTTACTATATTTGCAGACACCTCTGTCGTTACAATGGCTGGAAGCACACGCCTTGCATTGCCTTCCAGCTTGAGTGATGGACCCTGGGGCTGCGTCGAGAGTTGTGTCAGGGCAGGCACATCTGTAAACAAAGTGGGAATTGATGATTTATGGCTAACAACCCTGTTGACGAATTGGTCAACATGCCTAGACATTCGAGGTCCTGGGTTCGAATCCCTTAGCGCCAAAACACACTGTGAAACGCAACTGCAACGCAACTGAAACTGCTAGTTACTTTTGAGTAGCATCGCAGTTTCTGCTATAGACTTCTTTAGAAAATCTAGTTTGAAACGTTACGTTTCAGTTGCGTCTCAGTTGCGTCTCAGTTGCGTCTCAGTTGCGTTGCATTTGACCAGACCCATTCCAGTACACTTCTGTTCTGGCCCGCAAATGTAGGTGACAAAAAGACGGCGCAGCGTTGTTGCAAGAAGTTATATTTGAAGTTACATGGTGATATAACTCTAGGCAACTGGACGTACTGGAAGTTCTGCACACTTTTTTTTTGTTGGTTAATATAGTACATTTATGCATAGGTACTATAGTGCAACTGGAGGGAAGTGGTCTTCGCCGACCCCGATGGGAGATAAGCATGAGAGATACGTATGTATGTATGTATGTATGTAATGTACTAATGTAGGTAGGGGAGAACAGGTAGGCTTCGTACAGCAGGAGCATTCGTACAGTAGTGATATCTCCACTATCAAATACATTGGGTCGTTAAGTGTCTGTGTCTATAATGACCACTCATACGCACAGGCTCGACGTGTAGTGCGGAGACAATGCTGCCATTGGGTTCACCGCTACAGGCCAATGTGTGTTTTCGCTCCGCGTAAATAATTTTTGGATATCCATTTAAAATTGTCTTATTCAATAAGTAATGGTCAAATTTTTTATGTTATTTATTATGTATGATGAAATAATGTCGTAGTTTGCTAATTTAACATGAGTTTTGCAATAAGTTATTTGGTGATTTTTATTTTGGTTTAAATGTTTAAAAATTTGGATTGGGGTACCTTCGTACAGTTATAGGTGGGGTAGATTCGTACAGTATTAATGTACCCGAACTTGACAAATAAGAAGGGGTTAAATGTTATGTAGGTATTTTTATTTACTAATACACACATCATTGAATAATTTTAAAACTTAAGTCTGATACTTTTGAAAAAAATAGGCTAAAAGATGTAGAAATAAGCTAGCGGATGTAGAAAATGAAGAAGCAAGAGCAAAAAATATATCAAAAGGCTAAGTAAATGAAACAAGCGTTAAAGTTGGTGTCAGAAACAACAGGAAGGATAAGAATACAAAAAAAATGAAAGTGACCATAGAAAACTATTAAGACTGATAGTGACAATGAAGACGATTTATTGAGTATAAGAGAAATTTCTTGTTCTTATTTTGATGTTTCGTTCTCATAGATCTCAATAAATGTTGAACACTATTGGTTTAATTGTTTTTTAATTACTTTTACCTAGATTCTCACTATGTACGAATCTACCTCACCTTATGTACGAAGCTACCCCGCCTGTGGGGAGCTTTCGTACGAATTCCATATTTTGGTAAAATCGTTATAACTCGGAAATGTAGCTTCATATCCAAATAGAACTACACTACATATAAAGCCAAATATTGTGGCTGTATGACAGCATTAAAATCATTTCGCCATAGTTATCCGTTTTTCTTTTACAAGCTATAAAATAAAAAGTGTACGAATCCTACCTGCTCTCCCCTACTTACTTGAATCCACCCCAAGTGTTGGTGCAAGTCGCCAACTGATGGCAATCGTTGAGATCCGAAGACGCGCACTCGTCCAAATCTGTCAACGTCAAATTGCTTTAAAATTCATTATCAGAAAGCTATTGTACTAGAAACTTATAGAGTTTTTGATTAAGAGTCAGGCTGGAGTAACACACCAGCCTCTAGTTAAAAAAGACGCTTGTCTCCTGACCCTACGTTACTAAGACACCTCATTGTAACCACCCTGGATACTAAGCCGTTTGTCTGACTTTAACCAACCATCCAAAAAGGCTGGTTTAAAATTATGGTCTTACCGACCCATGTCAGTATAATTACCTAAATAAGTAGTCATTTTTTTCCAGCCGTACTTATGGAATGGTGTCTAGTCCAAACCGGCTGACTATATTATATATACTCCCCCAAAAAAATCTCACCACCGCGTTTCAGAACTCACCAATAAGCGGTAGTACGCTGCCTGCAGGCGTGTCCACCCAAAGAGCCGACGCACCAACATTGTTAGACCGTCTCCTTATAACACCGAGCAGATGTTTCTGTATATCTGTAGCTACTGCCGATCTTAGTGTCTCTGGGGTTTCTTGCATCTGTGGGAAATTTATTTTTTAAACTAAACTAAGTTACTTACTAACACCAAAAATTTTCCACATTCCCCTGATCATTAAAAATAGTAAATAAATTGGGATGAAAACACAGAATATTAATTAACCTCTCACATCTCACTGACCCATTATAAACACAGACACAATAGGTTTTCTATTGTTCTTTTTTTTCTGGGATGTGAAAGATTAATCATAATGGACATGCGTGTGCACACAAGAAAAAAGGTACCTACTCACATCTTTACAAAAGATAGAAGGACAAGCATTTGAGAGGAAAAGAGAAAAAAGGAAAAGAAATGAGTTGCACTAAGAGACGGAAAAGGAGATACGAATATCATCAAGAGAGGGAAATGGAAATGGGTATGAAATAGGTGAAGGTACCTACATAAAGATGTATAATATGAAGACAAACTCACCAAAACAGTATAATTAACAAAAACTCCTTGGTTGTGCTGATCACCGCGATGTACGGAGTTCACCGAACAGCTCACGAAGTCATCCGAAAATGGTGTCATGGAGAATGCTGAGTCGATCTGGAAATTGCAATATAATAAGTATAAGACTAATTAGGCATTTGGACATCGCTTTGTCCAATTTCCACTAAAAGCCAAGTTTCATTAAAATCTATTCAGCGGTTTTTGCGTGAAAGAGTAACAAAATATAGACTTTAACATTGAATTATAAATCAGCAGGAGTATTAGCTCGTATTAATAAGGAATAGGATAAGGTAACTCATTAGGTAGTTAAAATTAAGATACTTACAGCTCTGATAGCTTCGTAGCTCAACTGTTGGTATGGATCTGAATCCTTGTCTAACAGTTTGTTATCCCATGCCACCTGAAAAAGGAACATGATAAATTGTGTCAATATCACCAAGTAGAACTTTAGTCGATGCAAATATAGCAGAGAGAGGGAGACACTTTCATCGTTTATCTGATGCATTGTTTATAGATATTTTAGTTGCGTTGGTAGCAGTAACCGTCAAGATAATGTAGCTGATCTAGCTGACATAGATGGAAAAGACAGACACAAAGTGCACGACGTAATGAGCCCAGAACTTTTATCAAACCTCCCTCCCTCCCTCCTCCTCTATCCTTCCTCCCTTTGAGAACTTTTTGGCATTTGTAAGACCATTTTTTTGGCATTTGTAAGACCAAGTTCGGCTTCGCAAGCCACATCAGAGCCCACCAGCCACTTCAACAAAAATCATAAATGTAAACCATTCTGGAGTCACCGTCGCCGGACACGGTGTGGACGACATGATGATGATGATGATGAGAACTTTTACAGGAAAACAGTAAATATACAGCCCGTGAAATACCATCCTTACCTTCCGATCATAAAGTTTATCAACCCTCAAATTGAGCACCAACGACACAACCCTGCGGCACGGATCTCGATGAGTCCTACGTGCGTAGCCTGGTCGACATTGACAGCTTGAAATACCTGTAACAAGGTATATGAATACATAATTTATTTAACAGTTTATTGTAAGATGATAGTATAGAGACAGAAAAAAAAGAGAAGTTATAAAAAAGGCACAGCATATTTCTAAAAGAAATAGTCATACAAGAGCCAGTGGAAATCACAGTTACGTACAAAACGCAAAGCTTCTTTCCTGTCACAAAGTCTAGGTCAGAAAAGTGTCTCTTTCAGTCGCCTTCTGGGCAAATAACTTTGACTCTTTTGCTATGCATGTGTGATGGAAAATCAATAAATGCAAACAGAATTGACTTTCTGAAAAGGAAGACTTTTGATAAGCAGTCGATTTCCGCTGCTAGTAGCTGGAAGTTCTTTTGGCCCAAGAGTGGGACTCTTCTGGGTGAAGATGTGAGATGTCATACCTGCTTCAGTCCTGCATTTTTCATTTTGAGCTTGATCACAAGTGGAATCATCACCGACGATGCATGTGTCGATTCTGTAACAAAACAAGATACAATTTATGATACGTAAGTAAAAATTTGTCTTGCTTATTCAGGGTCAATAATAAATCGAAATCGAAACTCATCAAATCAAAAGAATAGCATAGTGTAGCCTTACATTAGGTACTGCTGAATCAAATCACCACAGACAGATAAAATTTATCTGACCGATATTTCATATATCTGTCTGTGTCGTAGACGTCATAACTTTTGAAATAGACATAAGCTTATTTGTTAGTTAAATTTTATCTGTATCTGTAAAAATACATATGATAAAATTTTACTGACAGATATTTTATACCAGTCTCTATCTTAAACGTCATGTTTTATGAAACAGACACAGGTTTATCTGTCAGATACATTTTATCTGTAGATGGTGATACTGGCCGGTCTTGTATCACTTACCGAACCGTAGGCTGTGGTCTTCTAAAAGGCTGCTGCGGACGGTGACTCTGCTGATGTGGTGGATGAGGCTGGTGAGGTTGTGGTCTTCGAATCGGGGTTTGAGGTAGCTGAATGTCGTCTGCTGGTATTGCCACACCGGTGCCTATTGCTGGGGCTAATGGCGGGGGCGCTAGTGGTGGAACTGTAAAAGTAAATTGATATTAAAGTATCAAATCATCAAATATATGTTCATGAAGTGGTTGACGCGACATTGTCGTTTCGTGTACACAGATTTGTTTGTTTCTACGCAAAATGCTTTCGTATTGCAAACGTCAGTTGACCAAAGTATGACCTATGGTTTCGTGGAAAATTAGCCTAAGCATAAGCAAGTTGAAGTATTTTTTTTTATTCGAATGATGCAAAATTAGTTCTTTTTTCATCATTGCTTAACTAAATCATAAAAGTAGCAGAAAGCAAACCATAAACACAGCCAGGGGCATAACGGCTGATAATTTTACCGCAAAAAAAAAACAAAAATAAGGAAAACTTTGTCTTGCCATTTTAGACCTCTTTAAAAGCAAGGAAATAGAGGAAAGTGGTCTCTGCCTACCCCGATGAGAAAGAGGCGTGACAGATATACGTATGTCTCTATACTCACCAGATTGCGGCAAACTCTGCACCCTGGTCGGTCTAACGCTGACTCCGACAGTGGAAGAATCGAACAGGTTCAGATACGTCCTCTTCCCGTCTATGGAGACGAAGCCTTGGTCTCCAGACGCTGAGACTATGATGTCATCGTGCTCTCCGTGGTTTAGGTTCACGTTTTCTATGTGGACTGGAATTTAATTGGATTGAGATTAGGATGAGAGGTCATTATTTACAGATATAAGTCTGTTAGTCTTTATAAAATAACAATAACCCCGATCACAAAGCTTTTTCAAAATTATTTCTACCCTTAATTTGATGACCAACGACATAGCATGAATATTTACTGACCTACTGTGCTCCAAGGATCTTTTGGCCTTCTCCGAGTTGATACGTTCGTCTTTGCCTTCTCCTCCCAAAATGAAGGAAGGAGGAGGGAAAGACGAAAGTGGTCTTTGCCTACCCCGATGGGAAAGAGGCGTAACAGATATGTATATATGTTTGTTTTTATGGCAACATTAAAATTCCTTTATAAACAGCAATGACTTGTACATATTCATACCTGAAGCACCTCCCTTTTCTCCAGGACCCTGGATAGCAGAGACGGTCACATCAAAGATCTCCCCGTACCCTGGGAGTCTGGTCTCCGCAGCGGTGATGACGGCGGCTTCTACTGGTGGATGTCGAGACCCGTGGGGTTTGAAGTCAGGGTCATCCAGGACTATGCCAGGGCGAGGGCGGTATGGGTGGTAAGGGATGCCTTGGGATGCTGGAAAATTAGCACAGAAATTTGCGATATTTTTTAAATCTTTTATCAATTTCAAACTAACTAATAAATTAGTTTTATCGTGCGTAATTGTGGCTTTTTTTGTTGTGTATTAGTTGACTTTTTGGAAATTGTGCTTTTCAAGTACCTATTCGCAAATTGAACTATTATTTTCATTTTCATACAAAAATAAGACAAAAGAAATTACTTGCAAAAGAAGCACACTAACTTAAGTAATAAAATAACAACTTACGTGATAAAGGCTGAGTATTTATAGAAGAGGTTTGAATGACTTCTTTAGCAGTTGACGATACACTGACTGTTGGCGAATGAGTTATCAAACCTTCTGTCGGTGTTGGCGCATCGATGGATACAGTTTGTGACGTTTGCACCTCAGACAGAGATGGCTGAATTTCTATTGCAGTCTCATTCTTAGATGCTGTTTTGTTTTGAGATTTGTCTTCTAAAGGTTTGAATTTAAACGGTTTCTCTTTCTCCGTTGAATCTTTCTTCTTCTCTGGTTTATTAGGTTTTTCAGTTTTTATCTTTTCTGATGTGGTTGACGGTTTTTCCGTTGTTACCTTTTCTGTGGTAGTTTGCTTTTCTGTCGTTGTCGTTATTTTCTCTGTAGTTGTAGTTACTTTTTCTGTAGTTGTTGTTGGTTTTTCTGTTGTAGTTGTTGATGTAGTTGTTTCTGCCGGTGTTGTTAGTTTCTCTTCTTCTTCGTCTGTTGTGTTTATATCAGGTAGTGTGACTGGTGAGTTTGACGGAGGTAATTCATCGTGATGGATATTATTTTCTAGATGCGTTTCATTCTCGCTTATAGCTAGTTCTTCATCAGGTTTAGAATCTTCTAAGTCAGGAAGACCATGAGGTAGTGGCGGCATAGGTTTATAGACTGGAAGACCAGGGTTTGGTCTACGATTAGGTGGTCTTGGTCTAGGCCTGTGCCATGGAGGGATAGGTCTGTGAATGCCTGCTGGAGGTCTGTGAGACATAGGTGGTACAATTTGTTCAGGCAAATTGACACCATGAAGAGGTGGTCTATCGAAGGGGTAAGGAGGGGGGGTTTTCGTTGGAATATAATGAGAAGGTGGCGTGATAGGTTTGTCAAACTCTGGAATCGGTTGGACATCTGATATTCTGGGGGGACCTCTGTTGTTTATCCTGGAATTCATTGGTCGACCAGGTCTGCCGTTCAGAAGCTGGGAATTAGCTTGGACATTAACGTTGCCGTTCAATAACTTGACGATTCCTGTGATGATGTTTTGGATCTCAGTGTTCTGTCGGCCTTGGTCTCTAGGGGTAGCTGTCGCAAATATCGGCTGCACTGCAGTAGGCCGTATTTTGGGCCCCGGAGGCGGGAGTGCTCGTGCCTTCGGGACCCTCACCCCTTCCCCCGGAAACCTGGAGAGATAGACAGCTGCGTTTTACATAAGCAAAAACGGGACGGATATATGTCCGACTGAGTGTCTTAATAGCCTTTTTTTTTAAGTTTATTATGAAAAACGGGAAAATGAAAATGAAAAATCATTTAATCGTGTAGGTTAAATTTGCCAACACTTAGGACGGGTCATTCTTTATTTCACAATAGTGTAATTTTCCCAGAGAAGAACCTAACAAGAAACTCTATAGGGTTGCTTTTTTCAATTTAAAATGTAGCTATTCCTTAACATTAAGCGAAGCAAAGTAAAATACTCATACTACATATATCATCAACATAACACTGCTAAGAAACAAACATGACGTCAGAATTGTAGACAACTCTTAAAAAGTGAAAGATGACCCTAAACAAAGCAAAGGTCGTGATGAATTGATTGTATTTGCTTTTGTTGAACAAAATTGAGAGTAATCGCTGCAACAATTGAAGTAAAATCCTACTAACACTATAAATATCAATGTTTCTGCCGATGGATGGATTGTGAAGATGTTTGTTAATCTTTCACGTAAAAACTACTGAACAGATTTTGATGAAACTTGGCAATATTGTAGCTTATATACCAGAATAACACATAGGCTATAATTATCTTGAGATATCATGATTTTTTACCAAGATATGACGATAAATGCGGACAGAGTCGCAGGCAGCTTTTATTACTTATATGTTTATGACCTTAGAGATTCTGTCACAGTAGATATAAATAAAAATAAAATGTCTTCACAACCTTGTTTTCTTGGTACTTCTATTGTTTCTATGAAATGCTTGGCTGGTTAACAAATTGTAGTTTATAAGGTTCAGTAAGGACATTTTGCTATTGTCACACTCGCTTAACCTCCATTACAATATTATAGTGGTCTAGCTAGAGGCTGCCCGTGACTTGTGATTCGTATATTTTTTATCACATCTCAGAAAACTTTAGACAGCAAACTATTGTGTAAATATATACTTGTTACTTAAAATAATATCGTCTTTCCATTATTCTGATGTGCAAACTACAATATTACAAAGTTTCATTAGAACCTATTCAGTAGTTTTTGCGTGAAAGAGTAACAAAAACACCTCATATTATCACAACATCCTCACGCCCTAGTTTGTTTCTAGCTTATATGACTCTCTCTCCTGATTTCTTAGCATCTTTTCCTTTCAATATTAAGCCAGGCCCCCAAGTCTGCTAATTTGAAAATACCCTCAGTTGTGTGTCAGCAGATTATCGATGGCATTTTTTGACACATTTGGTAGGTATTCTGCTTACACTGATTGCGACGAAATGTGTCAAAAAATTACATTGACACTCTCGTTGGTACTCACATTAACACGCTCTTTGACACTGCCACAATAGTGACACAACAAGGGAGAATAATGTAAATAAGCAGGCTTGGGCTCCTAAAACAATCAAAACTATACCAACCTAAATTCCAAACGATCCCCAAACCCTTCCGACGTCAAAATCTCATCATCATTCCTCAAATACTCATTCGTTTTCGTCGGCAGTATCTCATAATACTTCCTCTTATTATGAACTTCTAACTCATTATCAATCTCATTATTATGCGGAATCTCTTCTACATTTATCGACCTGGATTCTCTGTCTCTTTTCTCCCTTTCTGCTTCATTATTCTCCTCTCCTTCATTAAAGCCTGTGGTATACGCAGATCTGGCAATTATAACATGTTCTTTAACTCCATCATTTACTAAGTCTTCATTTAAGTCAGTATCGTCAATGTTTTCCAGTTTTATGCTAGGTTCTATGTTGTATGGTAGATTTTCTTGGCTGGTCTGCAAGAGGATTCCTCGTGGTAAGTCTGATGAAGCCGATTTTGGTGATAATTGGGATATTGAGTAGGTTTCTTCGTAACCTGAAACAAGATAAGACGTTCATCAGTTTTTTTTTGTTTTACCGTCTGTTGCATGAAGGTTTATTATGCCAATGCTTCATTAAGTAGGTAAGTAAATCATTTCAGTTGCTGTGGCCTGGAGTCGCAGCAGTATACTGAGCTGGATGGCCCTTTCAGTGTCGATCGAGACCATCTAGTGTTAAGTCTTTTAATGTACTACATAATCTGTTTTGATTGGTACTGAATAAAATATTTTCTATTCTATTCTATTCTATTTATTCCCAGTTCAAGATTTGTGTAGAAATTCAAAATAAACAAAAAACAAAAAAAAGCATAAGAGCACCTTATGCTAAAATAAGGAAAAGAACTGGGAAAAGGTCTCCACTCAGCATATGCCATGTCATTACACTCCATTACTTTGAGTATAGAATATTTAGGGAGGAGCTATACCGTCTGGATCAGCGTGCCTGGTCTGGTGCAAAATGGCTACTTTTTGTACGGTACTACTTATCGTTTGACAGGTCATCTACCAAGAAAACTATGAAAAAACTTGGCGCAACCTTGGCACGCTGTCATAAACTTATTTGTATTATGAAAAAATGGGGCCACTCCTCATATTTCTTCCTCATTGCTTTATCATTACACTTATAATAGCTGTCACTGTCATTATCTTAGAATAAGATGAGACGACACGACTACCATGCCATAGAGGTCGAAGGTCTATTTCCACTAAAGGCAAACAGATGTAAAGAGAAAGAGTGTATAACTATACACAATTGACAATATCTATAATAGGTAGTTAGTTTAGTTACTATAGAATTTGGGTGTGACCCCACGCCCAAAACTGGGAATTGAATGAAACAAAATACCAACAGTCACAAGCGGAACTAATTATAAAAACAAAAAAAAATAAGCTATCAAAAAATCACATCAAATTCAGTACAGTACGTTACCCAACACAACGCGTCAAGATTGTCAAGTGGAAGTGAAAGTACCTCATACATCACACAATTTTCAACTAGACACCTCATTTACATGAGAGTTCATACAATAAAAGTCTCAAGTAAGCTCTTACGCAGTTACACTATTGTTCAAGTTTACTTGACACCGAGTTTGTATGAGATGGTATACGAATGGAGTGTCAATTTAAAAGTTGGAGGTATAACTATTGTTTTGTCTTGCATTGCGTACACGCAGTGCACTTATGTCACGGTTTTGAAACTGTGATGTGCAGTTTCGTTGTTTTTGAGGTCGATGACCTGTGGAGAGGTATCAAGTAAGTACTTACAAGGGTACAATAGAATATGTGTCTGGGTTTATAATGGGTCAGTGGGATGTGAGAGGTTAATCTATGGTACTACTAAATGCCCGTTTCGACATCTACTTACAGATAAAATTTAACTGACAGATAAACCTATGCCTATTTCATAAAACATGACGTTTTAGACAGGGACAGGTATAAAATATCTGTTTAATAAATTCGATCTGCAGATGGTATAACAGCCCCTAATTATAAGTAGTTTAATATAAGAAGGTAGGGTAGTATATTTGACCATTTTAAACCCTTTAAAAAAATCATATTTATTTGTTAGGTACTAATTTGTTTTTTTAATCCTTCCTCATAGGTACATAATATAACACTCAAATCGTCATTTCCATATTTCAAGTTAATCCATACTTCCATATTTTTTTTAATATTATAAATGCGAAAGTAACTCTGTCTGTCTGTCTGTCTGTCTCGCTTTCACGCTAAAACGGCTGAACCGATTAAAACGAAATTTGGCACACAGATAGGCTATAGCCTGAGAAAAGACATAGGCTACTTTTGGTTTAGATTACGATACTGATTTTCAGTATTCCACGCGGACGAAGTCGCGGGTACAGCTATATCACTATAAAGCGAACAGGGAAGTGAGAACCGTAGACACAAGTAAGAACAAACACTTTTAGGGGTGTATTTAAAGATACATCTACTTAATAGCTTGTAGCCATACAACCATGTTAAAGGGGTCATTGCCCTTACCTTGTTATGTCACACTCACTGGAGCGTCAAAAACAGCTGATTGTAACGTCTAATTAATAGTTCATTTGCTGCTAATTACCGCCTTTACAATATACAGGGTGTTCAACAAAGTTGTGCAAAAATTCGACACAAAGAAAGCTTAAAATATTTTAACAAACAAAATATTATGTCCTATCTGAAAAAATGTCGATCAACTAAAAGATTTTTAAATGCAGATAGCAAGATTCACAGTTACAAAACAAAAATGGTGAAAATTTTTGACAAAAACACATGTTTACGTCTTTATTTAATGAGGTCTGCCAACAGGTAATACATCGTCAGTCTTAAAAGAGAATCTATACAAGAACAAAAGTATCTATGAGTAGATACACCCAATGACAGGAAAACACAACATGCTTAAGTATAATAAAATAACAAAATATTTTTTTTTAGTAGCCTATTGTGTCCCACTGCTGGGCAAAGGCCTCCCCCGCATTCTTCCATGCCTCCCTATCTCAAATAATATTAAATAATAAAAACAATAGATATTAAGCGACACTAACCTTTCTTTTTTCATTTACGTAGGTAACATCAAAAATTTTGTCATAGTTTATTATTGTTTAAAGCTTTTTTTGACAACGTCAAATTCTATCGCAAAGATCATATCATGTTGTTAATTTCACATTGTATTAAAGTTATTTTCACTAAAATATATTTCCTACTAAAACACCCTGTATATTCCTCTAGTATCAGTAATACAGTGATACCGTTTCTATCCATATACAACGAGTAACGGACAACTTTTTCTATGTGATTACATGATACAGACTTATGTATAGCTAACGTAAATAGGTTAGAAACATCTTTTATTATTTCCGTCTTTTTTTTAAATGGTTACCATTTTGGTTTTTTACTATAACCCTAAATACTATCTTACCTACTAAATTAAATGTCAATGTGCCGATGGATGGATGGATATGAGGTTACTCTTTCACTCAAAAACTATTGAACAGATTTTGATGAAACTTATCGCAATACTGTAGCTTTTAAGCACTGCAGAATAACATTTATAACATACATACATACATATCCGTCACGCCTCTCTCCCATTGGATGGAGTAGGCATAGACCACTTCCTTCCACTTGCTACGATCCAAACACACCTCTTTCGCTTCATCCACACTCATCAGTCGCCTCATGCATGCCCGTCGATTGATTTGGCCTACATTCATAAGCTACTTACTTTATTATAAAATATTGTGTAGGTTTTTGCAACATGTGACGACAAATAAGTATATGACCATTGACCACGCTTAGGTACATGTAGTGATGGGCCGAGTACCAGTTTTACCGAGTAACCGAGTACCGAGTATTACTCGGTTAAAAGTTTACCGAGCCGAGTACTCGGCCGAGTTACTCGGTATACTTGAAGAAGGTAGAATTGCGCGCTAACAAGTTCGGAAGCAAACGGCATTACGACCCGCCCTCCGCACCCCGGTAATTATTCCAATACCTAAACCGCAAGGTCAAGAGAGGAAAAAATTAAATAAAACACTGTTTAAGAAAATTTCTCCTAAATAATTATGGTTTTAGCAGCTTATAACATTGCTCTAGCTGGGCAAAGGCCTAAATATGTACCATTTGAAGGAATGAGACTATGACCTACCAAGCAGATCCAATGCGCAAGGTAGATATATTTGCACCGAGTACTCTGCATTGTTACCGAGTTATTCGGCCGATTACGAGTAGTGAAAAAAGTGCCGAGTACGCCGAGTACCGAGTATTAACCGAGTACTCGGCCCACCTCTAGTACATAGCTACTTAATAAAAGTGAATGAAAATACGCAATTCCAATGATCTATTGGATGAGCCACTCTCATTGCTACAGAGATCTCGTCAACAAATAACTCAAATAGATATCTTTCACTTATTTGTCGAACGAAAGTGTTAATTAGCACATATTTCATAAAAATATTCTACGAGTCTGTTCTTTGTTAACAATGTATCACTCGAGATTGAATGAGACGGCGTATGTACGCATCTTTGGTTGCAATGTGGTTGCAGTTTGACGTTTGTTATGAATTAAATCCAATGAGGAAGGAATATAAGGATTGGCCCGATTTTGTTTTCATAAACCTACTTACAAATGAGTTTATGACAGCGTTTTTCATAGTATTCTTAGTAGATGATTTGTCAAACGATAAGAAATTCCATACAAAAAGGTAGCCATTTTGCGACAGACCGGACACGCAGATCCAGACGGTATTGCACCTCATTAAATATTCTATACTCAAAGATGAAATCAAATCTAGGTAACTGAGGTCCAAGTCTGCTAATTTAAAATAGACTCATCGGTGTATCGACAGACAGTCAATATTGCATTTTTTGTCACATTTGGTTGCAATTATTGTAATCCAGTGCTACAAGGATCTATTGGCACTTGAGTGACATTGTCAGGAGGACGTGGGTGGTGAATAAATAACTCAAAATAATGACAATTTGCAAAACGATATCGTTAGTTCCGATTTCCGCCACGCGCCAAAAGATCCTTGTAGCACTGTAGCAGAATACCAAATGTGTCAAAAAATGCCATTGACTCTGCCGACACACAACTGAGGCTATTTTAAATTAGTACACTTGGGACCTAGATAAACAAAAACGTGTTTTTAATCCTTCTATAGGTACAAAAAGTGCAAGAAAGTCGTGCAGCCCGTGACGCCAGTGTTAAGTTTAGTCGACCTTGAAAGAACTGGTTTCCAAGCCCTGTGGGTAGATTTATCTGCAGACTAGTGTGCTAGATTAAACCGTCTGGCGGAGTCTTTACCTTCCTTTAAATCCTGGTTAGAATCTTGGGATTTAAGAGTCATAGGTACACAGATAAAGGTCTATTTACACAGATCCGGGACGTGTCCGGGACGTATCCGGGCCGTAGCCCGTCAGGAGGGAAAACAATACGTCGTCATGACAACGGGCACGACCCGGATCTATGTAGATAGGCCTTAACACAGAATTAGGTTCAAAATTGTCTTTCCTGTTCCTGATGATTAAGGATAGGAACTCCCTATACTTTACTAGAACTAAGTACCTAGCTACTTACTTACCTATGCTTTGCTTATACCTAGGTATGCTTTTTATCATCATTATCATCTCGTAGTGTTAAAAAACTATCGATGTTTAGACTATCAATAGTTGACCTTGAAAAATAGAAACAAAAAGGATAGGAGTAGGTATCGATGGTATTTACAACACTACATTTCAGCCTATAGCTGCCCACTGCTGAGTATAGGCTTCTCCAATGATGATGATGATGACCTCTAAATTGCTATCCACTACAACCATCATTAATAAGATTAAACTCTATTTCCCACAATCGAAAAATACAATATTCAAATCATATCAATTATATTTTACAATCACCATTATAAAGCCCTTCACACACTCCAATTTAAAACGAGTCATTAAGAAGTAACGGTGGCGCCCAAATAGCCGAATAGTGGCGAACTTGTAACTTGAAGCTATAAAGTTACTGTTACGTCGCTTATAACTGCTGTTTTTTTAAGTTATTTACATAATTGCTGGTTAATCTGTGTACGGTTTTTGGGGGGCGGAAGAACATGTAATAAAGCAGGTGTTAGGTATTTTTAGACTTCTCCAAGTCTCGGGGAAAGGATGGGGCTAAAGTGCTTCGACTAAACGTCTTTCGGCTTAAATACACTTTCGGCTTAAACAGTGGGCCGTCTTTTATGCGCTCCTTTCATTCCTCTCACTCATTTTTCAATCACCTATGTCCTATGTCGAATTGATCCCAAAAAAAATATTTCACTGTAGAAATATAGTTACATAATTGGTATGTCGCTTCCACCTTGACAGTTTCTGTATTCAACAAGAAGAAAAAAGGACCTTATCTGGAAATTAGATGATTTGATTGTTAAAGAATTGCTAGAAACTAGAGGTGGGCCGAGTACTCGGTTAATACTCGGTACTCGGCGTACTCGGCACTTTTTTCACTACTCGTAATCGGCCGAATAACTCGGTTAAAATGCCGAGTACTCGGTACAAATAAATCTACCTTGCGCATTGGATCTGCTTGGTAGATCATAGTCTAATTCCTTGTAATTGTAC
Source organism: Anarsia innoxiella (assembly GCA_947563765.1). Classification (NCBI taxonomy): domain Eukaryota; kingdom Metazoa; phylum Arthropoda; class Insecta; order Lepidoptera; family Gelechiidae; genus Anarsia; species Anarsia innoxiella. The sequence goes on from OX387417.1 coordinate 1,872,870, forward strand.
ATAATTTAGGCCTTTGCCTAGCTGGAGCAATGTTATGAATTGCTATTATCATAATTATTAAGAAAAAAAAATTCATAAGCAGTGTTTTTTCAAAAATGTTTTGCCACTTGACGGTTGACGTTTATTGTTTTCATTATGAATAGCGGGGTGCGGAGGGACAGTTCTAACACCATTATCACCACCCGCTCCCAAGCTTTTTCGCGCGAAATTCTACCTACTTTAACTATACCGAGTAACTCGGCCGAGTACTCGGCTCGGTAAACTTTAAACCGAGTAATACTCGGTACTCGGTTACTCGGTAAAACTGGTACTCGGCCCACCACTACTAGAAACAGATAGGGTCCGATAAATGTAATATTTAGCGATAATTACGAAAAATCCGGCACTACTGCTATCTACACACCAAAGCCGCCGGCACCTCATACGAATGGCAACTGTCAAAAAAACCGGCGGCTTTGGTGTGTAGATAGTAGAGATGGGCCGAGTACTCGGTTTATACTCGGTACTCGGCGTACTCGGCACTTTTTTCACTACTCGTAATCGGCCGAATAACTCGGTTAAAATACCGAGTACTCGGTGCAAATAAATCTACCTTGCGCATTGGATCTGCTTGTTAGATCATAGTCTAGTTCCTTCTAATGATACATATGTAGTACTTTGCCCAGCAAGAGCACTGTTATAAGCTGCTATTATTATAATTATTTAGAAGAAAATTTCATAAACAGTGCTTTGTTTTTTTTTTGCCACTTGACGTTCGTTTATTGGTTTCATTCGAATAATAATTAGCGGGGTGCGGAGGAAGTGTCAGACACCATTAACACCACTCGTTCCCAAACTTGTTCGCACACAATTCTATCTACTTCAAGTTAACCGAGTAACTCGGCCGAGTACTCGGCTTGGTAAACTTTAAACCGAGTAATACTCGGTACTCGGTTACTCGGTAAAACTGGTACTCGGCCCACCACTAGTAGATAGCATACCACAGGCTTGACCAAAAGAAGGCCACATAAATATCGACTATTGACACTCCAAACTAGTCGAAAAGTCTTTCTTTTGCCACAAACTCAACATTTCAAAGTTAAGTTAATAAGCTATCTAAAATAATACGAACGCTCCACATGTTCACGTAATAAAAACTTAAAACAAGAATGACTCTCAAATTGGCGTTATGTTAACTTTCACTTATATTTACTTAGAAATGCTATGCTTTCGTTTTTCGAGCGATATTACCTGGCTTATAAGTTTATAGACTGAGTAGGCATGAAAGTTTTGGATAGGTTCTTAAGTTTGTTACGAAATAGTCCAGCAACACTGTACTATCGGCAGATTAGTCGCCATTTCATATTCTACCTTTTACTAATTGGTATTCTTTGATTCTAGCCAAAGATCCTTAGAATTTTATGAAAAATAAATCGCTCATCTACTTTTGCCCAAGTCTGCTTATTAAGAGTAGCCTCAGTCGAGTGCAATGGCGTTTTTGACACATTTGGTATTCTGCTAATTGATTACACTGATTGCGATCAAATGTGTCAAAAAATTACATTGATACTCTCATTGAAACTCTGCTGACACTTAACTAAGAATATTGTTTAGGAGACTCGGGCCCTTGGTTAAAATATTTTGGTTTTAAACCACAAACCATAAACAGCTGGCTTCAGTAAATGCAGCTAAGTAGCTATTCACAACTGTGGGACTCGGTTTCCTAGGTACTAAGTACCTAATGTACCTACTTACTACTAACACTCTTCGCTACTAGAGCTTTAGAATTTTGTATCTACTCGTAGGTAACTTAATCACGCGTACAAGACAAGTAAAAAGTTAACGATAAGACGTAATTTCTTCATTCAGGATTTTAAATTTACCTATAATACCCATCGAATCAAATACGATTCGTTGTGGTCAGTGAAAAGTTAAATTGCCGAAACGTCGAATAGTTTCATCTCTGTCTAACTTGGATGTTAGAGGGAGCGAGCTGAGTTTTTGTAGGGGTTCTTGACCATCTGCCTTCAATGCTTGAATGTCCAAAGGAGCATTTTTTGAGTGTTTTAAGTGCTATTAGACTTTCGGTACATGTTTGTTAAATAAATACTGTTAGATAAATTCAATATGCTATTGATTAGATTGCTTGTAATTTAAAAGTGTAGAAAGAAAACACAGCTACGTATACTACTTACTTAGTTTCGGGATAGGTTTTTGGTCAAGATGTTTCGAAAAATAAAATAAAAGTTAAAAATAATCCCATGTTTTAGAGGCAAATTGTGTAGGTATTCTATGGCTGACTTCTACACAGACTGCTTCAAGCTGTTGAGACCCTATTGCTAATGTGAACTAAAGTCATTTATATTCTGCCGTACATGCGACTGGTCGAGCAGTAGCGACCGCTTCAATAGTTTGCCGCGCGGTCGGTCGCAGCTTCAAGCCGTCGGATCTCACTGATTGAAGCAGTCCGTGTACGGCTTTAGATCCTGTTTGAAATTGATGTTTTTTTTTGAAGTGGACCCTTATTATGGTGTCTACAAACCAATGCCGGCGAAAAATGACATTAAAAATGTTTGAAAATGACGTAAGCCGCCGGGCGGCTTTGGTGTGTAGATACCATTAGCCTCTGTTTAGTTTAGGCTATTCCAAGATTTAACAAGTAAGTCATTTTAAAAACCTAAGTAAATAATCAAAAACTTACCATTAACAAACTGCGCTAAAACCGCAAAAACCAAAGCCCCAAGCCGGAGCGTCCGCCATTTCGTGTCGGCGGCCATTTTGTCGTAACGCACTCAAGTCCATCCGTTCATTTCACTTCACTGTCACTTCACATCACTTTTATTTAATTTGTTTAAGTTCGTTGTTACATTTGAGGATCTGAAACAAAGGAAAAATCTTTTTAGATATGTTGCTTATAAAATATATAAAATGTCATTTTTACAAATGACACAAATCGACACTAAATACCACTAACGTGACATGTGGCACTAAGGTCAGAAAAGTCTTGGTTTAACTCTTTTGTCGTAATAAGGCATCTTCCCCCTGCTTACATCTTACTAATATTAAAATGACAATGTTTGTGGCGATGGATGGATGCAAATGAGGATGTTTGTTACTTTTTCACAAAAACTACCAGACAGATTTCGATGAAACTTGGTAGCTTATGCATCAGTATAACACATAGGCTATAGGTTCTATTTTAAGATCATGATTATTTTATAAGATATACGATAAATGCGTACGAAGTTGTTGGCAACCTACGGCCCAAGTCTGCTAATTTTGAGTTGCTGTGGCCTGGAGTCCCAGCTGTATACTGAGCTGGATGGCCCTTTCAGTATCGATCGAGACCATCTAGTGTTAAGTCTTTTAATGTACTACATAATCTGTTTTGATTGGTACTGAATAAAATATTTTCTATTCTATTCTATTTAAAATAGCCTCAGTTGTGTGTCGGCAGAGTGTGTTGGCAGCAGATGGTGGGGCTGGTTGCTAAATAAATGAAAGTCTTCAAGTATTGGCACGAACTGAGTTTATATTGCACTTAATTTTTGCACACCAAAAGTTACATAGCACACGTATTCGTAGCAGAGCGGGAAGTTGAGAAGAGTGAAAAAAGTGTTGCTACATAAATAAAATATAAAATTACTTTTTACTTTTTGTTGGTGTTGCCAACATGTCAATGGCATTTTTGACAGGGCCCAAGTTTGCTAAGTTACAATAATCTCAGTTTTGTGTTCTCAGAGTGTCAATGTCATTTTTGACACATTTGGTCGCAATCAGTGTTGTAGCCCACTGATATGTAGCGATTATTGTAGCCATTGTTTAGCAAAATACCAAAAATAGTTTATTTATAGATACAGCTACACTCCTCATTTCATGAGTCTCACGTCGGCAACTCCATCGCGCGTAAAATGGTATCCGCGGAACTGTTATGTACTTGTTATTCAACATGACATGTCCGCTTGAACGCCTGACCTACTTGCGGTTAAAGCGTGCTAATATTTTAAGTAAGTACTTATAGATTCCTTTTGTAGGCCATGCCAGTAGGTGTTTTCTTGTATTCAGTGTTACTACGGCTCTATGTCTTGCTACAGGCTGTATAAGGGGCATATTGCAATATCGTCTTGGACCATAATATTAATGAAGTCAATGATTCCATTTTCTCATAGTCAATTAACTTGGCTCCAATATAAAATGATAATTTATATGATTCAAGAAAAATAATAGAGTAATACCAATCTAAATTGCGATACTAAAGTAAACTAAATGTAATTAATAGTAGGGATCATTGACGGTGGCCTGGCCATTTTCTACGGTCTCTGCTCTCTGTGCAAACTAGCCAGAAGTTGCCAGAGATAGGGAAGGATGCGAAGGAGGCCTTTGCCCAGCAGTCGGACACAATAGACTTTTAAAAATATATTTTTTATTCTATGTTTGTATTGTTTTATACTTAAATAAAATACTAATCCTATTTTAAGTTGTTTCTAATTCAAGTAGCATTTCGTACAAACGAAACGCAATCTAAGCGCCAGGACACATCAGAACACTCAACCCACATTCTTTGACAATCCGTTATGTTTGCCGCGACGTACACTAGTCACTGGCTTTAGCTATTTTATTGGCAAGTTATATTGACATGGATGTTTATCGAAAAGAGGCGTGGAAAAAATTCTTCGATGGTAAGTCGAAGAGAAGAAATTCGAAGGTGTATGTGACAGGCTCGTCCTCTTAAAGTAGGGGCGTTGAATGGGCTGATAAGGTAAGTTAGTCGGTTTTTAAAGCTATTAAACCTAAGATTGATAAATCTAGTAAAATCCGCAAATCCTTAATGCCTGCCTTTCCATATCTAGGTACTGTCTTATTAACAAATACCTACATATGCCATTAATTGGACAAATCACTTAGAGATAAAAATAAACACTAGGTACTTGACAGACAAAGAAGTAGCAACAGGCATCCTTATTGCTAAATCAATATCCTCTATAAAAACAGAGATGTGTAAGTACACCAAAAATTTGCGAGTTGTAAAGATAATGGAGGCTTTCATAGACACATTATCCGATCCTAATTGAAAGGCCTAACTATTACAAGCTGCATCAAATATGTCTCAGTAATATGTCGAAATCCTCACCAACGTAACTTCATTGACGTGAACCGAAGACCTCAAAAAGACCCATGACGCATTCACTGCTGCGTCTGTTACGCAACTGTCGCCGCTTTTGTTGCAAAACTTTGCAATGTAGATCCGCTTTCATATGATTCACTGGTCGATCTAGGTTTGTGGCGTAAGGATTAAGTAGGTACCTATTACTCTTCTCAAATCTTCCATCTTAGGGCTTTTGCGCACCAATAATTTAACTGGGTCCCAAGTCTGCTAGTTTAAAATAACCGAGTTGTGTGTCGGCAGAGTGTTAATGGCATTTTTTGACAAATTTGGTATTCTGCTAAGTAATGGCTGATTGTCAAAAATGCTATTGACACTCTGCCACACAACTGATAATATTTGAAACTAGCTGTCTCGGCGAACTTTGTCCCGCCTTAGAATGAACTTTATTGTGTAGGAATAAAGTTCAAATTGACTCTACATTTTAGTAAGAAAACATTTGTATGGGAAAAAGAAAAGGTCTGTTTTAGGGCTTTCCCGGCAATTATTCGAATTTTTCTCACCGTAAAAACCATCCTTGGACTTCAATGAACATTTAAAAAAAAACAGCCAAATCGGTCAAGCCGTTTTCATGGTATGTCGTGATTAGCACACTTGGGCCCATGAGTCATGACATTTTACATAGGTCTTCTGAAAATGTTTTTATACGTCTGTGGGTCTTAGTGAAGTTTTATTAGGTATACCTACTTTTTTATTAACTTATTTATTTGTTTTATTTATTTTGAACTGGGAATAAATGACCAGGTACTCCCATACTTTCCTTTTCTTCATTCCATCTTCATATAACTGTCTACACATAACTAGTCAAATCGAGACCAACTTTTTTTAACACTTCTTAAAGGTTCATTGACCGCAAAACCGTAGAAATGGTGAAAACTTGTCCGCAGCCGGAATAATAGCTAATAATAATAAATAACCAGTCGACGCTGAAGTAAATAAATAATTTACGACTATTTTATGACTTAAAGTCTTCCTTTGCAGGTCGTTGACACTTGAGACTTGCGAAAAACGCTTTTTATATTGTTATTTTTAACAAATCTTCGAAAATACCAAAATTTTTATAGGAACCTAAATATTCGATCGATGTCCTTTTAGTAATTGCGATGGGTAGGCACCAATGATAAGTATTACATTTTTGTAGGTACATAGGTAGACACCTACTTCTCGAAAACTTGGTCCCCACAAATCTATGAATAAATGGCAATTTAGTAGCATTTAGTGCCACTATGTACCTATTCCATTCATCATCATCATATTTAAGAACATCGCTCTTGTCGGTGGAGTCTTCACCACTATGCTCTATTCTCCGCAGGCGCGGTCCTAAAGGGGGGGTCACAGGGGACATGACCCCCCCCCCAAATCTAACGTCAAATTGAAAAATCTCAACAATAATAAAAAAAAATAAAAGGAAATTTCTAGCTATCCCCTAACAGCGATAGATTTATAATTTGCTGATATCTAGTGGTATTTTTATGAACTACGTACGATGGCCAAAAGAGCTTGGAAATGACATCTAGTTTATAGTCTGATCCTTAATCCGAGTCACAAATTGACAAGTGCAACTGTCAATTATACCAAAAAGGGTGACCAGCTACAATAGTGATGTTCAGCAATCTATTGATTTAGATGTTTAGTCGAGCCTAATTTTTTTTTTGCAAAATTGTGTCTTGTGCAATAATGTTTTTTTTATTCCAGATACCTATTTTTTATTAGTGTAGTGAGTGACCCCCTCCAAAATTTCAGGCTACGACCGCGCCTGATTCTCCGGCCGTTTGAGCTCCTGATACGAAACTACTTCTATTCCCTCTTTTATTTGATCTATGCTGATAATTGAGGCCGTGCAATTACCTTCGCCACCTTTATTTTTTAATACCAGAATCAATTCGTAAAACAAAATCTTATTTATTATTAATCCATCTAAATAAGTAGGTACCTACCTACTATTTATTTATCTATCCTTTTCCCCCACACACGTAAAGGCATGCGATGGCACGCGACACCGCTATCTAGGTCGGCTCCACCTGCGGAACCGTTAACAGACAAGCAATAGTTAACTGGGCACTGCTGTAACATCCGCTTTCATAGTAATAAAGACTCAAAGTTGTAGATAGTAAGCTCAGCCAATGATGTTATCATTCACATATCAACGGTAAGGTGGTACTTTCTTTGGGTCATGTTTGTTGTTTGCCTGTAGTTTTTTTTAGTAAGGCTGTGGTTGAGGCCTTTGCTTACAAAGTACTGAAGAAATTCTTGTAGGAAAAGGATGGATGCGATGCGTGCGAGGATGTTTTATACTCTTTCGATGTTTGTTACTCTTTTTCTCAAAAACCACTGAACAGATTCTAATGAAACTTTACAATATCGTAGCTTGCACGTCAGAGTAACACAAAACACTCCCTAGGTATATCATTTAATGATATCGTGTATCAAAAGAGATATACAAGGCAAGATTGGATGGAAATGCTGGGAGGGGAAGGCCAAGACGAACGTACCTCGATCAAATCGGGGACTTGCTCAAGAAAGGCCAAATCAAGAGTACCCTAAACCGACGGGCATGTATGAGGCGACTGATGAGTGTGGATGAAGCGAAAGAGGTGTGTTTGGATCGTAGCAAGTGGGAGGAAGTGGTCTCTGCCTACCCCAATGGGAGAGGCGTGACAGATATGTATGTATGTATGTAGGTATATCGTGTAAGTTTTCCTAGATATGACGAACTTGTTGGCAGCCGACATAAAATTGAGAAAGGCAGTTCTTTTTCTTTCTATTTATTTCATACATTACTTACTACGACATGAAACAATGAATGCTAACGAATTGTATTTTAAACAGTTACTTATCTTTAACACGTTTTCACTTTCAAAACGCAAAGGTTGTAATGCGCATGCGGGCGAGATAAAGGGATCGACGACTTTAGGGCTTCCACGCAATAGCGTCTGGGCCGCGTGCGTAGTTTTAGCATTGATGTCGCAGCCGCAAATACCGCCTTAAACAGCTAAAAGTTCCATAACGGAAAATCGCGATCCAAACACAAGCCTTTAGTTAGCCAATTTGTCATGAACGCCACATTTTCACAAACTTGTTTCGTGGAATAACATTTTATTTATGTGCCGTTTGCAGAAGAAACTCTGGGACCCTGGGGCCCAGAGGCCAAAATTCTAGTGACCGAGCGACGCGTCTACGCATGGCTTCGGGTGATCCGAGAGCTGGCAGCTCAAAAATAAGTTTGGCTCGTGGCAAAAATCGGAACTGACGATATTTTCTTGTAAATTGTCATTATTTTGAATTATTTCTTCACCATCCACGCCCTCCTGAAAATGTCCCTCAAATGCCAATAGATCCTTGTAACACTGTATACACCTTATTGCCTAGTCGTTACTTGGTTAGTGTCAGCACTAACCAAAACAAGCTTATTATAAGAAAGAAAAGTTGTTTAAAATGCAGTGTGGGAATCATAACGACGTGTAATTGCCGGCTTGTTCGTTTGACCATCAGATAACGTTTTAGGCCTACAGAATAGTTAAGGAGAAGGTTATAGGGCCACTATTAGATTTTAAGGAGTCACTATTAGTCAAGAATATCGTAAACCGTCGAGCATTTATGAGGTGACTGACTGATAATTGTGGATGAAGCAAAGAAAATGTGTTTGGATTAGATCGTAGAAGGAATAGAAAGAGGGAATAGAAGTTGTGTCGTATCATGTGCTGAATTGTGTTGCTCAAACGGACGGCAGAGAATGGAGGAGAAGCATACACTCCACCGACAAGAGCGACGCTCTTAAAATTTATGATGATGATGGATCGTAGCAAGTGGAGGGAAGTGGTCTTTGCTTTCCCCGATGGGAGAGAGGTGTGTGTGACAGATTATGTACTTATCTACGTATGTTAATATAATTTTAAATTAAATAATTAATAGAAAATTTATCTAAAGGCGATTAAAATCTTAAGAAATAATGTACATGTGAATATGTTATTAAAAATACTACACTCTAATAAATAAAATATAACCACTAATAGTAATTAATAGTAGGTATTTGAATAGGATTTGTATTATGTCTTTATTGCTAAATATGAAAAAAATAGTAAAATGCTAATAATTAGCTTTGTAATAACAAAATAACATATTTTACCTACTGGCCTATCTAATAAAGAATAATGCGAATAACAGTCCACTACATCCACAGTAATCAGCTAGGCTAGTACTCGAAACTTGAATGAGCCAGGAATGTGAAGTTCAGTCCCTTAACCTGCTCGCACTGACCGGTTTACATTCGGGTCACTAGTGCCGAGTACATTGTGTGCTACATACCTCCCGCTGGGACGGCATGTGTTTCATTTTTGGGGCTTGTAAGTACCTTGTAAGTACTTGGATTTTTAAAACATTACCTACAAGGTGCTGTGCTCTTTTTATTTATGTTGTAACTATTTGATTCTGCTTATGTCAAGTAAACTTAAGATTTGGGGTTTGTAAGTCTTCATTGGTACTTGAATTTGGTGATACAAGGTAACGTTCTCTCTTCTATCAATGTCGGGTGGCAATTTGTGGATGTGTTGTGTCATTTTGTGGATGACAGTTAGCGTTCAAGGGAAGTGGGAGCTCGTCTGAAAATCAGCGCTGTGGCAATGCTGCAGCATATTATGCTGAGATGTAGCCACCCTTACATCGCGCTACAACACACACCCTACCTCTTTCTTCTGTTTATTTTAGTCTTTGTTTCTGTTATTTTAGGTTTTCTTTTTTTTTTTTGTTTTTACCCTTTTTTTTTGTGTATAGTGTGTAAATAAATCTGCGTGTTATTTTAAAACTGTAATTGTGAACTATTAAGTTTGTGTTGTGTGTTGTACTGTGTTTGCAGTTGCAGTTGCAGTTGCCTTTCCCCGTGTGTTCTGGGCCTTAGCTTTCATGAGATCACCCCAAATATTCAAACCCCGTAACTCTTAGTTTTTAAAGCAACAATTAATAATCTACAATCTATCTACTTATTAACACATTACTTACCATTCCAAATACGTCAGTTTTGCACCACTTCACACAATTAATTGCTAAGCCATAACTGTTAATGTTTAGCTGTATTTGGGTGAGCGAGCATCTAGTTTAATATGTTTCGAAGATAGTTCTATAATATCTTTAAGTATTTATAACAGCTTATGTTTCACAATCTACAGATAAAAATAACACAAGCTAGCTTAGCATGGCACTCCGTGACAAGACGTTGTCATGCTTTTGTCACGCTTACATCTCTGTCTATAGTATTAAATGTGATAAGGACAGCATGCGTGAGATAATTGTCGCGGCACGCCGTGCTAAGCCCCAAGGAGGAGCTATACCGTCTGGATCTGCGTGCCTGGTCTGGCGCAAAATGGCTACTTTTTGTACGGTACTACATAACGTTTGATAGGTCATCTACCAAGAAAACTATGAAGAACTTCCGCCAACCTTGGCACGCTGTCATAAACTCATTTGTATCTATATGAAAAAAAAAATGTGGCACCACCTTATACAGGGTGTAACAGAAAGGGTATATAAAGCCGAAACACAGCGATAGTCCTCATGAAATTGAACAACTTTCCCCAAGGAATAAGGGTCGTAACTCGAAAAAAAAATTTCGCCTCCCCATACAAAATGCCCGATCAGCTGATCGAGTAAGTATGGGCGACCCAAAAATTTTTTTCGAGTTACGACCCTTATTCCTTGGGGAAAGTTGTTCAATTTCATGAGGACTATCGCTGTGTTTCGGCTTTATATACCCTTTCTGTTACACCCTGTATATTCTATAATCAAAGTAAAAATCTAACAAATATTTTATAGCTGTCTCTGTCTGAAACGTCATGTTTTATGAAATGGACATAATTATAATCTGTCAGTTAAATTTTATCCGTAGATAGATGGTGAAACTGGCCTTTAGTGCCGTTGGGTTGTTGTAATTGCCCAGAGATCGTTCGGCATACGGCAGACGTGTCCGGCCAATTTCTCATCAGCCTGGCAGCTGTCATTACTCATTACTACATTTAGCAATACCTACGCGTCTTGGAAAAGCCTCGCGGCAGACCACGGGCAAGTGACACGATGAGCTGGATACCTTCTTGGATTTCTGGGTAGGCTCAGGATCGTTTTCAGGATAGAGGATCGTGGAAAGGGAGGGAAAAGGCCTTTGCCCAGCAATGGGACACTGATGGGTAGATAATCTTTTTGATATTTTTAATTGTTTTTTTTTTTAAGTTGGGGAATTATATTACCTACTAGAGGTTTCCCGCGACTTCGTATGCATTTATCTTCATGCCTTGGAAAATTCTCGCAATATTTTAATATAATATAGCCTGTGTGTTATTCTGATGTGCAAGCTGCAATACTGTAAAGTTTCATTAAAAACTGTTCAGTGGTTTTAGCGTGAAAGAGTAACAGACATAACATCCATCCTTGCGTCCATTTATCCGGATCGGCACAAATATTAACATTTATAATATTAGTAGGAATTAGGACTAAGTAAAAACACGCTACCTAGGCTCCAGGTGAAAATCAGTTGTTGTGACCTTGAGTCACAGCAGTATGCTGAGCTGGATTTATAACCTTTTCGGTATCTATGTGACTTGCCTAGTGTTAAGTAAAATATTGTACCTTGAGTGATACCGAATAAAGCTTTTTCTATTCTATTCTACCTACCTACCTAGGTTTAGAGTAAGAAGTAGATAGAAGTAGATAGATAAGAAGTAGAAGACTAAATAAGACCTAAATAAAAATAAATGACAACAAAGCAAGCACTAATATGGTGCTCAATGGTGTTAAAATGAAATGACAATAGGAGAGTCAAGTTTATGGTACCTCCTAATGATCTCATTTATGGGACATACGCGTTAAAAGGGTTAAAATACTCACACAATAAAAATTATAGCTAGGTATCGAAATGTAGGTTAAAAAGTAAAAAAAAGAAAATTTTTATTTGTGTAGATATGCAGTTTTAAACTGTTATAAACGTAAAAATCTTCATAATCCTTACCAATTAATTCGCAAAGCGAAGACAGCTGTTCAACACACAAAACTAGGATGCAAATAAAAAAAAACACTGTTTTCTTGAGGTAACTTTCACATTCTATCATACACACTTCTTAGCTGTGCTTATTTCGAACTCGCCACAATTCTTTAGCTTTCCACTTTAGAAAAAAAAAGAAAAATCCATAGATGCACAATTTATAAAAGTTTTCAAAAAAAATCTATCCAAAAAGATTGTTTAACAAATTTTAAAAGCGAAAATTGTTTTTGAATTTCGAACCAGCGCGCGTCCAGCCGATGCTGAATCCGACTGGCTGCTTCAAAATGATTACACCCGGACCCATATGTTAGAAAGAGAGGCCTTGTGCCTATTTCACAAGAAAGAGAGTGACAGCTAGTGGGTGTCATGTAGCGGTAATTTTTTTCTCCTTTCGCGCGGCAACTTTCTAAAACGCCGCGAGGTGGTGTCTACTGAATTGTTTTGGAGCTAAAATTGATAATTTCTTAAACTACCTACCTACTTAATGAAGGATTCGAGAAATGAAAAAAATCATGTCTTCAAAAATTGAATGATCTAAAGATATCACTATGCTTTTTGAAGTCTTTTGCTATTCTTTTGCAAGGTGTTCATTTTCGAAATCAAAATGTCAAAATGTTAGTGAGACGTCATTGTCTGCAGAAGCCAGTTAATAAATTCGCCTATTTACAGTGAGGCTCGTTGGTCTAGGGGTATGATTCTCGCTTCGGGTGCGAGAGGTCCCGGGTTCAAATCCCGGACGAGCCCGCAGGTAGCATTAAGATTTTTTACCTCTTTTCATTATTTAACGGTTTTGTACAACTAAAAAATAACAAAACAATTTTCCGGCATCTATAAAATCGTTTATGTAGGTATACCTAATAAAATACCATAAAAAAACGATATAGGTAACGCCATCTATCATGGTTTTTTTTGTATACTTGATTGAGCTTCTCCTCACTAGATAGCACTGTGTTTCTCCAAATCAATACCTACCTAGTTCATAAAGTAATCTTTTTTTAACTGTTTAATTTATAATTTCAATAATAGATTATACGAGTTATTCAATAATATAAACTTAGATAAAATCGAGTAGGTGCTTACCTAATGTTTCAACTTTGTATTTTTTACCAGTGTCGGTATTTGTTCTGCCACTTCCCGCTAGATGTCGCTAGTTACAGAATTATTAAGCGACTATGTAAAGAAGTAATATTTTCTTTTGTATTCCTTTCCATTGAACCCTGCACAATTTTTTGTCGGTTCAAACGACAGGTGTTTTACTCCCGCCCGCCCCGCACTTCATTCCCCTCAAAAGTTTACTTGATAGCAGTGAAACGACTTTTGTATTGAGTGAGCTTTTTTGCGGTTTTTCATAAATTCCGGCTCTAAAAACTGGATAAAATGTGGTGAAAGATAAATAGAGTACTGCAAAGTGTGTTTGGCTGTGTATTTTTGTGTCTATAGACTGTGATAGTGTTAAAAAACTGAAAATCAGTGATACAAAAAAAATGTCAGAATCAAATTCAAGCTCAAATGTTTCCGGACATAGTCCCCCAAATATGACTTCAATAGACGATGTGAACGCTTTATTCCAGACTGCAAAGAAGTATGAAGAGTTAAACGTTATCGGCACAGGTAATTTATCTAGATTAGGCCTAGAATTCTAGCATAAATGTCCAGGTAACCTAGTTAACCATGTGCGTGCCGGCTTTGTCTATTCACGCGCATTTTTTTAAAACTCAAGCGGTTTTATTAGAATAAATTGAAGATTTTATGTAGTTTATTTATTTTTAAGATCAAGTTTATCTGTATGTTAGTTGTAAGATCTTATTTTTAACATAAAAACTGTCTTGTTGCGATTTTTGCAGGAATAACATAACCCAGTTTTTTGTATTGTTTATCTACAATTAAATCCGAATTCTTTGCTTTCTTTTATTTATTTATTTTTTATTATGAAGCTAGTTATCCTCTCACATCCCACTGACCCATTATAAACCCAGACACAATAGATTTGTTATTGTTCTTTTTTTTCTGGGATGTGAAAGATTAAGTGCAATTAAGTACTAGATTTGACTCAAAATACTCATCATAGAAAGACATAATTGATGAATCTTTAGTTCAAATAAAAATTGAATAACAGATGGTCATTCTTCCTATAATTTAAACTCTAATGCCATAGAAGGAATATGAGGATGTTTGTTTGGATGGATGTTTGTTACTGTATCACATTATTGTGATTTTTTAGTTTTTTAATCGTCCAAGTAATAAGTTTAATGCTATATTTAAAAGGATTGGATGATTAAAAATATTTTTGCCAAAAAAGAAACAACTTCAAAACGGAAACTAAAAAGTATGAAATAAATTAACTTGTAGGTACAGCAAATTTCGAGTTTATAAGTGATTAAAAGTAACATAAACAAATACATAATTATGCCTTTAAAATTTTTGAAGACAATTTATTTCATACTTTTTAGTTTCCGTTTTGAAGTTGTTTCTTTTTTGGCAAAAATTTTTTATTTCACATTTTTTAGTTTCCCTTGACTGTCCTTCATTTTCATTATCAGACCCCTAATAACAGTCACAACCCATTTAGATGAAAGGTCTCAATAATATAAGTTAATCAAGCCCAAACACAAAGTACTTGCTGTAAACCGTTGTCGAGTTCCGTCGACTGCATTTCGGCTCCATCATCAGGTCAACGTCAGACCCTCATTAAACATTAGGGCTTTAAAATTCTTATTATTGCATAATATTAAGAAACACACTAGTCGCGATGCAATTTTTTCGAGTGTTTCCCTCGATATTTCCAGGTTTCCACCATCAGGTCCTGGTTTCCTTACCATGGGACCACCCTTGGGATACCCCCTTTCTAACAAAAAAAGAATCATCAAAATCGGTTCATGGACGACGAAGTTGTGTGAAGAAACATAAGAAACAGACTAGTCGAAAATACATTTTTTTCGAGAGTTTCCCACGATTTCTCCAGGATTCCATAATCAGATCCTGGTTTCCTTACCATGGGACCACCCTCGGGATACCCCCTTTCCAACAAAAAAAGAATCATCAAAATCGGTTCATAAACGACGAAGTTTTGCGTGGACATACATAAAAAAAATATATATATATATATACGGTCGAATTGAGAAACTCCTCCTTTTTTTTGAAGTCGTTTAAAAACTTATAAACTATCTTAAAATATGCTTAATTGTAATTCTGATGGTTAAGCTACAATATTGTAAATTTTTATTAAAATCTGTTCAATGCTTTTTTGCTTGTGAAAAACCTACAAACTTTGACATGCCTATGTACCTATCTACTTACTTACCTATATCAGTACCTACATAGGTTTATTTATTGTTTTAATTTTTTTTTGACATTCATCCATTCAGGAAATGCAAAGATCAGAAACCATACAGCCTAGTTTTCAGAGTTGTTATTTTAAATCTTACTCTTCCAATTTTAACTTCTTAATTTCTTTTTTTTCAGGAGCCTACGGCACAGTCTACAAGGCACGAGACCTCCACAATGGAGGCCAAATCGTTGCAATGAAGAAAGTAAAAGTTGCATTAACTGAAGATGGGATACCATTATCTACATTAAGAGAAATTGCCTTATTGAGGCAACTGGAGGCTTATAGACACCCTAACATAGTGCGGTGAGATGGTTTGGTCAATTTTTTTACAAAATTAGACCCAGAACACACCGGGAAACGCAACTGCAACTGCTTGTTACCTACTTTTGAGTTGCATCTAAGTTTCTGCTATAGACTCCTTTAGAAAAATGCACACGACGCAACTAGTGTGAAACCTTTCAAACTAGTTGCGTCGTGTGTGGTTTTCTGCAGTTGAAACTTAGATGCAACTCAAAAGAACTAGCAGTTTCAGTTGCATTTCAATTGCAAAAATCGTGCATTCTTGGCCTTAATATTAGCTCCACTTGTAACTAACTATGTAGGTACCTATGTAAACAAATCTTGGAATCTTAATTTAACCCACTTCCCGGTCCTTGAATAGGATGAAATTTTGCCCACGCTCTGAGTTCTGATGACAATACAATAATATGGTACTTTCGAACTGATCTGATGATGGAGCATGTTTAGTGCGAGCTAAAGCTTGTTTTAGTTTTTTAAACTACCGATTATTATAACCCACCTATGATTTTGTGACTTCTTACCCATCATCATCAGCTCATTGCAGTCCACTGCTGGACATAAGCCTCTCCTATTACACGCCACTGTGATCTATCTTCGGCTGCTGGCATCCAGCTTCTGCCAGCCATCTTGCGCAAATCGTCACTCCACCGTACCTAAGGATGTTTTCCTTATCCGTTTTCCTACATATCTTGAAAAACTTAGGTTTAAAGATATTTATTTCCCTCGGGCTGCCCGCGACTTCGTACGCGTTTATCGCCATATCTTGGAAGAAAAACATAACATCTCAAATTAATATAGCCTACGTCTTATTCTGATATGTAAGCTACAATATTGCCAAATTTCATCAAAACCTGTTCAGTAGTTTTTGCGTGAGAGAGAGATTTATTTCCCCCGGATGTGGCGATGGCTTCAGTCCGAGCAAGACATCGAAATATTGCTGAATGTCAAGAGAGACAGATTGCATAAAAAAGTAGTTTTTGCATGAAAGAGTAAAATCCATCTAAACATCCATCCATCGGCACTAACATTAACATTTATAATATTAGTAATGTTATTTTACAGGCTCCTAGATGTCTGCCACGGTGGCCAGTCAATGGAGAGAGACCAGCAGTTGGTGCTGTTTCTGGTCTTCGAGCATGTAGACCAGGACCTGGACTCCTTTCTGAAGAGAGCACCAGGGCCGTTGTCTGAACATCGGATTAGGGTGAGGAGTTTGTTTTTATTTTTAAATTAATAAAAATTGATTTTTTATATTCATTTGTTTTAACTCTTCTTGTTTCAAACTGAAGCTTCTACTTGGGATATAATGAGGTATCTATGTTTTTATTATATTATAACAGAACTATAAGGCTCAAAACACACGATGAAACGCAACTGCATCTGCTAGTTCTTTTGAGTTGCATCTAAGTTTCTGCTATAGACTCCTTTAGAAAACCACATACGATGCAACTGAAACGAAACGTTTCAAACTAGTTGCGTCGTGTGTTCTGGGTCTTATTATTAGTACTATAGTACTTTTTATCAGATTAGGTTTTTGGATTAAGTTGATCTGATATGAAAAAATAGATTCACACATACATCCATCCATGAAAGCAATCACAGTCTATTAGTGATAAATAACTAAATAGTAATTAAATATTTATGAGCATGTATTGTATGAGGCGACTGATGTGTGTGGATGAAGCGAAAGAAGTGTGTTTGGATCCTAGCAAGTGGAAGGAAGTGGTCTCTGCCTACCCCGATGAGAGAGAGGCGTGACGGATACGTATGTATGTAAATTAATATTTGCAGAATAATACTATAATAGGATTTAGAAATGAAATAAATACCTAAATCATGGTCGCCTTCGCGCACAATGTTATAGCTCTACAGTCTGTCTAAAAAAGAGTAGAAATAAAAATATGGCAACACAGTAGCGTCGACCCTTTCGAACCTATCTAACAAAAACGAGACGACACTACAGTGTTGCCACTTTTTAATTTCTACTCTTTTTGGACAGACTATTAGTTTTGCCTGTATGTCTTAGTGTGCAATAAAGTATTTCTACCTATCTAAAGTTCACACAAATTCCCTCTGCCTCCACAGAGCATGTCCTACGATATTCTGTCCGGCGTAGACTTCCTTCACTCCCATCGAATAGTACACAGAGACCTGAAACCGCACAACCTGCTCGTGACGTCATCAGGCAGAGTGAAGTTAGCCGATTTCGGGCTCGCGAAGACTTACGACACTGACATGAAATTGACGAGTGTGGTAAGTAGTAAAAAAATGTGTAAGGGTGCCTTTCCACCACGGATGTGCCATGTAGCTATGCTACGAAGCTGCGCTACGAAACTATGTGACCCTTTCCACCAATGCTAAGCTATGTAGCTGTGCGAGGTAGATGCGCTACGAAGATGCGCATCTCGAGCTATGCTACGTATCGATAGTAGGGAAGCGGCACGCATCCATAGCACACATCTATAGCTATCATCTACATACAAAAAACATAGCTTAGCTGAATCCGTTTCCATCGGTGCTATGCTATGTGCTACAATGAATATGATTGGTGGATTTCAAACGCATCCGTAGCAACGTAGCATAGCACATCTCTGGTGGAAAAGCACACTTACTTACTAGTTTGTTATGTTTATGGGATAAATGTTATTCTTTGTAATTTTTTAGACAAAGGACTCACGAAGCGGTCATCACCAGTGCCCGCCGTGGTTTCGGGCCCGCAGCTTTTGTAGAATACAGATATTTATGTTAAAAATTTATTTGTTAGGCTTACCAACAGTCCACATACACAATACAGTCACAATAAACAAACACAATTATAGGATAGGTGTAGTGACTACTTAAAGGTAAACACAGCCTGCACTAAAATTAAAAAAGGATAAATCTGAGCTTAATCAAAGCACATTACTCAACATCTTTTACGCCTGCGTAGTAAAGGGGTTTGTAAAATGTGCTTTAATTTTTAACATAAATATATGTATTCTACAAAGCCGCAACCACGACGGGCGCTGTTGAAAACCGCTTCGTGAGTCCTTCGCCTTCGCCTTATGCTACCAATGTATACCTACCTACGTCATTAATGAAATCTACGAGTATGACACTTGTTATGTTTGCACCACCAATTATGGAAAAAAACCAAAGCAAAAAACATACAAACATCAAAGCCCACCTAAGTCACCCTATGTCACTTCAACCCCTCACATCCCACTGACCCATTATAAACCCAGACACAAGAGATTTTCTATTGTTCTTTTTTTTCTGGGATGTGAAAGATTAAACCCCACCAATGCTAACCTATGCCAACCAATGTCTATCACAGGTGGTTACCCTTTGGTATCGACCTCCGGAAGTGCTGCTAGGCGCAGCATATAACACTTCAGTTGACGTTTGGTCAGCCGGATGTGTGTTAGCTCAGTTACATACAAGGGCACCATTGCTGCCCGGCTCGTCTGATACTGATCAACTTCATTGTATATTTAAGTGAGTATAAAATAAAGACCACTTCCTTCCAGTTGCTACGATCCAAACACGCCTCTTTCGCTTGGTGGTCTCTGCCTACCCCAATGGGAGAGAGGCGTGACGGATATGTATGTAAATAAAGACGATTATCGTAATACTTTCATATATTCACGAAAAGACAACGAATATTTTTGTATGGAGCCGAACATACCTAAAGTTGCAAGTACATAAAATGTCGCTTTTTTTGGAAACTTCTAACTGAATTAACTAAAAAAGTATATCGTTTACGACTTTTTTGCAATCAGTATTTGTTGTTTGTAATTAGTTTCTCTATCGATTGGCACTAGTCTCAGAGGTGTACACCAAAATGCGACTTTTTATGTACTTGCAACTTTAGGTATGTTCAAAACATTCGTTTCCTTTTACACATTCAAACTAGTATTATTTACAGACTTATAACTAAAATACCAATGTAAAATGTTGTATGTCTTTGTCTGTGTATGTAGGTAAAAGAAGTGAGTAAAAATTAGCTCGTTTAAAGAAGTAATTATTGAAATAAGTAATCCTATGAAGAATGGTGGTGAAAGAGGAAGCTTTTGCCCAGCAGTGGGATATTGACGGCTACATAAGTTTATTATAAAACAAGAGGCTGCCCGCGACCTAAGTCCCTAACTTATAGCCTATGTGTTATTCTGATGTGCAAGCTACAATATTGCCAAGTTTCATCAAAATCTGTTCAGTAGTTTTTGCCATTCATCGACACAAGCATTGCAATGATTAATGTAAATAGGATTTATTGGTAGGTAATTAATTTTGATGTTACTTTGATTTTTTAAACTACTTTATACTAATTTTTATATCCTCAGGCTAATCGGTCGTCCGACCCGGTTGGAGTGGCCGGACAACGTGTCGATCGTGCCGGACAGCTTCCCGGAGTACCCTCCCAAGAACCTAGCTGATGTTCTACCGAGGATACAGCCGCATGCACTGGATCTTATACAGGTGTGTATCTTTAATATACAGGGTGTTGTTAAACTTGTAATGTGTTCATTAAACTGAACAACTTTCCCCAAGAAACATGGGTCGAAATGTGTCATTTTAACCTCCCATACTAATGTCGATCAGCTGATTGGGTACTTTGTATGAAAAGTTTTTTTTTTTTCATATTTCTAATAGGAATGATGACTACATTTAAAATTGGCTTTATAATAGTCCAGCTTTTAGGCTATTAAAAATATTGGAAACACATTTTTACCTGATCAAATACATAAATAAATACAAAGTTACAGAGCATTAAAGTTACGGTTTTGACGTCACTCCTAAGTAAAAAAATGTACTTAGGCGTGACGTCACGAGGAACTTTAACCCAGTAAGTATAGAAAAAATACTTGTCTAATATTTTAAAACATTCTATGTGATGGATTTTAAAAAAACTGTTTAGTCCTCATGCCTATTTTATTCAATTCCAAATTGATCAACTTGTTCCAAGAATATATTTTTTTAACACGTTATGTATTAACTTGGCGAGACGAACTGGCTGCCCTAAACCGAAGTGCATGTATGAAACGACTGATGAATGTGTATGAAGCGATGGAAATGTGTTTGTATCGTAGCAAGTGGAGGGATGTCTCTGCCTACCCCAATGGGAAAGAGGCGTGACAGATATGTGTATGTCTGTATAATACCTAAATATTTACCCTTCCTTTTTCCTGTTCCAGCGTATGCTAGTATTCGACCCGGCGAAGCGTTTGACAGCCCTAGACTGCTTGGATCATCCCTATTTCACTGAGGAGCCGCTGTCATAGTATTTAACTGTTACAAATATCTCGCAGGTATTTTTTAGTGTGATTTGAAAGAGTCCATATTGCATTTTAGCATACGTGATATCGCACGTTCGGTCTCAATGATCCTAGTTCTGTCTTTATCACATTCAAACTTTAGACAGAGAGAGTGTAAAGCATGTTTTCGTGTTCACGAACATCATAACATGTTAGCAAAAACAAAAAAAGGGCGTGGCCTAACCGTGTTCGCAAAAACACAAAAACATGTTTGCCGACACAAATTGATAACATCCCCCGCGTTCGCCTGCGGGGAGGGGAAACGTTGCATTTTGTGTTTAGAGCTCATTGAAGCAAGCAAGACGTCAATCAATTCAAGTATTCATTTCATTCGTTCTGTTCAGTTCGTTTTTTGAAATTTTGAAACTTGAAAACAAAATACAAAAACGCCAAGGCGCAGCGGACGGGCAGTTTTAATAACATGTTTTGGTAACATGTTTTGATTACCATGTTTTGTTAGAAAATTGGCGCAGCGGACCCGGCTTAGGATAAGGATCTATTGGCACTTGAGTGACATTGTCAGGAGGACGTGGGTGATGAATAAATAACTCAAAATAATGACATTTTACAAGATGATATCGGGAGTTCCTATTTCCGCCACGTGCCAAAAGATCCTTGTAGCACTGTATGTCACGGAACGTGGGAAATATGGATGAAAAAATTGATTGTCCAAATTAATTTAAAAAAAAAGTGGTGGAAAAGTACAAGTAAGTTGACAATCAAATGCGTGACGTGTGCACGCACGCACGCAGCACTTGTAATGTATGGAACTCTACGAAAAATGCCACATTAGACCTAGTTTAATTCTATTCTCAAATTATTATCGTAGCTTATAAAAGCCCACTGCTGGGCACGGTTAGATTAATAGTGCACTAAAATTTAACACTCTTCACTGATTGTGTCGATCTCGCTTTTTTCCCTTTTTCGGATATTGGAATGTAATAATCGTCGGACAGCAAGAGAGGTCTTTGCCCAGCAGTGGGATGCAAAAAGCTGAATGTATGTATATTTTTTAATATACGAAATTATTCACAACTAAAACTCCACTTTTAAAACCCGAACAATTATTCAGTGTGACACCTCCCATACAATTTCATACATTACAAAACTGCGTGCACGCATCCAATGCTGAGACATTTCTCGTATAAAAAGTAGGATAGCTTTAATACTTAGTATTTTGGTATAATTGATTTATGTAGCCCACCTAGGCCCACTTGCGCAGCCAAATAAACCCGGAGTTAGCTGCTAACTCCAGGTTAAATAAATAATTTGTATTGATTTATCTTGATTTAACCCTGTGTTAGCAGCTAACTCCGGCTTTATTGAGCTAACCTTCCGGTACGCAAGTCGGCCCTAAAGTATTTATACAGGGTGATTTTGATATAGCTAGTTTAAGGGCCCATTTACAATTACAGATAAAATTTAACTGACAGATAAACTTATATCATATAAACATGACGTTTTAGACAGAGACGGGTATAAAATAACTGTCAGTTAAATTTTATCTGTAAGTTGTGATACGAGCCCTAATGAATTGTAGTAGCTCGTATAAAATACAGGATGTTTTGAATTATACAGGGTGTTAGGAAAAGTATCACTTTCCTTTTTACCAGGTATAGTGTTAGTGATGTAGAACACATTCCACGAAAAAAAAAGAGCGCTCCCGACCTACTTCCTCGCCGAGAGTTGAATGAACTTTGCGTTAGAGCGCGCGAATCGCGCGATTAATAATGAAATTCTTAATTAAAAATGAGTTCAAAAAAAAATTTTGACGTGACAACGTCTTATAATTCGATGGAGCCGGCTGCACGCACTAAAAAACATGGCTCATGCGGCGTTACCTCGCTCTGAGGCGTTCCATTTAAGGCTTGAAATGCAAGCGAGAGCGCGGATGGGGCGACAAAGAGCAATCGGCCGCGTTCGGCAGCATTAATGACGTTGTCACGTTCAACTATCGTCAGTAAACCGACTTTACAGAAAACCAATTTTTTTTTTCGTGATAGGTATGTGTTCTACATCCCTAACACTATACCTGGTTAAAAGGAAAGTGATACTTCTCCTAACACTCTGTAGAAGAAACGTATACTTAGCAAAAAAAACTGTAGTTACTATATGAAAGTCATTCTGTATTAAATATACAATTAGATAAGTATTAGAATAGTTTGTTGCATAAAAAGCATTTATCTTTAATTTCTTTCTGTGCAACGGATGTAGTAATAGAAGAACAATGTACCTAGATTTAAAAAGGTAGGTAAGTAGCTGATAAATAAGATAGTTCTTTACAGGGTTCCGTACCCAAAGGGTGAAAACGGAACCCTATTAATGAGACTTGGCTGTCCGTCTGTCTGCTTTCTGTCACCAGGCTGTATCTCATGAACCGTTATAGCTAGAGCGTTGAAATTTTCATAGATGATTTATTATCGTTGCCGCTATAACAACAAATACTAAAATAGAATAATAATAATAATTAAGGGGGGGCTCCCATAAACAAGTTTTTTTTGCCATTTTTGCTCGATATCAATAGTGAATGGTACGGAACCCTTCCTGCGCGAGTCCGACTCGCACTTGGCCGGTTTTTTAAATTAAAGTAAGTACCTTTGGTGACGCCATCTTGATTTTCGTTTTTCAATTTGAATTTGGAATTTGTTTTATTGAAAGTATTTTTTGATTGATCTGTTGTATTGGAATATAATTTTCTTTTAATAATAATGTTATTATTTAGTTTTTTAATTAATTACTAAGTAATGAAATAAGATTTTTATTTTTGATAAAAAAAATTACAGGATTTTTTAAACCTGTAATGCATTTAAAATTAAGCTTAATCGTAATTAAATAATAAATGTAAATAATTATTATTTTTTGATGTAATTTTGCATTTTTTATCAAATAAATCGATAAAATGTTCCTGTACGTACTGTAGCCAAATAAATGCAATTATTTTTTAATTACAAAATAAAATCTTTCATTTTTTTGACGAAACAAATATTATACAGGATGTTTAATGCATTCACAAGACACAGAAAATCAAACACCCTATGTAAGGACAATTTCAACCAAAAAAAAACAACATAATAAATTATTATTTTTTTATACATTTCTATCTGAAAATCATACACAATTAGAATATTTACAGGCAGTCAATTTACATTAATTTTAAACTAATTCTGTCACGTGGTTTCAGCTCTGTTTTACTTCTATTATTATCTCTACTACTGAAAAGTTGCATTAAAATTGGCCCAGCCGTTTGAGCGTGAAGAATTAACAAACAAACACATGAACTTTCTTATTGCCTATACATCCTATTAACCAGTCATCTGTGGACTGTCAAAATTTGCAAAATGGAGGATTTGGCGCATCTGTGGCGGAAAATTGCAACAAATTTGCAAATGCAAATTTTTTATTTTTTTTGTACCAGAGACAATTTTACATTCTAAAAGTGATTGATAGAGTCATTCACTCTTTATGGTTTTCTCTTAGTGAGTATAGGGCTTTAAAAATCGACAAATTCATAGTAAGCAAAAATAAATCTGTCAAGTGTCCTGTCATGGGACTCCCACAGATACATATTTGCCTACCCCGTTGGGAAAGAGTCGTGACAGATATGTATGTAGGTAAACAATGTATCTTCAGGCCCCCCAAGTCTGCTAATTTAAAATAGCCTCAGTTGTGTGTCAGCAGTGTCAATGGCATTTTTTGAAACATTTGGTATTCTGCTAAACAATGGCTTACACTGATTGCGACCAGATGCGTCAAAAATGTCATTGACACTCTGCCGACATATAAATGAGAATATTATAAGTAAATTCCGAAATGGGGTCTGCAGGAAGAAATTTCTTTTGGAAATATGCTGTACCTTTTGTATAACTTCTCTTTTTTCTTTCTCTATGTACAATCATCTTACAATAAACTAGTCCTACTCCAAAGGTTGTCTGGAAGAGATCACTTTTAGTGATAAGGCCGCCTTTGCGCACAATGTTTTAGTTTTAAGTTGTATTTGTATTTCTTTGTGTGCAATAAAGAATTTCTATCTATCTATCTATCTAACTGTTAAATAAATAAATTATCAGGCTTGGATCCCAGGTTTTTCATTAAAAAGACTCAGTTATTTTAATGTAGAGTTATATTTAATTAGCCTTTATGCTACAGAATACATAACTACAAACATACATATTCGTCTCGCCTCTCTCCCATTGGGGTAGGCAGAGACCACTTCCCTCCACTTGCCACGATACAAACACACCTCTTTCGCTTCATTCACATTCATCAGTCGTCTCATACATGCCCGTCGGTTTAGTTTAGGGTACTCCTAACTTGGCCTTTCTTGAACAAGTCCCCGATTTGATCGAGGTGCGTTCGCTCATTACTTACATGCAAATGGCATCGAACATATTTGTATGGAGCCTGGTATAGTAAAATTTTCGGTATCAATTGGCTATGCAAAGATTATCCGCACGCCTCTAGCGGCGAAATTTAGAAACTGTCTAAAAACGACAATTTGTTTGTTTATTTGTAACTTCAATGTCAGATACAATTTGTTTTTTTATTTGTAACTTCAATGTCAGATTTGTATTTATTATTTATGTTTTTCCCTGACGTTAATTGTAACGAAAACTGTCAGTGTCGTTCTTAGATAGCTTCACAATTTTGACACTAGAGGCGTTAGTTAGAATCTTTGCCTCGCCAATTACACTACACATCCCTATTTGACATTTGTCCAAAATACTATCGTTTTATAATATTTTTCTCTATCGATTGACGTTAGTTTCATCAGTGGCCGCCAACTTTTTTTTCTCCATACTAGCTCGAATAGGGGATGTTGAGTGTAATTGACACTGAAAATTTTTACTATACCAATATGTTGGATGCTCTTTAAATTAGATTTATTAACGTACGTGAAGTTATTTATTGCATACTCTCTATTACCAATAGCCTGTAACAATTAACTTGAATCACGAGATGTATAAACTCTCATACAGTAAAAGTTTCTACTAAACTATTGCATGTACTAGTTAATAATTAACTTGAATCGCGATATGTATGAGCGTGCGTACAGTAGAAGTGTCTACTCAACTATTGCATGTACTAGCTATCAATTCTTCACGCTACAATAACAATGAGGTTTTTCAAGAACTTTCTGTTTTTAATCTCTAGTCTTTGCTATTTTCTTATTTAACATAATAGGATATATCGCTATCGCAAAATGTTTTATTATTCGCAAAATGTCAAAGATATTTAAGGCTCGTTTCACTACTTAGAGATAAAATTTAACTGAAAGATAAACCTTTATGTGTCATAAAACATGACGTTTTAGTTAAGACAGGGACATGCATAAAAATCTGTCAGTTTTTTTATCTGTAAGTTGTGAAAAAAGAGAGACGAAAAATTTTAAGTAAAAAGTATTTCACAAAAATCACACATTAAATATATTTTGTTTGAATTAATATTACTTAGGGGCTGTGTCATCACGTACAGATAAAAAATATCTAATATATTTCATACCTGTCTCTGTCTAAAACGTCATGTTTTATAAAACGGACATAGGTTTATCTGGCAGTTTAATTTTATCTGTAGGTGGTGAAACGGATACTTAGGACAATATAAAAATCTAGTGAGATCTTACAAGCTAAGTAAATTGTTATATTTTTTATTTAAACTTGTCATTGGTCGCGTATTAACTAAGCAAGCGTTCTCATATAAGACAGCGTTTGACCATTTTAAGAGAACCTTGCTGTACAGACGAGTTAGGTAGTGTTAGGGATCTATTTTAATTAGTCGAATCTGCGAGTTAGTCGCTCAATGAATATTTAGCTATTAGGTATATTACTTAGTTGCTTAGTTTTCTTTCATCCATTAAGGTTATTAATTGGATTATTTAAGTCCATCAAACTTCATTAAAAATGACAAAAAAGTATTTTCTCAAAATGTCACATGCAACGCAAAATAGCTTTTCAAATCGTTGCATTAATTAGATCCTTTATACTTCATTAAAAATGTCAAAAAAAGCATTTTCTCAAAATGTCACATCCGACAGTCGCAAAATGTACAATACGATTATAGCTTATACACACATATTTATTGATTTAACTAAACTATGAAAAAT
Source organism: Anarsia innoxiella (assembly GCA_947563765.1). NCBI lineage: Eukaryota > Metazoa > Arthropoda > Insecta > Lepidoptera > Gelechiidae > Anarsia > Anarsia innoxiella. The sequence continues at coordinate 1,900,059 of OX387417.1, forward strand.
GCATTAAGTAGTTGTAAGCTTATATGTTATATTAAAATTAACAAATTGACATAGGTAAGTAGGTAGTATGCTAGATCTACGGGGCCTAAATACATTAATTCATGCATGTGTCTAAAGAAAAAGTTATTCAGTATTACAGAATTTAAAAGCATGTTTTATACAGGGTGTTTTTGGAATCCCTCTAAAAATTAAACTAAACAAATTTTCCCTAGAAACATTAATCGTAATTTGACAAAATAAAGACTTTTCGTACAGTCTTCGAACAGCTGATCGACATTAGTATGGATTTATTTTTATCGTGTTTCTAGAATATTCTAGAAGAAACTTGTTCAGTTTCTCACACAGATTACATGCGTTAATTTTCGTAATGGTGCTAAATATGCTTTTATGAAAGAAAAATACTGTTAATTCAGCAATTTAACTACAATTATCCAATCTTTGTACAATCTTTGCCTCAATTATCAAAGAAAATTTACTATATCCGGATTTACCAGCCTAGACGAAATTACCCCACTGAATTTCAATCTTAGCTACAACTAACGTCTAATTGAGCCCATTCCTATAGTACCTTTGAGTATAGAATATATAAGGAAGAGCCATACCGTCTGGATCTGCGTGCCTGGTCTGGCGCATGGCTACCTGTTTGTATGGTATTCCTTAACGTTTGACAGGTCATCTACCAAGAAAGCTATGAAAAACTTGGCGCAACCTTGGCACGCTGTCATAAACTCATTTGTATATGAAAAAAAACATGGGGCCACTCCTTATATTCTTTCCTCATTGTATAGTAGGTACAGGGCCCCTTCTTTACGTCATTTGACACTAAGGTTTGTTAACGTCATTTAACGTGAAGTGATGCGAGAGCGTCAAGTGACGGATGTCACCCTCCATTACTTCAAACCACGAGTGATTCTTTGATGACTCAGCGGAAAGGTCACTGCCACTGTTGACCTCGAGAGGTTCTTGGTTTAAGTCCCAGGATGATAAGCATAAATGTCTTTTGCAGACAAGAAATCCTAGTGTAGGGTTATGTGAAAAGAACAGTTATTATAAGTACCTATAGCTTTTATCCGCGACTTCGTCCATATTAGTTCAGAATGTATGTCATGGTAACTCTTTGAACCGATGAACATTTTGTAATTTGTGGTTATGTATTTTAAAATTTTCATCGCAATTTTCTTGATTATTTCTTTTATCGGAATCTTCTCCTGACAACAATAGACATAACAAAAAAAGTATTATCAAAATCGGTTCGGCTGTTCTTTAGATTTAAGCTTAACAACACATTCACTTTTATACTTTGGTACTTATTCAGTATCATTCTCAATATCATCATGGCTGTCATCTTTCTTAAAATTAAATATCTTTTCGAAATTTATATTGTTTTGGTTGTAAATTGTATGATCGGGTGTATCGCCCCAACTGACCGGTGTTACCCTATTCTCCTTTGCTTGGTCTATTTCTACTGTAACCTCAGTTGATATAGCCTCTGGTATTGCATTAAGTACAGTCTCTGATTGTTCACTTGGGGTATTATCAGGGTGGTCGGCCTGAGACGCGCATCTATTCAAAAAATTCATCATTCGTTCTTTATAAAATTCTGAACTGGTTTCCGTGTTTTTAGCTTTGTTGTTTTGATTTTTTAAGTAAAAACCGTTGTCTCCTTGTTCGAGGAATATTCTTTTTATTTTGGACGGATAATGGTCTATTAGATCAGGTTTTGTTGGTAGAAGTTTTCCTTTCCGTGGCATGTTCTTTGCGTTACCTTTTATTGTAGTTACAACTGATATCGCATTGCCTCGTCGCTCGTTGTCTTCTTTATAATTATTCTTCATGCCTTTATAAGATATTTTGACGCTCAAAATCGACCATAGCACTTCCAAAAATGCAGCTATAAGAATATTAATCGATAGAACTCTTTTTGTAAACAAATGCGAGTTGTCATTTTTATCTTCGTCGTTTGAAGTCTTAATTACAATATGAGATTCGTTTTTATGCACAATATCGCTGTGTTTCACTACAATGAAGTCGTTAAATGGTATTTTGTCTTTATAAAACTCCGAAATATCATCCTCTGTTGCTATAAACCACGCAGCTATCATAACGAAAGCAATAAATGCGAATAGAGTTGATAAAATCGACATATAAAACAGCCAAGTTATATTTCTGTCCACATACCACCTCGCTGAAGCCATTATGGAGGCTATACCGGCTGATAGCGCGAATACTGTCAAAAGAGTAGGTGCGACAACTAAAATATAATTCTTATCAATTCTTTCCGTTTTACTCTCACCTTCAGTAATATTGAATTCCGTGGCATTATCTTCAACGGAAACATCCAAGTCTATTACATTCATCAAGAATTCATTTCGATTTCGCGATTCTTCAGTTTCATTTAGGTTTAATTGTTTTATATCTGTTGTAGGGTTAATCAATGCTAAACATGCTAGTAAAAACGATGTAGCAGCTAATGCTATATGCACCCAAGCTAATCCAGACACAGTAGATGCTGAATATCTCCTCTCAGATGGGTAAAGGTTCCTCGTGTCAGGTTTGGTTTTAACTTTAACAGTGTATACATCCTCCATGGTCGTGTTTATAAGTTCACTTATTCACAATGGCTTCTTAACTTGAACATTGTCCTTGGAATTTCACAATTTCAACACAATAACACACGGTTTTTATACATAATAACACATGTTACACTTTTTTCGAATGTATAAGTGTGTTCGAAACGGTTTTCAACGGTAATTTGATTTAAAAACAATGATATTTGAATATGGAACGGTGAGAGCGTCGTGTGCGCATGACTGTTGGTTAGAGACTGAAGTTGGTCGTGATTGGTCAGCCGTGGCGGGTGCCTATTCGGAATGTTGCGCTTGCGACGTTTAGAAGCGGTTTACAAACTGTATTGTTTTGGGTTTTAGGAATTTTGTGTTTGTTGATTTGATTTTGGCGTGGTGGTTTTCGTGTTGCGATGTTTTCTCAAAATATTTGCTTTTTGGTATGTTATTTGGGCTATCCCAAACAAGTCAATAGATTTGGATAAGTACCTTAATCTGATATTATGTTTAACAAAGAATTGTTTGTGAAAAAAACCTTTTTTTAATTAGATACTTAAGTATTTATTGGAAATCTAACATCTACACCTATTACAATGAATAAATTAAGAAATGAGCGAATTACAGATTTCAAACAAACATCTTGACCAATGTCAGCAGTGACCTGTTCCCTCCATTTACTAGGATCCAAACTTCCTTCGCTTCATCCACATTCATCAATCACCTTATACATGCACGTCGATTTGGCCTTTTCATTAACAAGCCTTCGTTAGATCGAGATACGTTTAAGAAGACAAGTCAAAGTCAAAAATATATTTCTTTCATAGGCACAAAGAATGCTCTTGAAACCTTTATATTATTAGGTATATTGTATTTTTTTTAAAGCTAGTGCTAGAAAAGAAAGTCAAGTAACTACTTATAGACTATACCCAGAATACTCCTTCACCACAAGAATGTAGCAAGACGAGTGTTACGAAGTTTGCGCACGATCTGCGCGCACGCATTACATTACCCAACTAGAGTCTCCAACTATATGAACTCTGCTATCAATTGAGAACCTAGTTATCTCTTTCCCTAATCCATTGCGGTCTTTAGCACGCAATTCTTAAGAGACCTGACTATTATTGGTGCTGGTAATAAACGTGTTTCTAGTAAACTCTTGTCGCTAAAGCGAATGCGAATTCTATTGTTTTGAATATCGATTTTGGAAGAATTTTTAATGATGATAAAAAAATATGTGTAGGTACATACTAGTAAGTAAGTACAATAATACACATAGGTAGGGGTAGGTACAAATTTCCTGGCCAATGACATCATATAATTACCATGGACTTATGCCACCGTACAATATTTGACCAAATATGTCGCCTTTTTTACGCACATTTTGGCATAAGTAGGTACCTACTGACAAAACAATGACAAAACGACCTAACAAAATTGTACATTGTGATTGAACAAATAAGATCTAATTTCATTTTCGCACTGTCAATTTTTTCCCAAGTTTTTTGCCGTCACTTGTATACTGGCTTAAACAAAGATAACTAAGCATTAAAAATAACTAAATACTTAACTAGGTCGCTACTCATTAAGGCCGAGTTGCGTACCTGAGGGTTAGCTCAATAAACCCGGAGTTAGCTGCCATGCCAACACAGGGTTAAGTCAAGATAAATCAATACAAATTATTTATTTAACCCTGTGTTAGCAGCTAACTCCGGGTTTTTTTTTGCGTAAGTGGGCCTAAAAGTGTCAAGGCAGTATTAATTTAAGACCTAACCATGTAGATAACTCCTTACCTAGGCATTAAGTATAAACACCATATTTAGATGCGCTACGTAGATGACCTAGAATCTAGATTGTAGGAAACCTTAGAGTCATTCCTAGGATAGGTAGGTAATTCTTTAATAACTAGAGATCGCCCGCGAATTCGTTCATATTTATCGGCGTATCTAAGATACACAATGTATTTAAATTATAGCCTATGTCTTATTATTTTATACTTACAAGGTATATTGTTAAGTTTCATTAAAATCTGTTTAGTGGTTTTCGTCTGAAAGAGTAACAAACATCCTCACATCTAGGTGTCCATCGGCACAAACATTTAAGTTAATACTTGTAAGATTAGAAATAATACAATAGGTATTCTTATAGATAGCCGAGTTTTTTTTCCAAGTTCAATATACTTTATGGCCCCGTCACCACTTAAAGACAAAATTTAACTGACAGATATTTTATACCTGTTACTGCCCATCACGTTTAAAATCACGTTTAAACATCACGTTTAATGAAATACACATAGGTTTATCTGTCAGTTAAATTTTATCTGTAAGTGGCGAACCAGGCCTTAACTGTCCTAACTTAATAAAATGAATGAAATTACATCATAATTCGTGATTGTACAAGGCCGAGTCACTTCACACGATATATTTTAATATAATTAAGTTTGACTTAACAACTTGTCAGTTATTTGTCTTTGTGTTAAATATCACGGTCACTTTGAATATTTACCAGTAAGTAGGTACATTTTTATATACCTAGATATAAGGGTCTATCTACACAGATTCGGGCCGTGGCCCGTCAGGAGGGAAAACAATATGTCGGCATGACAACGTGTGTGAACGAATCCATAAAAAATGTATGGAATGATATTTTTTCCCTGACACGTCACGGACACGTTGTCATGACGACGTATTGTTTTCCCGCCTGACGGGCCACGGCCCGGACACGTCCCGGGCACGGCCCGGATCTGTGTAGATAGACCTGAGTCGGGTAAAATAAGAAAATACTTAGAAATAGGTCGGTATTATTCTGTCTTTATCATAGCTGAGATGATTGCAAAACAAAACAAAAGAGACGTGACTAATTAGAGTTGTAACAAACAAAGATAACGTTGCAAGTAGTTTAGCCTTTTGTTTATAGTTAGCTGCGGCTTTCTAAAATATGCACGGTTATACTGTAGGTACTTACCTACTCAAAAAATCATACTTAAATACCTATTAGTAACACACACGGGCCGTAGGTACATAAGTTATTTATTATGTCAATGTTTATGCCTTTCACGCAAAAATCACTGAACAGATTTTAATGAAAAACAGGGTAGCAATTCCGCTAAATTAAGTTAAGGGACCAAACTATAACCAACAGATAAACATTCGACAGTAATATGTCACAAATTTGGTATTCTCTTAAGTGCCACGATTAATAGTCGATTAGTAGTCTCTAGAGGGTTTTGTCTATTGTCAAATAGCTAAGAGAATACCGTTTGGAACTGCCACTCATGTGACATTGCGGAGTAGAATACCGATTATAGCGTAAAGTAATAAAATGTACGGCCGATCGCTGTCCCCTGTCAACTTATCTGTTAAGAGAATACCAAAATGTGTCAATTCATACAATTCACATTCTAGAGAAACACCATTTTTCATTTGGTAATTAGAAGAATACGGCCCCTGTATTATAGCTTACGCATTAGAATAACACACAGGCTATATTATTTTAAGACATCATGAAGTTTTTCCAAGATATGACGATAAATGATATGATGAATAAATCCAAGATACTTTATTTATTTAATAAGTAGTAAATTACAGTATTTATTTATTGCCCTACTCTACTCTACAGTTTTCCTAAACTACTCCTACTCCAAAGGTTGTCTGGAAGAGATCACTTTTAGTGATAAGGCCGCCTTTGCGCACAATGTTTTAGTTTTAAGTTGTATTTGTATTTCTTTGTGTGCAATAAAGAATTTCTATCTATCTATCTATAAATGCGTACGAAGTCGCGGGCAGCCACTCTCTTGACCTATTATATTCATAACGAAACTTAAACAAATTAAAATTACACGAAATGACGACATTTTTCAATGATTCTGTCAAAATACATAGTAAAATTTACTTAAAAAATGTGGATTTTGTAAATAAGTAGAAAAATTAGGTACCTACGTGCGTAAAAATAGATTAGGCCATAGAATTGCAACAGAAGGCGTGTTGTTATAAAAGCAGTATGAAAGTGACTGCTAAGGTTGCCTGGAAGATATTGCTATTAAAACCTATCAATATTGCAGCTTATAAAGTATGTACCAGGGTCTTAATATCTTTATGTACTTACCCGTACAACTGAATGACTTTTCCTGTTTTTTTGCAGCCTATTGTGTCCCACTGCTGGGCAAAGCCACAACAATATTGTAAAGTTTTATTTAAATCTGTCTAGCGGTTTTTACGTGAAAATAAAAATTTTGTTAGAGCCTAAAGATTAGCTTTCTTGTAGATATTTGAAAAATCTTTAAATAAGACTATGTTTTTACGCTTTTTACGGCATAAACATAGACATTTATAATATTAGTAGGACAGTAAGATAATCAAATTACTATTTATAAATATCCTAGTTGTTTGGATCGTAAAACAAAATATACTTTGTCAGTTACGCGTTATCTAGTTAAGATAGAGTCTATTATTGTAATGGGGTCAACGTCTTTTAACGGTTTTTTTTAAATTGATACCCGACTTCCAATTTAATAGGTTAGGTATCTTACTTTGGCTACTGGGCAATATAAATTGGATACTTTTTGTCAATGACAAAAAAACTAAGAATGTATACAGGATGTAACAGAAACGGGGTATAATGCCGAAACACTGCGATAGTCCCCATGAAACTGAACAACTTTCCCCAAGGAACGTGGGTTGCAATTCAAAAAAATTTTTGGATCGCCCATACTTACTCTGATCGGACATTTTGTATGGGGAGGCGAATTTTTTTTTCAAGTTACGACCCATGTTACATGGGGAAAGTTGTTCATTTACATGAGAACTATCGCTGTGTTCTGGCTTTTTACCCCATTTCTGTTACACCCAGTATAATAAAATATAGGATAGAGAACCGTGGGCCTTAAACTGACGTGCAAGCAGCAAGTATAAGGCGAATGATGAATGTGAATGAAGCGAAAGAAGTGTGTTTGGATTGTAGCAAGTGGAGGGAAGTCGGGGTCCATAGTTAGTATAGTGTGACCATTAGTGCTGTGCACTTCCTGAGGTATGCGCGCGGCGAGACGGGGGGGAGAATCGGCTGCTGCGCTCTGTCAGTGCGCCGACAACGCTCGTGGCGGCAGGTCTCTATCGGACTCCGATACAAATAACCGATTTCCCCCCCCCCCCGTCTCACCGCGCGCATACCTAGCCTTACCTAAAGTGCATAGCACTAATGGTCAGACTATACTATAAATTGTTGTGAGACCTACGGTTGGTCTCTGCCTACTTCAATGGGAAAGAGGAGCGACAGATATAAGTATAGGTATGTTATGTATGTATGTGTATCGTAGAGAAAGAGGAGAGAGGCCTTTGCCCAACAGTGGGACACTGACGGTTAGCTATTATAGGATAAGTCAAAAGTAGATACGTAATGAGTTAGAAATACAATTACTTCTTGAAGTAAGCTTAGGAGGCCATAATACTGACAGAAAAAAAAGCAAATTTGACAGATTGACACCAAATTGACATACCTAATGAAGTTTATAGTTGACAGGAAGACTATTATTCTGTCACATTTCTGTCATAATTAATCTTCATTCATTCAATATTTGTTTCCCATAATGTTTGTTAACATTAAAGTACAATATCTAAATTAGTTTTCAACTCAAACAAATATCTTTTAAACACCAAATCATCTGGCTATGAAAATTTATTTCATTTTATAATGTAAGTATCTTTATAAACGCATAATGTTGTTTAACTATCGTACTTTCGACGAATATAGATTTAGTAAGATCAATGATCATTAATCAGCTTGTGGACGTCCACTGCTGGATGAAAGCCTGTCCTGGGTTGACTAGTTGTATGGTGAAAGGCGCGGGAAGCCGAATGATGCTAGCAGTAAGACCGGTCAAGCAATGAAAACCATGTCGATCTGCCTCCCTGAGCCTTGGTTCGAATACCACCTGAGCAGATATTCCTACTAATATTATAAGTCAATGTTTGTGCCGATGGATGGATGGATGGATGTTTGTTACTCTTTCACGTAAAAACGAAACCAACTGGGCTACCGACGCTTTTTCTAGCTTAAATAAATAGCTGAAATGTGATGTTTCAGGCCCACCATCCAACAGGACAGAAACTGGCAGGCCTGCGTCAGGCCAGAGATTTGTTTCTGTTTGCTCAGGTTACTCAAGATGTGTGTAAGTGATTTAACATATTCAAAAATCATTACATTTATTGCTAACCATATTTATTTATTTAACAGTTTATTGTAAGATGATAGTACATAGAGACAGAAAAAAAAGAGAAGTTATACAAAAGGTACAGCATATTATGGTACATTGAGGATTCTAAGATTAAATATAGAATCACATATGGACCCTATCGTGCACGCAATTAATCTAAGTTGAAGTAGTACCTACAGAATGTGTTTTTTATTTTATTTCTTTAAATTTTCATCGTAAACGCAGTTTTTTTGTATTGTGGCTAAAATCTTCGCTGCAGTTTAAGGCCGTGGCCCCAGTAGGCAAACTGTTAGCGGCCGACTGAGTGAGCCGCAAATTTGTAGCGAACTGTTTGAGTTAGCTGGAAACTCAAACAATGAAATCACCGGTGTTAGTGGGAGTCGGCCGCTGTCTGAGATAGTCAGCACGCGTAACGCTGCAAACTGCGTACAGTGAGCGAAAACTAGCTGACTGTGGACACTCCATTTCAAATATATGGAAGGGCGTACTAAATCGATACGCCGCAAACTAGTCAGCCGCTAACAGTTTGCCTACTGGGGCCACGGCCTAAATAATAATAGTACCTACCTACCTACGTAAAATATGAACCTACCTGGTTTAGGGTAAGTAAGTACTTACAAAACATTGTGTTTATAAAAACGCCTCCTTTTTCCAGCATGGTCCAATACCTTGGAACTAGAGCATGGGTACCAAGGACGGCGTGGTGGCCATTGTACAAAATTGTAAAGACTCCGGCTTGACTGTTACCTTGACGGACGCAAGGCAGTTTGTTTCGTTGACCGACGCTAGACAGATTGATTACGGTTAGTTACTTATAATGTTACTTACATACATATCTGCCTTCTTTCCTATCAGGTTAAGTTGAAACTAGAAATTATTAATATAGCCCCCAACTCTGAAATCAGTCCAGGCAAGCTCACTATTTAGAGGCAAAATCTCTTTCACCAATTCCCCAAAATTGCCCCTAATTAAGAGCCGTGTGTAGGCTGTTTTTACGGACGAAAAGGGAAGAGGACTAGGCGCTATGTCTAGGTCTTAGGTTAGGTTTATAGGTTTAATCGGCCCTGACGTCACGAAGTGGGCGGGGCTTTATGGCCGTCGGCTATTGACTTTCAATCGAAAAAGTCGTCAACGTCATTAAAATTTCAAGATTTTCAAATACATTGACGTGATACGCCACCTAGCACATTAGTAGTGAACAGCGTAGCTATCTGCAATTCGAACGTGACAAGTAGTTAGTTCTGCCTTTCGCCACTAGATGGCAAAAGATAAAAAGGGCGGAGTCACCATCCCCGCGTCTCAGAATTCGACCCCACACAATATCACAATTTGTGTGAAAATGTTTACAGTGCCAAGTCTTCTTCCTTTTTCATCCGTGGCCGTATTAAACAAAAAATCTTCTCCTTCCCCTCTTCCCCCCAGACTTCATAAACCAACGAGCATCAGGCACGCCCGCGCCGATCCCATTGATCAACTTACAAGAGTCCTCCTGCACACAAACAGAGCCGCAGCGTTGTCAATCGCTAGTGTGTGGGGGATCTAGAGGATTTCCTGAGTATCAGAATCAGGTGAGATTTTTTTTGTTAAATCCCACTGCTGGTCAAAGGCCTCCCCGACTTTCCATTTAACACGGTCTCTCGTAGCGTCCCGTCATTCCCGTGAAAATGCACCCAGATCGTCTCCATCTTTTCTGGGTCTGTGACCATCTAGTGGCGCCCATTCAGTTGTTATGTTTGCCCAACGATCTGGATGCATTTTAAAAACTTGACCGGCCCAACTCCATTTTAATTTCGCAGTTTTGTCGCCCACGTCAGCGATTCCTGTCAAAGTACCTACACAATCATAATACAGTTATTTTTTTATTTATTTCGGATTGCCAACAATTTACATAATAATACACATATGCAGGAAGCCGTTAGATGCGGGCAGAGCAGGACCGGACGTTGTGGAGATCCTTGGGGAGGCTTTTGTCCAGCAGTGGACGTCTACAAACTGACAAAACATAACATATGCGCGTTGGCAAAATTCACATACTTACAACTTCCAATCTTCTCTAGTGTATGCAGGTTTCCTCACGATGTTTTCTGTCACAGTTAGCGAGTGGTAATCGAATATTCAATCCGTACATGAGAAATTTCCAGCGTATGCTACTAATTTATTAATGCTTTATCTTTTGATAAGTGTTTATTTTAGTCAATAGTTTATAAAATACGCGCTTCATATTAGCTTCACTTGTAACTAACTATGTACTTATGTAAACAAATCTAGGAATCTTAATTTGACCCACTTCCTGGTCTTCAAATAGGATGTAAGCACACGCTCTGAGTTCTGATGACAATACAATAATATGGTACTTTCGAACTGATCTGATGATGGAGCATGTTTAGTGCGAGCTAAAGCGTGTTTTAGTTTTTTAAACTACCTATTTTATTATATTTTCCAGTCGTTGCAACACAACGCGACCGTAAACGAGGGCACGATGGCTAACAGACAGAATGTAATGCGGGCTAATACACAGAATGTAATGCGGGCTAATACAATTAATAGAGGTATCTATTTAATTCATATTTAAAATTGTTTGGGTAGTATCTTAATGGAGCTACAAAAGATTTTCACAAGTCAATTTAAAAAAAAAGTTCTATGTCGCTGTCTCCACAAGCGAGAGTATCGCGGCGATATTATCGTTGTGTCTCGTATTTCTATACAAGGTGACTTTAAATTAGTGAACGATAGAAAAGTATATGCATGTACTCGTGATAACAAACAACTTTTACTATGGAACCAAGGTCGAAATCACAAAAAAAAATTGTTCCCCGATATTATCAGCTGGTGAATTTTGTATGGGGAGTTCAAAAATTTTTGAATGATTTCGACCTTGGTTCCATAGTAAAAGTTGTTTGTTATCACGAGTACATGCATATCCTTTTCTATCACTCACTAATTTAAAGTCACCCTATATACGTGGCACGACGATAATATGCTTAAGTTAATGACAAGACAATGCCCAAGTCTTTAATAAAATACTTATGTTCTATTTGTATTTAAAAAAAATCTGTGATAGAGTGCATTTCACGAAAGAAGTCCCCCGGATATTTTTGGAACAAAATTTGACATATCTATTTTCCCCATTTTCAGACCTTTTCCCTGATAGTAGGTAGAAACTTCTATAGTTATTTTAATAAAAATAATACGTATAACATAACAGATATACAGGTAAATAGATATTTTTATTAAAATGTATACAACTTACTTATGGAATGACCAGTACACTCGAAATATGCAGGAAATAGTATTATAATGTTATATGACAAATCTATATCTTATCTTATATATATAAAAATTAAACCCGTTTTCCGTTGTCACGGCATCACGCCTGAACGGCTGGACCGATTTCGCTAATTCTTTTTTTTAAATGTTCATTGAAATCCAAGGATGGTTCTTACGGTGAGAAAAATTCGAATAATTGCCGGGAAAGCCCTAAAACAGACCTTTTCTTTTTCCCATACAAATGTTTTCTTACTAAAATGTAGAGTCAATTTGAACTTTATTCCTACACAATAAAGTTCATTCTAAGGCGGGACGAAGTTCGCCGGGACAGCTAGTTGAATATAAATAATATAGGTACATTTTGTACTCATAAATGGCAACATTGTCAATTTTGACATGATAAACAGCGCCGCGGCCTGGGGACTTCTTTCGTGAAGTGGACTCTACATGCTGTAACTTCGATTCTTACTAGATACCTACATAGCTGTGATTACCAGAATTTGTCTCGAAACTATTAGGCTCGGCGCAAACGAGCCACTGGCCACAGCAACCGGTGGCCAGCGACTGCGACCTAACACGCTTTTTCATATTAATTGTATGGTGGCACCGCATACGTGTAGTCGGTGGCGGCGGCGACTCGCTACAGTAGTGCTCGCTCGATTCTTACTCGTTTCTGATATTGTGGCGGTAGTGCGCGACAGCGACTGTCGGTGGCCCCTTTGCGCCGACACTTAAACTAAACAATTTGATTACTGCCATTTTTACAAGTATGGTTGTATTCCTACTAAATTTTTATACCCTATTTTTGAATAGCGTCAGAAACAGGCCGCCCTACGAGCCCTGTCGAGAATAATCGACAGAATCGACAGAGCACTTCAAGAGAGATCCAGAACCGCGCCTGCATTATAAATGATGATACGCGTAAGTAATTCTAATTATACTAATAGGCATGATGACTAAAAAAATTTTTTTAGTCCATCACATTGATTATTTTAAAATATTCGACACGTATTTTCTCTTTTTTCTCATAAACTAGAAATGACACAGATACACTGGGTTAAAGTTGTTTGTCACACCTTAGTACGATTTTTACGTAGGAGTGACGTCAATATCCCCATATATCGACGTACCCCCACTCCATAACTTTGATGCTCGGGCCGTATTCTTCTAATTACCAAATGAAAAATGGTGTCTCTCTAGAATGTGAATTGTATGAATTGACACATTTTGGTATTCTCTTAACAGATAAGTTGACAGTGGACAGCGATCGGCCGTACATTTTATTACTTTACGCTATAATCGGTATTCTACTCCGCAATGTCACATGAGTGGCAGTTCCAAACGGTATTCTCTTCGCTATTTGACAGTAGACAAAACCCTCTAGAGACTACTAATCGACTACTAATCGACTATTAATCTTATTTATTTATTTATTTCGATAACAATTAAAAATCGTGTTCGAACTAATTTACATTAAATACATGAAAACATACTTTAACTATAACATAACACATACAAGTACATTCAGCAATAAGTAAACTTTAATATTATTATCCGTCATTAACAAAATACATATCTATCTAATAAGATTCAAATTAATTTATAATGGTCAATCAAAATGTCAATAATTAAAATTCAATACAAGATATTTATCAATTATCAAACAGGATACAAAAAAAAAACACAGTAGGTACAGTCTTAACTAATTAAATTCACCAATAGCATAACAACACTTTTCCAAAAGGAGAGTCCTCAGTTTATGTTTGAATTCCTTTAGTTTCATTATTGTTTTCATTTCCATAGGTAATTTATTAAAAAGATTTACTGCTTGAAAACGTGCACAATGTTCGACAATCGTTAGCTTTGGTGTTATAGTATTCGGAATGTCCTTTCTCCTAGTATCCAGACGATTCCTCAATTCCTGTTCTGTCTCGAATTGTTCTCTATGTTTAACCAAATCTGTCAATAACACTAGTATATATAGGCTCGGGACCGTTAAAATACCTAAAGATTTATAATATGGCCTACATGACTCCCAGGGTGGGATCCGAACAATAGTTCTTATTGCCCTTTTCTGGGCTACAAAAGCTTTACTTATATTATAACCATAGCTGTTCCCCCAAAACTTTATGCTATATCTTAACCTAGACTCTACCAGCGCATAGTAAACAGTTTTCAACTGTTCGATTGTAAGTTCGTCTCTTAGGCTACGAAGTGCATAACACGCGGAATTTAATGAATTTTCCAACGACTGTAATTCGAATTTCCAATTTAAAAGGGAATCTATTTGCACACCTAGAAATCTGACATGATTAACGTTTTGAATACCCATTCCATCTATAGCAATGTTAAGATTATCATTATTACGTGCCGTAGTTCTAAAGAGTAACACATTGGTTTTATTGCTATTTAGTTTAAGATTGTTACATGTGAACCATTCATGAAATACCATTAAAGCTCGATTGATTTTAACATTTAGGCCTTGCAAGTTGTCATCATGAAGAATCGCATTAGTGTCATCGGCAAATACTACTAATTTAATATCTCTTATGCTGTCTGATATATAAAAAAGCATATCATTCAGAAAAATTAAGAAAAAAATGGGACCCAGGACTGATCCTTGTGGTACACCTCTTAGTATCCTTATCAATCTGGATTTACTGCATTGTTCCAAGCCATTTATTACTTGTTTGATCTCAACATACTGATGTCTGTTGTGCAAGTATGATTTAAACATATCAAGAGCTGCATTTCTGATTCCGTAGTATTCTAGTTTACTTATTAAAATATCATGGTCCACTGTATCAAAAACAGAGCTGAGGTCTAGAAAAACTCCAGCAACTCCTTCTTTAAATTAAGAAGATTCACAGTATCATTAATTAGTGCGTCTATGGCCATGCCCGTCCCAACTTGACTCTGGTAACCAAATTGTCTTTGATGTAAAACTCTATTATTATTTAAGTGTGTTAATAATCTCGACTTTAAAAAATTTTCAAAAATTTTTGATAGGCATGGGAGTAAGGAGATTGGTCTATAATTTGTTGCAATCATTTTACAATCCTTCTTATAAATTGGTACTATTTTGGCAATTTTTAATTGATCTGGAAAAATACTTTCTTTAATACAAATATTATAAAAATATGATAGTGGTCTGGCTAAAATATCAATATTTTCTTTGATTATTGAGATAGGCACATCATCATATCCTGAGGAATTTTTCATTACCATTCCTTTGACAATTTTTTTAATTTCACTTTCAGTGGTAATCGTTAATTTAAGTTCTGATTGTATTCGCATAGTTACATTTTTTTGCATCAAAGCTGCTTTTTCTGGATGACCTATATTAGGTTCTGTACCATGATTAAAAATCTCACCAAAGACATTAGCCACCTCAATAGGATTATCTATAATTTTATTATCAAATTTTAATATATATTTATCTTTAGTATTTTTGTTTTTCTTGTTGATATTTGTATTAACTACTTTCCAAATTTCTTTAACGGAGTTGTTTGCTTTTTTTATCCTGTCTTGCACTGCCTTGGATTTTGCACATTTTAAAACTTTTTTATACCATCTTATCGTGACACTTAAGAGAATACCAAATTTGTAACATATTGCTGTCGAATGTTTATCTGTTGGCTATAGTTTGGTCGCTTAACTTAATTTAGCGGAATTGCTACCCTGTATCTTTGTATTTATTTATGTATTTGATCAGGTAAAAAACGTGTTTTAAATATTTTTTAATAGCCTAAAAGACGGACTAATTATTTTTTGAATTTTTGAATGTAGTCATCATCCCCATTAAGGAGACATCCATTAATCAAACCTTCTTTAAAGAAACATTTAAAAAAACCGGCCAAGTGCGAGTCGAACTCGCGCAGGATGGTTTCCGTACCATTCACTATTGATATCGAGCAAAAGTCACGTTTGTTGTAGGGGAGCCCCTCTTAATTATTACTATATTTTTAGTATTTGTTGTTATAGCGGCAATCATCTGTAAAAATTTCAACGCTCTAGCTATAACGGTTCATGAGATACAGCCTGGTGACAGACGGACGGACAGACAGACAGCCGAGTCTAAGTAATTGGGTCCCGTTTTGACCCTTTGGGTACGGAACCGTGTTTTTTTTTGCCTTTTTTGCTCGATATCAATAATGAACGACACGGAAGCCTGCGTGAGTCCGACTGGCACGCCGGTTTTTTGTTTCCTACATCCTAGTCATGGAGAAGGAGGAGAGAGGCCTTTGCCCAGCAGTGGGACAACAGCTAAATAAGATAAGATAAGGCATCCTGGTCTGTATGACCCATAAAACACTTTTAAATTTGACCTAGGTACCCCAAGTTTGCCATTGAGTCAACCATGCAGCAGCACCCTTCCTTCCCGCGGAGATAGTTTCTCGGAGTCCCTGCGCAAGTATGACATCATCAAAAGAAGTACTTCTGAAGACCTGATACAGAGGGTGCTCTCTTTTATGCAGACTAAGAACTGTAAGTGTTACAGGGTGTTTATTTACCTATGTAAACTTTTCTCAAGTAAATACTACTTATATTAAATGTCAATGTTCGTGTCAATGGATGTTTGCTACTTTTTCACGCAAAACTACTGAATAGATTTTGATGTTTGGCAATAATGTAGCTTAAACATACAGGGTGTAACAGAAAGGGGGTATCAAGCCCAAATACAGCGACAGTCCTCATGAAACTGAACAACTTTTCCCAAGGAACATGGGTCGTAACTCGAAAAAAGTTTTTGGATCGCCCATACTTACTCGATCAGCTGATCGGACATTTTGTATGGGGAGGCGACCTTTTTTTTTGGAGTTACGATCCATGTTCCTTGGGGAAAGTTGTTCAGGTTCATGAGAACTATCGCTGGGTTTCAGCTTGATACCCCCTTTCCGTTACACACTGTATAATGTCCTTCTTCTGTCTTTCTTTTTTTGCTAGGTTCTTCTCTGGGGAAAACTGCACTCTTGCGAATCTAGCATTAACTTTAAAAAATGACCCGTCCTAAGCGTTGTCAAAACCTACGGAATTAAATGATTTTTCATTTCATTTCATTTTCTCTCTTCAATTACAGTAGCAAGAGACTCGTACCACTCATCAAGCTTACGCTCTCTACGTCGGGCGTCAAAAGAAACCCGCGAAACCGTCGTCATTAAACGGTCGTCAAAGAACGTCCAAACGTATACTAGGACGAGAGCACAGTCGCCTACTAAAGACTCCTATACTGGAATCTATGGGAAGGTAGCCTTTTTTATACAGGGTTTAACAGAAAGGGGGTAATGCCGAAACACAGCTATAGTCCTCATGAAACTGAACAACTTTCCAATAAAAAAAATTGGATCGCCCATTCTTACTCGATCAGCTGATCGTACATTTTGTATGGGGAGGCGAATTTTTTTCGAGTTACGACCCATGTTCCTTGGGGAAAGTTGTTCAGTTTCATGAGGACTATGGCTGTGTTTCGGCATTATACCCCCTTTCTGTTACATCCTGTATATTACTTTTATAGGCCAGGAGATTTTTTATTAGAATTAGAATTATAATTTGTTTATTGCAAGTCACAAGTTGGGTAAGGTGTTACAAAGTCATATGTACATATGACTTTTATATGACGCCCTGCAAGGGCACAGCAAACAAGAGGGCAAGTAGTTGCCAGTTACTTAAAAACTTTATCTTTATCTTATCAGACCAAGAAGGTGACGGGAAGAGCTGGACACCTTAAATAGGTACCTGGGCGGAGGAAGCTCGAGACAGAAAGTCGTGGCGGATAAGGGGAGAGGCCTTTGCCCAGCAGTGGGATACAAGTGTCTAGATTAAATTGGGTTAAAGTTGGCAGTGTGAACTGAAATACCGTAAAGGGTGATAAAGGATGCACATCGTCAATCATCGGATTTCCGAAAACTAACGAATGCTAATTACTATAATGTAGCGAAGTAAAATGCCTTATTGTCAAGTGAATTTATTTAAATTTTTCAGGTGGAAAGAAGAAGACGTGCGGCTAGTCCAACTAGAGGCAATTAGTAAGTATTTTAATACAAAATTATGTTATAGAAGATCGTTCCTATTAGTGTTATCTGTGATATTATAAACAATATTTGTGTTGATGGACGCTTGTTGCTCTTACAAGCTAGCTTAGATATACAAGGCAGGAGTGGATGGAAATGTTGGGAGGGGTAGACCAAGACAAGCGTTTCTCGATCAAATCAGGGGATAAAGAAAGGCCAATATGCTTGTATGAGACGACTGATGAATGTGGATGAAACGAAAAAAGTATGTATGGATTGTACCACGTACAGCGAAGTGGTCTCTGTCTGCCATGATGGTAAAGCCGTGATAGATAAGTATGTGTCTAAGATAGACAGAATAAAAGATACGAATTTTTCGACTTAACAAGTGTATTGGCAAATTCGTTAAAATATTACAAACAGGTAATAGGCGCGCGTGCGATGCGCAAGGTGAGTAAAATCAAATGGTAGTTATGAACAGAGCGTTGAAAGATGAGTGGTGGGACGTGTGTGACGTAAAACTTCGCTATTAGTGGATTTGTGTGTGATGAGCAGTGTAAGGCTCGATATAAACTTAATAGCTTAATATATAAGGTCGAAGTTGCAATTAACGCAGCGTAGACAATATATATACATACATAATATAGATATTGCTACCTAGCAATAAGGCCGCCTGTTGCTTCTTATATTCTTGTTTGTGTCTGTACCTTATATCTTTTGTGCAATAAAGAATATTTGTATTGTATTGTATTGTATAATGCTTTCAGCCCACCCGGCCAGAACCTAACATCATCTTACGACTACCTCCGTATCGGGGAGGTAGTTCCTCTGTACTCTCGCACCTCTGAGGTCCGGTACTTGAATGACATCACGCGATACGTACGTGACACATTGAGGCAAATTTACGAAGATGAAAATCCAGTATGTAACTTAAAGCATGTATTTATTACCCTTATTAGCCCTTTTAAGGTCTATCTACACAGATCCGGGCCGTGTCCGGGCCGTGGCCCGTCAGGAGGGAAAACAATTCGTCGTCATGACAACCGGACACGCCGTGCCCGGGACGTTTCCGGGCCTTTGCCCGTCAGGAGGGAAAACAATTCATCGG
Organism: Anarsia innoxiella; assembly: GCA_947563765.1. NCBI lineage: Eukaryota > Metazoa > Arthropoda > Insecta > Lepidoptera > Gelechiidae > Anarsia > Anarsia innoxiella. The sequence continues at coordinate 1,919,214 of OX387417.1, forward strand.
CATGACAACGGTGTGTCGTTCACATAGAAAATGTATGGAATGATATTTTTTCCCTGACACGGCCCGGACACGTTGTCATGACGACGTATTGTTTTCCCTCCTAACAGGCCACGGCTCAGACACGTCCTGGGCACGGCCCGGATGTGTGTAGACAGACTATTAACGTCCCCACTACAGGAGCACGAGCCTACTCTCATAAGAGAGATAAAAAATAAGGCCGTAATCCACCACGCTGGCCTAATGCGAATGAAAATTCACAGACACCTTCGAATTTCTTCTCCAGTGTATGCAGGTTTCCTGACAATGTTTTCCTTCGCCGTTAGCGAGCGGTAATCGAATATTTAATCCGTACATGAGAAACTTTGTTCTATTTTATTTTCTTCTCGTCTCTTCTCTCTTCTTTTCTATTCTCTTCTGTTCTGTTCTTTAATGGTCTCTTCTTTTATGCCTTCTTTTCTCTTTCTTTTCTTCTATTATGTCTTATACTATGTTGTTCTATACATTTATAATATTAGTAGGATATGATTATTAGGATAATTATTTTTAAGCAATTTTGCTATGAATGGATGAATGGTATATGATGTAGAAATTGAAAGATAAGCAATTGAATCTTTATTTGATATTTTTTAGTCATTTACAAAATAATTACGTTCTTTATTTGACATTTAGGCCAGCGTCGTGGATTACGGCCCAATCACTCTTATACGAGAGTAGGCTCGTGCCCCTGTAGTGGGGACGTAAATGGGCTGATGATGATGATTTGGCATTTTTAAGGTAATTTAGGTAATGAAAATGAAAATGAAAAGTGTTTTATTCAAAATTCATTACACTTTTTTTGATGTTTGATCTAAAACTACTGCCGATTCACTGTATAGTCGAGAGGAAGAAAACGGCAAGAAACCTTCGGCACAGGGCCCTACATTATGTGCAATATGTCTTTTTTTTAATCGAGACACTTAGGTATACAATTACATGTTGGTACTTAACTTGTTATCACAGTGATTTACATGAATATCATAGTATGAGTAGTTTGTTTTACATTGGTACATGTCCGTCAATAAAAACATCGATTTTGTTGTATTCCAGGTATGCCCACAAATAATGAGTCGATACAGAGAGCACATAAGAAGTTACCATAGCAACGAAGCTGTAAGTATATTCTTAACTAGAGACAGCCAGCGACTTCGTCCGTACTTACTATCATAAAAAACCACCTTAAAATATCATATCAATATTATAAATGTCAATGTTTATGCCGATGGATGTTTGTTCTTTCACGCAAAAACTACTGAACAGATTTCGATGAAACTTTGCAGTATTGTAGCATAACAGAATAACACATAGGCTGTATTATTTTAAGATATCTTTTTTTCTAAGTTATGACGGTAAATGCTCACGAAGTCGCGGGCAGTTAGTTAAGTGTTAAGGCTCGACCGAGACATGGTTTTCGTTCTCGGCCGAGACCGAGACCGAGACCGAGAATAAATTAATGTCTCGGCCGAGACCGAGAACCGAGACCGAGAATAGACGAAGCGTGGAAAAACATTAAAACACTACATATTGTTTATAAAAAATAACTCTTTTAGTAAAGTTTTAATAATCAAAGTTGAATAACATTATATTGTAACATAAAAAAGTATTTTTTACTAATACCTGATCAAATTTTAAATTTTGAAACGAACAAAATTTTGTCTCGGCCAAAATGGGCCGAGAACCGAACCGAGATTCTCGGCCGAGACCGAGACCGAGATCTCGGTCGAGCCTTATTAAGTGTATATTTATGAGTATTATTACGGGTGAAAGAAGCTTGAAACAGTCTTTTTTTTTTTATTGTTAGGTTCACAACACTGGTTACAAGTTCTATGTACTTATACAAAACAGACTTAAAATTGCTTATATCTAATAAAGTGAACTGTGACCACCTAGATGTGAACACAGCGTGCATTAATTATTTTACATTGTTGGGCAACTTAACTTATTTATTAGGTCATGGTCATGGCGGATGAGGAGAGAGTCTTTTGCCCAGCAGTGGGACACAAGTGGGTAGATTAGATTACGATAAATGCGTACAAGGTGGCAGGCTAATCATCTAATATTTTTTACTTAATACCTACATTCTATCAGGCGCGGTCGTAGCCTGAAATTTTGGAGGGGGTCACTCACTACACTAATAAAAAATAGGTATCTGAATTAAAAAAACATTATTGCACAAGACACAATTTTGCAAAAAAAAATTAGGCTCGACTAAACATCTAAATCAATAGATTGCTGAACATCACTATTGTAGCTGGTCACCCTTTTTGGTATAATTGACAGTTGCACTTGTCAATTTGTGACTCGGATTAAGGATCAGACTATAAACTAGATGTCATTTCCAAGCTCTTTTGGCCATCGTACGTAGTTCATAAAAATACCACTAGATATCAGCAAATTATAAATCTATCGCTGTTAGGGGATAGCTAGAAATTTCCTTTTATTTTTTTTATTATTGTTGAGATTTTTCAATTTGACGTTAGATTTTGGGGGGGGTCATGTCCCCTGTGACCCCCCCTTTAGGACCGCGCCTGCATTCTATAGTAAAATATATAGAAAAGACTAAAGAGCAACCCAACAGAGTTTCTTGCTAGGTTCTTCTCTGGGGAAACTGCACCTTGCAAATCTAGCGTAAACTTTAAAAATGTACCTCTTCCTCACCGAGGGGCACGAGCCTACTCTCATACAGAGAGTGATTAGGCCGTAATCACGCTGGCCAAGTGCGGGTTGGCGGATTTCACATACACCTTCGAATTTCTTCTCTGGTGTATTCAGGTTTCCTCACGATGTTTTCCTTCACAGTTAGCAAATGGCGGTAGTCGAATAAATTGATCCGTACATGAGAAATAAACTCAGAGTTACAGGATTCGAACTCGCGCCCTCAGAATTCGAGGCAGCAGTGGGACAACAACGGCTAGATAAATATATTTTTGACTATGACTTTTGACTTATATAAATATTAATTCATGTGTTACAGAGTACTGCTACCATGCCCACAGAAAGGAGTCAAAAAGTACAAAGTAATTATGATTTTATTTATTTACTTACTTTTTAAGTAGGTATTTTATAACTGTTTCAAATTCATTATGGACTTACTTAGGGTCAGCAACTTCGCTTAAATACAGTGCGAGTGAGAAGCACAATTTAATGTATAGGTTATCACGCCTCTCGCTCGCACTGTATTGATGTGAAGTTGCTTACTATTAAAGCCTATTTTGCAATCCTCGGAAAACTATACAGGGTGTAACAGAAAGGGGGTGTAAAGCCGAAACACAGCGACAGTCTCCATGAAACTAAACAACTTTCCCCAAGGAACATGGGTCGTAACTTGAAACAAATTTTTGGATCGCACATACTTACTCGATCAGCTGATCGGACATTTTGTATGGGGAGGCAAAACTTTTTTTTTCGAGTTACGACCCATGTTCCTTGGGGAAAGTTGTTCAGTTTCATGAGGACTATCGCTGTGTTTCGGCATTATACCGAAACACAGCAATAGATACACCCCTTTCTGTTACACCCTGTATAGGATTTTAGTCAGCAATTTCACTTAATTGCATCGTGATCCGAGCATTGTAAAGCCCTTAATTAAGTAGGTACTTTAGTAAGTCTTTATCTTTCGACTGGAATCATTAATTAATGTAATCATCCAAATATAGGTTATTTGTTTAAAAAAACTAACCAATGTACCAATGTACACCTCACAGTACAATACAGCGTCGAGTAGATTTGTAAAAAAATCGATTGCAAATGACTGCCGTATACATTTACTCCAGCCGCAATTAGCAAAAGACATTAGTATGATGTTGGATTAGCTGAGTCCTTTTTTTGTATGGAAAAGCAGCTTGACAGCCGCGTGACTGCTACTTATAGTGCCGTTGCCGCGCGGCTGTCGCGCTAATGTGAAGGCACCCTAAGGGTTGCGATACACCTGCGTAACGTACCGCGCGGAACGTTCAGTGGCTGATGTAAATGTATGCGACGTAATTTCAGCTGATGTGTCATTAGTGACTTGAAACACATTGCACGCGTATTGAATCGAACGTTCAGCGGCTAAAGTAAATATAGGCGACGTAATTTCAGCTGATGTGTCATAGGTGACTTGAAACACATTGCACGCGTATTGAATCGAACGTTCAGCGGCTAAAGTAAATATAGGCGACGTAATTTCAGCTGATGTGTCATAGGTGACTTGAAACACATTGCGACTGTTTGAACCGAACGTTCGTCGTCGTACGTTACGCAGATGTGACCGCACACTAACGAGAGCCTTGGCACACGGCGTATGGTAGTGGCGTGTTTTGTCGGCGGTCCCGTGTGCTTAGATCCATTGCAGATGTCGTTTTTAAAATGAGCGGTATCGGAGCGGTTTCCGCAACAGGCATGATGACTAAAAAAATTTTTTTAGTCCTTCACATAGATTATTTTAAAATATTCGACACGTATTTGTTCTTTTTTCTCTTAAACTAAAAATGACACAGACGCACTGGGTTAAAGTTGCAAGTGACGTCACGCCTAAGTAAGATTTTTACCTAGGAGTGACGTCAATTGCCCCCCACTCCGTAACTTTGATGCTCACTTTGATGACATAAATAAATACAAAGATCAGGTAAAAAATGTGTTTCAAATGTTTTTTAATAGCCTAAAAGACGGACTTATTATTTTTTGAATAATGTAGTCATTATCCCTATTCGACCGCAGCCGCGCCGCTACCGCGCGCCATGTGCTATGATACATGTAAATGTTATAAAGTAGATAGTTTAGAGTATAAGAGCTCGGTATTGATGAAGTATCCCCCACAGCAGCAACGAGGCGCGTGTCTCTGCAGCTACCTTGTGGTCTACCTGTTGATGCTGTAAGTCTAATATCATCATCATTATTTAAGAGTATTTTCACCAACTAACTCCTAACGTACAACTGACTACGATTGTTCGTTTTCAACCCACTAACTCCTAACTTAAAGGCCTCTACTGCCAACGTCAGTAGTTCTGCTAAGACGTCCCTTATGCTAGGAGTTAGTTGGCGAGTATGTGAATATGAATCTTGTCGTTGAAGCATTTGCTATTTAAGCCTTTCTTCTGTCTCTCCTACAAATATTATTAATGTCAATGTTTGTGCCTATGGATGTGAGGATATTTGTGACTCTTTCTTGCAAAAACTACTGAACAGATTTTAATGAAACTTTCCAATATTGTAGCTTGTAAAAGACAGATTAAACATAATGTAATTTTTAAATGTAGTCATCATCTATTATCATGAGAAAATTTACTTGCTTAGTACATAAATCTAATATAAATTTTGTAAAATTTTGTTACAGTTTTCGAATACAGAAATTTGCGACTGTTGTCACCAACCACTGCCTTGTTCCTGTAAAGATACTGTCAAAGAAGACAGGGGTTGTCTAGCTAAATTACTAGATAAACTATGTCCTGATAATGATGAAGTTGATGATGCGGAAGACTGCGATTGTGATGACTTCAGCTCCATCATCGATAATTGGTGTAAAGACATACCAGTGTCTGCTTCTTGCCAACCTAAAGATAAGCACGAGAGGGAACGATTAGCCGAGAATCTAAAAAACAAACTCAAAGACGTACAATGTGACGATGAAGCTACTCTAGCAGAAATAATGAAATGTCTCAACGTCCTACCTATGTGGTTACCGTCAGATAGAAAATCTCAAGAAGAATTCAAAAAAAGTTTAGCTAACAAATTGATGATAAGTTTAAAAAGTAAAAAGGTTGATAAAGACAGATATGCAAGGTGTGTAAGGGAATGGCTGCAGAGAATACCTTTCAAACAAAGTTTACCTATAGATAAATGTCAAACAGCTGCTTATATGACTGATTTGTTAGTTGGTGTTGCTAGTATAACACACCCGGTAGAACTTAGGGATGCGCTTAAAAATGCTATTATACCAGAGATAGAAGATTGGCCTATTGAAATCAAAAATAATGAAGATAAAAATGATGTTATAGAAGATCTCGCTGAGGAATTAGCTGATACTTTAGGAAACCCAGAATTTAATAATGCAGTAGCTTACTTTATTTGTGCGTTGCCGTTTGATGATAAGTGCGAATTTGAACCTATATTAAAGAAAAAACTCAGAAACGTTATAAAGACCTCGCCTCCCGATAAACTAGCGGCAAATATCAAAAAAATGGCAATAGAAGAGTTAAATAAATTACCTATTTTATTACATCCATTACAGAGAGAAGGTTTATGCAATACATTAGCTGAAACAATCGCTAATATATCTGCTAATGCACTAGATAAAGCTGTGGCCAAAGCAATCAAAACAGATATTGCGGCATTGTTCAATAGTATACCTGAGCTCGCGCCCAAAAATGCAATGGAGAAAAGAGAAAACGATAAAATAATGCAAGATTTGACTAATTATTTCTTTGAATTGGAGTCACAAGGTTTAAGTGACGCAGAAATCAGAGATAAAATGCTAGTGAAAACAAATGACATGTTAGAAAAACTTTTTAAAGCTAGGGGAAAAGATTTAACTTCTGAACAGAGAAAGGAAATTGCAGGTAAAATAGCTGATACTATAAGGGAATCCGCAGTACGAGCTAGGAGAAACGCTATAAGTCCAACATTTGATAAACAAGCTTTAGAAGTTGCAGCCAGAAAAGATATAGAGGGATGGCTAAAAGACATTCCGGAGCTTGAACCGCGAACTCCAGAAGAGCAAAAAGAAAATCAAGCCTTAGTTGATGACCTTACTAAAACACTTGTAAAACTAGTGACGGAAGGACACAGTGACGATGAAGTTAAAGATAAGATGCAAAAAACAATACTACAAAAGGTAAACGCTATTCTAGAAAGCAGAGGAAAAGTAATGGATAAGAAAACTAAAGAAAAATTGGCAGATCGTTTATGTCACATATTAGAAGACACTGTGGATAATAATATACCACCTGAAGTGAAGATAGCAAACCAGATTGCATTTGCTGCTCAAAAAGAGGTGAAAAAGATACTTGATGATATTCCAGAACTTTCTGGAAATGCTGAGAGTAGAAAATTAATAGAAGACCTAGCAAAGACTATGACAGAACTAAAAGCACAAGGACTCGATGAAGACGAAATAAAGAACAAAATGCAAGAAGAAATTAGGAAAAAACTTGATAACTCGCTTCTTGATAAAGGCGTAAGCTTGGATCCAAGAACCAAGGAAAAAATAGCTAATAAAATGCTTGTTGAATTAGGGCTAGCAGAAGATCGCGTTGCACCTGATACTAAACTTGAAGCAAAAAAGATAGAACTTGCCGCTAAAGAAAATGTTAAGAGGTTGCTCGATAGCGTTCCTGAACTTGCAGGGTATACTGCTGCTGAACAAAAAGATAATGAAAGGTTGATCCGCGATTTAGCAAAGACTTATACAGAATTGAAATCTGAAGGGTTAAGTGATGAAGCTTTGCAAAATAAGATGCGATCGGCCTTTAACAAAAAAGTCGATGAGGCACTTGCTGATAGAGGTAAAACTATGGATACAAAGGCTAAAGAAAGATTAGTGCAACAATTACAAAATGAATTTGATTCTGCTGCGAAAACTGTTGAAGCAGATCAAATAGCACAAGTAGCCGAACAAAACATTAAAAAAGTTCTTAACAATACTCCTGAGTTCGCAGCAAGTACTCCCTCTGAACAAGAGGCAAATAAAAAAATGGCTAGTGATTTAGCGAAAACTTTCATAGAGCTCAAAGATAAAGGACTAAATAAAGAAGATATACAGCGAAAAATGCAAGACGAAGTGGGGAGAAAAATTGACTCTGAACTTTATAATAGGGGTAAAAGCATGGACCCAAAAACAAAGGAAAAGCTAAAACAGCAAATATGTAATGAGATAGATTCAGCTGAAGAAACTGTTAATAATAATAAAAAAGCAAATCAAATTGCTAATGCTGCTAAAGATGGCATAAAACGTTTGTTAGATGAAACGCCACTTGCGGCAACAACTGCTGTTGAACAAAAAGCTAATGAAAAACTTACCGGTGATTTAGCAAAAGCACTAGTAAAATTAAAAGCGGCAGGATTGGATGATGAAGCTGTAAAACAAAAAATGCAAGAAAAGATATCGAAAAAAGTTGATGCAGCTCTTGATACAAGAGGCTTAAGCATGGAACCCGGTGCCAAGGCTAAGTTAGTGCAACAATTATATCGTGAATTAGACTCAGCTGCAGGGCACGTTGATGGCGATAAAGATGGAGATAAAATAGCACAAGCCGCCAAAGAAGATGTCAAAAAATTACTCGACGATATACCAGAACTAGCAGCAAACACTCCGGCAGAACGAGAGGCAAATGAAAAATTGACAAGTGATTTAGCAAAAACACTAGCTAAACTTAGAGCTGAAGGGTTAAGTGAAGAAGAAATAGACAAAAGAATGAAAGAAGAAATCACCAAAAAACTTGGTGCAGAACTTGCTGCTAGAGGTAAAAGTATGGATCCCAAAGCCCTGGATAATTTGGCAAATTCGTTCCTTGGTAAACTAAAGAGTGCTGAAGATCGAGTAATCCCAACTAGTGACAAAACTTCCAGGAACATTGCCAAGGCTGCTGAGCAAGATGTCAAATCACTATTTGCTGGTACTCCAGAACTTGCGGGTATAGATCCTTCCAAAACTATGAAGTTAGTACAGGATTTAGCTAAAGATTTAATAAAACTTCAAGAGGCAAGTTTTGATAATGCTCAAATAAAACCGATAATGAAAGGCAAAATTATGGAAAAAATTAATGAGCTCCTTAACGAAGAAGGTAAACAAATGAGTGCTGCTAATAAAGAAAAATTAGCGGACAAAATATTAGATACGTTAATGTCAACTGCAGACAGTGTTGTACCTGTTTCTGATAAAGCTGCAATGAAAATTGCAAACGCTGCCAGAAATGATATAAATGCAATACTTGATGATTTCCCTGAATTTGAAGGTAACACTCCTGAACAGATCCAAGCAAATATGCAATTGACGGACAATTTAGCAAAGACTTTAGCTAAACTTAAAGCGGAAGGGCGAAGTGATGAAGAAATAAAACAAATAATGCAAGAAAAGGCAAGAGAGGAACTAGATTTAATTCTTGCTAGTCAAAATAAAACCATGGATCCTATAGCAAAAGAAAAGTTAATACAAAAGTTGGTTGGTAAATTAATAAACACAGCGGATACTACTTTGACTGAAAATGATAAAAAGGAATTGTTAGGTGAAGGTGCTGACAAACAATTCATTTCAAGTCTACTTGATGGAATCCCAGAGTTAGATGGACTATCTCCAGCTGAGAAACTTGCAAAAGCAAAACTTATTGATGATTTAACGAAGACATATCAAACATTAAAAGCACAGGGACTTAACGATGACGAAATTAAAATTAGATTACAAGAAGAAATGAACAAAAAAATAAACTCAACGCTTAATGAATTAGGGAAACCTTTGAGCGAGGAATCAAAACGGAAATTGACTCAAACTTTAGGTGAGAAATTGCATGACAAAGTTATTCAAACGTCTTCATTTACAAATTCAGGAGGGGTCCATTATCAAAAATCAGATCCAAAAGGTCATGACTTTTTCGCGGAGTTTCCCGAATTAAAGGCATGTAATTCTATGGAATTGATAGAAAATAAGCAACTGTTCCATGAACTGGAGTCAAAGGTGACTGATATGAAAGGGAATGGTATGACAGATGCACAAACACGGACTATGATGATTGACGAAGTCAAAAGTAAAATTGAACATGTACTAGAAGAACGAGGTAGGCCGTTAGAAAAGTATACGTTGGGTGTTTTAATAGAAAATGTCTTAGACATGTTGTTACGTCCATCAAGTGTTAAGAAGGAACTCGGTAATGAGCTAGAAGAGGCAGTTTTAAAACTATCCAGCAGCTCAATGCAAATAGGAAAGTTAAGTAAAAAACTCGCTCTGTTAGTAAAAGAATTACATGGGCTTGACCAAATTGAAGAAGGCTTTACTGTCAGAGAGAAGTTGGATGTACCCGCCCGTGATGATGTAAGCGTAGCTTCGGATGCTGCTGCTAAGAACAAAACGGATCGTGTAATGTTTGTACTGGACGATAAAACAATGCCTGAACCACAAAACTTGTACGAAGAAAAAGTACTACAATGCGTCGAAACTATCCCAGAATTAACAAGCAAAGATTACGATACAAAAAAGCGAAATCGACTATTTAGTAAAGAAATAGCTAGACAGCTGTTCGAAATACAGAATAATTTGAATGACCATGATGATGTTCATGAAATAATACTTGATAAAGTAAAACCTTTAATACCAATTTTTATTACGGATACTTTGAAATTCGTGGATGAAGATAAAGTAGCGGATAAACTTGTAACTATGATTATTGATACAACAATGAATTCTAAAAAAACACCTAATAGGAAGCTGGCGAATAAAATACAAGAGATGATACCTAATCCTTATGGAATTTTATCAAAATTGTCTGTACACAATATGGCCATTAGCAATAATTTTAGGAACGACAAGTTAACACCAAAAAGATGTTTTCATGATTTACAGTCGAAAGATAAAGGCAAGACTGAAAGCGGAAACGGTATCTTTAAAGGTATAAAAAATTCAATTAACAAATGTTTTAAAGATAAATGGACAACGTCATATTCAAGAAGTAATAAATCAACATATAAGTTTGGTAAATTTAATGTAAACAATTTTGATAAAATTCCTTTGCTAAAAGTGTTGCAGAATATCGTGCTTCAGTGGCTAGAGAATATTCCTGAATTGACGAGCATCACACAGGGTGACAAGGAATTCAATGAAGAAGAAAGCGGCAATCTCGGATTACACCTGGTCATTCTATCTGAAAAACTTAACAAGCCTCAAACTCAGCAAACCATGCTCAAAGTTATCCAAGAGCATCTTGTGAACGCTTTCAAAGCAAAGGGAGTAGAAATATCTTTTATTGCTAAAATTAATCTAGCGTATAACCTTCTCGATCAAGTACTTAATATTGTTAAGGTAGATAAGACACCTGATGCTCCATTAGATCACGCGTCAAGTGAAAGGCTCGTTGGACTTCCATGTGCTTCTAAAGATTCTCAAAACAGTTTGATTAGGGACTGGTTTTTTAAGATACCCATACTATCTGCTAATAACAAAATTATTAATTCAAAGATGATTCAATGTTTGAACGTTACACTGCAAAAAATACAAGAAAGAAATCTAGACGATGACACAAAGTATACGGATATGAAAAACGCAATTACTGAATGGTTAAGCGAAGCTGCTTACCACAAAAACTACAAACTTGATTCTAATTCTATAGAAAAGTATGCGACCAATCTAGTTAAAACAATAAAGTCGATAACACAATTGAAACGAAAAAGTTCAGAAAATATAAATGTTTCCTTTTTACTTTCTGATCCATATACCGGACAATGTTCTGGTCAAAGAGATGTTTCTCGAAAAACTGATACTAAATATACGAAGAACAATCACCCTTTATATCATGGAGCTGGTAATATACAAGACGTAAGACCTGTAATATTTGGTGATCTTAGGACGTTCCGCTCACAATACGAAAAAGAGCCAAGTTTGAAATCAAACAACAGCAACAAATATATAAAAACTGTAAAGTCAAGTGATGGAAACATTTCAAATGATAAACCCTCTACTAATTTCGTAGAAAGCAAAAGTCACGTTTACGTTTTGGAAGGGTTCATGGAAAATGCATTAAAAAGTAGCGATTCGAAGCTCTTATTAAAGAAAAAAATACCAGAAGCTACCCAATTGAAAATAACTAACCTAATAGCAAAGAATTTGGATACGTTGATGAAGCCACATGGAGAAAAAATACGCCAAGAATTAGTAGACTTGTTAATAAAGGAAGCTGGCTTAAAACCTCCAGCCGCTGAAGAACTTATATATTTAACTTTAAGGAGAGTACAAATCAAGTTTTTAGAATGTGGTAACGAAGAGATGGAGTTATTAGCTGTATTAAGAGAAGAATTCAAGGATATAATAGACGAACTGAATATACCAGAGGATCCGAAATCTGAGCTGGAAACTTACTTTGCAGATTTAACATGCCATAAACTTTTGAATTCTGATTTGCCTTGTGATTACCACGATGAAGAAAAACGTAATATGATATCGCATGTATTGCAAATAGCAGGCGTAACAAGACCCACAGCTGAAGAATTTATCGACGACTGTGTACAAGAAGTGAGAGCATTATCATCATCACCTACAATCATTAAATGGATAAATATATTGAAAACAGACTCCAAAAATAATGCCACCTTAACATTAAAACAACAATGTCGACTTGAAAAGCAAGGATACGTTATAATCAGAGATTTCATTCTTGAAAACAAGGGCAACCACAAATTCGCAGACATCTATAAACTTGATGAAGTATTACGATCATGTGTTAGTAACGTCATCGACTACTTAGGCAGATCTGACTTAAATGGTGCTGAAAAGAGACGGTTAATGAAAAACGAATTAGCACAAGCACTACATGATACTTTAAAAAAAGTTGACGTAAATGAGCAAGCGGAGGAGCTATTAGACAGATTGGAATACATAAATCTGAAAGCTCACCAGCCGATATTTGCGAAGGCCATACCGTCTCCTGATAACTTGAGTGCATATTATGCATCTTATTTAATAAACGCTCTCGCTGACGATACAGCTGACATGCCAACGGCAGAGTCAACGAGAAACGATAGCGAGGCTCGCCGAAGACGCGATTCGGAAATAAGGAAAAACAGACGACAGTATGAAACAAAACTAGAAGAGGTAATACATGATTGGATGGATAAACTCCCCACGAAAATAGAAGTGGGAGATGCAAATTACAAGAATACTTTAGTTGATGATCTGGTAGGGGATATAGTGGACATGCAAACATATCAACAGCTTAATCCAACCACTGAAATATCCGAAGCAGAGCAATTTGAAAATTTAAAATATCAGTGTTACAAATGGATGGGCAAATTCCTTGAAGGAGAAAATCTTAAAACAGCCATGGCCAGGGGGACTGATCTGGTCGAGGCTATCAAAGCGATCGTACCTTTGCCGCTGTGTGACCCTACAGAGAGACGATCTAGTGTGAAATCAGGCAAGGGGGTCCAAACATTTCAATCTGCTTTAAAAAAAGTAGTTCTAAATTGGATTAAAGAGCTACCTCCGAGCGTGTCTCCTACAGCAGATGAAAATAACTTAAAATATGTAGTAGAAGACTTTGCTGGAAGAATCGAAGGGCTAAAAGGTGAACCGAATGTAGAAGATAAAATTCTAAAAAAAATACACAATTTCTTACCAGTCGTATTTGGAAGTCGAGATAAAGATGAATTGAATCGTTTAGCAGTATCGCTTTATGACGTTTTGAAAGAGAAAGGTTTCGCTGATTTTAGTTGGATTCCTGGCGTGGAAACTTCAGAATTTAATGAAGACAATTTGGAAGGAGCAATACAAGAAATGATAAGATTAACGCCTCAATATCTATCCAGTGCCCCTCAGGATAAAAAAACCTTAGAAGAAGTTGGTAGTGAAATTACTAAAAGTTTAAAAAAGACAATCGCTATAGAGCCCTCAGATTCGGCGATCAAGAGCGATTTTTTAAAACATGCAAAAAATTTAGTCCAAGACCCTGACATAAAAAATGAACCTAAATACTTGAATATTATTGTAGAAAGTTTTATCAATCATTTAAAACTACAAGGGGTTATTTTGGATGATGATTACCAGGCGCCTTTAGCTTACGTGGTTGATGAATGGATTAGTTCAATGCCTATTGAAGAACCCGCAGCTGATGAGGATAAAGAGGTATCGTATATGAAAAACATATTCGTGTCTCAATTGTCACAAACGAGACAGCAACATCACCCGGCTACGCCTGCGCATGAAGAAGCAATTAGAGAGGAAGCTAGAAAATTCCTAACCTCAACTAGTCTTTTTAAAAATTTAAGCACCACCGAAATAGACGATAAATTAAACGAACTAATAAAATTACTTCGATATGTCCCTATGCAAGTACCCGACAGAAGTAGCATCAAACCTTTCAAACGTCCTGCTGACGTGTTATTCGAATATGTAGATGAATGGTGCACAAACCTACCCGTTGACGGTGACCTTGAAAAACAGCAAATACTAAAACAAAGCCTTGCGATAAAATTAATTAATAAAATCAGCGAATTGAATATGAACCCAGACATATTCAATGACAAAAACTTGTATGAAGATTTACTACCTGACGAAATTTCCAAGATACTTGACCAAGTCCCAAGAAATCCTGAATTGGATAAATATTTGCCAGCTCTTAAAAAAGATCTCATTTCAAAGATAATGGAGGCCAGAGAACGGATGTACAATGAACTAGTCGGTAAAGCTTATAGGCAGCAGTTACGTGATGCTGTATCCACTACTATGGGACTGCCTGAAAATCTCTCTCCAGACGAACAAGCCTCTTTTGAAATTTTAAAAAACAAAGTAGCAGACGCGTTTATAAACTTGCGCTATACTCCAGCCGTACCATGCAACGAAGCAATACGGAATACGTATAGAAAAAAAATATCAGACGAAGTTGATAGATTTTGTGATGATGTTTTAAAACGCTACCTGTGTGCACACGTAGATCCTGAAAAAATTAAACATGAGTTGAATAAAGCTTTAGTTAGGATTCCCGTTCCAAAAGATGATAGTATGAAACTTGAAGTAGAACAATCTCGATTAAAAGATCTCGTCACCGATTGGATGAAAGACATTCCTTTACGACAAGAAACAGCAACTGATCGACTTCGTAGATATAAGCTTGCAACAGTTTTGGTTACAAATCTTCACGAATTGGAATTGCTTACAGAAGCCGACCCATATTCAGATGGAGCTGATAGAAGCCAAGGAGAAATAACGAAGTTCTTAAAGAAGCTTCCTTTGGTACACGGCCAAGAAGGACAGATACCGGATATGACACATGACTTGTCAAGAAGATTGTTTGACTCGAATGAATCAAGGAAGTTCATTTCGGCTAGACGTTCGAAATCGATTGAAAGTCGAGCAGAAGCATGTACTCGATACCCATGCTCTTTGAGTGAAGCTGACCAAGAATATTTGAAAATAATAAAAGAGAGAGTTACAAGAAAACCGTCTTGTGCTGTTTGTAAGGAAAGTTTTATTTGTCCACCAGTAAAAAATACATGTAGCCAAAAAAGTGTAGTTTGCCCGCCATTAAAAAGCACATGTAGCCAAAAAAATGTAATTTGTCCACAATTAAAAAGCACATGTAGCCAAACAGAAGCCCCTATGCAGAGCGTTCCTAAAATTTGTCCCGCCGCAAAATTAATTAGTCCTTGCGCTAGAAAAGACGCAACGTGCATGACACGTCCATCGTGCAAGTCACTTCAAGCTACGCCTCAAGTTGTAGTAAGAGAGTATATTTGGGAGACTTCAGATTGTGGTTTAACTAAATCGTGTTCGCAAGGTGTACAATCAGGAATGCCTTGCCCTATGGCGACTAGCGGGCAACAAACTTGTCCTTACGAACGGCCTAGTACCTGCTACGGCATCGAGCGGTCGTGTTATTCGCCAGAACCTCAGCACAGATCTTGTCAAGCGACACAGTCATTGTCGCAGCCGCATCCATTAATACGATCTTGTTCACAGCCTAACAATGTGAAACAACAAACTTCAAAATCATATACAACTCCTCGGATATGTCCTGGTCATCAATATCAGACACCTTCCGCTCCAAATCCACGACCTCAATCATACTATCCTCAGGAGAAGAGGTCTTGTGGTACGAGATATTACCAAAACACTAACGAGGAGGACTCTAGTGGCGAAGAAAGCCAAATGTCTCGTTGTGCTCGACAAGGTTCCAGTTTTTGCAAACGTAACAAACAAACTGAACCTGAAACCGAATGGACTGACGATGAGTTTTGGGATACTTGTGAGAAATATCCAGAGATGAAAGAAGTGCCTTGTTCTCGAAGACGAGAAAGGATCCAAGAGAAGACTAAATGCAGTTGCAAGGACAGAATCCTGGTAAGTTGCAAAGGTCGCAGTAACCAAAAGAAATACCATGATATGTGTCAAAATTGCGGTAGTTCATGTCCTCATCCAACAAATTTGTTTTTTAAACGTTAGGTGTTCGTTTCTTATAAAATTTTTGTTGTATGTTTTGTGTTTTAACGTTTCTGGTTCCGTTATGTGACTAATTTTGTTTTTTTTTTGTAAATCTATGTTTTATTATGTGATCGTGTTTGATATGTTTTTTATTTTGTGAATTTTGTGTTTGTTTAGAATTTGTTATTCATATTTTTGTTTCTCCTTTTGTAATAAATCAATTTCCTTATACCCGGATTTGAGATGACTATTATTTCTTGCAACTACGCCACACTTCAATGGGCAATAAAATTAGCAACTTGGTTTTGATGATTTTATTAAAAGCAAAAATTAATTTAACAATCACACTTTAGTAACAACACAACTAACACTGAGCAGTTTAGAAACACGGATCAGGCAGCTTACGTTTCTCCAAGCACTTATAAAGTCTCTCCGTACAAAAACATCGTACTCTGATCTCATCATCATCGGACCCCTCCACTGCAGCTCCATCTGGCGTAGGGTAATCATCACTATTTTTTACCCTGTCTGGATTTGAAGAACTTTCCGTACCCTCACTGTTCGGTAGACTGTATTTCGTTTGATTGGTTAAATAGTCAGGAGCCTGTTCTGG
Organism: Anarsia innoxiella; assembly: GCA_947563765.1. Classification (NCBI taxonomy): domain Eukaryota; kingdom Metazoa; phylum Arthropoda; class Insecta; order Lepidoptera; family Gelechiidae; genus Anarsia; species Anarsia innoxiella. The sequence continues at coordinate 1,935,956 of OX387417.1, forward strand.
ACTTGGTATTGGCATAGTTTTATACGTTAAATCTTGAGGTTTACTTTCTATATAACCAGGACATGGTACTATGTAAATATTATCATTATTTATAGGCTCTTCTTGTGCTAAACACTTGGTTTGCGTGGCTTGTCCTATCTTGTTAGAGTTTCCTATTGGAGTAACAGTATCATCTCTACGGTTATTTGTAGTTAAATTAGCCTGGGAACCAACTAAAGGTGCTAAAGCAGCTGCTTTACTGTAGGCTTCTGTAAATAAAGCACTCTGTCGTCTCAAAGCATCAATTTGTCTTCGGTTTTTCAATCTATTTGTTAATTCTTGAGCCAGGAAGTCAATATTTATTAATGGGTTGTCTAGTAGCTGAGCGTCTGTCTTCAAAAACTTAATAATTTCTTGTGTCGCTTCATCTTTTATTAAATCCTCGTTTGGCGAGTTTTTCTTTTCGATATCAAAAAGTCTTTTTGTTAGAACTTCTCGCGTTCTTTTCCTTAAAAGGTTATCTAAGTCACCTTTGAGAGGTTCAGTCGGTAAATTTTGATACCATTGTTCTATCTCGTCACCTAATAGAATTTCATCAGCTTCAGTTTGCAAGGTCTCAGTATTCGGCAGTGGTACAGTACCTAAAACCTTAAATGCTTCTTGACAAAGTTGGTTTCGGTTCAACAATTTCAAATCAGTCTGTTGCGTACTTTTCAAAAGATCTGCCAGCTCGTCTATCTTTCGCATTAAACGTTGTCTATGAACATTGGCAACCATTGGATCATTTTTATGTCTGGCATATAGTATATAAGCATCTACCGTGTTGAACATTAGCATATGGTGGTTAATATCAGATTTCTCGCAGTAAACCTTCAGAAATTGTCGTTCGAATTTATCTATCAAAGTAGTTCTAAAAGATGTAGCCTCTGTAATAGTATGAACATACTGCAGCATTTTCATAACATTTGCAACAGTTTTCTGTTTCCAATCCTTCCTGAAACTCTTCATCTCTTCATTTTGAGGTAGACAATCTAACATCAAATCTAAATGATCGTCAAGCATAGATTCGAAAAGCTTATAATCATTTTCTATACTGGGATCAGATTTGAGCCTGAAATATGTCTTCCAGATTCCATTATATATGCCTTTTCGTGCTAATTCTCCTAGATCTTTTTGTTCAGCAGTTGATTCATCTATTGGAATATCTTTGCATTGAGTTTGGAAAATCTGATCGAAGTGCTCATAGGTCTCTGTTAAAGACATCCCTGGTGGTATAGGGTCAGGGTTTTCAGGTGGCGGTGGTGGCGGTATATTAATTTCAGGAAATTTAGATTTCTTAGCCTTTGCCACAGAAACTCTATAAACATCCACATAGCCTTCAGTCGACACAGCACTATTATTAAACGTTGCACAAGTTTCTAATTTATAATGCGATTCTATTTCTTTGAGTGAAAACGCAGACTGTTGCTTCCATAGATCCGTAGTCAAATCAGTCCGTAAAGTTACTGCTGGATCTGTTTGTATTTCATGATTAATAAATTGATCATTATTTTCTTCTACGTTATTAATAAAATCGAAACGACCGTGTCGTCCACGGAATCCTTTATTGCTGCTACTATTTCCTCGACTTGTAAGCAAAGGCATTGGCAAAACGGGGCTAGAAATATCAGTCCATCTTTTTCTTCCACTGTTTGGCCTCAAAGTGGTAGTGCTTATACGTGTAATGTTATCAGTTATATGATCAGTACAGCAAGATTGTAGAACATTTTGCAATCTTTGCCTTAATTCTGGCGCATGCTTTAAAGTTATCATATCGTCATAGCCTACTATAGTATGAAGCCATTTAAATATTTGATATTTCAGATTTTCTAATTCAATTTCTTCACTTGGACGACATGTAGGGTTAAGATTTAAGTATTTCTGTCTGTCCATTATATCTGCAGCAAAATTTTTCACAGCTACTTGCTTAGATGCTATATCGTACATAGGTATATTTGGTAGTGTTGTCAACCATTCTTCAATTTGCTTGGTCACTAGTCTCTTGACATAATTTGGATCATCAATTAATTTACCACATTTGATAAAAGACTCTGTTTTGACTCCGACGTTGTACGTAGGTGTTCTCGCTTGCAAAGCTACATCTACTGCATAATGCTTAGATTCAACATATGCATTTCTTAATCTTACTTTTAGTTCGCCTATCAAAGCTCTTGTAGGTAATCGAGAAAATACAACCTCTGCCCAATTATCTACTTCTTTGTCGATGATTTCATCAATATTTTCCTCAGAATCTACTAGACTTTCAATATTCTCAGCTAATTTTCGAATGTATTGTTTGTTTTGCTTTTTAGCTTCGTAATCATGAAACTGGATTGGTAAATCAAAATACCAATCAAATACTTCGTCATATAACTCTTTAACAACTCTAGCATCAGGTTTTCGAATATTTTCTGTTGTTGTTGTTAATGATACATTTGCTGAAGCAAGGTTGAATTGTGTTCTCAACGTGGGCACTGTAATCTTTTGTATGTTTTTGAGTAATTGTGGAACATATTGTATTATGTCAAATTTATCTTCGCCTGCTAGTTTTCGAACCCATTTGTAGATCAGAAATTTCAAGTGGTCAGCTTCATCGGAAACTGAGCCTCTGCTATTTGGGTGAAGTTCCAAGTACTTGTATCTATTTACGATTAAATCTGTCAACTCAGTAACAGCCATCTCTTGATAAGTTCTATAATAAAGCATCGGTAGACGTTTCTTGAAATTATTTAACCACTGCTCGATTTCATTTGAAATCTGTGATGTAAAAGTTTTTATATTTGCTTCATTGAGTTTCTCAAACATAACTTTCTTAGAATCATTAGAAGCTGAATCGGGACTATAAAATACTAAATAAGAGTTACAAAAAGCGTTTTCTGTAACCACATTTTGCGCCTTTTTACCAAACATTTCTTTGAATTTGCTAATAAGATTATGGCTAAACACATTCGCTAAATCTTCGTCAATTCTTCCAATTTCATGCAAAATTTCGCTCACGTCAAATAGCAATTCTGCTTCTTTATACACTCCTGGTGCACTTAGATCTTCCAAAAAAATGCCAAGCAATTCGATTTGCAGACAAGTCATTCTATTTTTATTTATAAATAAATTGTACTCTTCAAGAAAATTTGTCATTTCATCAGTAATAAAGTCTTCTAAAACTTTTGTAGCTATATCTTCTTCTTCTTCATTTGTGTTATCTATATTTCGATTACGATCCGATTGTGTGTATTCATTCTTCACATTTTTATCCAGTTTTAAAATATTATCTACAAGATCGTTCGTGACAACGTCTAAATAATATTTATCATTTATTACATGACTTTCGAGTGGCAGCTCACAAAGTATTTCCGTTATATAAGATTTAAGCATACATTTATAATCATGTTCGGACTCTGGTCTATATTTTATAAAAGGTCGAATTCTTTGTACTATATTATCAACTATATTACTAAAATTTTGCGAGCTACTCTTTTTGATCGGCAAATTTTCTATCCAAATCTCTGTTAACGCATTTAAATCAGCTTCTTTATCGTCTTCGTTAGCCCGAATTGAATTCTTTCGTTTACCAATATGTTTTGACTTCTGCTTTCCTTTTTTTAACAAAACTTTCTTTAGTCTCTTAACTAGATAATCTGGCAGTTTTTCTCTGAATTCCTTCCCTTCCTCATCTCCATCCGAGAAATGACTCGGTACTCGTTTCAAATACTTTCTGATTTTAGCTTTTAATTTCTCTTCGCCACCAGGCTTTTTAAGTTTCTCAGCGATCTTTTCGAATTTGTTCATCCAAATTTTATCTTTCTGTTCGTTGTAGATTTCTTGAAGCCATTCCATGATTTCGTGTTGTTCGTTTTGCGCGTTTTTATCTTCTTGTGATCTAGTCTTTCTTAATTTAGAAGATTTTTTTGCAGATTGCACATCTGTAGAGCTGTAAACTGTCGGGATACATCTGTAACTTTTTGCTCGGATAGTGTTCGCAGATAGGTTCGCTTCGTATCGTTCTTCTTTGTGGAATGTGTCCGGTTGATGTACCTGAAACAACCATTCTGATTTCATTGTTCGTGTCTTCGTTCGTTTTTAAAACATTTTCAACGACGCAGGAATAAGGAGCTAGTCACACCTCTATTGTATTATCGATTTTGTCTTTTGATAAGAATTTTGCATTAAATTTCAAATACCTTATTATACACCTGCCCTTCAATATCAATCGTACCTATAATTTCATTAGCTTTAAAACTTGTATTGGATAAACCTTTAAACCAAAAAGTCCAATCTTACTTATATACAAATTTTCAGTGAGCATCATCATGGAAAATACACCGAGAAAAAGCATCTTCCATCGTTTCGTAAAGCTGATATACATTGACAATTTTCAATTAAATGAAGACTGGACTTCTTGGTTTTGAAGTTTATACAACACCTGAATGTATAACTTCTGTTCTTGCTTGAGGTGCAACTAGTCCCAAAAATACTCACATCTCGATTGAGTTCAAATGGTACGTCGATCAAAGGCGCTGTAAAAACAATTACAACATTTAAAATATACCATTTTCTGTATTCTACTTTATGAAGTACGAGATTTATACCTATGTGTAACTATGCTAATGATTACGATATAAATCGTCATTTTCTAGTAAACTCTATGAATCAATGCTTTGTAAATCTCCAAAAAAAAAACCACAAAATAAAATAATGGCTTTCAAAATTTTTATTTTACATTTAACACCAAATAAATACCAACGCTTAAATAATTGTGTAAGTAAAAGAAAAGAAAAATTCCTAATTTTACTAGTACTAAGCTAAATCAATAGTAACAAGGTGGAGGTGGAAAATATCTGTAAGGGCAAGCAAAATCTAGTAAATTGAAGTTATGGCACATTCCTCGGCCTTTCCTTCTTTTAAATTTTTGAAAGCATCGGCACCGGTTGTCCGGTTCATCATCCGACCCGTCTTCGTTCTTCTTTAGCTGATTTTTTTGAGATTTCTTAGACCCTGGAGGTCCACAACCAACTTCGATAACCCTTGTATTACAAGGCCGCTCAGCTGGCAGAATATATGTTCCTGCACCAAGTAGCGTCGGTCTACGTGAACCTGGAGCCATATTAGTACAAGCCGTTTGCATTGCGGCTGAAACTCTAGGGCACATTTCTGTATGTCCTGGTTGCCCTGGTATACTAAATCGCCGCACGCCTTGCTGAGTCATGTTCTGCTGTGACGTTTCTAGTACAGATACCCTGCAACGGCAAGGTCCTGTCGGATTTTGAGTTTTGCATAAACAAGACTGTGGAGTGGAGGAAGCTGCATCTTGTTTTCCACCTTGCCAAAAATTTTCATAAGGTGTATTTTGTGGATTTTGACGATTTTCCTCATAATCTCTCATGTATTTAGATAGCCACATTGGACCGTGTGTGTCATTAGCACCCTGTAATGCTACAGGATCGAAAGGCAGATCCGCAGCTGGAGATACGTTTCCTGATACATTTGGACACCCTGCTGCCGCCGCTCCTTTCTTACATGTTTTACTACAAAAACCACTTGCAGCTGATCCTGACAAATTTTGTCGTCCCACTCCTGCTCCTGCTGTTCCAGTTGTACTAGATTCTGGTCCTTGTTGCTGAGCAGCCCACATACCTGGTGGTGCTTGCGTTTGATCCAACGACGCAAACTGATTAGATCCAAAACTACCTTGGCCTGTCATATTTGCTTGTGCTCCAGCCATTGAGGCATTTGGCATTGTCATGTTATAAGGCGCTATGCCACCCGCGGAAAAATTTCCCGGTCCTCCGCTCATATTAGCACCTGGAGACATATCAGAACTCTGACCAATTCCTGGACCTTGACCAGGTTGTCCAAAAAGTGGTTGTTGCTGACTCGTCCACATACCTGGTGGTGCTTGTGATTGGTCCATTGAAACAAATTGATTCTGACGTAGTCCTCCACTTCCCGGGCTTGCCATGCTTGCTTGCGCTGCTCCCGAAGCACCCGGTATTGTTCCTTGTCCAAAGTCAGGACAATCGCAAGACCGATCAGTTCGTCCGGAAACTGCTTGTTGTGGGCTATTCCATATTCCCGGTGGAGCTTGTGTCTGATTAATTGACGCAAATTGACTTTGTCCCATACTTTGCTGTCCTGCACTTATACCTCCTTGTGCTTCGCTATATTGCTGTCCACTTACTTCAGCACCACTTCCAGGTGCACTTTGAATCATAACACCACCTGGTCCTGATCTAGCCAATTGCCCAGGTAAGCTTCCTTGTGCTCCTGAGGGTTGATTGTTCCACATACCGTATGGAGCATTTGTCTCATTCAGTGAAATAAACTGACTTGGATCAGTGCCACCAGGCTGCAGACTACTGCCCGTCTGAGTACTCTGATGACTGTCTATCACAACTGGCCATGGACGATGTTGACTGTAAGCTTGTGAACCTACCGTTCGTTGTTTAGCGTCAGTTGGACTACAACAGCTTGGCTGAGGTCCACCAGGACTTTTCTGAACACAACATTTCGGAACATTTGGTTCCGCAAATGACGAGCTAGCTGGCATCTGCTGGTACGCTCCAAACATAGAAGGATCTTGAATAACTTTGCTTTTAGGAGGACCGAATTGAACCGATGTATTTGGAGTTGCTACTGGTGGATGAGCCTCTTCGTATTCTTTCAATTTCTGAGAAAGCCACAACGTGCCGTCTGCTTGTGCATTTGCTTGTGCACCTTGAGCAGCAGGTCCAGGCATAACTTGTGATGCTCCTTGTTGATACTGAAAACTTTGACCCCGGCCTCGACACATTGGTCCACCTGCAGTTTGGCATATCTTCTTACCACAAGAACTTTGTTGCGAACCACCAACACTTTGCTCTGGCCCACCAAAACTTTGCTGTGGCCCACCAAAACTTTGCTGCGGTTCACCAATGCTTTGCTGCGGTCCACCAAAACTTTGCTGCGGTGCCCCCATGCTTTGCTGCGGTCCACCAAAACTTTGCCGCGGTCCACCAAAACTTTGCTGCGGTGCCCCCATACTTTGCTGCGGTGCCCCCATGCTTTGCTGCGGTCCACCAAAACTTTGCTGCGGTGCCCCCATGCTTTGCTGCGGTCCGCCAAAACTTTGCTGCGGTCCACCAAAACTTTGCCGCGGTCCACCAAAACTTTGCTGCGGTCCACCAAAACTTTGCCGCGGTCCACCAAAACTTTGCTGCGGTCCACCAAAACTTTGTTGAAGAGCATGACCTTGTTGAATATTTGGTTGCACAAATGATGAGCTAGGTGGCATCTGTTGGTATGCTCCAAACATAGAAGGGTCTTGAATAACTTTACTTTTAGGAGGGCCGAATTGAACCGATGTATTTGGAGTTGCTACTGGTGGATGAGCCTGCTCGTAATCCTTCAATTTCTGAGAAAGCCAGAAAGTGCCGTCTGCTTGTGCACCTTGAGCAGCTGGTCCAGGCATAACTTGGGCACCTTGACCCTGGTTTTGATACATTGGTGCAGGTCGTCGATCAAAAGCGTACCAAAACCTCCCCGATGGATCTTGCATCACATCAGTTGGCGGAGGGCTTATAGCTGAAGGTGGGATTATTGCTGCCCCAGGACCCGACGACGGTCGTCGTTCATCATCAAACGCATACCATACCCTTCCATCTTCTCCAACCTTCTGTGCTTTTGGTGCTGGGCTAATGTTTGGCTGACTTTGGGCTCCAGTTTGCTGTGAAAAGCTGGCACCACGGCCAGATTGTAGCAGTCTAGATTTTCCAGGTATATCCTTACAACTTCCTTTGCAAGCTTCTTTACAGCTATATTCCATTTCTTTACTTCGCTGCCTGTTTCGGATTCGATTGGCCAATTGGTCAACCATCGTATTTATTTTTAAACTCTCATCTTTCTCTAGAGGTAATTTTTCCAAAACAAGGGAAACTTCGTGTTTTAATTTTTGTTCAGCTGACGAATCAGTTAAGTCAATAGATTTTTCTAATTCATATATCCTATTAGCCAAAGCATTTCTTAATCTTCGCCTTTTTAACATTTCGTATCTATCATTGATTGGGTGTAGAGGCAAGTCTGCAAGCCATTTATCGATTTCAATTCCTAACATTACAATATCTGCTTCTTTTTCTATTGTGTCCTCGCTTGGTAAAGGCACTTGTTGTATTGCGGCCAAAATGTCATTCATATACATATCTGGATCAATGTCTTTCAGTTCTTTTTCATGTTGCTTCTTTAGCTGTTCCACAAATTCTTGCGTTCTTTTCAATAGCTTCGTCTTGTACACGTTTGCTTTAATGGGGTCCTCTTCTCTGTAGCGAATAAACATAATGTACTCATCAGCTAGATTTAGCATCTGTAAATCTTCAAATAGCTGCGCAGAATCTTCTCCTCTCGTGGATGTTTCAGTTTTTGGTATATAAACTGTCATTCCTTTAACCAGTTGCTGTTCAAATGTTTGGGGAACATAGATCGCTTTAATTCTATCATTGACTTGTGTTACTTTTTCCATTAATTGCACTTTCGCAAGGTGTTTCTTACTTGCTAATTCTTGAGTTGGTGGTAATAAGGTAAATAACTGTTCAATTTCATCATCGAGAGCATCTTGATAGTAAAACGGGTTGGTTAATACCCCTGGCAAAGTTTTAACTTTGGCAATGGCCTTCCAAACACCATGTAATAGACCTAATCTAATTTTTTCAACGAGCATCTGCTCACCATCTATAGGAACGGATTGAACCCATTGTTTTAAAAAATCATCAAATTCATCGTTTATTTGTTGAACAGGTTCTGGCACATCGTTGAGATTTCCTTCCTGAACGGGCATTATTGAAAATAGCTGCGGACCCCATGTTCCTTGAATACTAGGCCATACAGAAAAGTCCTCAAGTCTTATTGGTACCCTCTGATATAATATTGTAGGTGGTTTTTCTTCAGTCGAATCAAGAAATCTAACCGCCGATTGATGAGGTCTTTCTGTATCGTTTTTTGGTCTTATTAAAACTGGTTTTGGCACAGTTTTAATTACATTCATAAGGTCAGACGCTTTTTCTAAGTTGACGACATTATCTTCTCCTTCAAAAACATAAACCCATTTGAAGATCTGATACTTCAAATGTTCAATTTCATCTCTTTCAGAAACTTGACGAGATGGGTTCAATTCGGAATACTTGTGCCTATCGACTATGTCTTTGGCTAAATCCTTAACAATGGCGTTAAAGATCGTCGGGTTTTTTTCAGCAAAGTTCTCTTTAACAGTACACGATAACCATTTAGCGATTTTGTTTTCTAAATTTTGTACGTACATTATTTCATTTTCTTTTATTAAATCAAATTCTTGATACTTTTTAATAAGAGGCTCTACTAGCATATTAATGCAATTATCTTTAGCTTCATTAGAATTATTTACGGCTAGATTTTGAACAGGTGGCTTTTCATCACATTCTTGAATTAAATCGTCTAAGATCTTTTTGAAATCCATCAAAAGCAAAGATGCAAAATTTGTGGCTTGGTTATTCAAAATTTGTTTTGTATCTCTCAATAGCGTTGCTATTTCTTCTTTGGCTTCTGTTTCTTTACCATCTTTAATATCATCTAAATAATCAGTTAAAATATCTACTAAATCAGTTTCAACGTTCGGTGCTTTGCTAATATCAAGATCTAGTTGCGACGTGCGTATTGCATCTTCTAATTGTTGTTTTACAAACTCTCTAAGCTTAATTTCGAGTGGTTCATTTACTTTTCTGTACCCACATCCAGTACTAGCTGTATAAACAATTTTACCATGATTCCATCTAAATTTCCTGTCACCATAAAGAGTCCTAATTTTTTCAGACTCCAATTTGCTAATCAAATCTTCAACTAACTTATTTTCATAAATATATTTGTTCTTACTAGCTACATCTATTGGTACATCGTCAACTATATCTAGAATTTCGGCACGAAACCGTTTTTTATCAATTTTAACTGTGGTAGGAATCATACTAATCCGACAGATTACATAACTTAGTATTTGTTCCCTCTTTATGGCTCTTCCTAAAAAATCTTTTCTTTTTAAAGGTATATCGTGAAGCCACGCTGTTATAATTTCTCGTTCTTGTTCCGTCATCGTTGCTAGAGGTATAACCTCGGCTCTGTACACATTAAAGCCAGTTTCGAATGATATATTACTAATTAAATCTTTTTTTATTCCATGGCATCTCTTGTCACAATTTTTGTACCAAATCGGTACGATCTTGGCTTTATTACTCGAATTGTTAGACGAGTCTCTCTCAACTGATTTCTGGGAATGTCTGAAAGCGGCTTGCGTTTCTTGAATGACGAATATCCTGTCGAGTTTTTCCAAAATTTCCAACTGCATGTCCCGTTTGTTTGTGAAGTTTTCTTCAGATTTCGTTTTCCTAAGTGTGGGAGTAAAGCACGCTGATGGTATATCAATGTTACTTAGTGTTGTTGTAACGAATTTCCGGACTGTACGAAGGGAGTTAACAGTCTGGACTGATCTCTGGATTGGGAATACTGCACCTTCAGTAGCCTGTTCCACTTCAGCTGTAGCGGCGACCTGCAACAACGGATTATTTCGACAAGATCCAGCTGTTTTAGGAGTCATTCTTAATTTACTCCTATTTCGAGATTATTGAGAAAACAAGAAAGAAAATTTGATTAAAATACTTAATTTTTACCCAAAACAGTATCAAAGAAGATTTTAGATAAAAATTTAGAGTTGTAGGTATGAAAATTTCATAAAACCTGCTAATGGCGCTCTCAAAATCGCTTCTTAATTAAAACAAAGCCCATTTCTTCATGCCAAAGTGTTTACACCTTGAATGATGTCCACACTTACGTTTCGCATTGATTGTCCTGGTGTAGTTGAGACCTCTCTGCAGACCATGGTAGCTGCGGCTGAAACATAACGACGTTGGTCAATAAAAATATAAAATCAAAGACGATTGATGGTGTAAATTTTGATTATGTCATCTTTATTTCATAACTTTCTCTTGGAATCAGCAGTTTGAAATTACTGTTAGAAATATGCTTTATATTACCTAAATTTTTGTATTTATCTTTCTATGTCCTATTATTATTAATTTTTATGTTTTATTCTTTATAGATATTCTTTTCTACGTATTATTAACTATAAACGCTTAAGTAATAAACTATCTAACGATTAAACAAAATCAATCGTCATTAACTCTCAGAAGCATACAATTATGCCACACAACACAGGTATGAAATTAGTGAGCTACAGTATGTGATTAATTAAACTTTACCTTGGATTTCTGAATTGACCATACTTGGTACCTGAAAGTATTATAAGATTTATTAGCATTTCTTTCATAAAACTAAATCACTCTCCCCGCAAAAGTTTGGTCGAAATATGAAGTTTTTAAAACCCTTGATACAAAATGCCCGATTAACTAGTCGCAATATGAGAATATGTTTTGTCGTATTACGCCCCAATATTCTTAGTAAATTTATTCAGTTTATGATAGATTACGATGCATTATTTTCGTGAGACAGTGCTACACACCTACACATGTACGTATGTTAGTTACAAACCTCCGGTGACATTTTCCTAAATTCCGGACTGTCGCATCTCTCTCGCTCGCGCCGATCTCGGAAACTTGATTGGTAAGACTGCAAAGAACATTTTGAATCATTAGAACATGTTATTTATTTGAGAGATAAAAAAAATTCACACTTAGCTTCAACATAAGTCACCAGGCAGCAAGCGTAGCCAGACCAATTTTACTTAAATCCTGATCAGCCCTTTTCAACGGGCCCGAGCGGTGGCTTTTTCACGGCGGAAGACCGAGAACGCTCAATGCAACCCGCATTGGGCCAGAGCGTTTAAATCTATACAAACTAAATGAAAACTCACATAATTAGAACCAAGCAGGTTCTTCGCTTGGTCTTTGAGTGCCTTGGACGCGTCGCGGAGGTGTCTCACATCGTAGACTCGGCCATATAACCTTCTGTTGTCCAAATAATTCCGGTCTAATTTTGTTCTTTCCCTGGGTTAAAAGAAAATATGTTTAGTAGAATACTTTACTTACTAACTATTCTAGAGACGGCGACTTCTTACGAATTTATCATCATATCTTGGAAAACTTACACAATATCTTATACACACAAAATGTGTACTCTTAAATGGAGTAAAATGCTACTTGGGCGTGATCAACATGGACTATACGAGCTTGGAAGCGCGTCAACGCTCGTACGAGTAAAAGACGCGCGAACACGTGCTTCAAAACTCAGAGCGTAAACACACGTATATAACGCTAGTCTGAAACTTCATATAAGTACACTTTACTTACTTAATCGGGGACTCATTGATCTTACTGCTAGTATCGCAACCCTTCGCAATTCGCGTCGGACTCCGAGCGTTGTATACTTCCCCTTCAAATTCGAAGTTCCGAGTTTGGGAGTTCGAATTTGAACATTTTGGGTTACGACCGTCTGAAAAAAAGCATTCTAATGGTATCTACACACCAAAGCCGCCGGCTTTTTTGACAGCTGCCATTCGTATGACGCAAAGCCGCCGCCTAGCTTTGGTGTGAAGACAGCATTACTTTTACAGCAGTGTTTCCTAAATTGGGCGGTAATGATGTAGGCGTTGTAGGCTTAAGGGCTAACCACATATTTCCAGGAACAAATCCCTAACGGAAACACGGCAAAAATCGGTTACATACAAATTGTATGAACTCGTTCACACAACTCCGTGTCAGGCATACTGGAAAGGACAACTCTGAACATTTGAAAAACACTGAAAAATGGGAGCGTTGCGTAGGCGTAGGAGTTTTAAATAGGTGAAAAAATGGAGGCGCTAAATAATAATTTATTCTCAAAGTGGGCGGTAGACAAAATAAGTTTAGGTCCTGCTTTACAGTTTCGTATCTCATAACTGCCAACTGCCGAGGATAGGCCTCTCCAATTGCTTGCTTTAATATCTTGCCTAATACTAAATCTTCAAACATTTTGAACTTATTTCCATATTTAAAGTTTGTTACGAGTACATGCATACTCTCTTCTATCCTTCACTAATTGTTATCTTATCTTATCTAGCCGTTGTTGTTCCACTGCTGGGCAAAAGCCTCCCTCCTCCTTCTCCATGATTCTCTATCCTGAGCCGCCTCTGCCCAGTCGTTTGTGATGGTGTCAAGTTCATCTCGCTACCCATAGTCCACGTGATCGGACGTTATACGCACGGATTCCTTCCGCTACATATAATCTAATAAGTAGTTTCTAAATATCTAAACATTCAAAAATTCAAGAAATAATTAGTCCGTTTTTTAAGCTATTAAAAAATATTTAAAACATATTTTTTAATAAATTAAATACACAAATAAATACCTACAAAGATACAGAGCATCAAAGTTACGGAGTGGGGGGTTTTGACGTCACTCCTCGGTAAAAATCGTACTAAGGCGTGACGTCATGAGCAACTGTAACCCAGTGTATGTGTCATTTTTGGAAAAAGTATGTGTCGAATATTTTAAAAGGCACTGATTTAAAGAAGCAGTTAAAAATAGCAGTTTTGGTAAGATAAAAAATATCAATTGCGCGTTCAATAACTATTTCAGCAGTTAAAACTAAGCAGTAAAGTAATGAAAAATGAGTAATAAAAAATAACGAAATTATAGGTGAAAATGTAATTGATCAGTAAAAAATGTATAAATGAGCAGTTACGTGCGGGCAGTAACAAATCGGAATTTGTCGGTGAGAAATCTTATTTGAAGCAATTATATAAACAATGAGGTGGTAACATAACATAAAAAACAGTAATATACTTTGACTGAAGGAATGGACTTGGTCGGGCAACACTGAACGGAGCTGTCATAAAAATCAGCTGTGCTGTATTTAATTAGTTTTTAATTCGTTATTAAGTTAATTTCGATAAATTTACATGTGTAAAGTGTAGTATTTAAGTAAAATTAAGTGTTCAAGTAAAAAGTTTAGTGTAACAACTGTGTTTTCAACAAAAAAACATCTCGACAATCATCGCTTCGCACCGGCCGGCTCAGCTGTCAACTGAACAATAGAATTGAATTCTAACGGATAAACCGGGGGAGTATTTCTTTTGTTTTACCTGATTTACCACCTTTATTTATATACTATTTTATTAAAAACACTTTATAATTATATAGTGTCAGTACTTAAAGTATATAATTTGGTAAACATCTGATAGTTTCCTCGAGAAAGTTGATGGTCAAGGTCGCCTTTGTCTCGGTTTGCTTGACGAACTGTGGAAGCGAATTGGAAGACTAACAGCTGACTTACATTAGTTGCCTGTTTAGACCTAACTATATCTAGTCTCTGTTTGCTTGACATACTTGTGGAAGCAGATATTGAGTACTATTTCTTAAGGAAATTACTTATTTGAACTCAATTAGAGTAAATTTGAATTTACAAGTAATTATAGTGACCTATACTTTATAAATACTCACATACTATTAACTACTGACTTGTGTAGGTATCTGTATGCATCTGACACAATTTATAACTGCATTTTATATAGGTACATATTTAACTTGTCTCTTTGTTCTCTTAATTCAAATCATATACCTACCTACCTTATTTCAAGGTTTAGAGATACTTTGTTCATGTTTAGGTAACCTTAAATTACACAATTTTTTTACAACTGTGTCTACTCAATTTGTCTTTAGCACATATACATCAGTTGACTTGTTTTAAATACATTATATTTATTTTATTACCTACCTACAATTACATTATAATTCTTAAATAACTAAAATTACTCTTTCTCTATACATATATTTAGCTTTTCTATTTGTCTTTTCAGCCTATTCAACCAAGATGAATACACGCAGTAGCATGGCATTACAGCAGAAGCTCCAGAAGACCCAGGATGACCTGAGGAGGGCCGATGAGCTCAACAACCGTCTTCTCTGCGACAGAGATGAGAATGAGATTGAAATAAGAAATCTAAAGGCGAAATTGACCCTTCAAGATAACAAAATCTCATTACTCAGGACAACGAGAGATGAGGACCAGATGGAAATTGAGCGACTACAACACCAAGTCGATTCCTTAGAGTCCCAATGGCTGGAGTTGGATGGGGCTAAGGACAGAATTAGACACCTAGAAGATCTGCTGATGGAGGCACGTGGTCAAATCTCATTTGTCCAACGTGAGATAGAAAGTGCCCAGAATGCCCATGCAGTCTCACTGCTCGACGAACTATCAAACACACCGACGCAGAAGAAAATGCCAGCTTCATCGAGGAAAATAACTAAATACTGCAGAATGAAGAACATACTGAAGAGATCAAGACATAATTTAAAGCTATTTAAAATGTATTTAAAAGGTCACTCTAAGAGGGTAGGACGAGTAACATTAATGAAGAGAGCTCAAGATCTTCAGCTAGGTATCGATAACATCACTGCGACCTGCAAGGCTACCAGAGAAGAACACCTAGCTTGCTACCAACAACTCATGCAATCTCGAGCAGAAGTTAATACCTGGAAGAAGGAGGCAGCAGAGTATCGTCGACTCATAAAAGTTATTCTAGCTGATGACGAAGAGCTTGCGAATGTGCTGTTGGAGGATTCGGATACTCCCGTTGTCGCCGACTCTTGTAACACTCTCGCAACGATGAGCCCGGTGCTGCCTGCGCGGGGACCAGCCACGGCTAAAGTGCGCTTGCCGACCGCAGCCATTACTGACACGCGTTACCTCAAGACCTGCCGCTCGTGCGAGACCAGGCGCATCCAGTGGGCCTGCGGTAGCAAGAGGTACAGCATCAGCCACGACATCAGCTGCAGGCAGAAGACAAGTAGCAGCGAAGACACCCGTCGTCACCTCGGGTCGCGCTGAATGCACGAAGCCCGCGGTTGCTCCCGCACCCACTGTCGTGCGACCGACCAGGATGTCGTACGCGAGTGCGGTCAAGAGGCCGCCCCCCACCCCCGCCGCCCCCGCCACCGCGGCCCGCCCTGAGTCATCGAGTAGTACTACGAAACCGGTCGCTGTCATCGCTAACTCGTCTATCCCGTCTCCCCGCTCTAGTCACTTAGTTTCTAGTCATTTAGTATCTCCTAGGGAAACTTTAGTATACTCTGATAGGCTAGGCACTCAATTTGGACCTCTATTATGTAACAAAATTGATCACAAAGTAACTAATTATTGTTATCCAGAAATGCCATTGCCCAAAATTATAGATAAAATTAATACACACAGCCTAGATAGCAATAAAACTCTAGTCATCATGGTAGGAAGTAGTGTAAATATTAGTCAATCTGATGTGGATAGGTGCCTTAATGTTCTAGTCAATATAGTAGAAAAATATGGTTGTAAATTGATTATCTGTGCGCTGCCCTTTTGCAGCAACTTATCCACGACGGTAAACAATCGTATTCATAGATTTAATTTGCAATTTTATAATTTGACGTGTCGTCATAGCGATGCTATTTATTTTTTTGACATGAATAAGTTTATTCATGATTTTTCTTTACAACAGGATACTATGTATCTGTCTTTATTGTCTAAGAAACGTGTCGCTACTTTAGTAGCGTATAATATAGAATCAATTTACAATCATTTTTTAAACTAGTATGTAAGACAACAGTCTCGACCAATTTTAGTGTAAATGTGGTCGACACCGGCACTTGGGATTCACAATATGTGAATTTAAATAGGCCCAGCATTGGTCCCAGCAGTGTGACTCATCAGGCTCGATGTGATGATCATAGAATTCGTTGTAATAAAAAACATAACCATAATATTGTAAAAATATTCCATCAGAATGTTCAAAGTTTTACTAAAAAGCACTTAGAGATGGAATTATTTCTTGAAAAACATAAATATGATATTGTTTGTCTTACGGAACACTGGCATAAAGAAAATGAATTATTGTTAAATTATAAAAATTATTATATTGCCAGTGCTTTCAGTCGAAAATCTCACACGGGAGGGGGCTCTTTAATTTTGCTTAGAAACAACATCAAGTCTAAGGAACGAACCGATGTGGTGAGATTGTCGGTTGAGAAGAAAGTTGAACTATCGTGTGTTGAGCTGGAGCAGCACGTTGTTGTATGCGTATATAGATCCCCTAACAGCTCGGACTTCCCTGTTTATGAGTCAGTTATGGAAGACGTGTTAAAATTAGCTTTTAATAAAGGAAAATTTATAATAATTTGCGGTGATTTTAATGTCGATTTATTAGTAAATAATTGTCTTTCGAGAAAGCTAGTATGTCAGTTTAAGTCTTACAATTTGATAAATGTATTTTTAGAACCTACCAGGATAACGCCAAACACAGCTACTTGTATTGATAATTTTTTTTGTAACCTAGATTATTTGGAAAAAACTATTTTAAATGCGATTCAATCGGATCACACGGGTCAAGTTATTAGCTTTGCTGCCAAAAAACCTGTTACTAAAATTAAAATTAAATCTAGACCCATCACGGCTAGCAGATTAGATAATCTAAATAATGTTTTGATTGACAACCTGTCGTACGTTAATTCTGGCGTTTCATCTAATCCAAATAATTTATACAAAGAATTCTTTAATTTATTACATACACAATTTGATAATATCTTTAAAGTTAAAAAAAGGGAAATTACTATGAAGTGTGAATTTAGTGACTGGGCGACTCAGGGTATTCGCAAAAGTAGGGAAAGACTTTTTGAACTTTATGAGCTTAAAAATTATAATCATACGGATATCTTTCAGAACTATGTAAAAAATTATTCAAAAGTTTTTAAAAAGGTTTGCATTTGTGCTAAATCATTTTTTTTTGAGTAATAAAATTAAATCAGCTGATAACAAAATTAAAGCAGTTTGGAATGTTATTAACACCGAATCAGGTAAATGTAAAAACCGTCAAAGTAGCTTTGCTTTGCGTAATGAACAGGGCACAATGTGCTCTTCTGATTCTGAAGTGGCTCATGAATTTGAAACCTTTTTTTCTAAAGTACCTTTTAAAACAACTGAGCATCTAAATTCCTCACCTCCAGTCTCACTTTCTCTACTAAAAGCCAACGTACCCGCATGCCAAGCTGAATTCAGATTTCATCATGTTGGTCCCAATTGCATTATTAAAACGTTTAAAGAAATTAATTTAAAAGCAACCGAAGATCTTTGGGGAATGTCAGTTAAAGTCTGCGCATTTATTATTAATACTATATCATATCATTTAGCTCAAATTTTTAATAGCTGTATAGATCAAGGAATATTTCCTGATCTCATGAAATATAGTAAAGTCATACCTCTTTTCAAGGCCGGGGATGAAAACGACCCTAGCAATTACAGGCCAATTTCAGTACTCCCTGTACTCAGTAAAATTTTTGAAAAATTAATACTTAACCAGCTTCTTTATCATTTTAAATTAAATAAATTGCTTCACAATCAGCAATTTGGGTTTACCAAAGGTCGTTCCACTACGGACGCTGGTGTTGCCTTAATTAAACATATATTTGATGCATGGGAACACTCGCAAGATGCCATTGGCATATTCTGCGACTTATCGAAAGCATTCGATTGTGTTCATCATGAGATACTATTAAATAAACTGAATCATTACGGTGTACGAAATGAATCTCTAAGTCTTATTAAATCTTATTTATCAGACAGAATTCAAAAGGTTCAAGTCAATGAAATAACATCACAGGGATCGCAGGTAGAAATTGGCGTGCCCCAGGGATCGATATTAGGTCCTTTCCTTTTTCTGGTTTACATAAATGATTTGCCATTTATGATAGAAAGTCTATCGCAGATTGTTTTGTTTGCCGATGACACATCTCTTCTCTTTAAAGTAGATAGAAAACGTCAAGATTTAGATATTTTCAAAGTAAATAGTACCCTAAAACAAATTCATGATTGGTTTAGTACAAATAATTTAGCGTTAAATGCGAAAAAAACTAAATGTATTAAATTTTCGCTTTGTAATGCAGTCAATAATGTTAGCAATATATGTATTAATGATGAAATGTTAAACTTTGTTAATGACACTGTTTTCTTGGGGATGACACTAGACTCGAAATTACAATGGGGACCCCATATTGATAAACTGTGTGGACGGCTAAGTTCCGCCGCCTACGCTGTCAGAAAAATCAGACAGCTCACAGATATACCTACAGCGAGACTTGTATACTTCAGCTACTTTCATAGTATTATGTCTTATGGTATTCTTTTATGGGGTCATGCCGCTGACATCCAGGCAGTATTTGTTTTGCAGAAAAGAGCTATTCGAGCCATCTACCATCTAAATAGTCGTGATTCCCTGAGAGAACTGTTCAAAGAAATAAATATTTTGACATTTCCAAGTCAATATATATATGAGAATATAATGTTTGTAAGAAAAAATCTATCTAAATTTAAGAAGAATAGTGATGTACATAAATTTAATACTAGGAATAATAATAAACTTGTTTTGCCTGGTAGTAGACTAGCTAAGATCAATAATTCATTTGAAGGGAACTGTATACGGTTTTACAACAAACTGCCTGATAATGTACTAATTTTAACGGAAACTAAGTTTAAACGGTGTATCAAGAGGACTCTTTTACAAAGAGCGTATTATAGTATTAACGATTTTATTATTGACAATAGGGCATGGTGTGTAAATGCTCTAGCTCCACACGATCATAATATTTAAGTTGTTCTTTTGTAAACACATGATTGTAAACAATATTTTTAAAAAGAGCAACCTCTAGAGTTTCTTGCTGGCTTCTTCTCTGGGGAATCTGCCTTCCGAAGTCAGCGTAGCTTCTCTCCTTTATTGTTTTTCTCTTTTTTTTTGGTTCTTTTAATTAATCATTAAGTATGTTTTTTTTTATAATTTTTACTTTGTGACGAATTCAAGTGTAAATTTAATGTTACCTACGAATAAATAATTTTTGATTTTGATTTTGATTTTGAATTAAATTAAAAAATTAATAGTAGATGTTGTAGGAACTCTTATTATAAAGCCTGAAACACACCGGATGCGTATGCGTAACGTAGACGTAAGCACGACATAGCGACGCGCGTAGTCACTGTGTAACCCGATGTGACACCGGGCTACGCATCACGTCGACGTGTACGCATACGCAACGCATACGCAACGCATACGCAACGCATACGCAACGCATACGCAACGCATACGCAACGCATACGCAACGCATACGCAACGCATACGCAACGCATATTTGACCTTAAGACCCGATTGGGCTAAATATCATAATATGGATAACAACAATGCACTCACACGCTTATTGCGAAAACAAATGCAAAAATTTAAAACGCGATGTCACGGGACACGGTTACCTAGGCTGTGATCGGTAGTTTCCGCTACCGCGCTCATGCCTAATGAACGAATATTTACCTCTCTTTTCAATGAATTTAAGTTCGGATGTCACCGCTCGCTGGTAACTGCTGAACTATTTATCGAACTGCTCATTAATTCATTTTACTGATCATATAGATTTTGGATTGGTCAAATATATTTTTTAGAACAGACAAATTATTTTTTTATTACCGTCCATGTTTTACTGTCGTTTTAATTAATAAACCGTCAAAAAATTAAATAACTACTCAATATGTTTTTCAACTGATCTTATTAACAGCTGGAATAATTAAAGAACAGCTCAAAAATTTAGTTCCCATTTTAAAATAATCTATGTGATGGAATAAAAAAAAATGTTTTGTCGTCATGCCCATTATCATTACTACTAAAAAAAATTGTAGCTCACTATTACTTACAGTTCTTCGCCTGAGAATACGTGATCAACCTTTCAACAATCTCAGAAGACCGGTCCGGTGAGACCCTCGGATACTTCCTCAACGAGTTCTCGAAGGCATCCGGCTGTTTCGATGGGCGCGGTGTAAATACGGAGCCTTTGGGAAACATAACATATTAATACATTAAATAAACCAAATAAAGAAGAAATAAAAGAAAATGGAGAGAGATTCTTCGATTTAGCTGCTAATGTATAAAGTCAAACTACATCCTTATCAATTGATCTCATTTTTAAGAAAAGGTTTAATGTCGTAACTACGCTACATTGCCGTGCCTGCGTTAGGGTCCACATTTGATACTTTAATGTTTCAGATTTTTACCTTCGGCATGTTCACGCCTTGACTCAGGATCAAATAATCAGGTTCTCTGGTGTGACTGGTGATACCGTGTTACACCGAAATCATTATTTTAATTCATTTCTTCGTTTTACAAAGTTTGAGTAATAAAAACCCTTCCAAGGCTATCCACACATTTTCAGGTCAGGGCTAACTGTGTCCAGAGTTGTCCGTTCTATTTAGTTCATGCAATTTGTACGTAACCGACTTTTATCATGTTCCGTCAAGGACGTGTTCCCGGAAATGTGTGGTTAGCCCTTTATTTTACACTAGTTAGTTATATTTGCTCACCTCTGTTAGTCCAGACCATCCCCCCTCTGTACGAATTGGGTATTCGTACAGGAGTGTAGCTCGTGTCACCACTCCCCGTGCCTCCTACCACGAAGTTATCGTGGCCTGAAACAACAGGTGAAGTGTCACATCTGAAGACGGAGCCACTGTCCACGTAACCGCATGTCATTAGGTATATCCCCACAAGTGCGTTTCAGTTTTCTGTTTGCGTTTCATCTTTTAGTTCGTTTTGCGTCAAGCGCTGCGCCCTACTGTTTGACACAATATTGAGGCGTGTGGTTTTGTATGCGCTATGGTTTTTGGGAAAATGCAGTGGTGAGGCCATACCTGTTCGCACAGATTCTTTCCACTTCATGGAATCTAATTGTTTCTCCGTCGCGAAAGGCCAGAACAGGCTAATGTATAGAAAAGCCGTTCCCATTCTGCCGTTCACTGTCAACTAACCAGTTTTTCTATTCGTTATGAATCATCATGAGTTGGGGCTATTTTTCATTACGTAATGTTCTTTAATGCATTAATTTAGAAGTAAATCAAATCTTATAAATACCAGGCACTCTTGAAGCTCTCTGTGGTGGAAACTCCGTCAGCTCCACCGGTGGGGAGGTTGGCTTCATCTTGCATAGTGTAGTCTGCGATGACAATCATTTTAGTATTAAGGCATAACTTTACACAACGTTTTACTACTTCTACAGCTGAAAGGAAGAAACGGCAAAAACCCAACGGCACAGGCCCTTACGTTCACGTTACATTTTTTTTCTGTGACTCTTACTCTTTGGAGTTGGGCCGGTCATGTTTGTAGAATGCATCCAAATCGTTGGGCGAAAATAACAACAGAATGGGTGCCACTAGATGGTCACAAACGCCGAGGTAGACCTCAAAAAAGACGGAGAGACGATCAGGATGCATTTTCAAGGGAATGGCGGGACGCCACCGGAGACCGTGTTAAATGGGAAGTCGCAGGGGAGGCCTTTACCCAGCAGTGGGATCTTAATGGCTAGCAAAAAAAAACTCTTAACGGTCTTAACTCGCAAATGTTTAGGTAATCACAACTGCTAGGAATTTTGCAATTTTTAGTGCCGTGACGGGATAAACAAGCGAAGTATGGTTGTCACACCGTAAACACTACATCGTTGACACAAGTGACTGAAAGATTATCTGGATTCGTTTGCCCACTGGCATCCACATCATCTATACAAACTAATGAAAAGATGATTGTCTGGTTTCGTTTGCTTATTGGAGGCCTAGACTCTCCCTCGTTATAATTAAAAGTCTTACCTGATAAACAGAAGCATATCTGCCATCAACAGCTTGAGTCCCAGAACAAATTCGATCATTCAGTTCAGCGTTAGTAGCGACTGACCGCAAAAAAGACCCGCTTTGCCTATCCTGGTTCATCCCTAAGCCATGACCAGGCAAATGCTGAGGCATTATCGGCATAGATATCGGCATATTGCCGGGCATAACGCCTGGCATACTGCCTGGCATATGTCCTGACATATTGCCGTTCATATGACCTGGCATGTAAAGTGGCATTGTTGTTGGGTTAGTTCCAGCCTGCATTGGTGTAGTATCTGAAATATGATCATCATCACAATTATCATCATTTCTTTTGCAATCATGATCATCGCTATCATCCTCGTGATTAAAATCATCATCCAGGGGGCTTAGCACGGCATGCCGCGACAATTATCTCACGTATGTTGTTCTTATCACATTTCAAACTATAGACAGAGACGTAAGCGTGACAAACGCATGACAACGTCTTTTCACGGAGTGCCATGCTAAGCTAGCAGGACAAAGTCATGAAACGTCTCCGAGACCATTTTTTTGACATCTTATCTCACGTCATGCTGTCCTTATCACATTTCAAACTATGGACAGAGACGTAAGCGTGACAAACCCATGACAACGTCTTGTCACGGAGTGTATGCTAAGCTAGCTGATGAACTTTTTCCTGTGATAGTTACTTAAATAAACTACTGAACAGATTTCAATTAAAGTTTACAGTTTTGTAGCTCTATAATTAATTCAAGAAATTGTAAATGTAAAGAAGACCAAGAAAAGATAAAGTAGAAGGTGACTGATGAATGTTGATGAAACGAAAAAGGTATGTTAGTATCGTAACCAGTGGAGGGAAGTGTTCTTTGTCTACTCCTATAGGAAAGATGCATAATAGTTTATATGTATAAGTTCTGCAAGATATTAAAAAATTCAACGTTCTAGCTATAACGTTTCATGAGATACAGCCTGGTGACAGACAGATGGACAGACGCACGGACAGCCAAGTCTCAGTAACAGGGTTCCGTTTTCAGCCCTTTTAGTACGGAACCCTAAAACCATAATTATATTTCAAGAAATTGTTTCCGTCAAAAAGAAGAAAAAAGGCCAGGTCAAGAGTACCGTAATCCGACTCGCATGTATGTGGATGAAGCGAAAAAGATTTATCTATTTAGGTCGTCGTAGTAAGTGAAGGAAAAGAGTCTTTGTCTATAGGAAAGACACGTGACGTGACAGATATGTATGTATGAAATAAAAATGAAAATGACAAGTGTTTTATTCAAAAATAGGCAAAATTCATTACACTTTTTTGATGTCACTTTTTTGAATCTAAAACTACTGCCGGTTCACTACCTGTATAGCCGAGAGGAAGAAGACGGCAAGAAACCTTCGGCACAGGGCCCTACGTTATGTTCAATATATCTTTTTTAAATATATATATATGTATTCCAAGATAAAGGCTTACGTGTATTCGGAGCAAGCGTATACTGCCTGCCGTTCTCAAGAAGCGTGACCGCCAGCCCAGCGTCTTTCATTCCTCGGACCACAGCTACCATACCTTGAGCATTCACCGGGTCCATACTCACAACTCACTCATAAGCTACGATCCAGGGGGATGTGCTATAATCATTTATTTAATCACATTACGAAACCAGTGTCATGCATACCATTTTCATGGCGTTAATGGGCATGATGACTAAAAAAATGTTTTTAGTCCATCACATAGATTATTTTAAAATATTCCACACGTATTTTTTCTTTTTTCTCTTAAACTAAAAATGACACAGATACACTGGCTTAAAGTTGCTCATGACGTCACACATTAGTACGATTTTTACGTAGGAGTGACGTCAATACCCCCCACTCCGCAACTTTGATGCTCTGTATCTTTGTATTTGATCAGGTAAAAAACGTGTTTCAAATATTTTATAATACTTAGCCTAAAAGACGGACTAATTATTTTTTGAATTTTCGAATGTAGACATCATCCCCATTTCCTCATAATTTCATGTGTAAATTAGCGCTTACTTGATGTCTTGTCTAGTTGTTTGTGCTTTGTGTGTCGTGAAACTGTCATGTCATGAAACTAATTTCGTAATGTAAATGTAAAACATCGAAAACTGCATACACTAGAGAAGAAATTCAACTCTAGTTTGAAAGTAGACTCGTGTCTCTGTATTTGGGACGCTAAAAGGGTTGTTATGATACCTGGTCATAAGTTGCATGTGCATTGTGCATCTACCTTATGTAGGTACCTACTTTTAATAGGTACCTGATTATGACTGACTATACCTGAATCTAATTGGTGTTAATTTTGAAATCTTTCCATGCCGTGTCAGCTTATGTAGGTCCACTGCTGGATAAAAGCCAAGGATCTCCACAACGACCGGTCTTACGCTGCCCACATCCAATGGCTTCCCGGGACCTTCACCAGGTCGCCAGTCCACCTGATGGCCTGGTACAATACTAACTATATTTATTACATTAGGTATATATTTTTTCAAATAAATACCGTCATTTTGAGCTGTCTAAGGCAGGAATAGCAAATGTCGGGCCTGTAAAAGCCCTGGAAAGCTTCCAATTGGGTTCCGGGCCTGAAATACATAAATAAGGATAAATCTTTATTCTTAGCCTTTTCTTTCCACTTCGCCGCCGTGTCGCTTTGTGCTGTACTATCCGGCTTGTACCTCTAGTTACAAAATTATCCTACAACAAAGCAGCATTTCTAGAAAATACTTGACCAAAAGCATTTAGAAAGAAAAACACCTAGAAGAACCATACACTAGAGAAATCCGAAGAAAGAAATCCGAAGGTGTATGTGAAATAGGCCAAACCGCATTAGGCCAACTTGGCGGATTTCGGCCTAATCACTCTTGTATGCGAGTAAACTCGTGCGCCTGTGGTGGAACGTTAAATTGGCTGATAAGGACTGCAAATCGCCACGCTTCTGGTATTCTTTTATTGACATAGCTTCCTTAAAGACTAATGACAAAGAGCAAGAAAACAAAGAACATGAAAATGACGCAGATTTGTGGTTATTTTTCATATTGGCACGCCAGGTGGGCCATGGTAATGAATCGGTTAAATACCAGCTTATTCAAATATGGAGAGGACTTTCTTTAAAGGTTTTTTTAACTAACAGCTATTTCTTACAAATAACCTTATTACCTAGAAAGTAAGACAGAAATTCAATACTAACATTTCCCGCTGAAGTTCCAACTATTTAATTATCAGATTTTTATAAACTGAGCAAAATAAGCTTGTTAATTTAGAATTTTGTAAGCATCGTAATAAAATAGAAGAATTTTTTATTCGACTAAATGTCAAACGTCATAATTCCAAATGACTTAAACATTTGAATATTTTGGAGTTCTATTTTTGCTTGGCTGTGGTTTTTTAGGATTGGTCTCCACCACAGACGTATGAAAGCTGCTGTAACTGTGGTCTCCATGTATCGATTGGTCTTTTGAAGTAAGTTGGAAGTCTGTGGTCTGGTCCGTCTGGACTCTGCTTGTCTGTCTGGGAGTCTGCTGGTCTGTCTGAACTCTGCTTGTCCGTCTGGTCTCTGCTTGTCCGTCTGGTCTGCCCTGTCTGTGGGTTTGCCTGTCGTCATTGGGTCTGCCCTTCTAGCCCAAGTCTGCCCACGAAACTAAACAAGAATCCCAGAGAAACATGTCTCGAAATATGTTGAATGGTGTTCTTTTCATGCTTATGTCGTTCAAATGATTTTTTCGGCATATGTCATACGAAAAGTTCTATTTTTATAGGACTTTCTGTGTTTTTCCACAGATTTTTTCAATGCTCTTTGACCGACCGTGGTAGACCGACCTTAGGACCGACCATCATCTTCCAGTTGAAGTCAAAGTCATGTGAAACCTCGGAACAATAACTAGTTCCGAGTGTGAAACTGTGTGTTGAACAAAGATGTTGAAGTCAATAAGGAACAAATGAGGAATTATTATTAAATCTGTGAATGAATGTTTTTACTCTACTCTACTCTTTGGTTCATCTTTGGTTGAAGTCGAGTTGTCTTCGAGAAAAACTAGATTACTTACTCTGTGCTTCGAGACAATAGCAATCAACTTGAAATTGTCCAATGATTATTTTTTAGCAATGTTTACAAAAGTTTATTTTTGAACAAAAAATATAAGTGAATTAAAATTCTGATACAGTGTTGTAGGAATGGACTTGAACGGCCCGGCTTATATGATGAAGGATAATAGAAGACGATGTATTGTTTCGTTGCAGACTTGTAAAGGTATACGAATGTGCTCATTATATTCATAATTTCCAATAAAAAAATAGGTATATAAGTATGTGTAGGTTTAAGTATACTTATAAATTTATTATTTATTGTAGGTTAAAAAAATGACTATCCTGCCTTCTTGTTTTCATTTCTCTCTCTGTGGGGTCTGCGGGAAGAAATTTCTTTTAGAAATATGCAGTACCTTTTGTGTAACTTCTCTTTTTTTCTGTATCTATGTACTATCATCTTACAATAAACTGTTTAATAAATAAATAAAAATCCTGCTTACATCTTGGTGCTCTCACATTTCATGTTTAGTAATGTTTGTAAACATTTTTTAACAAACATTTAGTATACCTACTAAAAGTATTAGTTAGTACCTACGCTTGCCTCGAATGTTGAGGGCGCGGGTTCGAATCCTGGCGCGGGCACGTACCTCTGAGTTTATTTCTCATGTACGGATCAATTTAGTCGAATACCACTTGCTAACGGTGAAGGAAAACATCGTGAGGAAACTTGCATACACCAGAGAAGAAATTTGAAGGTGTATGTGAAATCCGCCAACCCGCACTTGGCCAGCGTGGTGGATTACGGCCTAATCACTCTCTGTATGGCTTGAGAGTAGGCTCGTGCCCCTCGTTGGGGACATATATGGGCTGATAAAGAAAGAAGAAGAAGTGTGGGAGCACCATCACGTCTTTTGGATGGCGACTATGATCCATCTTTTTGGGAGCAGCAAGGTCATACTTACCTAGTGGCAGTCCCTAATTTAACATAAAGCATGCGAATTAGAATAAAGTATATTGTGAGGTGTGTAACGCCCTGGCAGCTCCACAGTCTCCGATTTGCTTGAAATTAATAGCAGAGGGTTCGCTAATTTTTGCCATGCGGCAAAAAATAAGTATGATTTTTTGCCTCCACTAATTCCGAAGATATTCGAGGAAGTTTGTGGCGCTGCCAGAACGTATACGCCCCAGCAGCGCCGCAGTCATATGGACGACTACTTTTTTTGGTGATTTCTCCGGACTGGTTACGCTACGGATGCTGAATATTTTTAGCCAAGCTCTAGGAAGTAAGGAGAACGTGCAGATGGTGTCTTAGCCTCCAACTAATGGATTTTCCATACTTTTTGGTACTTACCTACCTAAATTACGTTCCAGCAGAGCCACGGCCTACAGGAAAAACTAGAGTATCTTTCATGAAACTGAGTATGACACGATTTATTGCCACTAAAGCGAACCCAGCAAAAAATAAGAGCTTGCTTGTGGAGCTAAGGCTTCACTGAGAAAATGGCCTTTCGCAACAAAATCAATTTTTTTAGGTTATGTTTCTTTCGTCGCTATAAAATGAAAACTACACGATAACTTGTAGAGTTTATATTTTTCGCCGCCCTAAATAGTGAATCTTAACAAATGTATGCAGTCAGATTCTCGTTAAAAATTCTAATTTCTGAGATACAGGTGGCTCTGCTGGGGCGTCGGTCCGTTCGAAAACGACGTTGAATACTCCTGGATGAGCTGGTATTTTTCAATGGATTTTTGCTTCAATGGAAGGGCAAAAATAGGCAAAAAATCCTCATAATTACAGATTCGAGCTACCTGCTGTCTTTCATAGGTTTTCAGGTGTGGCGCTGCTGGGGCGTATACGTTCTGGCAGCGCCACAAACTTCCTCGAATATCTTCGGAATTAGTGGAGGCAAAAAATCATACTTATTTTTTGCCGCATGGCAAAAATTAGCGAACCCTCTGCTATTAATTTCAAGCAAATCGGAGACTGTGGCGCTGCCAGGGCGTTACACACTATTGTGAGCTAGATTCTAAATGGAAACACAGAAAGTGATGTGCTCGCGTGCCTTGCAAAAACAGTGTTGCAGAAGATTGGCTGTATAAGCCTTATGCATATACACACCATTGACGACAGAGTACTCAATAAGAAGGCTGATAAAGCTGAAAATATTATTCCAAGCTTATCATTCCCACTTTGAATTAAATAGTCTTTGTAAAGTCAGGTTTCGAGCCTGAAACCTTTAAAACCCTTTTTAATGTGCAAAGAGAAATTAAAATTAAACTAAGTTTATTCACGCTTCAGTTAGATTTTCGTAGAGTTTGAATGTGGTGGGCAAGACTTACCAAAAATTTATTCGTAATACTTACAAGAAATATTTTACATAATATTGTTATCTTGTAGGTATTCTGCTTTTCATCATCATCATGTCAGCTTATGGACGTCTACTGCTGAACAAAAGACTCCCCCAAGGATCTCCACAACGATCGATCTTGCACTGCCCACTTCCATTCTGCTTTTACCTCCTCTATACGCCTTTTTATTTGCCAATACCCGATTTCTTTCGTTACACATGATATTCTTCATTGCAGGACTCTCAATCGACCCACAGAGTATGGTCACCAAAGATGTAACGTACACCCTAGTCGGAACTAATCCCCAAAATAACAGTAATTTCAGTAATTTTTTTAAGGAATGCTCCGTGTGAGACTCCACCCTCCATTTTAGGGAAGTGGGAGGCGAGAAACAAGAGTAGCCTATAACCTATCCTAACCCTAATAATATTATAAATGTCAATGTTTATGCCGATGGATGGATGTTTGTTACTTCATCACGCAAAAACTACTGAACAGTTTTTGATGAAACTTGGCAATATTGTAGCTTGCACATCAGAATAACACATAGGTTATTATTTTGAGATGTCGTGATTATTTTATAAGATATGACGATTAATGCGTACGAAGTCGCGGGCAGCTACTAGTAGTGATATAAATAAATAGTCGAAGGGATAAAGAGTATTCTATCCCTTCAACTAAGTATCTAACTTTCGCATTTTATTATTAATACCTAAGTATATATTCATGCTTCATTTGAATCAGTTGTTTATTTCAATTGTCAATCATAATTAATTGTTCATAATTAATCATAATTAATTGTTAATCTAAAGTGGTTAACCACATCTTAACTAATTTAATTTATTTACAGAACCAAAAGTCGGGGGTTTAAGAGCCATTGCCAAAGTAAAACAGAAAAAATTAAACGAACCAAAAATAGATAAATTAATTGATAAAAATGTAAATTATTTACAAAAGAGCCTAGCGAGGAACATCGACGTGTTATACAATATGCAGACTTTAAAAAGTTTCGTTACCAAACTGAAATCCGCTTATGTAAGTATAATGACGCAGTATGGGAAGGTCTCCTACAAGGTGGACTGGCGACTTGGCTAAAGTCGCGGGAAGCCGATGGATGTGGGCAACGCAAGATCGGTCGTTGTAGGTCCTTGGAGGAGGTTTTTCCAGCAGTGGACGTCCATAAGCTGACATGATGATAATGATAATGAAGTAACTATAGTTTCTTACATACATATGCGTCACACCTCTCTATGAGCAAAAGGAGATTAACGAAAAAGATATACAAGGCGAGAGTGGAAGGAAATGTTGGGATGGGAATGTCAAGACGGACGTATCTCGGTCAAATCGGTGACTTGTTAGGGAAAGGCCAAGTCAGGTGTAGGCAGACGTGCATGTATGAGGCGATTGATGAATGTGGATGCGGAGTAGGAGGTGTGTTTGGATCGCAGCAAGTGGAGGGAAGTGGTCTCTGTCTACCCTGATAAATAGGCACGATAAATATGGTATGTATGAAGCCTTATGAAAGGGTCTTTTAATTTGTTCACACATTAACAATGTTAATCTATATCCAGCAGTAGACGTTCTACAGCTAATGACGATAGCACTGGATCTAGAACCCGACCCAAAGCTGCGTGTTTTTGATATATTGATCACTAATTTGCACTAGTTGCTTAGTCGCAGCAAAACTTGCAGCTATACATATTGTCGTGTCAGTTTATGGACGTCCACCGCTGGACAAAAGCCTCCAACGGCCGGTCTCACGCTGCCCACATCCAACGGCTTACTGCTACTTTTACTAGGTCGTCGGTTCTTGTTGGAGGCCTTCCTACACTGCGTCTATAGCTATCATTGTTTAGAATTTATGGCTCAATGTAGACATGAACAATAATCTAAAAGTTACTTTTTTTTAGAATTGCGACATAGACAAGTGTGCAGGAATGCAATCCCGCTTCCATCAACATCTGCTGGACTGCCATCCTGATTATTTTAATCCGCAGAAGGTAAGCGGACGTATTTTGTGCTGGGAATGCATTTGGCATTCAAGATTTGTTATTTTGTAATAAATTAGTGATAGGGAACTTCACAAGTGGTAAGCTATTGCATAAAAATGGTAAACAAGCTATGATGAGCTCGTCCAGAAAAGTATATGTCAATCGTCAGGGGTGCCTGTTGTACTTCCTAACTTTTATTGTCCTAACGTGATATTCCTAATAGAAGATAGTCCTAATATTCCATTGACCTAATTATTTATTGTCCTACATTATTTAACTTTCTAATAGTCTCCAGTACTAATTTTTATATTCCTATGCTTTGATAATACTAATGTGGATGATTCTAAATCTTGGAACTCCTAATTAAGGTAGAATAAGGTAGATCTTATCTTATCTTATCTAGCCGTTGTTGTCCCACTGCTGGGCAAAGGCCTCTCTCCTCCTTCTCCATGATTCTCTATCCCGCGCCGCCTCTGCCCAGTCGTTCGTGAAGGCGTCCAGCTCATCTCGCCACCTTTTCCGTGGTCTGCCGCGAGGTCTTTTGGCGTTTGTTTGCCATTGGGTTGTTGTGATTGCCCAGAGATCGTTTGGCATGCGGCAGACGTGACCGGCCCAATCCCACTTTAGCTTGGCAGCTGTCTTTACCACATCAGCAATACGTGTCCTGGAGCGCAGTATGGTGTTTCTTACTTTATCAGTAAGCTTTACACCAAGCATACTGCGCTCCATGGCGCGTTGGCAAACCCCGAGTCGAGACCTTTGTGAATAAGGTAGATAGGTAAAATAAAATAAATGAATGATTGGTGTAGTTAATAATTAAAGTCAAGAATAATTCTCACGACCGACTCTGCGAAGTGATTTAATTGCACTGTCAAATAGACAACAAGTAGGTCGTACGGTAATGCGACGTCAATAATTTAATAATTACTAAATAAATGTTCGATACTCGTACAAAAGGTGCAGATTTTTTCAAACTTTTTATCGTTTATAAAGTTAAAGTGGGGATTTTGCTTATTTTTTTATAAAAATACTTACATACAAATACATACACTTACAGGGCAAAGGAGAAGAAGCTCAAACCAACTTCTCAATAGGAAGCGCTGGACTTGTTGACGGATCTGTCAACACACAAGATGATCTTAAAATAATAACTAGACCCAAAGTAGAAGCTATCGTAAAAGACTGGCATGATATAATACCTTTTAACCCTGAGGAAACTCCAGCAGAAGAAAAATTCAGAGAACAGAAACTTAATGATCTAATCACTACGATAACTCATAAAGTTACGTCTGACGAACTAACTAAAAAAGAACGCGACGAGCAAGTCAAGGCGGATATCGACAAATTTCTTAACGAAGTTGATATTCACTATCCGGGTACTAAATTAGATGTAATACAATACAAAGAAGGCCTCCGTGAACTACTTCATGGTAAAATTGATAATATGACTAATGATAGTGATATATATCAAGTTTCCTATGATAATACCATTCAAGAAATTGCTACTGATGATACAGTTTCTGTTTATGATTTTGAACACGAAGTAGAAATGGTGGCAAGAGACTGGCTCAACACGGTCCCTTTTAACCCAGATGAAAGTCCAGAAGAAGCAATAATCAGAGAAAAGAAATTTGATCATCTAATCAATAAAATAGCACAGAAAAAAAAATCTGGCTATCTATCGGATAAAGCATTTGATAAACAAGTGAAGGCAGATATCGATCAATTTCTTGAAGAAGTTGAAATTTGGGCTCCGGGTTCTGAACAAGATATAGAGAAGATAAAAGAGGACCGCCGTAAACAACTTTATAATCAAATTGCTAATATGGATCCAGATGATGATGACGATGATTATGAACCTGAAGTGGACGCTATTGTAAGAAATTGGATCATCGACGTGCCTTTCAACCCCAACGAAACTGCAGCAGAAGCAAGTTTAAAGGAACAGAAAGTTGCGGATCTAGTCAGTAAAATATCAGCTAAGAAAAAGGTGGGCATTCTATCGAATAAAGATTTTGATGAACAAGTCAAGGAGGATATCGACCAATTCCTTGATGACGTTGACGTTTGGTTTTCGGGTACTGACGAAGATAAAGCGCAATTTAAAGAGAAACTCGCTGAACAACTTCAAGTTAGAATTGCATTACAACCAAAAGCCATCAGAAGAATTTCTTTTCATCCCAATTCAGAGGCATCTGCACCACCACCACCTGTGAGAAGACCTTCTGAACTAAAAAGAACATACACTCCAAAAGTAGAAGCTAAGGTAAGAGACTGGATCGGCAAAGTTACTTTTAATCCATTTGAATCGCAAGCAGCAGCAAATTTAAGAGAAAAACATGTTGATGTTTTGATAGACGCTATCACAAATAAATTAATGACAGTGAAATCGGAAGGAGACTTTGAAAATGACGTTAAAGCAGAAATTGATCAGTTTCTGAATAAATCCAATGTTTGGTATCAAAGTTGTAACAGAGAGAAAGCACAATTTAAAGAAGGTCTCAAAGAACATTTGTATAATAAAGTTTCAGAAGTGCACCAGAAGTTTGTCGATGATGTTGGTTCTGGCGGCTACTTTAACACCAACCAAGTTATGCCTAACAGTAGTGGAAAACCTAACTTCACTGACCGTAGAGCTAGTAAGGATATTTACGCAAATAATACACAAGGTGTAAACGTTGATCAAAATTATGTACCATTACAGAATGCGAGTCAACAGCTGTATTCAACAAGTTTTGGATCTGAAGTAGATAAAAAATTTCAACCAGGTGGTGTCACTCTCGGTGACCAAAGAAAAATAAGTGTTTCTTCTGCAGTTGCAAGTAATGGTTATCAAACACAAAGCCCTGCACCAAATGCTGTCAATTACGGTCCCAGGCCAAGTTTATTAACACAAGATAGTATTAGTCCTACAGACAACAGTCAAAACTATAATTCCCAAACAAGTACACCTACGAACAATGTAGAACGAGCTCAAAAAAGGTTAAGTCTAATGTACGGAACTGGTGATAAAGAAATGCCTGAAAAAGTTAGTAATTCAAGAAGAGGAAGCGCTAAAAGCGCAACAAGAGATGGACCGAGACTAAGTTCCGCTCAAAATCCTGCAGTTAGAACAAGCGTACCCAATTCCAATCAAGGCACAGAGAATAGGAGAAGAAGTTCCATTAAAAACTATGCACCAAGATTAAGTATAAATGATGTTACAAGTAATATGCAACCTAACAAAGAAATAAACCCGAAAATAAAAGAAGAAGCTACTAGAGATTACGAAACTACTAAATTATATAGTAAGCCAATGAATAGTAACGACATAGACTATTCGCCCTTTATAAGTGAACCTAAGCAGTGTGTGAAAAATGAAAACAACGACAGCTATTACGATGGGCCAGATCTTTTAGGACAACATAGACGGAAAATTGATAAAAAACGTAAATCTCCATCCAATGGTACTTTGAGCGATCCAATTTTTAAGTACGTCGTCCCAAGCGGGATGCTCTGCGGATGTCCGACAAAAGAAAAAACAGAACGGAAACACTCTTGTGCTCATGTAAAACTCTCGGACATAGAGCAGGAAGTAGGCGAATGGCTCTCTAAATCGCAAATACTGAAAGATAACGATTTAGGCATTAAACAAGAAATTCTAAACACGCTGTTGTACAGTGTAGGCCCTTACTTACAACAACCTAGTGATTGTTTAAACAAAGCAGTTTTAAAAGCAAAAATTGTAGATACTTTGAACGATCTTGGTTTTTGTTCATCAGCGAAAGGCAATTTAAAGGCACAAATATCAAAGTTTGCTGGCGATTTATCTAACAGACTGATTGGTATTCAAAGCAGATTAGAATCTACTGGAGTAACTAGTTGGAAATGTAATGTTGCCTCACAAAAACCCTTCCGAGATATAGAAATAGTAAGAATAGGTCCCAACGAGGTGTTAAAGGTTCATTTAAGATACGATTTCAAAATGGGAGTTAAAGAATGCTTAAAAGGCACGCTACTTGAAGAAAACAATACTATAAAAGAAGACATCACAGATATACTACTTCAGAGGGTGGAACTTCTCAGAACTGGAATGCATGAACTGCCAGCAAAAGAAATAAAGATAATATTGATTCAGACCAAACTGTTACCTGATAGTGAAGTAGATATTATTACAGATCATATAATTCAAAATACTAAAGATTTACTAATGAAACTTAACACTATTAACAATAGAACTCAGATGAATGTAACAACTTCAGGTACTTTGTCGATTTATACGTCAGAACATGAAATACTTCCAAATTATTCTTCAACCTTTAGAAAATGGAGAGGTATTGAAAAACTTAATCCCGCAGAGATATCATACGTGAATGCATTGGCAGATATTATTAGAGACTGGTTGAAAACCACAGCAGATATATTTAAAGTGCTTATAAATCAAGACTTAATTGAAACGATGACAAATAACTTAGCTAGCGAAATAGCAGATTATGAAAAGCTTGCACAATTAGCAAATGAAACTTGTTCAGAGAAACGATCTTTTATGAAAATTAATATTTACAAATGGTTACTTAAATTTGATATAATACAAGACGTCGCTGAAGCGGAACCGTACGCACAGGAACTTGTTGAAACACTTGATGATATTCATGTACCTGATTTAACAAGTCGTTATAAATCAATACAAGAAATAATGCGCATTAATAACGATAAAAGCTGGTTGGAATCTTCACCATTAGAAACTAAAAACATCCTAGAAGATGAAATACTAAAATGGACAAACGATCAGACCTCTGATCTTGTAACTGACGACGATAAAAGCAAACGAAAAACAATTCATGAATTTGCCAAAAAAATACAACCAAAATTAGCTTCAAACAAAGAAAAAGACGTAGAAAAAGAATGTAAAAACTTTGTGAAAAAAATTGCCAAATCAAAAAATAAGAAAGACATAGAGAGTTTAACGAACAGTCTTGTCGAGAAAATAAAAAACGTGGAAGAGGATAATAATGAAGATGTAGAATCAGATAATAAGGAAAGAGATTTGGTTGATACTAACAGAACTATGAAACGATATATTTTAAAATACATTGAACGAATTTCTGCTACAGATGATCCTTTAACTCAACGAGCTTATAGTAATTTATTAAAATCAGAATTACTTAAATTAGATGTAGATTTTATAACAGAACCAAAAGGAGATGATAACAAAACTATCAATCAAGTATTTAGTCCAGAAAAACTCAATCATGAAATAGATTACGCCAAAGACATTTCAGATTGGCTAAAAAATATACCCATAGAGGGATCTTACAACACAGTAGGAAATAAAGATAGAATAGAATTTGTGATCAGTCTTGCAAAGAATATTGTTGATATTGAAAATCGAAGAAAACTTAGTCGTCAAGGTACACATTATAATAATAGCTTTAGAGAGATTATAAGTAAATACATGGAACAGCTTCCTGTATTACCAGAACAGAAAAAAAATGTGACATATATGGTAGATCAGCTGCAGACTAAAATCGATATCAGAAGAAATAAAACCTTCCAACCCGGTATGAATGAAATTGAACATGATATACCCGCCATTATAAAGGTATTTGTTAACATTTATGGACCAGATATAGCTGATGATGAGTTAATACTAGATATATGGACCAGTCGAATGCTGAAAGAAGTACAAAACAAGTTAGCTATAGAACGATCAAGTGCACCTGTAGGTGAATGGAAAAGATATGTAGCTGGGCAGGACCTTGTTGACAGATTTCAATTGGAATTCAATTTCATTCCAGAAATTACTGATTGGCTAAAAAATTTTACCGTCACAGACACAGTAGATGTTACCATGGTTACTGATTTAGCTGAAAAAGCCGCTGATTATAGTAGTAAACTGATTTACGAACAAGAATTTAAACGGAATATTAAAGAATTTATATCAAAACTGAAACTAGATGAACAAAAAGAATTCGACGAGGCTTTTATAATCCAACAACTTATAACCAGAATTAATAACTATAAAGAAAATACAGATAGCTTGATACCTTTAGATGTATTTCAAGTTTCTGATACAAAAATAAAACCAGAAAAATCTAAATCTAAACGTTCAAAATCTAAAAAATCAAACGGCGCAACGGGCACTTTTGTTCAAATCATAGAAAAATGGTGTGAAGATTTACCAATCAAGGGTAAACAAAAAGGCGAAATAGAAAAAGCGAAAAATGACATTGCTACAAAATTGTATCAAAAAATTGGAGATCTAAATGATGATCCCGATATCAATGACAACTTGTTCAAAGAAGTTTTAACTAATGAACTTAATGATCTTTTTGATAAGATACCGGAAGGTTTAAAGCTTGATGGTAAACAAGACAAACTAAAGCAAAAATTAATTGACAAGTTAATAGAAGCGAAATTAGTAATGAAACAATCAGCAGCAAGTGACAATTATAAACAAAAATTAAAAGATACACTTGAGACTTCGCTACCAAGTCCGGTAGCGTTACAGGACGTCAGTCCCGGATTCGAACTTTACAAAAATCATTTGACAAATATGTTCCTTCTAGATAATTTTGACGACGGCAACTACGCTAGCAAACTTAAATACGAAAAAAGAATAAAAAATAACATGGATACATATTGCCGTGATGCGCAAATCAGAAACACAGTACCAATTACAAAAGATCAACTATACAATCATCTTTATAGCTCATTATACAAAGTTGAAATTCCAAATGATATAGATTTGAAAAATGAAGTCGAGAAAGTAAAAACTAAATACGTTATAGAAGAGTGGTTTGAACAACTGCCTATCAAAGTAACTAACGAGATATCTGAATTGCTAGATCGGGATCAAAGAATTGATGTACTAACTGATAAAATCTATCAAGCTGAAAATGAAAATGCATCACCCGAAAAATTGATAACAGTAATTGAAAAATGGCTCCAAAAATCTGAATTTATCGATAACGCTGAAGATGTCTCTAAACACGCCGTCAGTCTCCACCAAATTTTAGAAAGTTCTGAAAATACCAGAAAATGTTCAATCCCATCAGGAAATAAGAAAATGTCCAAAGAGTTCGACTTATTTGCAGGTGATGTAATAACTAATACTAAAGTAGATGACACAGGAATATGGGTAAACCCAAACAACGGTGGAAAATTATTGAACGAACAATCGGTTCAAAAGTCAGGTGATATGATTTTAGATATTGTTGAACAGTGGTGTACAAATTTGTTCTTGCTGCCTTGCACGACTCAAGACCAAATCCAAGCCGTCAAAGATGATATTGTTACCAAACTCACAATGAAAATAAGCGAACTAAATAGCCGTTCTGATATATTCCAAGAAAATCAACTTTATGATCATTTGCTTGGACAAGAAATAGTTAAACTTTTAAAAGTATTAGTACCTCAATGCAGCGGCATACCGCAGTGTCAAGATGCTTTAAAAAATCAACTTATTGTTGCAATAAACTCAGTCAAACCCGTTATAGAAGAAGAAAGAGCACGACATGAATATAAAAAGGATTTAGAGAATACAATTAACAACTTCTTACAAACATCACAATTACCTACTTCAGCTGAAGCTGTTGTATCAGCTAGTGTCAAAGAAGATTTAGTAAACAATTTCATAGAATATCAATATAACCAAGACGACGAAGAAGGCAGACTATATTACAAAATCAAAATCTTTCAATCTATTCTTAAATATAACATGAGTACGGGACAACATAAAAATTTTGATGACTTACGAAGAGATACTGTGAGGAAAGGAAATCAATTAATCTGTGAATTGTTAAAAATTCCTTCACCAGGCAACCAAGCAATTAAACATGAAGTCGAAGAAATTAGAATGAAACATGTTGTCAATGAGTTTTTCAACAAAACTTATCCAATGAACCCAGAAAAATGTTATCTCCAAAATCTTTTAGCAAATAGCTTAGCGAAACAATTGAATGATATAGAAAAAAGTGGCTACAATACTGAAAATGAGCAAAAAATTAAAACTGTTATAGCTAGAGCTACCATCAGACTGAATGGTGAAAGTAAAGATTCAGAAACTGATGCTCTGATACAAAAACTTAAGGAAACTGAGAAAATTCGTCGCGCTTGTCCTCCGAATTCACCATCGCGGTCGATATCTCCCGTTAAAGCACAAGCACCTTTCGTGAGCCCGTATCAACGTACGAGTAGTGTATGTTTTAATACGTCTATACCGCAACGTTCCAGTCAGGTTGGCCCTCTCCCCGATCAATCAGCGGGGTTAATATCTCCTCAGCAAGGTGATGTTGTGGAAAACTGGTCTATGACAGACACAGGGCCGCAAGTTATCCAACAAAATGTTGATTTTATAGTACACCAACCAAATGAGCAGACACCAAATGCTGTAGCAACTCCAGGCTTAGGCGATGGACAAAGTATTGAAGTGCAAATGTTTGATTACGGCCCTCAACCGAATCAAATTTCTCCGATTCCACAGACTCCAGTGCTGAAAGATCATACGTCATCTTATAATGGACCAAACCTTGAATCGTTAGCCGAAGGACCTGTATATATAGATAAAGAAACAGACCCATTCACGAAAGATGTAACAATAAATACAGGTTATTACAGTAACGGCTCAGTAACAGATAATATGTCGAGTGAGTCGAGCGATTCTATTCGTTGTTTGTGTGATATGTACCCCGCTATTTGTGACGGTGACGGGTCAAGACCATGTTCGTTTTATGCGCCAATAATGCCAATGCCGTTCATGACGATGCGCCTTCCACTTCCGATGCAGTTTCCATATATGTACTAATGTGTTTCTATTAACCTTGTGTCAACTTATTTATTTGGGAATTAAATTATTGTGAAAAAATATATTCAATTAATAATAAAGTGTTTCTTTTTGTAGCTAATCTAATCTGACTAGGTACCTATAATACTGAAATCTATATCACGTAAAGATTTTGTAGCACCTACTCATTTAGCTAACAAAGTGCCACGGGTGGGTCGGTGCAATTGCGAAATGAACTTGTGGTAACTATTTACAACGCCATCTATTGTCGGGCAGCGAAAAGTATTTACTACCGCCATCTGTAGTGCAGTAGTGTAACTAAAAGGTTATAAAACGTTTCAACAGAGGGCGCTACAATAAAGCTAAGTGACATGCATTTAGATTACCTAGCTAATGTATATTAGCTTTTTAGTAACTGGTAGCGTCATCTGTTGTCAAGTAGAAAAAGTTTTGTAACAGCGCCATCTGTAGCTCAAATTGTAGAAAATGTACTACTGAAAGCAAAAAAATAAATCAATAGGTAGCGATGTAACATAAAGCTAAGATACATTAGTACCCACCTATTATTCCTTTTATTGCCCGCAAAGTTTTATTCCCGGGTTGTAAATTTCCCCTTTTAGCAAATATAATGCCAGAGCAGGGCCTAGCTTGCATTTAATAAATGATATTCCACAATATTCTAAAAGCGGTTAGGCAATGCATCCCCATTCTTATCCGATTTTAGATACCTATTTGGTTGGTCCACACATGAAAATGTTTGTGAACATTTTCAAACTTTTTGTTATAAAATCGTTGCAAACATTTTTGTATACTATTGTCGTCTATTGTATACTAACATGCAATGTGTGAGCAACAGTATCTACTGCTGCATTATTGTCGAATATCAAAATAAAGAGAAGAGTACACTCAAACACGGGAAAGGTTAAAAGTAAACAAAAAAATATATTTTTTGCCATTGGCTCGATTTAAATATGGGTTAAATAAATCATTACTTTTGTCTTTTTACTAGAATTTTCCCTTAAAATTTTTGTCATTGTTGGCTGTATGATCCGTTTTCCATTGCACTACTGCAAAATAATTTAAAAAGCGTCTTTATGACGCCATGACAGGTCACGTGATGTAAATTTTTGTCGGGCATGCGCAAGTTGGTCGAATTTTCTGTGTAATTTTTGCAACGGTGAGACTTTTTCGATGAAAAAAAGAAGTGTAAATCGCTCAGTGTGCTATATTTTATTGAAAAAGTACTGTTTATTTGCTACACAGTAAGTTTTAGTGCGTGAAATAGTGTGAGGGAATTTTGTTGTCGTAAAGGTCAAATCTCTAAAAGGATCATCCCAAATGGTATTTCTCTTGTGGATTATTTATGCAATTTTCCGTTGGTAACGTATTACAGCTCGTGACTGGTATGTAGATTGTTTTAGTTTACTATTATCGCGAATTTGGCGATTCGCATCTTTTATTTTGTTTCCCGAAATTGTCAACCTATTTCAGTTGACATTTGCTTTGTTTCACATCTGCATATTTTGCGAGTGAATCTGCAAGGAGGGCCTTCGTTTTCGCGTTACTTGCTTGTTCAGTTGATATGCAAGGTCTTCGAGTTGGTAGTGTTTATAGTTGAAAGTCATAGGCCGTGTATTTGTCGTTATCCAAGGTTGTTATCGTCTCAGCGCAATGTCTTCAATTGCTCGGTCATATGGATGACATCACTTCGACATAAACGTAACTATAAATTGTTCTACTTCTCTGAGTAACAGGATAATATTGTTGCCGTTCTAAGGGTAAACTAATAGGACTTATCAGTACACCTATTGTTAGGTTTTTATAGCACTTACGCGCGTAGAGATAGTACTTTAGAAATGACCTTAAAACCTTACCATTATAAGTCAAATTATAGCCTAAATATGAAGTCTTATGAAAAAAATCTTTGCTAAACTTCTAAAGGCCTAAAAAAGCAAGCTACGTTGCTTTAGGCATGTGCAAGCTTCAAGAGATGGGAGAAGAGAAGACAGAACCTTAACTGCTCTTATTAATTTCTTCTTGAATAATTTTTACTATCATAATAATATAAAAAACATGCCTCTCCGACCAAAATGTTCCACAGTAAAATGACTAAATGAGATCTTTAGCCAAATGCGATGCATTATCACCAATCACAAGACATTCTGGTCAACTGAAAGACAAGCTAAGCTATTACAATGTATGTAGGTACATAACAATAGATATGCATAGAAAAATGAAGTTAGAAGTCATAAGAAATACTGTTACGGTTATTAAACCTAACCTTGAATTTCTTTTAACTTTTTTAACGTCACATGTCAAGCCGGTAAAAAAAAACAATTTCATGATTCTGTAAAAAAAAATGTCCCGTGTAAGATGCTTGTGTTAATAAACCAATTTACTTTTACTCCCAGTGAATTAAACCCAATATAAATTAAGATTAGTAAGACAGTCTTAAGAAAAAAGAAACAAAAATATTCATGCCTTGTTTTGATTAACAGATTGAGTGGGTAGCTCTCTTACCTTATTTAGCTTGGCACAAGGGCTTGCTTATACTTTGTGCTCAAAGAATCATTCTTATTGCTTGATTATTAGCTCATTATAATATTCATTATGTCACTGTTTTAGTAGCTTGGGACATTTGTAAGAAACTAAACATTAAAAAATTTTAAAAAACATATAAATTGAACGTGTACATGTTATTAAAAATACTATACTCTAATAAATAAAATATAACCAGTAAACTAAACTTAACCTTAACTTTATTCCCGGATTAGCCCCTGGTCTGTCCCGGTGCAAACATGCCCATCACCCCAGCTGCGTTTCCACACTGGTATTGCATTTAATTTCCAAATGTGAAGTAGGCATGATGAGATGTTACCCTAGCTTGTCCTTTTGTTAAAGCATGGAAACAAGTAAATTTCCTTTAATTGGATGGGAGATGTTTCTTACTCTTTCATGCAAAAACCACTGAACAGATTTTAAAGTTTATTAATATTGTAGCTGACACATCAGTAATAACACATAGCCTATATTATTGTAAGATATTGTGTGAGTTTTCCAAAATTTTATTTTAACTAGTATATTGTGTCCCACTGCTGAGCAAAGGCCTTCCCCGCATCCTTCCAAGCTTCCTTATCTCCGGCAACTTCTGGCCAGTTTGCCAAGTATGCATCCAAATCATCGTGCCATGTCCTCTTAGGCCGACCTCTACCTCTGCGGCCGTTGAGTTGCCTTTTCCAAAATAATATGTCTATAAATACATATGAGATTGTAGGGTGTTACTAGATTATAAATAAATATTTATCTTTTAAGTTATGAATATATGTTATAAAGGCCAAAACAAGAGTACCCTAAACCGACGGGCATGTATGAGGCGACTGATGGGTGTGGATGAAGCGAAAGAGGTGTGTTTGGATCGTAGCAAGTGGAGGGAAGTAGTCTCTGCCTACCACAATGGGAGAGAGGCGTGACGGATATGTATGTATATGTCATTGAACTAACAATATCTAGGTATTTGATAATTTATATTTATTGTCAGCAAACTAAATAAGATAAAGTATCAAGATTAAAATTAAAGTATTTATTAGTGTCAAAATTTATCAGAATGACTACACCTATGTTTGTTGTTTATCAATAGTTCAAATATTCATGATTATTGCTTTGATCAAGATATTAAATAAATAAATAAATACTGTGCCATAGACACACATAAACATCCAGACAGTCAGAGAAACATATATAAAATCATCATTTAAATATCTGCCCAGCTAAGATCTGCTGCTTCTCTCTCTGTGGGGTCTGTAGGAAGAAATTTCTTTTAGAAATATGCTGTACCTTTTGTATAACTTCTCTTTTTTTTCTGTCTCTATGTACTATCATCTTACAATAAACTTTTAAATAAATAAATAAGATCATATCATAATTATATCTTTATGCCTATTTTTGGCTTATATCTTAGAAATCTGACCCCAAGAGCATTGTAAAGATGTAATTAAGTTCCTATAAACCTATAGACGACAATATCATTGCCAAAAATCTTATAAATACCACAACATATATCAATGGATACATATCATACAAACATATCTGTCACGCCTATCTCCCATCTAGGCAGACAGAGACCACTTACCTCGCTTGCAACAATCCAAACACACATCTTTCACTTCATCCACATTCATCAGTCGCCTCATACATGCAAGTCGGTTTAGGGTACTCCTGCCTTGGCCTTTCTTCAAT
The DNA here is from genome assembly GCA_947563765.1 of Anarsia innoxiella. NCBI lineage: Eukaryota > Metazoa > Arthropoda > Insecta > Lepidoptera > Gelechiidae > Anarsia > Anarsia innoxiella. The sequence continues at coordinate 1,979,972 of OX387417.1, forward strand.
GGATAAATAACTTTAAAATAAAAAAAGAAAGTAGAGTAGTTATGTTCACATAAGTAAAGTTGTAGCCATTAGGTTCCCATGAATGTAGAACAATGTAGTACTGTTTGAAAGCTATGTGAACAAAGTATTGAATTTGCACTTGTTAATTGTGTTTATGGGTTTATTTAATTTATTTTATAGTTTATTGTTTGATGATATTTAAATTACACAAGGAAGATAACAATATTCTTAGATTCTTATAGAATATTTTCATTTTGGAAATCATATACCTTGGTACTACCTATTATTTATTTATTTAATTCAAAATCAAATCTTATAGAAGGTTTTTGTCTATAAAATAAAAAATAGGTCTAACACTAACAACAAGAACAAAGCTCTGAATTTTTTTTTAATTAAAAATCTGCAATTTACTCTCAAAAAGTCAAAAGTCAAAAATATATTTATTTCATAGGCACAAAAAATGCTCTTGAAACCGTTACATTACTTATTATAATATACTTTTTTAAGCTAGTGCTAGATTCGCAAAGCGCAGTTTCCCCCAGAGAAGAACCTAGCAAGAAACTCTGTGGGGTTGCTCTTTTCAAATAAAGTTTTACAATAGGGATGATGACTAAATTAAAAAATTCAAAAAATAATTAGTCCGTCTTTTAGGCTATTAAAAAATATTTAAAACACATTTTTTACCTGATCAAATACATAAATAAATACAAAGATACAGAGCATCAAAGTTACGGAGTGGGGGGTTTTTACGTCACGTTAGAGTAAAAATCGTACTCAAACGTGACGTCACGAGCAACTTTAACCCAGTGTATCTTTGTAATTTTTAGTTTAAGAGAAAAAAGAAAAAATACGTGTCGAATATTTAAAAATAAACTATTTGATGGGCCTAAAACATTTTTTTTGTCGTCATGCCTATTTACTCTTAATCTAAGGCCCATAAAATAGAGAGAATCGCGGCGATTGATCGTCGTGTCACCTATTTCTATACACTCTATGTAGAAAGAAACGTCTAACACGGCGATATTATCGCCGCGATGCGACGTATACAATTACGTGGCACGACGTTAATATAGCAGCGATTCTCTGTCTCGTGGAGACAGCGCCTAAATAATATTTGTCGACGAGTCATCAGAAGTGGCGTTTAAGCTTTTAGTTAAAATAAGACAGTGGGCGTGTACTGAACAAACTAGCTTTTTTGCGTAGTTTCCAATCACGTTATAAAATAACAAGATGTACGTGATGTCTTCCGATGTCTCTTCTTGACCGATCTCCGATCCAATAATCAAACAGAATCCATCAAACATGACAGCATCTCAAATATTATTCGATGCAAAATCAAATCTAGCTATGAAAAAATCACAGAATAAAATATAAATCTACCTTTGTTCAGTTACACTAAATATCTAAACTACTATAAATAAACTTGATACTCAAAGCAAACAGAAAACATCCAAGTATCAAGAAACTAATGAAGTAATGATTCATGTAAACTTAAATAGACTTCAAAGGATATTTATACTCCCCTACAACAGATAGACATTGAGTATGTAGTTGATAGAGATGCAGTTTATAACTACTAATAGATAGGTATTATAATAGTCAATATGGATGATGACTACATTCAAAAATTAAAAAAATAATTAACCATCTTTTAGGCTATTAAAAAATATTTGAAACACATTTTTTTACGGAGAAGGTCCTACTTAGGCGTGACGTCACGAGCAACTTTAACCCAGTGTATCTTTGTCGTTTAAGAGAAAAGGAATAGGTATTTGTCGAATATTTTAAAATAATCTATGTGATGGACTAAAAAATTTTTTTTTGTCATCAACCTATTAGCGTTGGAATTTGTAAAAAGCATGTTAATTTTGGTACGACATTTATGTTACTTCTTTTCTTGTCTAATAAATATAGAATTTAGTATAGGGTACCTACTTTACTTATTTTATAATACTATATTTTAATAAATAAGTAAAAAAGTAAAATAAAAGATTTACTAAGACTATAATTGACATTGTTTTTACCAAATCCAACCACAATCTGCTAATATACCCATTAGACCCAGAACACACGGTGAAACGCAACTGCAACTGTTGTACTAGTTAGTTACTTTTGAGTTGCGTTGCAGTTGCGTTTCATCGTGTGTTCCGGGCCTTAGTCAAGCTATAGCTAAATAAATATGTACATATTTATCGAAATACACCACCTCTAACGGTCACATAATCATTGCAACTATTAAACTAATAGAATACTTAGTAAAGTGCAACATATACTTCCATCTCTTTTTGACTTTAGGATTGTACTTGTTATCTCTTTCTTCAATACTTTCTGTGGTTTGTTTAGGTTGCATCTGTCTTTATGCCGTATGTCAGAGCGTGGTGGATTACGGTCTAATCGGGTCATACAGACACAGAAAACACAAAATGTCTCCTGTTCCTGAAATTTAAGGACATTGGCTGCTAATTTCTGAATTTAATTTATATCTGCATAATCTGTGCCCGATGTAGTTTTGGCCTGCATAAACATTTTGAGGATTAGATGCTCCAATGTCCTTAATCATCTGGAACAGGAAAGACAATTTTGAACCTAATTATGTGTATGACTGAATGAGAGTAGGCTCGTGCCCGTGTAGTGGGGACGTTGAAAGGGCTGATAATGATGTGGAATCCAATCGACATTGGATCAGCTTGGTAGATTCCCCTCACACTATTTCATGTAGATTTCTATTGATATAGTCTTATTAAATATTGCTATTTTTTTTATTTATTTTTTTTAATATCTGCATTCGGCTATCAATTTCAGCCATAATCAGATGAGGGCAATTTATGGAATTGTAGGGTGGCACTCCAGTGAGTACCATGCCCTTAAATAGATTTTCCTTTATTTTTAATAACAATATTTTTTAAAATATTGCTATTTAAAAAAATATTGTTGTTATAAGTATTCGAGATATGGAGATACTTAAATTAAATATACAATTAAGCAAATCATTGAAATACTATTTTTATAAAGATTTTAACAAAGTAAATATTTAATTGATGAATCTTAGAGCCGGTTTTTCCATTTACAAATAAAATTTATCTGACAGATATTTTATACCTGTCTTGAAAACCTCATGTCTTATGAAGTAGAACATAGGTTTATCTGTCAGTTAAATTTTATCTGTAGCTGGGCACTAAGAGCGGTTACGAACTACATCAGATTCTTATACAATCCGAGATCCTATTAATATTATAAATGTCAATATTTGTGCCGATGGATGGATGGATGGATGGATGGATGTATGTATGTATGTATGTATGTATGTATGTGTGTATGTATGTATGTATGTATGTATGTTACTTTATCACGTAAAAACCACTGAACAGATTTTAATGAAATTTGACAATAACTTAGTTTGGACATCAGAATAACATATAGGCTATATTATTTGAAGATATTTCGTGTTTTTTCAAAGATATGACGATAAATGCGTACGAAGTCGCGGGCAGCCTCTTGTAGTAAATAAATAGTTTTCGGATCCAAACTAAATATCTCGGGTCGGATAAGAATCGGATGTAGTGTGTAACCGCTGTTACTCTCCATATTTCGACTTTAATAACAAAATAAGTCAAAACATACCAATTTTTTGACGTGACAACGTCTTATAATTCGATGGAGCCGTCTGCACGCACGAAAAAACATGACTCATGCGGCGTTACCTCGCTCTGAGGCGTTACCTCGCTCTGAGGCGTTCCATTTAAGGCTTGAAGTGCAAGCGAGAGCGCGAATCGGGCGACAAAGAGGCACAATCGGCCGCGTTCGGCAGCATTAATGACGTTGTCACGTTCAACTATCGTCAGTAAACAGACTTTACAGACAACCGATTTTTTTTTTCAAAAAGTTTTTTTTCTTTCCAGCAAACATGTTAAAGATAATGTGACAAAATCTAGTGCCTCAACCAGCCATCTGTGATCTAGTTTAGTGCTAATTAGTGCTGGATTAGTGCTTTTAGTGCCCCGAATAGTGCATTTAGTGTTGTAACGGTGAAATGATAGGTGGGACTTGGAAGTTTACATTTGTGACAAGTTTGGACAAATCAATATACATTATTGAAGATTAATTGAAGTTTTAAGGTGAGTACTATCCGACTATTATAGGGTCAACGAGAGAATGCGTTCCTGACACATGGTAGTTAGACGTGACTAGTGATGTAACCTTACGTAAATGATATTTTTTATTACCTTCTTTAAAAAAGATTCTATTAGATACCTATTATAAAGAAACAATAAGCAACTTAAGAAATTAATAAAAAGTTATATCGGCAAGTCAATCACCACCTGTCAGGAACGCATTCTCTCGTTGACCCTATAATAATATTATAAATGTCAATGTTTGTGCCGATGGATGAATGGACTTATGTGAGGAGTTACTCTTTCGCGCAAAAACGACTTTACAAATTTTGATGAGACCAAGTCTAGTTTAGTAGAGTTTTGTAGCTTATACATCAGAATAACAGAGATGCTATATTATTTTATAACACCCGCTCGCTGGGTAGATGACATCGTCAGATCGACAGGGCCGCTATGGGTTAGATTGGCACAGGACCGTAGTGAATGGCGCAAAAAAAGGGAGGCCTATACCCAGCAGTGGGGAGAAACGGGCTGATTTGATTGATTGATTGATTTTACGATATCGTGATTTTTTTTCTAAGATATGATGATTTATGCGTACGAAGTCGCGGGCAGCCTCTAGTCCCATACTAAAATACAATCAATCTAAAGGCTGTGGAGACTATGGGCAGTTGGAGTGGTGAGTGTAGGGCTTTTGTGAAGGAGTTAGGTAAAAGACTGAGTGACAGAACAGGTGACCCCCGTTCGGCATCGTTCTTGGTGCAAAGGTTGGCCATCGCCATTCAGCGTGGAAACGCGGCGAGCGTCATGGGCACCTTTCCACCGTGAACGTCCAGGGGGGGTTTGTTTGATTAGTTGTTAGTTTGATAAGTATGAATTTGTAATTTTTTGACATTTGTTTTGTTATAATACATTAAAAAAATCTAAAGGCCCATTTCACCACTTACGGATAAAATTTAACTGACAGTTAACCTATGTCAATTTTATAAAACATGGTGTTTTAGTCAGTGACATAAAATATCTGTTAGCTAAAAGACAATGCAACTTGGCCTAAAACTTCTGGGCACAAAAAAATCACTGCTCAGAATTTTTTTTGGGCCTATTTAGTTGCACTATTCTTTTATTTTATCTAATAGTAGTGAAAACGGCTCTAACTTTTTTCCCTATAGATGGCGCACTACCCACAACCGGCGACGCTCGAAGCCGCGTTGCCCCTCCTCTCCCGGCCCGACCTGCGCCTGCGCCAACTCCTGGGCGAGCAGCTGACGTCGCTGGTGCGGAAGGAGCCGGAGATCTCGCACGACTTGGCCGCGCAGCTTTTGGACTCGCTGATCATCTGGCTCAATGGCGGGAATTTTAAGGTAAGATGGGTGGATGGATGAGGCGTCATACGTACGTTTTTGTCATTTGACGATTGCAAGACGAATGATTGACGAATGTCCATTGAAGAAAACGTGCGTATGACGGCCTTACTCTTTTACGCAATAATGAACAGCAAGTAATTAGGTCTGTGCATTAGAAAAACGCATAGGTTTTAATATTTTAAGATATCATGTAAATTTTAAAAGTGAAAATACATATATACATACTAGCTTCCAGTATCTAAGCTAGTGTTTAGTAAAATCTTAGCGGTAGCCTCCTAGTACGTTCTGTCGTGACGACATAAAATTTTGTGGATTAGTTTTTATAAAAACACTGTAATGGTCATTTTTACAACAATAAATCTACAAAAATCATCAACATCTTAAAGATCGGAAGCAGTGCGTCTGCGCTGCAAAAACGTAATGTATCATATACAGTCTGATTCCGCCGGTGATTACTGTCCGACGCCTCGTGCTACTTCATTGCGTATGCGCATGGTTATTGTGGTAGGGGTAGGCGATGTAGTTGCGATGTTGCTTAGAGTGAACTTATAAATTGATGCTTTTGGTATTCTCGCGTTAATATAAATTAATAAATCTACACTATAGTGTAAAGAGCAAAGATTTGTATGTTTGTTACGAATAGACTCTGAAACTACTGGACCGATTTGAAAAATTATTTCGCCATTAGAATTCTTAATTGTTCCACAGCAAAAGTAAGAAAAATATCGGTTTATTTCATTAATTTACTTTATTCAATTTAATTAGATTTCGCAATTCCAACTGAGATATAGATCAAAAAATAATGGATCATCAAATTGATTGACTTAGGTCTACTTGCGCAGCCCAGAGTTAACGCAATAAACCCGGAGTTAGCTGCTAACACAAGGTTAAATCAATACAAATGATTAATTTAACCTTGTGTTAGTAGCTAACTCCTGGTTTATTGGGCTGCGCAAGTGGGCCTTATAATCTAGTATAGTCTTAGGTCTATACTAAGTCTAAGCTAAGATCTCAAAGCAATCCCAGAATACTCCCTCGTCTAAACCAACGCTAACATTTATAGACTTTGCCAGTTGTGCTTCAGTTATCTCAGCAGATATACACGACTGTACGTTACTATAGGTTATAATGTGGTTGTTCATCTATAAGATTTGTGTGTTTTTTTTTTTGTTTTTATATTTAATGGACAGTTTTGATTTAAAAAAACTAGAAAGGTAGGTCTCGTTTAGGACTTATATTTTTAAAGCTTATTACTTAGGTACGTCAACACTGAATACTTAGTAACGGTTGTGAACATTTTATAACCTTTAGTACCAAATGTTTGTTATGAAATGTCATCAATTCATGTTTTTTTTGACAAAAATTTTTTTTGTCCATCACATAGATTATTTTAAAATATGCGACACGTATTTTTTCTTTTTTCTCTTAAACTAAAAATGACAAAGATACACTGGGTTAAAGTTGCTCGTGACGTCGCGCCTCAGTACGATTTTAACCGAGGAGTGACGTCAATACCCCACACTCCGTAACTTTGATGCTCTGTATCTTTGTATTTATTTATGTATTTGATCAGGTAAAAAATGTGTTTCAAATATTTTTAATAGCCTAAAAGACGGACTAATTATTTTTTGAATTTTTGAATGTGGTCATCATCCCCATCGTGGGAAAACTATTAAACATAATGCTGTCATAAAGAAAAAGGGTGATAAAACTACGATCAATTTCAATATTTAAGAAAACTAAATGCGCAAGCTTTTTGTATGGGGAGTTCGAAACTTTGTCCCTTTTCTATCGTTCACTAATTAAAAGTCATCCTACATATATATTTATCCCTTTATGAATCTCTTTTATGTTTTACTAATGTTTATAATTGCCAACAGGTTGCCCAGAACGGTCTGGAAGTGCTGTCAGCGCTGGCTGAGCGGATGGGATCGGAATTCTCTCCCTTCGTTCCTGCAATACTACCACATATTATTGACAGGTAACACTTTATTTTGTACTTAGGTAATGTTTTATTTATTTATTTAACAGTTTATTGTAAGATGATAGTACATAGATACAGAAAAAAAGAGAAGTTATACAAAAGTGTACAGCATATGTTATCATTAATGTTTATCATTATTAAGTACCTGTGACATCATTAACTGTGTTATTTACTCTTTCTCAATTGTAATTTTTGTTCTCAAAGTTTTTGTTTGTTGTTTAAACTACTGACATTAATAATTTTCAAACAAATAGATTTTAGAAGCTTATTTCTACAAGTTTGCATGCTTAAATGTTAACGGCGGTGTAAACGATTTTTTTAATAACTATCATCTCTGTATGTACCCTATACAATGCAAATAAATAATCATTCATTCATTCATACCCGTAAGCGTCGTAGTAGGTATCCTAATTTTATCGCGGAGGTACGGGGATGATAAAAAAAAATCATATTAGCCTGGTTTACGAATCTACGAGCGAAAGAATCGCGGCGATGATATCGCCGTGTGGAGACGGCTACATAGAGAGTGTATAGAAATACGTGGCACGACGATAACATCGCCGCGATCTCGCTCGTGGAGGCAGCGTCTTAGATTAACAAAAACAAAAAAAACCCGGCCAAGTGCGAGTCGGACTCGCGCAGGAAGGGTTCCGTACCATTCACTATTGATATCAAGCAAAAAAATCATGTTTGTTGTATGGGAGCCCCCCTTAATTATTATTATTATTCTATTTTTAGTATTTGTTATAGCGGCAACGGTAATACATCATCTGTTAAAATTTCAACACTCTAGCTATAACGGTTCATGAGGTACAGCCTGGTTACAGACGGACGGACAGACAGACGGACAGCCAAGTCTCAGTAATAGGGTCCTGTTTTCACCCTTTCGGTACGGAACCCTAAAAAGGGAGTTAAGGGTACTGAATTCTAAATTCTTTATGCCCGATGCAGTTTTGGTTTATATAAGTATTTTAAGGATTAGAAGCTCTAATATTCATAATGTAATCTGGCATAGTAACGACAATTTTGAAACTAATTCTATCCTAATTCTGCAAATCGTAATAATATTATAAATGTCAATGTTTGTGCCGATCGATGGATGAATGGATGTTTGTTACTTCATCACGTAAAAACCACCGAACAGATTTTATTGAAATTTTACAATAACTTAGCTTGGACATCAGAATTATTTTATAATATATTATTTTAGAATATCATGATTTTTTTTTCCAAGATATGACGATAAATGCGTTCGAAGTCGTGGGGAGCTTCTAGTCATTCATAAAGTATATCAAAATTTAATCAAAAGTAGTCTAGTGATTGATTCTATAAGTTCTCTTAAATCATGTCACTACAAGGATCAAGTAGAAATACTAATCGATATGGTAATCGATCGGAAGTGACGTGACGACCTGACACAGATTCGGTCAGATGGAACGTCTCTAACGATTTTAAATTTGAATAATGACAATAGGTTGTTATTATTGTTGACATTGTCTTTTGAACGACGAGTATATCTATCTTCTATCTATCTATCTATCTATCTATCTATCTATATAAATAAAAATGAATTGTTGTTCGTCTGATTAAAACTTGAGAACGGCTGGGCCGATTGAGCTGATTTTGGTTTTAAAATGTTTGTCGTAGTCCAGGGTAGGTCTAAACGGTGAGAAAAATTCTAATAATTGCCGGGAAAGCCCTAAAACCGACCTTTTCTTTTTCCCATACAAATGTTTTCTTACTAAAATGTAGAGTCAATTTGAACTTTATTCCTACACAATAAAGTTCATTCTAAGGCGGGACAAAGTTCGCCGGGACAGCTAGTTGCTAATAAATATGAAAATACATAATGGAATAGTTATTTACACACATACATACATACATATCCGCCACGCCTCTCTCCCGTTGAGGTAGGCAGAGACCACTTCCATCCACTTGCTACGATCCAAACACACCTCTTTCGCTTCATCCACACTCATCTGTCGCCTCTTACATGCCCGTCGGTTTAGGGTAATCTTGACTTGGACTTTCTTGAGCAAGTCCCCGATTTGATCGAGGTATGCTCGTTTTGGTCTTCCCCTCCCAACATTTCCATCCACATTATAGTTATTTACACAAAAGTAGTAGTAAAAGGTGTAGTGGTAGCCCAGTTGGTAGAACGATTGCCTCGAGTTCTGAGGGCGCGGGTTCGAATCCTGGCGCGGGCACGTACCTCTGAGTTTATTTCTCATGTACGGATCAATTTATTTGATTACCACTTGCTAACGGTGAAGGAAAACATCGTGAGGAAACCTGCATACACCAGAGAAGAAATTCGAAGGTGTATGTGACATCCGCCAACCCGCACTTGGCCAGCGTGGTGGATTACGGCCTAATCACTCTCTGTATGAGAGTAGGCTCGTGCCCCTCGGTGGGGACATAATATGGGCTGATAAAGAAAGAAGAAGAAGAAAGACACAAAAGTTATTATAAACAACGATTAATTTGTCTCCAGTGGCGTTAAAGGCTAATCCTAATATTATAAATGTCAATGTTTATGCTGATGGATGGATGTGAGCATATTTGTTACTCTTTCACGCAAAAACCACTGGACAGATTTTGATGAAACTTGGCAGTATTGTTGCTTTTGCATCAGAATGACACATAGGCTATATTATTTTGAGATATTATGATTTTTTTCTAAGATATAACTACGTACCTACGAAGTCGCGGGCAGCCTCTAGTGTTAATATAGGTAATAATGTACTTTTGTATAACTTCTCGCTTTTTTTCTGTTTCTGTGTACTGTCTTCTTAGAATAAACAAATAAATAAATGTAAATTTCAATTACAGACTAGCAGACACAAAGGAATCAGTGCGGCACAGCGCCCGAGTGTGCGTGGCGACGTTAGGCGAGACAAGAGCAGCCACTCCTAGGGCTCTGCTCGCCAGGTTGATGCTCATCTGCCAGCATAAGGCGCCGCACGCACGAGAGGAAGCTTTGAAGTGTATTCATACATTGCTTGATACGTAAGTTGATTTAAAATTAAAAAAAAAACGTTTTTGTTTAAAATTAAAAATTAAAAATAACTGCTTAATGTAATATACAATTGCTATGATTTTTAATGTGGCACGCATGACGTGACCCGGCGCGGTCACAGATATGGATAGAAAGGCCCTTGATGCTCTATAAGTATATCAACCCAAAATAGCTTAATAGGTATGTACTGCATAAACGACTGTTAAGCTGTTTATGTAGCTTTACAGTAACATTTACACGCAGCGCTGTGACATCTTCGTTATTGAGAGGAGCAGTGAGTGTCAATTGTTCGCGCAGACTGAGGCCTAGTGCGCACTGTTTCTTTTTTTATGCATGATACGGGTAGTATGATGTGTCATAGAAGTGCGCGTATTGCGGTGACATAAACGCATGCGGTACGGTAGTGAAACGCATCGCGTCTATCGCAAGGCAGTACGCGCTATGTCTTAGAATTGGGATGATGACTACATTCAAAAAATTTAATTATAATTAGTCCGTATTTTAGGCTATCAAAAAATATTTGAACCACATTTTTTACCGGATCAAATACATAAATAAGTACAAAGATACAGAGCATCAAAGTTACGGAGTGGGGGGTTTTTTTTTACGTCACCATTGAGTAAAAGTCTTACTCAAACGTGACGTCACGAGCAACTTTAACCCAGTGTATCTTTGTTATTTTTGGTTTAAGCGAAAAAAGAAAAAATACCTGTCTAATATTTTAAAATAATCTATGTGATGGAGTAAAAAAAATTTTTTTGTCATCATGCCTATTAGAATTTGTTTATTACAAGTCATAAGTTGGGTAAGGTGTTACAAAGTCCTTAGTTTTGTTTAAGAGAATGATGATAGTGTGTTGTAAACCATATTGTTTGGGCATGCGCAGTCACGGCGCGGTGGAGCTGCAGCTGCGCGGCGCCGTGCCGAGTCTGGCGGCGCTGGTGGGCGACCCCAGCGCCGCCGTGCGGGACGCCGCGCTCGCGCTGCTGCAGGACGTCTACACGCACGTCGGTACGTACACGCACACAGCACACACGCAGGCGTACATACACACGCACAAACACACACACAGACATATACAAACACACACACACACACACACCACATGCGCGTACATGCACAGACACATACACGCACAAACACGCTCGCATGTACGCACCAATCCACATATAAGGACAAATAAAGGCTATTCATGATTTAAACCTTTACTATTTACTACTATCTTAGTATCTTACCTTACTACACAACAAAATAGTCACACAGCAATAGCAAAAAAGAAACAATTTTCATAATATTTTCTTCTTTTTTTAAAATGACCAAAACGTTTTTTCACTCATAACTGTACATACAGGTGAGCGACTAAGATCAGACTTGAAGAAGAAGGAGCTACTGCCGGCTGCGAAGTTGGCGTTACTAGAGCAACGGTTCGACGAGGCGAGGGAGGCTGGACTCATGCTGCCTACAGGTGGGTTTTAAACATAACAAACGTCCTCATGTTCAACATCAGAAATATAGACATCGTACTAATATTGTTTTCAATGTTCATGCCGATGCACGAATGGATTTGACGATGTTTGTAACTCTTTCACGCAAAAACTTCTGACCAGACGATGTATCTGAGGATGGTTGTTACTCTCTCACGCAAAAGATACTGAACAGATTTTGATGAAACTTTACAATATTTAGCAACTTACATCAGAATAACACATAGGCTATATTGTTTTAAGATAGTGTGTGAGTTTTTTAAGTTATGACGGTGATTGCCTAAGAATCTCAAGCAGCCTGTAGTTTAAAATATTAGACAATAAAAACTTTATTTGACACTCACAAATATAAAGAACAAGAACAACATTTTATACATTTAAGTTCCAAGACAAATGTGAACGAAGTCGCGGTTAGCCTCTAGCTTAAAAAAATGTAACATTAACCTAATTTCTATAACCCAGCTACCCAAGGCGGCGGCATAGACGAAGCGGATTTCATAGCGCGAGCAGATTTCGCGACAAGAAGCGCCAAACGGACCATGACTATACCTACGTCACGGGGACGGGACGGGGACGGATCCGGGGCTTCTACGCCGGGTCAGTATTACAACAATCTATTGGTTAATCAATCAATAAGTTAATCAATCTATCAATCAATCAATCGATAAGTTAATCATTCTATCAATAAGATAATCATTCTATCAATAAGTTAATCAATCTGTCAATCCATTAATCAAAAAGTTAATCAATCAATCGATTGATTAATTTGATTGATAATTTGCCATTTCATCAAGGACTTCTCATCAATGTAATAATGTCGCAAAAACGGCACACTAAAGGCCTTTTTCCTGTCATGCGAGTTTTGATAGGCATGCGGATCTGGTCCGCATGCGTGCAGCAATCAACCTATCATTTCATAAATGTTTTTCCTGAAATGCGTATTGCCCAATACGCGTGTGGCTAGGAGCGTGCTATAACCCGCATGCGGACCAGATCCGCATGCGAATTAAAATACGCATAACAGGGGGCTTAGCACGGCGTGCCGCGACAATTGTCTCACGTCATGCTGTCCTTATTACATTTAAAACTATAGACAGAGACGTAAGCGTGACAAGCGCATGGCAACGTCTTGTCACGAAGTGCATGCTAAGCTAGCGGGAAAGAGGGCCCTAAAATCTACAAAGTGGTAAACTTTCGATAAGTCATTCATTGATTAATCCACATAGAAAATTAATAAGGTTACTTTAACTATAATTAAAACATAGCCAATAATAGGAGTCACATAATGCTTTTAATGAAATCTATAGCCGAATTTAACCGACTACAAAAAAACAGGTTTTCGCAAATTACTAACTTTAACATTTTTTTCTCACCATGCTCTCCTGGCGGTCGCTGATCATCGTCTTCATCTGGATTTAACTCGGTGATGACATTTCATCATCTTAAACATCAACTTCCTTCAAACCTCATGATCATCCCTCTTCTTTGCTCCTTTTCTTTATAATATTTTTCTAATTGAATAATGTATTTTATTTATTTTCTATAAACACTGCATAATTTTCAATATTTAATTATTAATTTAATAATCCTGTTCACTTATAAACGAATATTTCACAATTTTTAAAATTTTCCATACATTTTAATGTTCCATACAATTTTCCATACATTTTAATCATACAATCTTGCACGTCTTTCAATATAATTATTCATATCATATTTATTTCATACAATGTCCGAAATATGTGTTTAAAATTGCACAATTCAATTTCCAATAAACGCACTCTACACAATAAAATATTTACTCCTATATGATATCGAAAATTACCCCAAAAAATCTCCCCACAAATGCCCAAATCACCCCACAAATCTCCATAAAAATGGGGTAATCACAACAGCATGCGAAGTTCCAAAGAAGACTGTAGCTGGATTGTATAGCTTACCATCAGCGAATAGAAAACCGCCGCCGCCGGCTAAACTTACAAGTGCTGGCTCGGGTATGTATTTAAATATATCTTGGTAAACATACATACATACATACATATACCACGCACCGGAAGACGCAGTGTAGTAAGGCCCCCTACAAGGTGGAGCGACGACCTGGTTAAAGTCGCGGGAAGCCGTTGGATGTCGGCAGCGCAGGACTGGTCGTTGTGGAGGTCCTTGAGGGAACCTTTTGTCCAACAGTGGACGTCCACAAGCTGATATGGGCCCCAGACCAATGACATGCATATAATTAGCCTAGGGCTCAAGTCTGCTAATTTCAAATAGTCTCAGTTGTGTGAGTGTCAATGTCATTTTTTGACACATTTGGTCGCAGTGTAAGCCATTGTTTAGCAGAGTACCAAATGTGTTAAAAAATGACATTGACACTGCTGAAACATAACTGAGGCTATTTTAAATCTGTCTGCTATTTTAAGTCTGCTAGACTTGGGACCCTGGCTTTATTCTTAGGAAGCCTACACTGGCCTGGCCCACTGGGCTGTCTATAGGCCTTGTGTAAGAGAACCTTATTTGACCTTTCCTGGAACTAGAAAATCCTCACAATACTATAATTCTCAATTATTCCAGTGTCAAGCGTAGGCGGATCGTCATCAGGCGAAGCAGGCGCAGTGTCATCCGAAGCGTTTGAAGCTGCGTTCGCATCGAGCGCTCCGTTCGCAGTGTACGGAACGCGCGGGTTGGATGACGTGTGTCGGCATATTGCCGTCGTGTTGGGGGATAGAGCGCAGGATTGGGAGAAGAGAGTTGATGCGGTAAGATTATTAAATATATATACATACATATCTGTCATGCCTCTTTCCCATCGGGGTAGGCAGAGACCACTTTCATTTTTACGATTCAAACGATTTAAAAACATATATAAAATAATGCTTAGACATAGTCGAGGTAGACCACGGAAAATATGGCGGGATGAGCTGGACACCTTCTTGAATACCTTGGCGGAGGTAGCTACAGACAGAAATCATGGCAGATGAGAAGAGACACCTTTGCCTAGCAGTGGGACACTGATGGCTAGATTAGATTATTTTATTTATTTCTTGAATTAGAACACTGCCCAACAGAGGGATATTCAATTATCATTTCAAAGAACATGATATTTTTCTATGAAAATGACAAATTATCATATTTTATTCGTACACTTTTTTTATTACAAATGAATGAATGTTCTGTCTTTATACAGGCTGTTGTTTCGCTCTATGCCATACTATAAATACGTTAAAAGTTACGTATAGCCTATAATTCATTCTTACACACGCACACACACAAACATACACACATACGTCACGCCTCTCCCATTGGGGTAGGCAGAGACCACTTCCACTTATTCATTCATAAATCTAATAGAACCTTATTTATCTTCCAGCTAAAGAAAATAAGATCATTGCTAACAGCGAACGCACACCAACAGTTCCCTTCAGAGTTCGCGGCGCATCTCAAAGACTTGTCCGTGCCGTTCCTTGTCGTTATTAAGGATTTGAGGAGTCAGGTAAAGTCACATTTATTTATTTACAGGAAACTCTATAACAAAGTGTATGGTGATTTGTATAGAAACACATCACATAACAATGTTTATGGAAAAGACATTGATCATTTTTATATGGACGTTGCACCAAGTGCTGCCCAAAATGGGGACATAGCGCATAGACTAATAGTAACCTGTAAACGAAAGGCCATTAAAATCTATCCGAGGAGTTTGGAGATAAAAATGTGTTTTGTTGAGATTTTTCATAGTATGGAAGTGTTTACTTCATGTATTAAAATTTATGGTTATTTGTATGGTAACACCCATATATGGTTAAGTGTATGGTAATTTGTATGGAAACACTTCTTATAACAAAGTGTATGGTAATTATTTTTATAGGTAGTAATTTTTATACAAACCCCTCATTTAATAAAGTGGTAATTATTTTTTATAGTAATCTGTATGGAAATGTATGGAAGCAGCTCATATAACAAAGTGTATGGAAATTGTATGGAATCACCACATATAACAAAGTGTATGATAATTTGTATAGTAATTTGTATGGAACTCGTTTCAGGTGGTTCGTGAAGCCTGCATCACAATAGCTCACATGGCGAAAGTGTTACGTAGCAAGCTGGAGCAATTCAGTCTTTATATCCTACAGGAGTTGATTAATCTCATACAAAATGCTGCTAAGGTATGTATATCATACTTATAAATGTCAATGTTTGTGCCGATGGATGGATGGATATTAATTACTCTTTCACGCAAAAACTACTGACCAGATTTTAATACTTTACTTAAAATACTGTAGCATAAACTTCAGAATAGCACATAGGCTGCTTATCTTCGAATATTATGTGTTTTTTCCAAGAGATGGCGATAAATTCGTGTAAAGATGTGATCGGCCGCTAGTTGCTACTTCATTGTGGGGAAAACTTCTACTCTGGGGAAAACTGCACTCTTGCTAATCTAGCATTAACTTTAAAAAATGACCCGTCCTAAGTGTTATCAAAACCTACAGAATTAAATAATTTTTCATTTCATTGTTTACCTGGCTTTTTTTTCATAATTCTTTTAGTGCAGTTCACAATTTATACAGTACTTACATAGATTTGAGTTTCGTAAGGTCTTAAATATGTAACACTCCGTTGGGACATAGTTTCTACTACTTTTTCTATTTACATTTTGTATTTAATTTATTGTAATGAGTTCTACTTTCCACCATATTGATGATATTGCTTGAAATGAAATGAAAATTCATTTGATCCTGTAGGTTAGGTTTGACTACACTTAGACGGGTAATTTTTTAAAGTTAACGCTAGATTTGCAAGAGTGCAGTTTTCCCCAGAGAAGAACCTTTTTTTTTACGTGGGGAAATCCATTATGGATACCCTTCGTCGCGGAGAAGGTCGGAGGGTTATGCCGGATTCCCACCGGCTAAAACCTCACGGTGTTCCAACTGACCACTTTTGACGAGAGCACGGGGAAACTCGCGCATACTTCCGCGAACTCGTCTTTGGTGTCCGTGATTAGGACCCGTCTCGGGCTGACGCCTATCTTTCTCGTCAGTTGCCCCAGAGAAGAACCTAGCAAGAGATTGTAGGGTTGCTCTTTTCAATTTAAGTTTTACAATTCTTATATTCTTGTTTATGGACGCCTAATTTGCTTTGTTCGATTAATATATTAATGTATACTCGTGAAAATTAAAGTATTTGTAACATTGTCGTTATTGTTGCCCACAGGTGGTATCATCAGCCGGCAATGTATGCGTGCGTTACATAGTGACGTACGTTCATTCGCCGCGACTCATTCCCGTCATAGTCACCAACCTCACTACCAACAAGTCCAAGGAGATTCGGTCTACGCTCAGGTAATTTAATCTTCCTAAACAGGAGCCCAAGTCTGCTAATGTAAAATAGCCTCAGTTGTGTGTCGGCGTGCAATGGCATTTTTTGACACATTTGGTATTATGCTAAACAATGGTTTATACTGATTGCGACCAAATGTGTCAAAAAACGACGTTGAGGCGCTCATTGACATTGCCGACACACAACTCAGAATATTGTTCATTAGAAGACTTGAGACCCTGATCAATAAAAAAATCATGTGTAATTTGATATTCCAAACAAATTGATGAACGAATTTAGTACATTTAATGACAAAATAAAAAGGCGAGTTTTCTATATACCTTGGGATTTAAATGCCTTAACCTTTTCTGAACAGTTACAGTTATTTGTAACTGTATATTCCATTATATGCCACTGCTGGGCAATCCCATAAAGTTCGACTTTAACCCAGTATAATTAATTTTACATTTCCCTCCCCCAGTGAAATCCTAGTACTGCTAATAGAGAAATGGCCGCCGCACATCATAGAGAAACAAATGACAGCAGTACGTGACGCGATACGACGCGCATGCGTAGACGCTGACGCTCATGCGAGGAATTGCGGGAGGAAGTAAGTATTACATTAATTATTGTAAACATATTTCAATATTTTATAATTTAGAACATTTAGAATGAAAAGATAATGCAACTCCGCTTAAGGGCGTTTTATACATGCTTATATGGGCGTATTTTGGCGTGTCTGCTCGAACCGGTGGTGTCGTGTCAGTATCAACATAGATTACCTATACTAGCTTGGACGCGCGTCAACGCTTGTACGAGTTAGCGAGTAGCAAAAGGCGCGTATACGCACCAACACGTGCTACCAAAAACGACCGCATACGCCCGTATAAATGCTAGTCTAAAAACGCCCTAAGACTACGGGGCCGAAAAAGAAACTCATTGCCCAGGAGGTCAAATCTGCTAATTACTAAATGCACCAATAGAATCGCGATAGAAAAGCGAAAGAACATCAGTCGCATCAGCAAAATTTGACCGTTTTGGTATTCTACTAACACAGTTTAAGCGACTGCGATTCTACCGAAATGCGTTCGGACTGCCTTTCAACTACTTTTGATCTTATATCACTTCAGTCGCAGTTCATAAGTTGGCAAATCGGTATATAAATGCGTGCTTCTGCTAAGGTTCTGCGATTCGACTGCGATGCGATTGCGTTTGGTAAAACTTTTAGTAGAATACCAAATTTGACACAATATAAATCAATCGCAATCGACTATCAAACTGATCGCAAAAGCTTAGCTTAAATTAGCCCCCAGAAATGAAACATATGACAGAGCATAGACCTAAACTGCCGCGACATTTTATTAAAAGAATCCGCTCCGGAAGAAAAAAGATACAACTAAAGCTATTTTATAAAGCTTCGATATCTTTCATCAAGAAAACAATTTGGAACCTTATTATTTAACACATTAACTTTATTTTCCAGAGCATACTTCGCGTACAAGCGTCTATTCCCTGAAGAGGCCGATCAGTTATTTATGAGACTAGACGCGGCTGCGCAGAAACAGATAGAGCGAGAGCGGAACGTCGGCAGTGTTGATAGCTTACATCATATTGGCACTGGTATGTAGCCTTATCAGCCTTTTTCACGTCCCCACTACAGGGGCACGAGCCTACTCTCATAAATATAAATTTTCAAAAATATGACGATAAATGCGAAAGAGCTGCCAAATTAAAATGGAGTTGGGCCGGTCATGTTTGTAGAATGCATCCAGATCGATGGGCCAAAATAACAACAGAATGGGCGCCACTAGATGGTCACAGACGCCGAGGTAGACCTCGAAAAAGATGGAGAGACGATCTGGATGCATTTTCACGGGAATGGCGGAACGCTACCGGAGACCGTGTTAAATGGAAAGTCGCGGGGGAGGCCTTTGCCCAGCAGTGGGATCTTAATGGCTAACAAAAAAAATGCGAACGAAATCGCGGGTAGCTTCTAGTAATTATAATAAATTAAGATATTAAAGAATTAGCAGAAGATAGGCCTAAATGGCGGATGCTTCACCGACAAGAGTCTGACTTAAAAATTATGAGCCACATGATGTCAATGATCTCGGGTTATACCGTCCTTGTCATATTCTGACATAAGACAGAGACGAATGAGATAACCGTAGCATGGCGCGGCGCGTACACTATGACTACTGAACTGAAAACACAAAAAAGCTATTTAACCGTAACTCAGCTTTGACAATCGTAAACTTTAAATAACTTTACTCGTTTAAATAACTACTCAAAAAGTAACTTTTTTTTCTTTTTTTTTTGTAGAAAGGAGAACGATTACTAGTCCAAGAAGTCCATCGACCAGTGTGTCAGGTAAGATTCCATTCTTTTTAAATAATTTTAGTACGATCGTCGTTTTTAACACTAAATTTTTACCCGATTTCGGGTGCAATATTAGGAAATAAAATTACGGCTACATACATACATCTCTGTCACGCCTCTTTCCCATGAGGACAGGCAAACTTCCCTCCATTTTCTATGATGTTTAACTCACTTCAAAAAAAGGAGGTTTCTCAATTCGACCGTATATCTTTTTATGTATATTCCGTGGAAAACTTCTTCGTTTATGAACCGATTTTGATGATTCTTTTTTTATTAAATTATCTTTTAAATCTTTCCACGCCGCATATGGATATGGTTTGTATAATTCAATAAAAACATTAGCGTCAACTGAAAACCTAGTGTCTGGTATAAGTAGAACGAATTCTCTAAGACGTAGAAGAGCGTCACAAGAACGGCCGCCAGTGTCACATATACCTGTTGCTATGAGAGGTAATTAGTTCGTTCACTTTTGAACGGTTTTGGAACTAGCACGATAAAAGTTTGAACGAGTTCGTTAAGAGTTATTGGCGTTTTATGAGTTGTTGATCGATTTTGTATTAAAGCGTTATTGAACGATCATTATACGTTACTGAACGATCAAGATCAGGTTATTGAACGAAGTCATGATGAGTGACTTAATTGGTTTGAACGAACCAGTTAAAATGTTTAGACCGCCCTCGTAAACTTAAGTAGTTTTTAAACGAATACGATATAAGTTGTTGAATTACTTCGTGAAATCGTACAGTCTGTCCAACAAGAGTAGAAATTTAAAAAAGTGGTATCACAGTTGCGCGTCGTCCCTTTCGAATCAATCTAACAAAAACGAGACGACACTACAGTGTTGCCACTTTTTAATTTCTACTCTTTTTGGACAGACTATGATAAGTTATATTTATTGAACGATCAAATATCGTTCAATAAAACAAACTTAGGGCCTGTTTCACCATCTACAGATAAAATTTATCTGACAGATATTTTATACCTGTCTCTGTCTTAAACGTCAAGTTTTATGAAATAGATATAGGTTTATAGTTTTTTATTTACATTTAATATTCAATAATTCTAAGCCGATTTATAGTGCGCTCAAATTAAAAATATTCTTCATCCTAAACATCATCACAAAATCATCATTAACAAAAACTACTAAAAGATATAAGCAAAATGTCTATACAGAAAACCTTCGCGGCGAGCTGTGACATGACATCGACACGCGCGTGAAAATACAAGATCAACCAATTTTTGGCCGTTTCTGATTGACTTCGCAGGATAAACACTACATTCCAATATTATTCCAATTTTTTTATTACTATTTAAATATCGTCCTTAAGACATGTGTGTTTATTTTGAAAGAATCTTTAAATATTATTCTCGGTTTTTGGCGATAACTGTACCCTTGCGAATCCAGCATTAGCTTTAAAAAAAATAACGTATCTCAGGTTATTGCAAAATGTCTATAATATTTAAAAAAATATGTTTGATTTATCTATAATTAAAATGATTTAAAAATGTTCTTTACATCTGCACTTATAATCTCAAATAAATATTGTACAATTTACCACTTTTATTTTTAATAATATTCTAATTTGACTAATAAAATTAATGACGGTTAAAATAATAAATTAATATTAAAAAATATACCTTTTATGTCAGTTCTCTAGGTTTCAAACACAAATAGAAGAGAGAGTAAAACCTAGTACTTGGGACAATCATCCAACTTTTTTGGTATTTTATTTTGAAATAAAGAAACTAATTATCGACACAAAGCAATAATTCTTTATTGCTATTGAAAACTTGAGAATGTTTTAGAAGTATTTGACGTATCTGCGATAAAGCCCAATGCGTTTGTAGTTATCGAATGTTAAGAGGGGGGAGGGATCACAAAAAAATATTTTTCTTGTCTCGAAAATATTTCTCATACATCCATAATACAGGGTGTAATAGAAAGGGGATATAAAGCCAAAACACAGCGATAGTCCTCATGAAACTGAACAACTTTCACCAAGGAACATGGTTCGTAACTAAAAAAAAAATTCGCCTCTCCATACAAAATGTCCGATCAGCTGATCGAGTAAGTATGGGCGATTCAAAAATTTTTTTCGAGTCACGACCCATGTTTCTTGGGGAAATTTGTTCAGTTTTCGGAGGACTATCGCTATGTTTCGGCTTTATACCCCCTTTCTGTTACGCCCAGTGTATTTAAGATAGTATCCCTCATCCCCCCGTATTGCAGAGCGGTCGCCGAGCGCAGGCGGCGCGGCGCGCTCGGTGTCGGCGGTGGACGCGGCGGCGGCGCAGCGGGCGCGCGCGCGGGCGCTCTACTCGCACATGAGTCGCGCCAAGATGGCCGCCGGCACTGCCAGCTTGCGTGAGTACTTATTTATTATTTAATAGTTTATTGTAAGAAGATAATACACAGAAACTGAAAAAAGAGTAGTCATACTAAAGCTACTTGGTAGGTTACTTGTAAGGGCCGGCGCACATCTGACGAAGCGCAGCGCGCATTTTTGATTGTCATATTATTATCGACATTGTTGTCATTAGAATAATATTCAAAATCAGTTAACACAACAAATGAGCATTGACGCATGGAAGCGACTACATGCCAATGTTGTGTTAACTTAATTATTTTATCCTAATGACAACGATGTCGATAATATTTAGATTGTCATAATATAATGCCAATCTAAAATGGTCTGCGTTGCGCTCCGTCAGGTGTGCGCCGGCCTGAAGGCTGATTTAGACAGGGTAAGTGTACAAGTCAGCTAGCTATAAGGCGCCAGTGCCTGCGCCTAAACTGACTTCTAAATATTCGTATGCGAATTTACAAGTCAGCGCTGACTTCCCGCCACTGTACTGACTTGAAATCTACTTACAAGGGTTTTGTCGGGTCAGCGCTGACTTGTCTCGATTTCGGCGTCAGTCACCCTGCATAAATCTGCCTTTAAGTATTGACTAAATTGTATACTTTTATGAGGTAATAATAATGTAAAAAATTACATCACCATAAAAATCGGAACAAACCTGAAATTCAAAAACATTCAATAATAAAAAAAAAAACATTTCGATAACATTTTGGAAACAATTTTTTACTTTTTTAAAGAACGAAACACTTTATAAAAACATTATAAAAGTAACTTTGAATATTTTTGTATTTCAGTGTCGAAGTATTTAAGAATGAAGTAAACGTAAAGAAGAATGAATAATTTTGGATATTTTTGTATAATATTGTATATATATTTTTATATCAATACATTAACATGATCGTTGGTTTTTGCGTACGCAAGAGGGTGAAATGGCCCAGCAAGGTACTAATATAAATATTAAAAAGTTTTTTCGTTGACAGTCTTAAAAATATATTTAGATTTTTTTTTGAACCGTCACCTGCTATTACTTTTACAGACAGACCAACTTATCTGTGAAATGAACGGCGGCGCTAGTAGTAATACAAAATTGTATTTCTAGCAATCGCAGCAGTTCTGGACATTTGACATTTCCGTATTAGTTGCCGTAGTTCCAATAAATAACGGCTGGTTCACAGATAACTTGGTAACTCTGTATTTTAGTAGACGTTACAGTGTCACCATTTGTATTTTTATTTGCAGCACATTTACATTCATGTATGCACTTCAAAATGCACTATTGTTGTTTATTTAAGTTATAAGTAGATATAATTTTACTTCACATTATTATTCAAAGTTCACTTTACTACTTTATAAAAAATACGTTCTGTTTAGCCCGTCTTGTAGACTATCCAAAAATACTGGGCACCTGTTTTTGTTTGATTAAATTAATAAAACAAAATAAGATAAAAAAGCATCACCGCTTGTGACGTCACTCATCAGTTAAAATTGTACAAAAACGTGAAAACGCATTGTATCGTTGTATTTTTTGGATAATCTAACTGACAAGACTAAATATAATTATTTTGGCCCATTTTTCCACTTACACATAACATTTAACTGACACCTAGATAGACCTATGTCTATTTCACAAAACATGACGTTTTAGACAGAGACAGGCATAACATATGTCAGTAACATTTTTACTTGTAAGTGATAAATGGGCCCTTAGTCGTCTCGCAAGAGTTTTATCGCATTAGGCGAAATCAAAGCAACTTTTTCACATGCTACAAATATTTATCTTTTAATACAACCTTCTAGATTCTAGCTAGATCATTATAATAATTAGATGTCCTATCCCACCAGCTCGCGCGAAAAGATCGCCGTCAAGCGCCGGGGCAGGCGTGCCGCCCAGCCCGGAGCGAGTGGTGGGGCGGTCAAGGTCACGACCCGGAGTGTCGCAGTCGCAGCGTAAGTGTTAACCACTGCTGGGCAAAGGCCTCTCTCTTTCTCCATGATTTTATATCCTGAGCAGCCTCTACCCACACATCCAAGAAAGTGTCCAGCTCAACTAGTCACCTTTTCCGTGGTCTGCCGCGATGCCTTTTGGCGGTTGGTTGCCGTAATTGTTTTTACAGCATTTTTATTTCTTCACAGCCACCTCCCGTTCATCATCGCCATCATCCCGCAGTGGCCCGGTATCATTAGCTACCACTCGCCGCCGGCCGTCCGGAATACCTCGCTCTTTGGCCAACTCTAGAGAGACGAGTCCTACTCGGTAAGTGTATACTGCCACTATTATTTTCGTAGAGGACGATAGAGACAACATTTTCACTTGATACGGGCCAAACAGGTTGATAACTTGTATACGATTACTCCTTTTTCCATAGAAAAAGACGGGACAAGGGCCATAAAGGTCGATTATATATTCTCTGATGAGATTACAGGGACGTGATATGCTCAGGAAACTAAACAACTTTCTCCGAAAAACATTAGTCTAAATATGAACCAATTTCTTTAAACGGTGTACAAAATTCCTAATCAGCAACAATATCTTTCGCCGTTTCAATACAGAAGCCTAAGATAAAGCATAATTACTAAAATACAGTAATGTTACGATATATTTCCAGCACGAGCCGCTCAAGCAGCGTAGTAGGCTCGGCGATCCGTCGCCGCGAGTCCATGGAGCGCACCGCCCCCTCCCGCACCCCCGCCGCCACGCTGCGGCTGCTGCAGCAGACCAGGGACGCCGAGGGAGTGCTCAGGGTAAGGGTATAGTCGTGTTACCAGTCGGGTTAGGTATGTTATCAATTGGTTAAGATTTATTACCAATTGGTACAGATATGGTAGGTTACCGTTTGGTTAAAAAGTGTTACCAATTGGTTCAGATAAGTTATCTTTCGGTTCAAACGTGTTACCAATTGATTAATTAGTAAGTTCAGGACTTTAAAATACGCAATCAATTAATATACGTTTATCAACATAACTTGTTAAAAATATTTTCACATGAACTTTGTTTTCAGAGTCCCGAAGATAGCTCAGCTTGCGAAGGAGGGCGCATGCGCGATGATGACTCTGAAGCGTCCAGCGTTTGTTCAGAAAGAAGCTTGGATTCTTATAGAAGACACGATGTGAGTATGCAAATAATGATTTAATTTAAATTAATAATATAAGTAGTATCATACGATGACCGTGCTAGGACCGTGTCAGGCAAAAACATTTTTTTTTATTGAAAAGTATGAGACTGCCTACTACACCGTTCCGATACCGATCAGAACCGTCGCGTGCCATACTCGGAGCGCCAATTTGTCGGTGCCGATACGCTCCGTGCTTGATACGCAACGGTACCAAACCTTAGCGCGCAGGCGACTAAATGGGGAGCATATGGGCTATAGCTGCGTGTGATGGCCGTTTTAGTGGTATCGCTTGACCCGCGCCCTCCAAGAGTGGAGCATCCAACATCAGGACAGTAATCCTAACTGAACCCCCCCCCCGTGTTCAGAGCGTGTCGTGGTCGGGGTCGGCGGGGCGTGTGGGCTGGGAGTGCAGCCCGCCGCCGCCGCCGCCGCCCGACGACATCATCGCGCTGTGCGCCGCCACGCACTGGACCGAGCGCAAGGACGGACTTACGCATCTGGTGAGACATACACAATCTTATACATTTGTTACAAAATTTTAGTAAACATTTTATAACATGCAATGTGGGAACACCATTAGGCGTTACTAATTCCCTTGAAATTCGTATGTAAAGATGCACAGATGTGATGCACTTTGAAGGGAAAAATAAACTCCAAAACTGAACCTAACTTGTTCGAATTTTATAGTAAGTTCGTTTCACTATTCAATATCGCTGTATTTTATTTTCACATATTGTTAAAGTTAAAACATTTGATAGGTTACCGATTGATTCGGGTACGTTACCAATTGGTTCGGGTAAGTTACCAATTGGTTCTGGCATGGTACCAGTTGGTTCTGGCACGTTACCGTGCAGTTCAGATGAGTTACCATTTAGTTCAAACAATTTAACAGGTTGAGCATTAAATTCGTAAGACGCCGACCAATATTTCTTTTTTTATTTTTATATCGTTATTAAAAAAGTTAATCTTCTTAAATTTTGGTCTACGATTGTTACTTTTTTAACACAACCTTAACTTTTTTATGAATGACCAAACAATTTCACTTTTATAACCATCTCCCTCTTTCACAGGCGAACTACCTAAACAGCGGTCGCCTTCTAACAGACGAACAACTCCGAAGACTAACGGAACTCCTCAACAAGATGTTCGTAGACGCTCACACCAAGGTGTTCTCCCTACTGCTGGACGCCGTCTGCGAGCTGCTGCTGGTGCACTGGCAGCAGCTGAAGGATTGGCTGTATCAGCTCATGTTTAGGTAGGTAGTGAAGTGAACCAGGTGGAAGTAGGGAGAAGTATAGCTGACTCTGTCGTTTGTCGTCAATCTGAAGAAAATGTCGTGATGGTTGATGGATGTATTTCTTTTAATGGAGTTTTCTGCAACAAGCTCTACTCGATCAGCTCGACATTAGTATGGGGAGGTGTATTTTCTTTTGTCGTATTTCGACCTCTGTTTCTTAGAAAAAGTTATTCAGTTTCATGGAAAGGACAGATTACATTAGAGTGCTACAAGGATCTATTGGCACCTGAGTGACTTTGTCAGGAGGGCGTTGGTGGTTAATAAATAACTCAAAATAATGACAATTTACAAGAAGATATCGTTAGTTCCGATTTCCGCCACGCGCCAAATGATCCTTGTAGCACTTTACGTCCCTTGATTTTGACATCACCAACTGGTAGTGTTGTAAATGGTAGTGCTGTATTATATCACCACGGAGAACTAACCTCTTTCGTTTTCCTACTACTTTCCCTTCCATACTATTTTCTACAAAGTCTTCGTGTTAAGTATGTAATCAAAGGATCAAACCACATTATTTCCTTCCAGATTACTAATGAAGCTGGGCACAGACATCTTGGGCTCGGTTCAGAGTAAGATCATGAAGACTCTAGACGTCATACACGAATGCTTCCCGGCTGAGTTGCAACTGCATAATATATTTAGGTAATGTATAAATACACTAATAATTTATTCATTATAAATTTCTTAATTTTTACTCCTAATTTAATCTTTTAAAGTTTTATTTATATCAACCTTAAACTTTACATCTCATTATAATTAAGTCAAAGTTTCAGTATGAATGAGTCTGAAAATGGTTACTCATTCACACTAAAACGACTGAACAGAAAAGATGTAAATTTATGTACTAAGCGCCGGCGCACGCCTGACGGAGCGCAGCGCATAGCATTTTTAATTATAACAATATCAAATGTCGCATGACATGCGAGTGCCGTGTTAACTAATTTTAAATTTGTTTTTAATGAAAACAATGTCGATAATAATATGACAATCAAAAATGCCCTGCGAGGCCTTCCCTCAGGTGTGCGTCGGTCTGAAAGGTTTAATTCCCTTCACCCACACTCACAAACATAACTAAATACATCTCTCACTTATACTAACCTAAATGTTTATTTCAGGTTCCTAGCAGACTCAGCGACAGCCCCAACGGCTAAGACCAAAGCGGCCGCGCTCCGGTTCTTGGCTGATCTCGCACATGACTACTGCACGCCTAATAGTCTAGCTGTTGCGTTACATGGTCAGTATATACCTTTTTTTACGTGAGGAAATCCATTATGGATACCCTCCGTCTCGGAAAAAGACGGAGGGTTATGCCGGACTCCCACCGGCTAAAACCCCACGGTGTCCCTTCTTGTCGCTTCAAGACGGGGTCACGGGAAAACTTGCGTATACTTCCGCGGCCCCGTCGGCGAAGGTCAGTATATACCTACATACATTTAACCAGTGGGAAATATTTGAGCACCTCGTTGAAATGCGTTTAGAATTAGAATTTGTTTATTGCAAGTCACAAGTTTGCTTCCCCCGTCTTCGCCTATCCAGTACCGGGACAAGTACGTACGAGTTGCATGACGTCACTAAGCTAGGTGCGCAGTTATTTCCAAAGGGTACTACGTAAAAGATCCTAGACTTTCGGTGAAAAAATATAAATAAATATTATGATTTGCTTTTCTTTTTTTAGGAAATATTCATTGAAAAGACAATGTTGTTTTTACCATTATGTGTTTTTTTAAAGTAAGTATTATATTTTTTAAATATTTGCATTTTGTTTACCAAACCTCTCAATTTGCTTCCACCAGGTGGCGCTACAGGTATAGCGGGTCGCGCGCTGGTGAAGGTATCTGCGCTGGCGCAGGACCCGCGCGGCGGCGACGTGCGTCTGTGCGCACGGAGAGCTCTCGCCGCTTTGTATGATTGTAATCCTGTGCCGGTTAGTGTGTAGCTTTGTTCTATTAGATTTTTGGGATTCTATGGTGGAAGACTAACAACTAAAATAAAATAAAAAAAAAAACATTTTGAAACAGTTTTGTTAATCCATAGAAAATCACTGGATAAAAAACAATATATTTTTTTATACTTATTCTAAAAATTGACATTTTTATAAGAACATTTTTGTAAGTGTCAAAAGTTAAATGGTATTTACTTGTTAATGTAGTAGTTTTTTATTCTGGACATCAAACAAATGTTGCTGAATTTAGACTTTTGTACAATCTTTTTTTACTACAAAAATGTCGACATTTCTGACAGAAAAACGTCTAGATGCGTCAATCGAGTATTGCTGAACATCAATACACTAATTACGCCTTCCTTTTATATACGCCTCTTTCTCATCGAGGTAGGCAGAGATCACCTCCTACTTAACACACCTATTGAAAAAAGTTCTCTTGTAAAACCTATTTAATAAATAAAAGGTACAGAACCCCCTATATAAAACTTCTTCATCTTTCCCCTACAGTTCACGGCACTAATGAGCGAGTTGCCGCCAGAAACACAATCGCTAGTCAACGGAGTGGTGCAGCAGCATGTCCGGAGAACATCGAGCAGTAAGTTTGACTAGCTTGTTTTAAATTATTTGTTTTTTTATGTAAATAGTTTAAGCAGGCCTATCCCACTCGGGCGGGTATGAAAAAAAGAAAGAAAGAATATTTATTGTCATATATGCGGTACATGTAAGTAGATGTTAAAGTATATACTTATGTATTAAACTGCAAGAAGCAAGGGCCGCCCCTTCGGGGAGATAAATCAGTAGGGGCTCACAAGCGAGCGGCGACGCACGCGCGCTCGAGAGTTGTTCGTCGCTTATTTAAGCGCATTTACGCTACCTACGTACGCACTGATTCAATCTCTGCTGCGCTGCCACAATACACGTATTATCCGAAACCTCATTTGTTTACCAAAAAAACTATTTAAATATTAAGATTAAATTATATTTAAAAGGAGACAACCTTGATACCGGCAGAAAAGGTACGAGTTACGCGTTAGAATGAGAGCGCAGTTGTAGGGCCGAAAAAGGTACCTATTTAGCGTTGCGCGGTCGTAATTTGAACTTAATAGTAAGCATGCGTCGTTATTTGTTTGAACGGGTTTTAGGAGTGAGATTTCCGTACCTACTATTTGGTATTCTGTGTTGTATCTGATGGGTTACAGTTACAACTCGCCAATAACTACGCGCTTTAAACCACTGATATGTCAATCTTATGGATATGAAATACCGTCTGGATTTGCGTGCCTGGTCTGGCGTAAAATAGCCACTTTTCATAGGGATATCATATCGTTTGATAGGACACCTACCAAGAAAACTATGAGAAAAGTTGGCGCAACCTTGGCACGCTGTTATAAACTCATTTTGTATATGAAACAAATGGGGCCACTACAGTCTATATTTCTTCCTCATTGCTTTAAACACGCTTAAAACTCCCCAGCCGGCAGCGACAGTCCACTCCGCACTAACAGCGCGACCTCGAACAATGTCAACGAGGACGTCTACTCCAGGATTAGAAAGACTACTTCGGAGATACACACCTACACTGCGCAACATGCCAACGGTGAGTAGTGTAGTTATTAGAGATGCGCCGAATATAGGTTTTGCCGAATAACGAATACCGAATACTATTCGGTTTGAAACCCTACCGAACCGAATAGTTCGGCCGAACTATTCGGTTGTTCTTTCACACTCATTTTGATACAACAAATAGGTAAAGTTTATAAAGAAAAGCGCCTTTGACGGTCACTAGATAGAGCAGAATGTCTTGGTTTCTAAATTCTATCTTTAAGTGTCACTTATTATCTTATCTTATTTTATCGTCTCCTAATAACTCTTGTAATACCTAGATGTGAAAATGAGGATATAAGATTGACTGCTCCTTGGTTTAAAATAATTGAATATGAGGTTAATATATTGTTTTATCAAGCAAATTATTACTAAACAAAATAAACGAATAAATGGTCATTTTAACCGAATATTCGGCCGAATACAATATTCGGTTGAGGTGCCGAATATGCCGAATACCGAATAGTAAACGAATATTTGGCGCATTTCTAGTAGTTATGATGTATACAGTTAGGGAAACGGTGGTAGTTATAGATTAAGAAAGTACTTCAAAAAATGTTAGTATTTATCGAATTGGAAATAACATTTTTTTTTTCATAATTAAAATTCGGACAAGAGCGAGTCAGACTCGTCCACGAAGGATTCCGTACTTCTTTCGACATAATGTTATAATTTTTTTTAACATACATTGATACATATTTGTAACGTCAGATGACGCCTCTTTCCTACGATCATGTATCTACGTCATGCTACGATCCAAACATACTACTATCGCTTCATCCACATACATCAGTTTTAAAAATAACAAAATCAAATTATAAAATTAATATTTAGCAATTAAGTTTATTTTGAGATCCTTGGGGGAGAATAGACGTCCATATTAAGCTGACATGATGACGATGAATTAAGTTTATTTTATTTTTAATAATTCATTATGTTTCCACCAGAATGCGGCAACCACATGTCGAGTAAAGACTCCGGAATCAGTCAGATGTCAGACGCAACACTATCGAACAAACCTAACGGGGTGCCCAACGGACATTATAACACGTGAGTATAAAGCTAGAGACAAGAGCAACCCAACAGAGTTTCTTGCTAGGTTCATTTCTGGACAAAACTGCACTCTTGCGAATCTAGCATATTAACTTTAAAAAATTGCCCGTCCTAAGTGAAATGAAATGAAAATGTATTTAATCTTGTAGGAGTTTTAGAGTTTCTTGCTGTCTTCTTCTCTGGGGAATCTGCCTTCCGAAGTCAGCGTAGCTTCCCTCCTTTAATGTTTTTCTTTTTTTTGGTTCTTTAAATTCATTATTATGTTTTTTTTTACTTTGTGACGAATTCAAGTGTAAATTTAATGTTACCTACGAATAAATTATTTTTGAATTTTGAATTTTTTTTTGAAGGACGAGTTTGACACATAAGGCGGGTCATTGCAGAGAGTGCAGTTTTCCCCAGAGAAGAATCTATCAAGAAACTCTGTTGCGTTGCTCTTTTCAAATAATATTTGACAAATACTTAGGCATAAATACATAGATTAGAAACTGGTCACACGCAACGTGGGACAGCAACGTACAATCAAATTAAATGATTTTACATTTATTGACAATTACAATACTTCTCTTTCGGGTGTAGGTTAAAAATTCATAATAAACCGTATATTTCGCGACGCTCTTAAATTTAATAAATGAACAAATTATATAACGCAATTATTTCTAACCTTTACAGTGACGTCATAGCAAGAGCGGCATCAGCAGATAGCTCAGAAGAAGCCAACAGCACTAAAGAATCGTCCCCGGTGCCGCACAACCGCACGGATTTACATCATCACGGGTAAGACTTTGATTTAATAAGTATAGTAGACTGCGTTAATACACGATGACACTACAATAATTATATTGCGGCTGGGCCGATTGAGCTGATTTTTTTTAAAATGTTAATTGAAGTCCAAGGATGGTTTTTACGATGAGAAAAATTCGAATAATTGCCGGGAAAGCCCTAAAACAGACCTTTTCTTTTTCCCATACAAATGTTTTCTTACTAAAATGTAGATTCAATTTGAACTTTATTCCTACACAATAAAGTTCATTCTAAGGCGGGACAAAGTTCGCCGGGACAGCTAGTGTTTAATAAATACAACATTATACTTTATTTTCAGAGATTACCATTCGGGAATGGGACGCGACAAACTGAAGCCTTTCGAGACGGACGAAAGTGGATTCATCATCACTAAATGTAAGTTTCTGAAAACGTCATATTTTATGAAATAGACATCTGTCGTGTGTTATCTGTCAGTTTAATTTCATCTGTAAGGGGCTGTTTCACCAACTACAGATAAAAAATATCTGACAGATGTTTTATACCTGTCACTGTCTAAAATGTCATGTTTTATGGAATAGACAAAGGTTTATCTGTCAGTTAAATTTTATCTATGGGTAGTGAAATGGGTCCTTAGTCTTTAAAAACTACAATTTTATTTAATTAATTAATTTTAATCCATTATTTAATTCATTTCTTCCCCCATAGCCGGTCTCCGCGAGCAAGAAGTCCTAGAGGCACTGTGCAAGTTGGACGTATGCTCCGCCGCTCCGGAGCAGTGGGAACGACTGCTGGTGGCTACCCACGAGGTGCTCAAATATGGAGACTGTAGGAAACCTTGCGATTACTTCAAGTAAGTATTGCTAATTTACTTTGAGGAGATAGACGTTTTCTTGAACTTGAACAATTATCTTTCCACATTCGACGTCTCTTCATTTTTGGGGTTCCGTACCCGAATGGTGAAAACGGAACACTATTGCTAAGGCTCGACTGTCCGTCTGTCTGTCCGTCCATCCATCCGTCCGTCTGTCACCAGGCTATATCTCATGAACAATAGGGATGATGACTACATTAAAAAATTCAAAAAATAATTAGTCCGTCTTTTAGGCTATTAAAAACTATTTGAAACACATTTTTTACCTGATCAAATACATAAATAAATACAAAGATACAGAGCATCAAAGTTACGGAGTGAGGGGTTTTTACGTCACCATTGAGTAAAAATCGTACTCAAACGTGACGTCACGAGCAACTTTAACCCAGTGTAACTTTGTAATTTTTGGTTTAAGAGAAAAAAGAAAAAATACGTGCGATTATTTTAAAATAATCTATGTGACAGACTAAAAAATTTTTTTTTGTCATCATGCCTATTATAGCTAGAGCTTTGAAATTTTCACAAATGATGTATAACTTTTGCCGCTATAACAACAAATTCTAAAAATATGATAATATTTTTTTTAACATTCTTAAGTAAGTAAACATTACAATCTTCGTTACAGAAACATTGTTCGAGTAGCGCTGGCTGCGCTGTCGATTGACGAGAGTTCAGGCGACAAGGAGAACACTGAAAACGCTTCCAATGCACACCAGTCTTCCGGTGAGTGACATACATACATACATATCTGTCACGACTCTCCCATCAGGGTAGGCAGGGACCACTTTCCTCCACTTGCTACGATCAAACATTCACTTCATTCTGTAAAAAAATCACGTCATTGTCCCGTTCCGCAAGCGAGAGCGGGCACGAACGAGCGAGAGGCATGATTGGGTCAGTTCGGTTGCGTGTTTGACGTTGTCATATCAAAATACTGTTCGTAAACCGACTTTACAGATAACCAATTTTGTGACATCTCTGTATTTTTTTTAAATTTCGCAATTGCTTTTTTTTGCTATCTTATAAAACAACTTCTTATAATCTACTCTTCCCCAGTGGGTTGGAGCTCAGCGAACGAACGCGCGGCAGCTGAAGCCGTCAAGGTCCTGATCTGGCTATGTAGACGACCAGAGACGCGACCGCAGTGGCTGGATTACTTCGACCTGATACTCCTGAAGCTGATCAACGCGTACGGGCCCAACAAGGAAGTAATGCGGGCTATAGACGCTGGAATGCCGCATATTGCGCACGCGCTGCCTGCGCATCAGGTGAGGGGGGGGGGAACAATTGGGTAGAAATAAGGTAACAGGCTGATAACGCGTTTGAACTAATTGGTAACATAATAGTTGAATCAATTGGTAACACATTTGAACCAATTAATAACATACCATAATTTAACCAATTGGTAACACATTTGAACCAATTGGTAACATACCATAATTTAACCAATTGGTAACACGATTGAACCAAATGATAAAAAACCATAATTGAATCAATTGGTAACACGTTCAAACCAATTGGTAACTTATACCATCAGCCCTTTTAACGTCCCCACTACATGGGCTTGAGCCTACTCTTGACGTATGTTCCATCAGTGGCCGTTGGATGCTCTTTTCTAAGATATGGCGGGAAGCCTCTAGTAAAAAAAAATTAGTACTTATCTATTCTAAAACGTCGTTGTTTTTTTTTCAGGTCCTAGCACTTCTAAAACCAGTAATTCGAACCCGCGGCTACCCTACCTCGCTATGTGCATTGAAACTAGCAACGGAGGTAGCTAAGGCGCGTTCCGCGGAACTTACAGATGATATCGTCTCACAACTGATGGAGGGCGTTGGACAGGTAACTATCCAAAACATACATACATATCTGGGGGCTTAGCACGGCGTGCCGCGACAATTATCTCACGTCATGCTGTCCTTATCACATTTAAAACTATAGACAGAGACGTAAGCGTGACAAACGCAAGACAACGCCTTGTCACGGAGTGCATGCTAAGCTAGCTGTACACCTATTTTCTTTCAAGACATTCTGACTGAACCGCTTTTGTTAACCACAGCGTCCCGGGTTTGTGTTACATACATACATATCTTTTACGTCTCTTTCCCATCGGGGCAGAGGCCATTTCCCACCACTTGCTTCGATCCAAACGCATCTTTCGCTTTATCCTCATAAATGAGTCACCTCTAACATACACATCGGTTTAGGGTACTCCTGACTTGACCTTTCAAGTCCACGATTTGATCGAGTTACGCTTGCCGCTCGCTTCCTCTCCTAACATTTTGATCCACTAGTATATTTATTTCGCTCATTCTTTCTACATGGCCAATCCATCAAATTA
This sequence comes from Anarsia innoxiella, assembly GCA_947563765.1. Classification (NCBI taxonomy): domain Eukaryota; kingdom Metazoa; phylum Arthropoda; class Insecta; order Lepidoptera; family Gelechiidae; genus Anarsia; species Anarsia innoxiella. The sequence goes on from OX387417.1 coordinate 2,014,971, forward strand.
CCCTTTAAAAGTATATTTTTTTTAATACTAACTGTATTATTATATTAAGTATATTACAATTTGGATGATGACTACATTCGAAAATTCAAAAAATAATTACTCCGTCTTTTAGGCTATTAAAAAATATTTGAAACACGTTTTTTACTTGATCAAATACATAAATAAATACAAAGATACAGAGCATCAAAGTTACGGGGGGTATTGACGTCACTCCTACGTAAAAATCGTACTAAGGCGTGACGTCATGAGCAACTTTAACCCAGTGTATCTGTGTCATTTTTAGTTTAAGGAAAAAAGAAAAAATTCGTGTCGAATATTTTAAAATAATCTATGTGATGGACTAAAAAAAATGTTTTTGTCATCATGCCCATTATAATTTGTTATTCCAGTTGGCCGACCACCAGAACTCTGCGGTGCGCAAAGCGGCGGTGTTTTGTATGGTGGCGTTCACATTCGGGCTCGGCGAGGAGCGCATGCAGCCGCATCTCAAGCATTTGTCCGTCAGCAAGTATCGGCTGCTGCAGGTACGTGTGTTTGTACAGCGGTACGGGAATTTGAGGGTGGCTTTTGTCCAGCAGCGGTACAGGAGAGAAACAGGACTAATGCTATAGTGTTTAGGAGCGGCTCGGGTCATTACGCAGGGCTTACCCCTCAGTGGACGGTGCTAGTAGGCGTGGCCTGTGACAAAGTGGGCGGGGATTGAAGTACATGGTAAGTGGGCAGGGCCAGTGGATGGAACGTATAATGTGGCCACCGTACGACCGATCATCCGCGTAGTTCCTTCACGGATGAATTTTATATGCGATAACATTTATTGGCGTTCCGCTGCCGAAGTTCGGCTACGGAATTTCGGTCTAGTGTCGCAAAAGCCTTAAACTGGTTATTCTGATTCCCAGCACACTAACCGCGCGTCCATTCCAGGTGTACATCAGCAAGCAACGCGAGGAGTGCGGCCGCTCGCCCGCCACGTAGCGGCGCCGACGACGCGCGCGCACCAGCACACGCGCCACGCAGACCGACAGATAATAACTACGTTTATTTATAATGCTGTGATGGGTACGTACACTCGACAGACTTTAGGGTAGCACCCTTTTATCTAGCCATCAGTGTCCCACTGCTGGGCAAAGGCCTCTCTCCTCTTCACTATCTTGAGCCGCCTCTGCCCAGTCATACATGAAGGTGTCCAGTTCACCTCGCCACCTTTTTCGTGGCACCCCCTATACAAGGCAAATAAAGTATATTTCATTTCAATAAAGGGAGAATTTTTAACAATTAAGGCCTAACCACACATTTCCGGGACCACGTCCCTGACGGAACACGGAAAATATCGATTACATACAAATTTTATGAACTTGTTCACACAGCTCCGTGTCAGAGCGTCTATAGTGAAACGGAAAATCTGAACACGGATAGCCCTGACCCGGAAATGTGTGGATAGCCCTTTATATTGTTTTTAAGGTAGAAACAGAGTTATCCCACGTACGCAACATGTGAAACGCATGAGAATCTGCTCTATAGAAATATTATGAATAGGAAGCACACGTGGGCTAGCGTTGCGTGTGACAATTGTCTTTCTATGGAACAAATTGTCAAGCATAGCGTATGTGGAACAAGTCTGTTTCTTCCTCAATAGTATTGTAACATTCCTAAATTCAAACCCCCTTATTACAAAACAAGTTTTGAAGATGGTCCTTGGACTAATGTAATTTTTTGACGTTTTTTCTATAACCGAAACGTCATTTATCTGAGTTTATTCTAGGACTATAAATAAAACTCGTTTTGTAATAACGGGGAAAGTGTTTATGTATTCCCTTACGAAAATAAAAAACAATTAATTAATGAAACTGAGCAACTTTCCCTTAGAAATACTTTACGTTATTGAAGAAACTTGTATGATGTGAAATATACGAAAATGTGCACAAAACTAACTTTTTAAAACAATAACATGCTGTATAGAAACCGCTGCCCATCACAGCAAACTGACTTTTATTCTTATTTGTATAAGGACTTGTTTGCTGTAATTTATTTATTATTATTACAACTTTTTTATAAAGATATTGAGAATTCTGCAAATATCATAGATTATTGCTGCGAAGTTTTCTCGTATGGCAACCCTTGTCGTGATTGTTACGAATTTGCACGAAATTGTGCAAAAAAATGGCAACACTTGGTTCCATAATAGAATTTCTTCTTCAAGCTTGAGTATGGTGAATTTAACTTTAGTGAACTGGCAACATTATATAGGGTGACTTTAAATTAGCGACCGATAGAAAGGAATATACATGTACTCGTGATAACCAACAACTTTTACTACTTTATCACGATTATCAGTGTTGCCAATTAACAAAGTTATTTTGCACGACTTTTGTGCACGAGATTGTGCAAATGGATAGGATGTTTTGTTTCGTTTCGCCCCCAAAGGAAGGAAGGTACGCGCGCGTCGTAAGATTATGATAAGGACTAGGTAAGGTAGTATGGATATTTGAATGGATTTTTTACCATACATTTTCATTGAGTCGCGTTTTTTTTTAACTTAAAAGATAGTTTTTTTTTGTCTAATTACTCTGTGAATATAGCCCCAGTTAAACTAGCAATGTGAAATAAATAAAATAATATATTAGATGGTAACCCTAAGTTTAGTATAGCAACACTATAGAAACTTAAAAAAAAAACACGACTCAAAGAAAAAAGAATCGCCTTTTAGCCGCTTTTACAATTCTTACAATTTTAGTCTCCTATATCACTTGATGCCATAAATGTCAAGGCTTAAAAACGATGAAGCTAGGCTGTAAATAAAAAAGTAGTTGTGCGGTGAACAATGTATGGCTGTATGGAAACGTAGATTGGTGTAAAAAAAAAGCTTTCAAGAGTCCGAAATCGAAAAATTTACGAAACATTTTCAAACTCTCGAAAAATCATTCCAAATGAGAAGATGCAGTATTTAATGAAAGCTACAAAAGACTAGCTGTCTCTCTCGCTCATGTGAAAGTTGGATAGTGAATGAAAAGGATGGTATTATGGTATTACTGTTCGTTTACTGTATACTAGGCCGAAATAATCTGGATACTTGAAATGTCTTATATAAGCTTACTTGTTGCATAGTTACTGTAGTAAACATAAAAATATCAAATTGTAGGTATTGATTACTAGTATTTTTTAAATTATAATTGCTAGCCAGAAACCTCATGTAAATAAGGTCCAAGTTAACAAATAAAAAGCATCACTGAATCTAATTTGGCATTCAAGTTGCGCCCGCGCATACGTCCTACAAAAAGTCTCAAACTGAATGATAAAACTTTAACAAAATGGACATGACGGGTCTTTGATCTTCTGTTGACACATTTCATTAAAAATCGATGGATAAACCACCAAAAAATCTTTGGATATTCGTTCGACAGCGCGCAAATTTTTTTTAGCCTATTTCGCCCCACTACTGGGCAAAAGCCTCTCACTTGCCTCTCCAAAGATTTCTATCGGTGGCTGCTTCCCACCAATCCTCCCCAAGCCTTATGTATGAGTTTAATAATTTAGTCATAGCAATATAAAATTACTAGTAATCAAAATTGCTATAACATTTCTTACTTTACTATAGTATACTATGCAACCAACAGGTATAGCAATTTTCGCGCTTTCCCGCATCCTTCCATCTCTGTCTAAAACACGCTAACGACAAGGATAGAATGATGCAAGTTGCAAAGTTTAGTCGCGAAAATTGTGCAAGAGTGACTATAAAAACTGCCAAACACAATTATAGACTTATTTGTTCTTTTTTTAAAATTATGGTAACATTTTTTTTCTTTATTGTCATAATTTTGTACTGCAAAAGAAAATGTCATGTCAAAAAGCTTGACATATCTTACGTGACATTTCTCAAAGAAAATGTTTTTTTTTTATTCGTCCATGTAGGACAGGCAAAGACCAGAGACCATGCAGCCTGTTACCATAATTATTTAAAAATATTTGAAAAAAAAAAACAAATTGTCTATGGTTATTTTGGCAGAGATATTGTCGATCTTAATACCTGCTTAAGTAGGCTTTTCTTTTGTGCCTTCATAATAAAACATGATGTTGTTTTAAACTCAGTTGAATAAAGGCTTCTGTGTCATTAAGCTGTAGCGGAATATTAACTTTATTTTACTGGAAATAGGGTAGAAATTGTTTTTTTCACACATGAATACTAACGTATCCGTCACGCCTGGCTCCCATTGAGTTAGGCAGAATTCCCTTCAATTGCTACGATACTAACACACTTCTTTCGCTTCATCCACATTCATCAGTCGCCTCATACATGGGTGTAGGTACTCTATGACGAAATTCAATGGACATAATCTGCTCTTGAACCTGAAAAACTTTCCCCAAGGAACATGGGTCGAAATACGTTAAAAAAAGTAACTTTTCATTCAGATCCCAAATTTGTATGGAAAAAAATATCATCCTACTTTTTTACCCATGTTTTTAAAAGCAGATTTCCAGTTCTTCTAGCTTGACTTCTTACACATTTGAGCCGGTCTATGTAGCCAAAATTGAGCCCAATTTCTAGTAAAATAAAGTAAGATTTCCCTATAAGATCTGTACTTGATGCTTAAATAATTCAGTATGCCTTATTTTTGGCGTTTTTGAATTGACTCTGTTTTTTTAATATGTCGGAGAATCAACTAAATATATGTTTTTCATATTTAATCATTCTAAGGAGTTAATTATTGTTATTTAATTATCAATATTTTATCCCCCGTTTCACAACCTACAGGATAAAATAACTGACAGATAAAATTATGTCTATTTCAAAAAACATGACGTTTTAGACAGAGACAGGTTTAAAATATCTGTCAGGTAATTTTTATCTGTAATTGGTTATTATTAGGGCCCTTAGGTTATTATTAGGGCCCTTACCTTAGGGAGGTCTCTACTAAATTCAATATAAAAATTAAAAAAGCAAGATCAATTCAAAAATCCCCAAAAAAAGATTGTATGTGTTGTAAATAATAAAAAAAAGTTGTTTGTCATTGACCTGTTAGTCGTTTCCCCATTAAATACAAGTTTTGTATGAGAAGCCTCGTGTGGTACGGTGTCGCGTTGTTTGTATGTAAGATTTTGTATGGATATTGTTTTTTTTTTTTCGTTATCAATACAAAATTATGTCACGTAGGTATTGGTCCTGTTTATGCGTTCTTTCATAAATTCGTTTGATGCTTGGCCATACATATGTAGTAAAAAAAGTTAGCCAAACATTAAAAAAAAACAATATTGCTAAAATAATGCTTATTCTGACTTTACTTAGGTTGTTAACAATAAAATTTAAATATTTTTAGGGTCATAAAAAAAAACTATATTCCATACAAAATTAAAAACTCATGATAATTTTGTATAAAAAAAAACTCAACTTAGTTTTTAAAAATGACCGCTTCAAATATTTAAATATAATTGTTAGAATTAACAAAAAAAGACCTTATTACAATTTACTTTTTAAATTAACAAATTAAAAAAAAGAACGACTATAATATTTTTAAAATGGAAGATGGCGGTTGATTTACAATGTGATTGGACTTAACGTAGGTTTTCACTTTCCAAAGTAAATTTTAGGTGTTTACTAAAAAAAATATGTTAGCTAAGTTCACATAGAATAACCACGCAACATTTCCAACCAGATTAATAAGATCCCTGCTCAATAGTGTTCCAAGATCAACTAAGTTTGGACGCCCGTTTGCCTTAAATTTTCGTTCTGTGTGTACTCGGCTAATTTATTAAAAAAATTGCACATGTCAGTTTTTTTCGTTTTTACTATAGATCGAATTTAAATTAATTGTCTATAGTCTAAAAATACGTGACCATTGTCTATTGAATTTCAGCCATATTGCGAGATGTTTAGGAACTATTTTTCCATAGCTGTTGAATGAGAAACTCGCCTGAAGCGCCCTCTTTTGATAAAATTCAATAGAATTTGGTTATAACATGTGTTTTTTTTATTTTAGTTTTTTTTTTTTATTCAGTCATTTCGCAAAATACATTTTTGTAACGCTTTAACGTTCTAAGCAACTAATTTTTTTTAATGTACCTTTAAATGTTAAATAAATGTATAGTCAAGAAAAAAAATTTCAATGTGTAAAATCTTTTTTTTTTTAGCTGAATCTCATTTTTTTTTATTTCAATTTGTATAGTTGCTTTGCTATGTGTGGTTGTTTTTGTGGTTTTTTTTTAGTTTGTGCTTTTAAGTTTCTAGTATTTAAAAAAAAGAATGGCTGAATTTTTTTCAAAGCATTGGATTCATAAAAATATTTCCTTTATCTTATTATTTATTTTAAAAAAAAGTTTACACATTGAAATTTGTATAAAAATATAGTTTTATGTTTAGATTTGTATTGGAAGAATAATTAATGGGTTTTTAAAAGATAAAAGATTTTCTTTTCATTGTTCTTACATACATACATACATACATAGATACATACATATCTGTTACGCCTCTCTCCCATTGAAGTAGACAGAGACCACTTCCTTCCACTTGCTATCCATACATACCAAGTTTTTGGTAATATTTATCTTTTATTTATATAGAGTGACTTTAAATTAGTGAACGATAGAAAATGATAAGCATGTGCTCGTGATAACAAACAACTTTTACTATGGGACCAAGGTCGAAATCGTTCAAAATTTTTTGAACTTCCCATACAAAATGCATCAGCTGATAGTATGGTGGAACAATGTTTTTTTTTGTGATTTCGAACTTGGTCCCATAGTAAAAGTTGTTTGTTATCACGAGTACATGCATATCCTTTTCTATCGTTCACTAATTTAAAGTCACCTTGTATATCTTAACCTGACATCATGATGATGTAACTAGTCCCAGATTATTTCCATTTCTTCATCTCAGCCTTTATTAGCTGCCCACTGCTGAGCATAGGCCTCTCCAATTTCTCTCCAAAGCGACCAGTCAATGTCACCTGCATCCAAGGAGACCCCGCGGTTTTAGGTCATCGGTCCATATGGCAGGTGGGCGTCCCACGTTTCTTTTGTTATTTCCATTTATGTAAAAATATTTGAATACGCCTCAAGAAGATCTTGAATTAAATAACCAAAAAAATAAGTAAAATGCTGTACAGATAGGCAAAAGTTCAAAAAAGACTTGCTTACTTTATTCTTCCAATATAAAAGCTATACGTAATTTTTTGGTACTGTGACTTCTATACGATTGAAGAAAAATATAATTACATATATCCTTAATTCATAAAATGTTATAATTTTTCGGACAAAGCTATTACTTACTTACCTATTAGTTAAAAAACATCCAAGTCGTAAGCGTAACAGAGATCTAATCTAATCTAGGCATTTGTGTCCCACTGATGGGCAAAGGCCTCTCTTCTCATCCGCCATGACTTTCTGTCTCGAGCTTCACAGAGATATTAAAAAAATATAAATAAGTACCTATAAGTTCTCTTTTTTTTATTTAAAATAAAAGTTTTTAATAAAAATGGTAAAAATGACACATTTTTTTAAATTGTCAGCAAATCTCAAATACCTACTAAATATCATGGATCGGATAAAATAATCTTACCAAACTTATGACTAGCAATAAACAAATTCTAATTCTAAAGATCGGATGTAGTGTGTAACAGTTTTGAAAGAAATCGTTGAAAAGTCACAGTATCAAATTAAGTGGTATTTTGAATAAAAATAGAATTTATAGGGGCATATTATCTAAAAACGAAGTATATTTATTGCCAGCCATATTTATTAGATCCTTATCAGCTCTTTTAATGTCCCCACTATAGACACACGAGCCTACTCTCATACGAGAGTGATTAGGCCGTAATCCACCACGCTGGTCCAATGTTTTTGGCACTATGTTTTTCTTAATAACTTTGCATTTTAAATGGCTGTTGTTAATGTATAAAATAGGAATATAAAAATTATTATTATATTACAGAATTTTGTTCAAAACATACCTCTTCAATAATATTTGATCCATTTTTTTGAAAATTCTTTTCTTATGTTATATTTCATTGTAAACTAATTAAAATTAATATGCATTGTTGAAGTTTTTAAATCAATTCTCTAAGAGGTAATCTTAAATTAACTATTTCGTTTAATAATTAAGTAGTTTTTAGAAATTATTTATTTATTGGAGAACCAACGGCTTACAAAAACTTACAAACTTCTTAAAATAAAACTTAACAGCCAATTGTAGGTTCTCACCGCTAAATTATTCGGTATTTACTTCATCTACCAGTTTCGCTTTTAAAAACAGAATTATTTATTAAACCTATGTTTTTTTAAAGATAATGCCCCTATAACATCTCTTTTTAATTAAAAACACCACAAAAGTAGGGAACAACAGCATTTATGTATAAATATAAACCGCTTTAAGAATGGGTGTCGCTGTGTCAAAGGAAATGTACCCGCAACTCTGTAATCTATTCGATCGGTTAATAATTATTACAGAATAATTATATTAATGTACGATAGTTATGAATAAAATGATTTTTAAGCCTTTAGTTTTTGTTGTTTTATTTTTTAAGCATATACCTACATATAAGAAAATTACCCAACACAAAACAACATTACATGATTTATGTGTAATACAAACACAATATATATTGTTAATGAATAAATCTAATATAATTTGATCCAGCCATTTGTGTCCCACTGCTGGGCAAAGGCCTCTCTCCTCATCCGCCATGACTTTCTGTCTCGTGCTTCCTCCTATAAGTAAATTTAAAAAATACATATTTTTAAAGACATAACTACACTAAATGTATTGATATAATTGATTGGTGTGACATAGCTCTTATAGTTTCATACAATATAATTGCAGTGCGTGTCACGCGTAACTTGCTCTGAATATTATAACATAACTCATTTTATTTACTACGATTTTGTAGCAATGGCGTAGCAAACCGCTACGAACTGCTACGAAATTCGTAGCACTTTATTTTTTAGGATTTTTACAATGAAACAAAAATATAACCATGTATTGGAATTTATTACCTTTAAGAATAAGGGCCCTAACGCATTAGCGTTTCGACCTTTAATGCGAAAGATTAAAGGCTTGAATTGCCGCAATTCAAATTAAAGTCGCAGAATAAAGAGTTAACGAATAACTGAAAGAGTGGTTCTGCGTAAGCGCGCATTTGCTCCCTTGCGTACACGCTCGCACTGGCAACACTATTAAATATAGTATTTTTTCTTAGAGCCAGCAGATGCCTTTCGGATTCGCCATCTGAAAATGAAGCAATCGTCCAATTTAAAGAGATCCCTGAGAACCAGAACACACGGGAAAACGCAACTGCAACTGCTAGTTACTTTGAGTTGCATCTAAGTTTCTGCTATAGACTTCTTTAGAAAACCACACACGACGCAACTAGTTTGAAACGTTTCAGATTAGTTGCATCGTGTAAGAACTACATAATTTTAATGTATACTACAATAAACGTGCAAAACAGTGCCGTGTCAAGGAGGCCTAAGGGCCGGCGCACATCTGATGGAGCGCAGCGCAGAGCATTCTTGATTGTCATACTATTAGCGATATTGTTCTCATTATTTTATTCGAAATTAATTGAATTGAAGATTAAGAAGCATTGAAGCGACTACAGAGCTACCAAGTTATCTGTGAACCGGCCGTTATTGGAACTACGGCCACTAATATGGAAATGTCAAATTACAGAACTGCTGCGATTGGTAGAAATACAATTTTGTATTACTACTAGCGCCGCCGTTCAGTTCACAGATAAGTTGGTCTGTCTGTACATGCGAATGTTGTATCAACTGATTTTGAATATTATTCTAAAGCGAACAATGTTGATAATATGGCAATCAAATATGCTAAGAAGTAGGCTGTAGGATACGTACCGTCAGCTTCAACAACATATTTCGGTGTATTATAAAGATACGGAGACACGTGAGAATTACATAAATCTATGTTGTTAGCGTTTTTGAAGTTCGCCGTCATTGTCATACGGGCTGAAATTGTAATAGTTTAATAGAATAAGTTACCTTAGGCTAAGTTCGCACTGACAGGCGGCTTGCTATGCTCGCAACAAACAACCGACACGTTTGTTCACTCGGATGCACGCCAAGCGACTAACTAGGCCCAAGCGTGCAGTGCGGCCCGACGCGTACATTCCAAGAAAGTTTATTTATTTAACAGTTTATTGTAAGATGAGTCTTTTACTTACCTACTCATTAGATGACTTGCTAAGCTCTAGGTGCATAGCAAGCCGCCTGTCAGTGCGGACATAGCCTAAAAATTTACCCTTAAAGACTTTTTCTTGATGCAAATCTAACTTTAAGTTTACATTAAGTACATATTTACTGAATATAATATAGGAAAGGAACTTATAAAAATGTATCGTTACATATGTAGCTAGGCGCAAATCTCGCGAGCACCTGAACAGATTTCGATAATTATTTTCTGTTGTGTTTTTTATTGTCAGGAGAAGGTTCTTGTAAGCGAAAAAAAAAGTTCCAGAATACTTAACAATCATAAAAATCAAAAATGTTCATGGATTCAAGCAGTTACCGTAGGATACATTCTGCATTATTCCTGAACCGAAGTCGCGAAAGAAAATCTAGTTACAAATACATACGAAAACGTTCAGTGAGATGATAAGTGAGATACAGATCCTCTCCTTCATCACTGTGCTGGATGAGGAGTCTCCGGGACTGCATCACGAGGTTAGGGCAGTCAATGGACATCACGCCCACGTTGTCGCCCAAGTTGAAGCTGGGGATTTGCAATTTTACATAAGTTACTTCAACATGTCAGTTTGTGGACGTCCACTGCTGGACAAAAGCCAAGATCTCCGTAACGACTGCACTGCCCGCATCCAACGGCTTCCCGCAACTTCGACGCAACAACCTTATTCGATAAGTGTAATAACATCCTTAGGCTGCCTGTCCATTGGAGCGGAGCGGAGAAACGGATAAATATTAACCAAAGAGATTACATAAAAACTCCGCTGAGCTGCAGTGCACAGGACTCATTGGTTAATATTTCTCTGTTTCTCCGCTCCAAAGGGCAGGCAGCCTTGCGAAAATTAATCTTATAAAACAAAAGTCTGTATAAAAAAAAATACTTACAAAAACGCAGACACGTAACACCTATCCAGATTAAAAATATTGGCGTACTGGTCAATAAACGTCATGTTGAAATATGGCGCGTTATACTCCACGTTATTGTAGCTGGCGATTCTAGGCAGAGAGTTCCAAGTCAGACGGTCGCATGAAGAATGTCCGGCTAAATAGTTTATAATGCAAGCCGAGTCGCCATAGTTGCATGGCTCGACGATATCTGTATCTGGAAATAAAATTTTATAAGTTAGAAAATAATTGAAGATTTGTGGAAAGCAACTAACAGGAATCTATTGAGAAGCATGGGAGAGGCTTTTGCCCAGCAGTCGGACGAAACAGGCTAATAAAAACAGTTAGAAAATAAACGTTTGGTGTTATTAAATAAATAAATATTCAAAAATTTTGTTACCTCCAAAGCAAATATTGATGGCTAAAATAAAAATTAGACTTTTAGTTAACATTTTGTATAATATCGTCTCGTAGACTCACAATCTATTTGGCAGCTGATTTTTAACTAAGTAATTTGAAATTACAAACGAATCAAGCTTTATTTTTATATTTAAAAACTTCACGTTTTTCGTGACTTTTCAGTCGTTATTTTTATTATTTGTTTTATTGTATTTTTTATTAAATTATTTTTTTTATATCTATTTTTGATTAACTTTCTTTTAGAAAAAATCACGACTTTTAGATAATTAGAAATTTAAATTGTTCCACGATTTTTCATGCATGATCACGAATTTCATGATATGATCATAATAATTTCGTGACTTAATAAAGCTTAAAAAACTAACTTTAAAAAAGAAGTACTTACTTAATCATAAAATAATGTCTATCAAGCACTTTATAAAACATAAAAACATTTTTTGTCGATAAGGCGCGGTTTATACCGAAGTGACGTGGCGGTGGCGCGCGGCGGAAGCGTCTTGTCAAAAAAATCTTAAAAATAGTTAGTAAAGTGGCGTAATTTCGTCCACGCCCCTCGAAGACAAATGTCTCTCGGTCGCGAATGTCTCGGCCACCTGACAGCGCGACGCCCTGGGGCGCGTGGCACGCTGCCTGTAGGGATGTGCCAAGTCGGCTAATTTTGGTAAATCCATCGGTCCCACCGTCCGTTGAGCCGAACGTCCAAATGACGTTCCGACCGACAGTCTGTCCGACCGATGGTTCGACCGACAGTCTGTCGAGTGGACTGTCCGACAGAAAGTCCAACTGACAGTCTGTCGAGCCGACGGTCCAACCGACAGTTCGACCGATGGTTCGACCGACAGTCCGACCGAAAGTACGTCGGTTTGAAAGCTTGATAGAAAGTCTAACCGACAGCTCGTCAAGCCGACCTTCCGGACGACGACGTTCCAACCGACAGCCCGTGCGACCGGTTTTCGACCGACAGACCGTCGAGCGGACTGTCCGACAGAAAGTCCGACCGATGGTTCGACAAACAGTCCGACCGAAAGTACGTCGATCCGAACGCTCGACAAGAAGTATGACCGACAGTCCGTCAAGCCGCACGTCCGACAAACAGTCCGTCGAGCCGATAGTCCGACCGACAGTTTAGTTTCTATCTAACGGGGGATGTAAGCCATTTTAGAACTAGTAGGTACTTATAACAAAACACATAACAATAAAACAATCATTTCAAATAAAATATTTATTTTTAACCACAATTTTGATAGAGCACAATACAATTAAATAAACAGAATTGTTTTTGAAACAAACTATAAAGGTGTGCATTTTAATAATATGTAATATTAATATAACAAAAAGTATTTAGTTAAAGAGACCTTCATTAATATTGCAACCCGAAGCACACAGTTTGTACTCTACAAATATACGCATCAAAGTTGCTGCTCGTGTTAAGTAAGATTCTCTCTCGTAAATCAATTTGAACCGTAACCTATAAATATTCCTGTAGAAAGCTGCGGATGGGCGGTCTGGAAATTATAAAAAAAGATTAATTAATTCTAATGGTAGCTACATAACATACCAAAGTCGCCGGCAAGGTCGGTTTTCATTTGTCAAAATTGTCATCGAAACAGTTGAAAACTGACGTAATGGCATCTACACACCAAAGCCGTCGGCTTTTTTGACAGCTGCCATTCATATAAATAAAGTAAAGCCGCCGGCCCAGCCTAGCGACATACCTACCGGCCTAACGTGGCGACGCGGCATGCCGGCGGCTTTGGTGTGTATGGTATCCACACACTAAAGCCGCCGGCTTTTTTGACAGCTGCCATTCGTATGAGGTAAAGCCGCCCGTCTAACCCGGCGGCATGCCGGCGGCTTTGGTGTGTACTTAGATAGCATAAGTGCGTACAGACTAAGTAACATGTATTAATAGGTATAGGGTGACTTTTATTAGTGAACGATAGAAAAGGATATGCATGAACTCGTGATAACAAACAATTTTTAGAATGGGACCAAGTTCGAAATCATTCAAAATTTGTTTCTTAAAAAAGAAACTGTACGGGAAAACTACATATTTAATATTATAATTTTTTTATGAAATGAAATTAAACAATTTTCCCAACAAACACAAATCGTAAAATGCTAAATGTTTTTCTTCTTCCCATCCTCATTATTTCAGCTTTTAGCTTCCACTGCTGAGTATAGGCCTCTCCAATGATGAAAGAACCTCGGTCGTGCTGGGGCCTAAGTCTTATAAATCTAATATTACAGATACTCCCAGTTGTGTGTCGACAAAGTGTCAATGAGAGTGTCAATGTCATTTTTTGACATATTTGGTCGCAATTAGTGTAAACCATTCTTTAGCAGAATACTAAATGCGTCAAAAAATGCCACCGAAACTGCTGACACACAACTGAGGCTATTTTACATTAGCAGACTTGGACCCCTGGAGAATTAGCCACCCATTCTGTCAAATGAAAGAATTTCTTTCAGAAATATGCTGCCTTTTGTATAACTTCTCTTTTTTTTCTGTCTCTATGTACTTCATCTTACAATAAACTGTTAAATAAATAAGTAAATAAATATAAATATTCAGCCATTTTGTAGTCGTGTTATAATTTTTCTTACCTCTGGGGGTGACTTTCATAGATCTGGGATTACCATACAAATAAGCGTACGTTGGCTCACTACATATTTGCATGTTTCTGTCAGCTCGATGGTAATTTGTTGTGAACGATATCATATCTGAACAAAAAAAAGACTAACTTAGTATTAGAGCCAGAATATTTAGGGTCGTTTAATGCCGAAACACAGCGATAGTCCTCATGATACTAAACAACTTTCCCCAAGGAACATGGGTCGTAACTCAAAAAAAAATTCGCCGCCCCATATAAATGTCCGTTCAGCTGATCGAGTAAATATGGGCGATCCAAAAAATTTTTCGAGTTAGTTATTCAGTTTCATGAGGACTATCGCTGTGTTTCGGCATTATAACCCCTTTCTGATACACCCTGAGCTGTTACTGTACCCGTTGCATGCTTTGTAACAAAAAAATATTGTTTGTATCTACTTCACTCGCTAATAATTAACACACCTGCTGCGAGCGCACACCCTATGTTTTTTGGTTACAGTGCATACAAGGGTTACGGTTACAGCTAGCTAATGAGTACCCGGCTTAAAGGATTAACGAAAAAGATATTTTCTCAATTAATAAATAAATAAAAGACTTAAATCTATAGTTATGTTGTTTTTATAGAGTTACTTCTTTGTCGTCCATTTAAGAACCTGATGCGACACAAATTTTACCCCTCTTTTATTTCATCTATGTAAGTCCTTTACTTACATACCTACATACATATCTGTTACGCCTCTACTTACATACATAGATACATATCTACCACGCCTCTCTCCCTTGGGGTTAAGACAAGAGACTTCCCTCCACTTGCTACGATCCAAGCACACTTCTTTCGCTTCATCCACATTCATCAGTCGCCTCATACATGCTGTTGCTCAAGTCTGCTAATTTCAAATAGCCTTAGTTGTGTGTCAGCAGAGTGTCAATAACATTTTTTGACACATTTGGTACTCTGCAAAACAATGGCTTACACTGATTGCGACCAAATGTGTTAAAAAGTGATATTGACACTCTGCCTAGACACAACTAAGACCCAGAACACACGGTGAAACGCAACTGCAACGCAACTGAAACTGCTAGTTACTTTTGTTTGTGTGTTGTTTTCTAAGGAAATCTATAGCAGAAACTTCGATGCAACTCAAAAGTTTCAGTTGCGTTGCAGTTAAATTAGCAGACTTGGGCCCCAGGTTAGGTGACTAAGTTACTTACTATGTTGAAAATTAACGTCGTAAGAATAATAATCGTTGAAGTCATTCGGGTTGTGTTTTACAATAGTGCGTCTTGCTATCGTATGATGTCCAGGACAGTTTATTGATAGCACTCCCACGTTTGTTGTCAAATTGAAACTGTAATAAAGTAAAAAAATAAATAGTAGGTAGTAATAATTCTGCCGAATGTAGAAAGTAATTAAATTATAGAATCCAATACAGGAGTATTGGTCACTTAACAGACACGGCATATTTGACAGAACTTGCTCTTTCAATCACGACAAAACGCAAAATCGATCAATTCTCATTTCGTTGCTATTAACTAAAAATACTTACAAGAAAGCAGAAACGTAGCAACTATCCAAATTCATGACAGTTCTGTATTGATCGACCGCAGTTACGTTATAGTATGGAATCTGTTCTTGAACGCTCAAGAACGTTATCGCATTGGGTATAGAGCCCCAGACATTCTCAGTGCTACAGTTTGAACGAGCTGCCAACTCGTTGCCAATGCATTTGTAATCGTTTAGGTTACATGGGTGGTATAGTTGGGCGCCTGGAAATCAGAGTTAAATAATATTTATTTCGCAAATGTATAGCACTTAAACATTTTGATAATATAGGTACTTAATATATTTTTTAACCATAAGAGCGGTTTCGCACTACATCCGGAGCCCAAGTCAATTTAATTTAGTCAATTTATAATAGCCTCAGTCGTGTGTCGGCAGTGTCAATGGCATTTTTTTACACATTTAGTATTCTGCTCTAAACAATGGCTTACACTGAATGTGATCAAATTTGTCAAAAAATGCCATTGACACTCTGCCGACACACAACTGAGACTTGGGCCCTTGATGCGAGATGTTTAGTGTAAATCCGAGTTAGATCCGAGAACTATTTCTCTATGGTAATTTAATCTGATCGAATTCGGATCGGATGTAGTGCGTAACTGCTTAGGGGCCCAAGTCTGCTAATTTTAAATAACCTGATATGTGTGTCGGCAGCGTCAATGGTATTTTTTGACACATTTGGTATTCTGCTAAACAACGGCTCACGCTGATTGCGAATGTGTCAAAAATTGCCATTGACACTCTGCCGACATACAACTAATTGGGTGCCGACATACAACCCCTGGTTACTATACATATTTGTGCCTTTATATTAAGTACTGAATTATCCATAAACTTACTTGCAAGTTGGATTGTAGCAAAAGCAAATATTAAAATCAAAAAGTTATCTATTTTTGGAAACATTTTGACTGAACCGTCGACAGACAATGACTAGCGAATATAAGAAACGAGATTTAATTTCACCTTTTTTACGATTCTTTAATTTTACATTCATTAAGTTTTCAATCACGATTAATTAATAAAATAAAAACCATAAAGATTGGTTTAACTTTAAACATAATTTTTACTTTAAAAATATCGTAAAAATAAAATCATTCATCTATAAATTTTATGGACAATCAAGGTAAAACTTATAAATATAGGAGCTATTTTAATTAAATAGATATTTTTTTAATTTCCTGCAAATAACGGAGGAAGATGTATTCTAAATTAACAATTGTAGTTTTTATTGTTTCTTTATTTTTGGTTACAACTGTTGCACAACTTTGTAAGTACCAAGAACCTGCTATCTACACACCAAATCCGCCGGCATGCCGCCGGGCTGGGCCGGCGGCTTTACGACATACGAATGGCAGCTGTCAAAAAAGACGGCGGCTTTGGTGTGTAGATACCTTGAGAAAAAAAATGCAGACGCAAACTAAAAGAATGCACATCGGCAATCATAGCATTTCCGAATACAAACGAATGCTAATTTCCATCAATTATTTAGATTAATCGTTCATCAAAATTTGAATTTTATTTGGACTAAGTAAATACTTTATTGTTGCACTCTCGCGCATTTGAACCGCGCCCGATTGCTTTTCAAAAAGATCTTTATCGCCTTATACACAGAGGAATCAGACAAACAGCAGGGGCCCAAGTCTGCTAATTTCAAATAGCCTCAGTTGTATGTCGGCGGAGTGTCAATGAGAGTGCCAATGTAATTTTTGATAGGTACATTTGGTCGCAATTAGTGTAAGCCAAATGTGTAAAAATTTACACTCTGCGGAAACACAACAGAGGCTATTTTAAACTAGCAGATTTGGGCCCTATTCTTTTTCAATTAAAATAATTATATTTTTATTCCCTTCTAGATAAAAACAACTATGTTTACCCGTGCGAATTTGATGATTATCAATGCATTACTACAGTGCTAGCTGACAGATCGACATGCGACACGCAAACCTTTGGTTCAGTACCCAGGGTTTATGGAATGAATAACGTAGAGTATCAAATACCAGCGTTTAACGCTACATTCAGAGATCAATACAGCAATATTTATAATCTAGATAACTGTAAAGTCGCTACGTTTTTGTAAGTATCACCGTACGCGACTTCGTAAGCCATTTATTGTCATACTAGTGGCTTCCCGCGACTTCGTACGCATTTCTCGTTGTATATTAGAAAATAATCATGATATTTCAAAATATCACAGCCTATGTATTATTCTGATGTACAAGCTACAATATTGCCAAGTTTCATCAAAATCTGTGCAGTAGTTTTTGCGTGATGAAGTAATAAAAATCCATCCATCGGCACAAACATTGACATTTATAATATAAGTAGGGTTTTGGAAAACTTGCACAATATTTTAACATAATATGGTCGTGTGAGTCAGGATGGCGGGTGTATGTGTGGTATTTGAATATCTCGTATCCCATAAGAATGTATCTTCAATGTACCTGAATGTACTTTGATTGAAATTCAATGTACCTCTTTGAGTACGGAGCATTATCAAAAATATAGTGAGCCGCGGTTCTGACGGTAAGAATGGCGGGTGTTCTTGTCTGATGTGCAAGCTACAATATTGTAAAGTTTCTTTAAAATTTGTTTAGTGGTTTTGACGTAAAAGTGTAACAGACATCCTCACATCCATTCGATAAATCCAAGATCTGGTAACACGTCTCTTTCGCTTCATCCACATTCATCAGTTTCCTCATACATGCACTCCGGTTTATTTTTTATGTCCATCCTGCCATTTTCTTTTCCGAAATTATCATATTGTCTCTGTCGTTTCTTTGTAAATTTTTGCTTTTTTCCAGCTTTAACCTCTCAGCAGATCTTGCCGTACTGTCCATAGAATGTCCAAACTTAATTTTTGAGGCCAACAGATTAATCATACAACATTATCCTAACGCTGAGAATAAATATTATAACGTCAACTATTTGGCACATTTGAGTAAGTAAAGTAAGGTTTTTATTTACTATGATCGCAGGTTGAATTGAAATTTAAGTACCTTTTTTTTATCGTGGGGAAATCCATTATGGATACCCTTCGTCTCGGAGAAAGACTCAGGGTTATGCCGGACTCCCACCGGCTAAAACCCCACGGTGTTTCTTCTCGCCGCCAAGTGACGGGGACACGGGAACGCTTCCGCACACATCCGCGAACCCCGTCGGCGGTACCATCAAAGCGGACCCTCCTCGGGCAAACGCCCACTGTCTCTCCGCGGCAAACGTAGATTATAATGGTTATTTTTCAATTGCCCTTTTATATTGGGCATTTTTCATAGGCGCTATGAAAAATGCCCGCGCATTATGAATAATTTATCACTAAGTTATATTGTTACGAGTAGGTATGTTTGGCATTATTTATGTTATATTTTATAGGATTTAGGCTACCCTTCGTACGCATTTATCGTCATATCTTGGGAAACTTACACAATGTGATAGCTACAATATCGTAGAGTGCGTTTTGTGTGAAAGAGTAACAAATATCCTCACATCTGTCAGCACATACATTTATTTTATTATTAGTAGTGACAGGATTTATTGCAAAAATACATGTGAATATGTTATTAAAAATACTACACTCTAATAAATAAAATATAACCGCTAAACTAAACTAAACTTAACCTAACTAACACTAATCCGGGAATAATCCGCCCCTGGTCTCTCCTGGTGCAAACGTGCCCATCACCCCAGCTGCGTTTCCACGCTGGATAGCGATAGACAACCGCTGCAGCAGAAAAGACCCGGCGCGGGGATCACAGGTCTAGTGACAGGATTATATTTATGTTCATAATTTCCTAAGTAAGCTGGTTTTTTTTCCAGGTAAAGTCATATTTACGGCAAACTTCGATGATTCCACTTATATAGATTTGTGTAATACGATGGTTTTCTCTTACGTCACTGCGAAACCTAGATACACGATCACACCGAATAGTAAGTTACATTTTATATGAGTGCGTTCACATGGGCGTTGCGGTGCGGTGCGTCAGCGCAATTGATGTAATTTCACGTACAAATAATCGGGGGCCCAAGTCTGCTACTTTAAGTCTGCTAATTATCCTCAGATGTGTGTCAGCAGAGTATCAATGAGAGTGCCAATGTCATTTTTTGACACATTTCATCGCAATCAGTGTAAGCCATTGTTTAGCAGAATACCAAATGTGTCAAAAAATGACATTGACACTCGGCCGACACACAACTGAGGCTATTTTGAGTTAGCAGAATTGGTAGGTACTCTGTTCAGTTGTTTTTACGTGAATGCCCTCGCATCCATCTATCGGCATAAACATTGACATTTATTGTATATATTAACTTTTTCAGATAAAGCGAGTGAAGAGTTCATAAGGCGCGATGGAAATAAAGCTCTAGCACACATTTCGGTTTTAGTGCGAGAAGAATTGTTGACACAGGGAGCCCTGATATTCCGTCTATTTATTGATGACGTTCTATGTGACTTCGGTTGCGCAGTTTAAAATAAAAGCACCTTTACGTTTATAAACAAATTATATAAAATAAAAAATATAATGTATTTATTAGCTTAGATCTTTTTATTAAATTGCTTCAAAATAAAGAAAACCTGGGCCCCATGGACTTTGCCTGCTAGTTTAAAATAGCCTCAGTTGTGCGTTGGTAAGTAGTGTGTCAATGGCATTTTTAACACATTTGGTATTCTGTTAAACAATAGCTTAAAGCTTAAACAGTGGCTTCCACTGATTACGACCAAATGTGTTAAAAAATTACATTGACACTCTGCCGACACAAAACTAAACTAAATATTGTAAATTAGCAAACATGGGCCCTTTTTTGGTGTTTAATGATCTTTAACCTCCTCTAGGGCTCCTCTAAGTAATACCTAGTATAAAAATTGGTAGATTTTTTGCTTTTTTATAAGATTTTTGTTTATAGATATCTATTATGTATGTACTTACCTAAGCTTTTGTTATTTAATTATCTTCATGAATGCAATTAAATAATATTGAGTATTTGCTCTGTCTCGTTTTTTATTTATTTCTTCCCTTTGATAAACAAAATTTCTTCCATTCTATACTTGCCCATATACCTACCTACCTACATAAGCGGTAGTAGTTTTTTCAAAAAATAACGACAAAAATCATCCAGTTTTGAATTGTATCTTTTGGTTTAAACTTGCATGATCTATCATGCAACGGGGCCCAAACTGCTAATTTAAAATAGCTTCAGTTGTAAGTCGGCAGAGTTACAAGTAAGTACAATATGAGCGTCAATGTCATTTTTTGACACATTTGGTCGCAATCAGTGTAAGCCATTGTTTAGCACTTAAGCAGAATGCCAAATGTGACAAAAATGCCATTGACACTTTGCCGACACATAACTGAAACTATTTTAAATTAGTAGACTTGGGGACTTTGGGCCTGGAGGTATACCTACCTACGGATACCTACCTACGTTGCAGTATATAATGATGCTCACAAATAAATTCATAAGAAACACCAATGAAGGCCTACGGCTTATTAGACCAGACTTTACCATTTCGATGATGTATATAAATAAGATCTCGAACTGCGGTTAGCAGTTGACACGCGGTTACTTCAAATGGCAAACCGCAACTGCGTCGCTACCGCATATGTGTAAGCGCCCTAACAGTTCTTTCAAAAAGGTTGGTTAGTATTTTTTTAAAGCACATAGGTAAGTAATTTGAAATCTCTACAAATTTAGGGTTTCGTACCCAAAGATTGAAAACGGGACCCTATTACTGAATCTTGGCTGTCCGTCTGTCCGTCTGTCTATCACCAAGCTGGTACGGAACCCGTCACGCACAAGTCGGACTCGCACTTGGCTGGTATTTATGCCTATTGAGCACTAAAAATAAAAATATGTTAGTACCTTACCTATCTACTGAATTTTATTACTAACGAAATATTGTAGAAATACCTACTTACTTATGATTGCAATTCGTTGATTATTAATTTATTATCTATAGTTTTAAAGTTTCCTGCGTGACTTTGATTAGAAACTACTTTCATAGTTAAGTACATTAATAAATAATTAATATTTTACTATCCACGTGTATAATAAAGATAAATAAAGAACGTGCTTTCTCCACAAACATTTTATTATTTTATCGTGCTATTATATATAATTCCTACCTATATACCTATCTACTCAATAAGGACATTTTTTTAATGTCGAATATATTTTATTACCTATCCACGTGTAATAAGATAAAGGTATAATAAATAGAGAGCGCATGCTTTCTCCATAAACATTTTATTATTACCTATATCGTATAACACGATTATTATAATACCTATTAATATACCCAGTAGTTATAATAATGATAATAATAAACAGCGTGATTTCTTTACGTGTCATAAGGAGCGTGCTTTTCCCACAATTTTTTTATTATTTAATCGTGTTATTATATAATTAATGATCAGATATATTTTAATACCTATCCACGTGTAAGTATCTAGATACTATAATCAAAATAATATAAAAGAACGTGCTTTCTCCACAAACACTTTATTATTTAATCGTGTTATTATAGTATAATTAATAGTCAAATAATTATTTTATTACCCGTCTACGGGTTTAAAAAAAAAAATAAGGAGCGCGATACCCACAATTTTTTTATTATTTTATCGTGTGGGTCAGAATGGCGGGATATGGGGGGAATGATATCTCCTAGTCCGCAGAAATGTACCTACAAAGTACCTTTTTATAATAATTTGTTTTTAATTATTATTGGTTTGAAGAATTAATATTCTCCTTCTGTTGTTTTCTGGGTCTAGAAGATGGCCGATTTACTTTATTTTACAGAATAAAAGCTATATTTATAATGATTTATTCTAACCATTTAAGCAAAAATATGATTCTTCGTAATTATTGCATGTTTGAAGATTTGCTATAAAAAAGAAACAAAAGGCGTGAAAATAATGTTTTGCTAGTTTCCTAGTTAATTGCTCATCGCATTTGATTTCGGCGATATTTTAGGAAGGTACATTGAAGGTACATTGCTTTGGTAGATAGTACATAACCGTAACCAGTCTAACATTCTTATTTATTTTATTTATTTAACAGTTTATTGTAAGATGATAGTACATAGAGACAGAAAAAAAGAGAAGTGATACAAAAGGTACAGCATATTTCTAAAAGAAATTTCTTCCTGCAGACCCCACAGAGAGAGAAGTGATAGCATGAAGGCAGGATAGTCATCACAGATAGTCATAACATTCATTTTCAGAAGGATTACACTCTCCATTCAAACTGTCTAAAACGCGGCTCACTTTGTTATTGTAATTGCTCCGTTTTCAAATGGTACATTGAACTTAAATACGTACATTTTAGTACATTGCATGTACATTTCATTTACCTCACATACAGCCGCCATTCTGACCCACAAAACCTTACCTAACGTAACCTCAGCATACATTTTGAATTTGACTTTTTGTTAGGTTCTATTGAAATATAAAAATAATAGGATTGAAATAAGTATAATTCACAATAAAATAAAAAAACATTTCTTCAAAATTTTATTGTTTCAAATAAGTAAATACTCTCATTGTTTACCCAAAAAATACATATAAGTAGGTATAATAAGAAGTTTGCATTTTAAAGTATTAAATTTTTAATACCCGTTTGGGCAACGGAAATCACATAAAATGGAATTAACAAATAGTTTGTAAATCTGAGGCGCTTTGTGTTCGAAGAATTCTCTAGAAGCTACATCTTTGCTGTAGGCAGTACGTAGATTCTTAATTATAAAGTTTCTTGATGCTTCATCTGTAGGTACAAAAAGGAATTATTAACGCCTGTTGCAGAAATTGTAAAAAACTTACGTTCCGTTACACTTAATTTCTTATCTTAACTTCTTCTCTTTTCTTTATTTTTTTTTGCTTTTTTACCTACTACAAAAAAATACAAAAACAGGATATTTTCCTCTCTTCTTTTTCATTGAGTAAAGTTAAAAAAGGACGGCACTATGTTTTAAAAAAGAATACTTGAAATCAGTTTATAAAAATAAGTTTTGAGGTAACAAAAATAAATGCCTAAAATATGCTGTCCTATTGAGAACAACCTCAAATTTTAACCGTTTTTTTTTAAGTCGAATGAAACAAGCTCGATTTATCTAGAGAAAATGGGAGGTCCTGGATGGAGAGCAACCTTTTCCCAGCAGTGGGACGCGACGGGCTTACTATCTGTATTTTAAAGTCGATTAAAAATTACCTCTTGGTGTCAATTTGAATGACGGTACTGCAGTCGAATAAGTGGAAATAACTGCGTTGCAGAGATCTAGGTCATCTCCGTTTAGAATATTTGCAGTGAAACGGACTTTTGCTGAAAAAAAAAAGTAAAAATATAAGTAGATAAGTAAGGCCCTTCACCCATTACAATACCCACAGGCGATTCAAGTGACCTAAGTCTCGAAAACTAATCACCGTGAAATATCTCACATACATTTGAATGCAGGTTCGTACACTACGATACCGGTGTAAAAAAACAAAGCGACTACAAATGCGAATGTCCTGTCAACTGATTTTGAATTTGATTCGAATGAGAACAATGTCGATAATAATATGACAATCAAAAATGCTCTGTCCTGCACTCCGTCAGATGTGCGCCGGCGAGTCAGATTGTCGGTGGAGAATCCGCCATTTAGGCCTAGGTATTTACTACTTAACTCTCTTCTCTTTGTTCTTTCACTTACCAAACTTTACATTAAATTTAGTGACATAATAAACGTCCTGCTGTCTCGGTTGGTGGTAGGCGATCATAGTGTTAGATTCATACTCCAAGTCAGGGCACTCTATTGATAGAATAGCTACATTTGACGTCAGATTCAACCTGTTGAAGCGAACATCAATTAAAGAATTATGAAACAAATTCATTATATTAAAATATTATGGATTGTTTTTGTTAATGGATGTTTGTTACTCTTTCACGCAAAAACTACTGAATAGATTTTGATGTTGGCAATATTGTAGCTTGTATATCAGAATAACACATCATAGGCTATATTACTTAACTTAGTTGATATTTTTGTCCAAGAAATGACGATAATTGCGTACGAAGTCACGGGCAGCCGCTAGTAAATCATAAAATAAACTTACTTAAAAGTAGTAACATGGCATAGTCCAATATTGTTTATATTCGAGTACTGGTTGGTTAAGGTAGAGTTCAAGTAAGGTATATCATATTCATTGTTCAGAATGGTCACCTGAAATACAGTTAATTGTAAGATTAGCTTCCCTAATCGGCCCTTTTAACGTCCCCTCTACAGGGGCACGAGCCTACACTCATACGAGAGTGATTAGGCCATTATCCACCACGCTGGCCCAATGCTTGGCGTATTTCACATACACCTTTGAATATCTTCTCTAGTGTATGCAGGTTTCCTCACGATATTTTCCTTCACTGTTAACAAGTGGTACTAACATTAGGTAATCCTACTGATGAATGTGGATGAAACGAAGGAAGGGTGTTTGAATCGTAGCAAGTGGAGGGAAGTTGTGAAAGATTATATGTAGGTATGTATAATATGTATTACAAACCGGGGACGGGACAGTGTGGTAAACTCCAGTGGTGCAGTCAGAGTTCCTCGAAAGAAAATAGGAGAGACAGAAGTAATCAGTTGGGGCACACGGGGTGTAGTATTCTGAAAATTGTTGTATTTGTATTACATACTTAGTTGCTAATTAAGGGCCCTTACATATTAGCGGACATTTGTATTACATGGTTGTTGATTAAAGGCTCTTACACATTAGCGGTTGAACCGCAAACCTATTTGAACCAACCGCACATAAGAAGTTTTTCTTTTGTCTTAAGCCAAAAAATAGTTCTAATGTTCAAATTTTGTTACTGACAGCCAGTAGTATAAAAGATTGTCAAAAATTATCAAGGACTTGAAAAAATTATCCATTAGTAAATCAATTAATTAAAAAAAAGAAACCATTACCATGTTAACAAATAGTACTGTGTTAACAAATAGTACCGTGTTAACAAATAGTACCGTGTTAACAAATATATTATTTTGTAAAATAAATGCAACTTACGCGCTGATGATAATGAAGCTGTCAAAAAGATCAAAAATATAAAAGGTAACATTTTTAAATAAGTTCGTACTTAGGTATTTTGAAAACGTAAGTAAGAAGCGAAGTTTCAGAATAAACTAAGCTCTTAAAATGTCACTTTTAAAAAATCTATTTTAAGATTTTTTATTGTTAATCGTGAATGATTTATCACTCATAATAATAAAATAATAAATCAAAATTACTTTTTGTGTTCATAAAAACGAATCATGAAAAAAATACCTACTAATTTTATTGCATCTAGAAAAATCATGACAAATCAATAAAAAATAAAATAAAATAGATCACGATATTAAAACTATAAATAAGAGAATTTTGACTTAATTTTGTAATGCTGAATTCCTGTAACTTTGGTAACGTTATTTAAAAAAATGTTGCTTAAAATCTCGTTTTTATTTTTAATTACCATTGTAATACAGCGAGCCCGAGCTAGTAAGTAATTTTTGAAAAAATACTAATACAATTAAAATAAAAAAAATATAAAAAAAAACAATTGTAATAAATGAAATTTTTAATTATTTTTAAAATGTGATTTGTGAATATTTTTTTGGGTAATTTATTTGTTGTTGGATGGAGAACAAAAAGGCCTTTGCCCAGCAGTGGGACGTGACTAGCTGACTGTACCAGTCTGTTTTTGTAGAAAAGATACCAAAAGAAATCCAGAAGGGGCTGTTACACCATTTACAGATTCAGATAAAACCTATGTCTATTTCATAAAACATGGCGTTTTAGACAGTGACAGGTATAAAAATACGTCACAGTCTGTCCAAAAAGAGTAGAATTTAAAAAGTAGCAACACTGGTAGCGTTGTCCCTTTCAAATCAAGCTGAGAACGAACGGGCCAAAGCTATAGTGTTGCCACTTTTTAATTTCTACTCCTCTTGGACAGACTGTCAGATAATTTGGGCCCTAATTTTTTTTTTCAGTTACTCAGCCATGCGCATTATCTGATACACAATGTATCAGATCAGTCCTAGCTGACCATTCAAACTGCGACACCAGAGTGTGGGGTTCCGTACCAAACCAACTTCGAACTATGAACTATGACTTCGAGACCCCCAATTTTAATACGAGTGTGAATGAACAATACACTGTTGTTGGGAACCTCGATCGATGTGCCGTTTCGGCGTTTGCGTAAGTTGTTTTTTATTTATTGTTTTTGATTTTCATCTGTCTTTAAATTACATACTCCTTTATTACAAAACGAAGTTTAATTTTAGTTCTAGAACTAATATCATGTCCATGACGTTTTGTCTATGGCTATAACATCATTTATCTGAGTTAGTTCTAGAACTACAAAAATACCTCTAGGTATAAAACCCGATTTGTAATAACGGAATGCGTTTTGGTAAATTGGTTTTTAATTTTCATTTGTTTTTACTAAAATACAATGTGTTCGTAATTCAATGTTTAAGATCTGACGTTTAAAGAAGATTCGATATTTGAATTTTATTAGAAAAGTAACGCTCCAATTTTGTACCTAATATAACTTAAGAATAACTTTTTTATTTTTTTATGCAATTAATGGACTGAGATTACTCCTATTTCGGTTTTCTTACTAAATAAGTATCCACTTATCATCACAAAAATTAAAAAATATCTAAAAACATTTTTAATTAGGTACATTTTTATCATTTTTTCCGCACTACAGGGGCTCAAGTCTGCTATTTAAAATAGCCTCAGTTGTGTCAATGGTATTTTTGACACGTATGGTATTCTGGTAAACAATGGCTTTTACACTGATTGCGACTAAATATGT
This sequence comes from Anarsia innoxiella, assembly GCA_947563765.1. Classification (NCBI taxonomy): domain Eukaryota; kingdom Metazoa; phylum Arthropoda; class Insecta; order Lepidoptera; family Gelechiidae; genus Anarsia; species Anarsia innoxiella. The sequence continues at coordinate 2,042,450 of OX387417.1, forward strand.
CAAACAATGTCATTGACAATCTGCCTATACACAACTGACAATATTTTAAATTAGCAGACTTTTGGGCCAGGGCATAGGCCGCATAGGCCACCAGGGTAGCAATTCTGTTAAATTAAGTTAAGCGACCTAACTATAGCCAACAGATTAACATTCTACAGCAATAGGTCACAAATTTGGTATTCTCTTAAGTGCCACGAAATAGTCGATTAGTAGTCTCTAGAGGGCTTTGTCATTCATTTGTCTTTGCGAATGATTTAGTTGTCGATGTTGCCAATATTTAATAAAATTATTGTTCGAAGAAATTGATCAACCGATTGATAGATTTTTTTCGACCTAGAATAAGCTTAGACATACTTTAAAATACAGAATATTTATTTCTATAAGATTTACATGCATTTTTTGCATAAATTGCACGTTAATTTTCGAAAAAACACCGAAATAGTGTTTGGGTGACCGAACGACTGAACGACTGAACGACGGACGACCGAACGAAATGCCATTAGAGAACAACTGTCAAATAGCGAAGAGAATACCGTTTGGAATTGCCACTCATGTGACATTGCGCAGTAGAATACCGATTATAGCGTAAAGTAGTAAAATGTACGGCCGATCGCTGTCCACTGTCAACTTATCTGTTAAGAGAATACCAAAATGGGTAAAATCATACAATTCACATTCTAGAGAGACACCATTTTTCATTTGGTAATTAGAAGAATACGACCCCAGCATACTTCATCTACTGACTTTTTTATATTACAGCTTCAATTACAACACAAACCGAGCAGTGTTGGCAATAACATGTCCGGACTTATACATAGAGTCATTTAAATACCTCGTGTACCACGCCCCGTTGTCTGAGGACAGGACCTTTCAATATCAAATCAATGAAACTATACGTAAGTACTCAAATTAAATACAATCTTACTGTTTACCCGACTGCGTCAGAAGGAGGGTTATGTTTTTCGGGAGTATGTATGTTTGTATAATTCTTTGGTATCTACGCTCTTCAGCCTAAACGGCTTGAGGTGTCGTTAGATTCGGATTTACTGTGAGAGTGACACTGGGTAGGTACATCAAAATTAAAAATGTAGTTATTTTCAAAATGCAGTCGGGTATTATATTTTTATTATTTTTAAGGTTCTACTACTATACTATAGGTACCGTACTATCTACTTACTACTTCGCTTTTAATCTAGAGACGTAATCTGCTCATAAAATAGAACAATGTGTAGCAATAGGTAGGTACTTAAAATTATTATTTTTTAGGGAAATTTGGTGGGAAACCGCCACCAACAGAAATGTGTGGAGAAGCATGGGAGAGGGTTTTGCCCAGCAGTGGGACAATGGGCTAAAAAATAAAAAATATTTTTTTTAATTTTTATTAACTTTTTTATTTTTATTTTTTTTAGTTTTTACTTTTTTCTGCTTATTTTCCAGAGTCTGTGGTGATGACGATTGACATGCCTCACGCTGATGATCTAAATATCTGCGATACTTACGTGTTCCCTTATATACATGGGAGACCTAAATTCGACATACTACCTTACGGTATTGGCACTTTTATATACAGGGTGTCTCTTAACTTGATACAAAAATTGATTAGAAAAAAATAATAGGTTATTAGACTCATGATAACAATTTTTTTTTAATATGGCACCATAGATACAAATCAAAAAAATTTTGGCCAATCCATATGCTAATCAGCGGGTTTGTTTTGCATGGGAAATATTTTTTGAAGTTTCAATATGGGTTCCATCGTAAAAGTGGTTTAAATATATAGAAAGAGTTAGAAAGCATCTGATATTTTGGCAACGTGTAACAATACAGAAAATTAGGCAGTACTTATTTAGCTTGAGATCTGAAAAAATATGATAATTTGTATTTTTGTAATTTTTGTTATTTTTGTTATTATCTATCTTAATCAACGTAATAACTTAATAAGTAGCGTTAACTTATTAACACAAATGACATAATCAATTTAATAAAATAATTATTACATAATTAAAAATATATATAGGTAGACACTTACCCAACTAATTAGATAACAAATAAATTGATTTAATATATTTTGCAGTAAACACGAAAATGATAAAATATTTTTACTTTCCCATAGGTAAGGACGCCAGTAAGTTTATAAGATATTACGACAACATTATAGCAGAATCCAATATTTACGTACAAGAGGAGTTCAGTCAAAGAGGCGGCGTTTTATTCAGACTCTGGGTCAATTCCGTTTTATGCAACTTCGATTTTTTCTGCACTGAAAATTAAAAAATGAAAGCGAAGATGTTTTTATTAAAAAAATATAGGTATTTTAAAAATCTTCTTTTTTCGTCTAGGAAATTTAAAAAATATATATATTTAAGTATCTAAGTATTTATTATTTGTTGTATTTTAGAAAAATATGGACATTATGATGTGTATTTACTAAATGTATATTTTTAATAATAAAATACAATTATGAAAAATATATTTTGTTTCAATTAACGCTAATTTCAATTGCCTATCATTATTAAAACCGGCCAAGTGTGAAACGGACGCGCGCAGGAAGAGTTCCGTACCATACTATTGATATCGAGCAAAACAGACAAAAACAACACGTTCGTTGTAAGGAAGGCTCCCTAATTATTATTATTATTCTATGTTTAGTATTTGTTGTTATAGCGGCAGTGGTAGGTAATAGTTATCTACATAAATTGTGGAAATTTTAAATCACTAGCTATAACGGTTCGTGAGATACAGCCTGGTGACAGACGGACAGGCGGACAGCCGAGTCTCAGTAATAGGATTCCGTTTTCACCCTTTTTGTACGGAACCCTAAAAAGTAGAGGAAGAGAGCATGATGATTGGCGAAAAAGCGACGTTGGTAGTGATCCTGCTTACCATTAGTCGTGGGTTCGACTCCCTCGGAATCAATGGAAAATAAAATCAACAGATACACAAAGCTGCTAGAATATTCCTGTCCGTTTTATTTAGCAATACAATACTGCGAAATATTACTAATTAAAAATAAACATGAACCATTCCATATTAAGTGAATCATCTTTATAAAACATTCTTTTTTAATTACCTACTTACAAGTATGTTGTGTCAATATTTTTAAACTTATTACCTACTTAATGGTAATTTCGAGAATCCTATATTTAGGGCCCGTTTTTAAACTTACAGATAAAATTTAACTGACAGATATTACACATATTATTATTATAAGTACATATTATTATTATTATTATAAGTACATATGTCTGTCTATAACGTCATGTTTTATGAAATAGACATGAGTTTATCTGTCAGTTAAATTTTATCTGTAGGTAAGTGGTGAAACGGGCATTATGGTAACTAACTGTTTTACCACTTCTGATAAAATTTATCTGACAGATATTTTATATCTATCTCTGTTTGAAACGTCATGTTTTATGAAATAGGTATAGTTTTATCTGTCAGTTAAATTTTATCTGTAAGGGGTGATACGGGCTCATAATCTACAATCTACATCTTATTAGAAACTAACATAGATACTTTGGCTATAGTTATTTATTTATAAAAATAATTAAAATAATTTATTATTATTAAAATAATAATAATATTTAAAAAAATTAAAAATAAAATATTATAAATTTTAAAATTTTATTATATTTATTATTATTTTTTGTTTTTTTCATTAATTTTTTTTTATTATTATTATTTTTATTTATTTATTTTTATTTTTATTTTTTTATTTTAATAATAAATACTTATAAATAATTATTTATTAATTTATTTCAGGCATCTAAGACCCATATTGATACATAAAAAACAATACGATAAAATCTACGAATATTAAAATAGAATACAAAATAAAAACTTTAAGTTAAAAATCATTTAGGAATAACTAAAACCATTTTTATGACACCCTGTATTAATTAATTGCGCAAAACACCTTTATTATTACGCATTCATTAAAATAAACTAAGAATAATTCGACAAACTTAAATTTTCAATCGCCAAAATTTATTCAACAGAAAATTACAAAAGAAAACCTATTTCCTCAACTGCAAACTTTAAAATTGTCTTAAACAATTGTCGTCAATAGTTTTAACAAAGAAAACATTTGTTTAAACAAATTAATCTATCAGAACCATTTGTTTTTCATGAAAATGTTTTGTGTGGGTTGAAATTTATTGTTTTATATGAGGCGAAGTGTCACAGAAGTACTTTGAGTGTAAAACTGTAAGGTTGACTCGAAGACTGTCATTATGTTCAACCATTTTTACTTAGTTTTAGCTTTAGCGAGTTTCGCTTACGCTGGTAAGTCCGTATTTTTTTTTTATTACTAAGACCCAGAACACACGGTGAAACGCAACTGCAACGCAACTCAAACTGCTAGTTACTTTTGAGTTGCATCGCAGTTTCTTAGAAAACGACACACGACGCAACTGAAACGAAACGTTTCAAACTAGTTGCGTCATGATTGGTTTTCTAAGGAAGTCTTTAGCAGAAACTGCGATACAACTCAAAAGTAACTAGCAGTTTCAGTTGCGTTGCATTTGCGTTTCACCGTGTGTTTTGGCGCTTACTTAGAGGCACCGCGATTTCGTACGCATTTATCGTCATATCGAAAAAAAAATGATATCTCAAAATAATATAGCCTATGTGTTATTCTAATATGCAAGCTACAATATTGCCAAGTTTCATTAAAATCTGTCCAGTAGTTTTTACGTGAAAAAGTAACAAACATCCATCCATCGGCACAAACATTGACATTTATAATATTAGTAGGATGTACCTAGATGTTCCAGACTAATCATGGGGAACAGGAAAGATAATTTTGAACCTTATTCTGTGTATTTGAACTCTTACCTCGTTATTACAAAACAAGTTTTAAATATATTAGTTCTAGAACTCAGATAAATGACGCTTCGTCTATAGACAAAACGTCAAGAAATGACATTAGTTCAAGAACTATATTTAAAACTTGTTTTCACCTTCTTGGAGCTAGTAAATACTTGACATTGGCAGATTCCTTCGTGGCCGTTGCCAAAATAGAAAAAAAACTTGTTTTATAATAACGCTGTTATTGTTTTTTTTTTTACATTCCAGCCACGCAAGACCAAAAAGACAAATACGTGCGCCCCTGCCATCCAATCACTATGCAATGTGTGACAGACAACTTAGCAGCTAATTCTAGATGCAACAAGAACGTCCTAGGTTCTCTTCCCGCTAAGTACACGATTGATTCCATCAATTTCTACGCACCATACTTCAATGCCAGCTATATTGACAACAATTCTGTCATTCAAAATCAAGATCAGTGCGTCTTTTCTGAGTTTTTGTAAGTATTTGATCTTCTGAAAAGTATTCTGGGGGCAATATTTAGTGTTGTCTTCCTAAACTAGTCCTACTCCAAAGGTTGTCTGGAAGAGATCACTTTTAGTGATAAGGCCGCCTTAGCACACAATGTTTTAGTTTTAAGTTTTATTTGTATTTCTTTGTGTGCAATAAAGAATTTCTATTTATCTATCTATCTTATGGGCGTTTTCAGATTAGCGTTTTACACGCTTGTTTTTTGAAGCGCGTGTACGCGCGTATATTGGCGTCTTTTACTCGTACGAGCGTTGACGTGCTTCCAAGCTTGTATAGTCCATGTTGATACTGACACGACATCACCGGTTTTAGCGTATAAGCCCGTATACGCATGCGTTTCCGCGGGTATACTAAAAACGACCGTATATGCGCGTATGAAATGCTAGGTCTGAAAACGCCCCAAATAAGTAGAAATGGTTCACGTTCAACTTGGTTTAAAATGTCTTATTTAAATCGACATGTAGGCATGTAACCATCCGGTATGAAGAGTCCGATGAAAGTGGATAAAGCGCAATGTTTAGACCGTAGCAAGGGAAAGAAACGGATCTCTGACAACCCCGAGAGACAAGACAGATATGTACTTTTAATGAAAACAATGTAACTATTTTTTTACCGTTTCAAGCTTCAACCTAGAAGCAGACTCAATGGTGCTATCCGTGGACTGTCCAAACCTAGTGATCGGATCCAACAGAACTCTGATCCAGCACAATTCCAAGAAGGAAGACACTGTTTACAGTTTTAGCAGCACTTGGAAATATCGTGAGTACTTCATCATCATCATCATCATCAGCCCTTTTAACGTCCCCACTACAGGGGCACGAGTGGGCACGAGCCTATTAAGCCGTATGGGTACGGCCTTAATCTCTAGGAGAGTTTTAACATAGGATTATAAAGGTGCGTACAGACCATGTAACATGTTATTTAACTTGTGTTTTATAACACGTCCACACTATGTAACCTTGTTATTCAACATTGCAACATAAAATAATACTGTAGGTACACATTAGAATAACAATGCAATATAATCATTGTCGTTTGTCGTTCTTCAGTACAATCCACGCGATCAAAGTTATATAACATTGTTGTACACAATAACATGTTACTATACCATGTTTTATAACATTCAGTGTCCACATTATGTAAAACATGTTATATAACAATGTTAAATAACATGTTATGTTACATGGTCTGTACGCACCTTTACGCGTATGGATACGGCCTAATCCCCGCCTAATCACTCTCGTATGAGAGTAGGCTTGTGCCCCTGTAGTGGGGACGTTAAAAGGGCTGGTGATGATAATAGTGCTCCCACACTGCATGTTATAAAATGTTTACAAACATTTTATAGCGTTTTTAAACTTTTTACCAACCCGCACTTGGCCAGCGTGGTGGATAACGGCCTAATCACTCTCTGTATGAGAGTAGGCTCGTGCCCCTCGGTAGGGACATATATGGGCTGATAAAGAAAGTGTGGGAGTACCATAATGATGATGACCATTGATGAGTGAGATGACGTAATATTTTTTTTGTTTCCAGCTCTAATCCGCTTCACAACAAACATAAAAAACGCAAACGCAATAAACATGTGTCAAGCGTTTGTTTTTACTGAAGTAACGGAGATGCCTACCTTCGTACTTACTCCTAATGGTAAGTGGTTTTTTTTTAAACTAGAGGCGCGATTTCTTACGAATTTATCGTCATATTTTTGAAAACTTAGGTAAACGACATCATACAATATCTGAAAATAAAATAGCTCGCGAGTTCGTACACATTCATCGTCATATCTTTGAAAATGTATGGAATACTAGTGGCTGCCCGCGACTTCGTTCGCGTTTATCGTCATATCTTGGAAAATAATCATGCCATCTCAAAACAATATAGCCTATGTGTTATTCTGATATAATAAGATACAATAGGTACTGTTAAAGTATCATTGAAATCTTTTTAGTGGTTTTTGCGAGAAAGAGTAACAAACGTCAATCCATCATCGGCAAAATATTGACATTTAAAATATCATTGATTCATTGAGCGTATGGGCACAGATTACCTAATAGTTACTACGTAACAGATACTTCACTCAGAAGAAAATATCCAATACCTATCGCTTTAACAGTGCGCAATAGCCCAACTGTCACGTCAGATACCACTGCATGCTAAAATGTGCCTAAATACTCAAGCGTATAGCTGTGATTGCTTCGCACCGCGCGATCCCGTAAAAATCGCGGGGCTGCCTCTTCGATAAAATTAAATTAACAAAACGTTTTGTGACTATGTTATTTAGAACTATGAATATGTTCCGACTTATATGGGGCAGTTTAAAATTATATCGTTTTTAATATATTTATTTTTAACATGTTTTATTTTTAATTCTCAATGATTTTTTATCTTTCTAAATTCTCGGTTATTATTATATTTTTCATAAAAAAAACTTAATTATTAAAAATTATAAAACTTTAAAAACAAATAAAAAAACGGAATGGAACTATCAAAATTTGAACAACGTGCGAGCACTTCGTTTTGACAGCCGCGCTTCGCTTGGTCCGCAAGCGGCCCGCTGAGCGGTAGGTATTTATAGCGCGCAAGTACATAGAGTGACGGAGGCCTGGTATGGGGCATTTAACCACAGAAAATATTTATCTGACAGATATTTTATGCCTGTCTCTGTCTAAGGGCGGCTACAGATGCGTCTGTCAATTTCCATACTAAAACTGCGACCTAATGTGAAGCCGCTTTAAAACGTCATGCTTTATGAACTTAACATAGGTTTATCTATCAGTTAAGTTTAATCTGGAGATGGTGAAACAGGGGTTTATGCTTTATATTTATTTTGTTTGTTTATTAAACAAATTATTTGTAATTTCAGATCAACCAACGAAGAAGTTCTTATCAAGTGACTTGTCATATTTAAACATCTACGAGCGTGAGATGTGGGCTTCAAAAGGACCAATCCTTTTCCATTATTTCATGAGGAACTGCGTTTGTGATTTTGGTTGTTAAATTATTTTTTTAAACTTTTTAAACATAATCATCATCATCAGCCCTTTTAATGTCCCCACTACAGGGGAGCAAACCAACTCTCATACGAGTGATTAGGCCGTAATCCACCACGCTGGTCCAATCATTATAACCCCTAGGAAATATCTGTGCGCATCGCTGGAATGCGCTTACCCCGCGCTTTCCTAGTTTTCGACTATCCAGTGCCGTGACGACAACGTAAGGCCGTGGCCCCAGTAGGCAAACTGTTAGCGGCTGACTAGTTTGCAGCGAATCGATTTAGTACGCCTTTCTATATATTTGAAATGGAGTGTCCACAGTCAGCTAGTTTTCGCTCACTGTACGCAGTTTGCAGCGTTACGCGCGCTGACTATCTCAGACAGCGGCCGACTTTGGTGGGCAAAACGGGTGATTTCATTCTCTTTCAAACAGTTCGCCACTTTGCGGCTAAGTCAGTCGGCCGCTTACAGTTTGCCTACTGGGGCCACAGCCTAAGAGTTGTATGACGTCACTAAGCTAAGTGCACAGATATTTTAGACGGGGTATAATATTTAATCACATTTCCTTAAAAATAACTATTCTTACTAAATGGTAAGTAATTTACTAACACTATTTTGTAATAAATATGTTTTTTTTTATAGTAGTAGTTTTTTTTTTCACCTTACCAATGACATGGTCCTGTGTAGGTAAGTTACGAAACTGTAATCAAAATAAATTAGGAAAATAACCAATTTAAAATATTAACAATTTCATTATCATTTGGAAATTAATTACCAACTTTATGTGCGCATTTCATCACCTACAGATAACATTTATCTGACGGATAAACCTATGTCTATTTCATAAAACATCACGTTTTAGACAGAGATAGGTATAAAATATCTGTCAGATAAATTTAATCTGTAGATGATGAAACAAGCTCTGAGTATGGCAAAGAAGTACCTATCTATGATCAATTTGAAAATACGCCAATAATTTAGAATGACGGGAATGACTGATCTAATCTAATTTAGCCACTTGTGTCCCTCAGCTGGGCAAAGGCCTCTCTCCTCATCCGCCATGACTTTCTATCTCGAGCTTCCTCTGCCCAGCTACTTAAGGTGTCCAGCTCGTTCCCCCTAACCTTTCCGTGGTCTGCCCGGAATGACTAATTTGGAAAAAGGCAAAACCATAATAATTCACACCAAGTTTTTTTTGGCTTTATAGATGATTAATTGGGCGTAAATAAATAAAAAAAGATAAAATATTTGCTTTTACAGTATATTTACAATTACGTATATGCCTAGTATTAAGTAAAGCTACAATATATGAAAATGCATTTAATACATTCGTTTCAGTTATTTTTATATACTACGTTTTTTCTATAATATTCTAACAAAGGCAGTTATATAGTTGAAATTAAAACTTAAAAGTATTTAGTGTCGTATACAGAATATGAGTATCTAGTTAAATTAATATTTACTTCATTATTTGACATTATTATGCTGTAATGCTTAGATGAATAAATTGGTCTCCGCGGGCTACGACTAGATACCGTCGGCGTACTTCAAAAATGCGCAAAAAAATAATACGCCGATCGGGGTGTACCGCGCTAGTCATTACGCCGAGTTGCGCCTAGTTGTCATATGATTGTTTGACACCACCGCGAAATTGAGTTGCACATTTAGCATGCTGTTTTTTCTTCATAGAACGGTATCCAGTCGTAGCGTGCGAAGACCACTTAAAAATCTTTGGCTTTAGCGGTTTGCTTATGTTGAAAAAAAAAAACATTAAACCTTTGGTTTCGCTGAAGTTGGATAAAAAAGTCATTGCTAAAAAAAAGTTTCATTAAAATAAGTTTTTAATTACCTGCAAAAATTATAATTCTTGTATTGTGTTCTTAGTTTGTATTCAATCTGTAGTTTTAATGTATATTTTCTATAACAAGTTTATCTGCTTTATACATGTCTCCTATTGTAACCTGTAAAAAAATATTTAAAATAGTAAATTCTAGTGTTTATTAAAGTATTCTAGTCTCAGGTCTTCAGAATTAAATACTAACCTGACGCCTTATTATTGCAATACTTTCCTTAGCAAATTCAATTTCTTTTTTAATCTGCTTAGAGTCGGTTAGTTGTTTGTTCTCTTTAAAAGCATCTCTCACTCTTCTTAGAGCGTAAGATCTGAAATATTACAAAGGCATTAACAAAAATATTACAGAAATTGGAAAACACATTTGGAGGTTATATAAATTGTAAAGAGAAAAATAAGTGAAAAAGATTTACCTGAAGTTGTAGTTAGCGAATTTTTCAGATTCCCTCAACAGGCATTTATATAAGCCAAGAATTTGCATTTTAGAAGCCATTATTCCAGTTCACAGGAATTTTCCTCCGAAAGTAATTGGAAATGTAAATAAAATCCGTTCCGTTCCACCAAAGAAGACTGACATTTGTCAAATCAATAACTTTTAAAAACAAACGTTAGACATTTTCTGGAGAAAATTCGAGCATTTTAGTAGTTTTTTATTTAATCCTGCCTTATTTGGTATCAAAATCAAATAAATTGTGGAATATCTATTTTATTATCGTAATCAATACCAGTCTTAAATTTTAAATGTCAACCCTTGCGATAAATGGAACGTAAATGAGTTGCCAGTAAAGAAAATTTACCATCTGACATGGTGCATAGCTGTCAAATTACAGCAAATAATTTTAAATAAAGATTGAAATTGCTTTTTTTATAACAGTTTTTGCGTTATTTCTTCTTCCCTTGAAAACAAATTATCAAAATGTAAAAAATATAGATTTTGCCTTAAACATCACTTTGGTAATTGACTTATATCAGGTAATTTTATTACTAAATTGGGAACCCTAAAATGGCTGCAACCATTATCGAACGCGAGTAAATGACAATTTCTGTTGTAAATATTTAAAGTTTAATTTAATTAAGCATAAAATATTATATCAAAGTTATGAAATAACTCTTTAAGCTTATAATTAAAAGTGTTAAGAACAATCAACGTCGCTTCTTCAGTGAGTATTTTTCCACTTAACCTGACCTTATTATTCGTGTTTATATTTTGCGTTTTTTCTTTAAAAGCCCTTGAGAATACAATGAAAAGATCTTTTAAACTAATTATTTATCTCGGTGACATCACGACTGAGCCGTTTAAAGGTAATTATCGCTTAAATTACCTTTAGAAAACGTCTTTTTACGCGTTGGTCGGTGCTCGTTATCGAGTAGACCTACTGTTTATTTATCAAGTTGTGTAATAATAAGTGAAAATTATGATGAGGTCCATATGAACGTGATTTGTTAGTAAATAGCCACGGTCTAGTTATTACACGTGTGTTACGAAACGTCTTCGTAATAAAGTACTTTGTAGTTATAAGCTGCCATTAACTTTTATTAATATTTACATAATGTACAACACAATAAATAAATACAATACAATATAATACAAACTTATGCTACTTAAGTACCTACTATATACATATTTATATAAATATTTATACATAGGTAACCTCATAGATACCCCACTTATAATAGGAAGATATCATCGAGAGCGTCTCCGGGATTCATGGTACCCAAGAGGCTGGCAGCATTTCCTCTTTGAATAGCTATGCTTATTCTTTGAGCAAAAAAGCTGCCAGCTCTCGGATCGCCTGATGCTTCACGGAGACGCGTCGAGATATCGGACAGGAAGGACTTTGCCTCATGGCCCCAGGGGCCAAGCGTTTCGACAGCGAAGGGCACGAAGATATAGTTGCGCGTAATATCGTCATACTTGCGACGTTTGAGCCCTTCAGCTGCCGCTGCAGCCGCGCCAGCACTCAGTGACGTAGATGGCAGGTGAGATGGAGCTAATGTATCCACGCAGGTAGCGTCCCATACAAGGCACTTTCCTATCTTCCACGGCATCAAAGTGAGACCGTCTGGTCTTTTGCCATCGGAGCGCATTAAGCCAGTGGGCTCCAGCGCTGAAGGAACACCAGCGGAAACCAATGCCCTGCGGATAATGTCATTGATGGCAGCATGACGTGACAATCGCCCTGCGCTCCTTTGGCAGGAAAGGCCGTGTTGTCCCAATTCACCCACCATCTCACCACACACGCACTGGTGGGGCTCGCTGAGCTTCAGACCTAAACGCAGCCCGACCGCCAAGGACAAAGTGCGGTTATCTAAAAGGGTACCTATGTTCGCCGAAGGAAGCGCCTGGAGCCACAACCCTGACTCTCTTTCGGAGACAGCCAGAAGCCTTGCTCGTTGTACTGTGGTGGGACTGCTGGACACCAAATTCTGCAAAACACCTTTGCAAAGAGGTTCATCCCATTGCCTTTGAGAATTTAAAGTTACAGGCAGTGAGATATTGGGACAAGCCTCTCGCCAGGCCTGTATTGCCTCCGCTAACCCTGAAATCTCCACGGAACCCATAGATGGGTTTAAGATACTACCGGTAAGGAGATTTGCAGCGTGAGCGGACGACAAAAAGGCAGGCAAAGAAATTATGTCACCTTTCGAATTCCTAAACCACCAAAGCGTACAGGGAGCGAAGCTTGACTCCACGTCACTTCATCCAAACGACAGTTAAGCAGAGATTTTAAGACCTCCATAAGCGTGCAGTCCATAACCCGAAGTAGATTCTGAAATTTGAAAAGTGGTGTACATCGCAAAACGTAAGTAAATTTAGGAGCGAACAAACAAAACTTTAAAATGAATAGAGCCATATGTGCGTTAATTTTGAATAGACGATCTGAATTGGCGCGGAATTTGCTTAACTGCTCCTGCACATATCCAGGAAAAGCGTCTTCCAAAATTGGGGCACCCAAAAGACGAAGTTCCTCATTTGAAATAATTTTAATATTTGGAGCAAGCGCATTGAAGGTTGTAATAATATTATTTTTGTTGTGTTGGTCGACTGAAGGGTGCACATATAGCTCACACTTGGAGTAATTTAGTTCCAAACCCATGGCAGCGAAAGAATTCGTAACAGTTGCCAGATCCGAAGCTACCGTTCCGGAATCACCGCCTAGAGTGCCATCATCCAGGTACCAAACATTCAGGCTGGAATTCAAAGATGAAATGGCTGAGTGGATCGTGAGAGCAAATAGAGCTGGGCCTAGAGGATCACCTTGCTGGCAGCCTGTCGATGAACTCAGACGGTGGTTCCTATAAATGACGGATGTTGGCGCTCCGTAACACTGCCACAGATACGGATATGTTGACGGAATATGCTCCTTGACTGCACGCAACAGGTCTCCTCGGTCAATAGAGTTAAAGGCGTTTTTTACATCGACCTTAAGTAAGACCTCCCCACTGCCGGACTTCAAGAAAGCTCTTGTGGCGTGGACGGCGGCCTCGCAACCTCCTTTCACACCGCAGCCTAGTTGCTTCGTCTGAAAGATGGAGTTCAGGAGGGGGAGACACTTTCTGCAGCAAATTTTAGACACAAGGCGGCGGAGGGTGTTTCCCACTGCGATTGGTCGAATGCCCCCATCTTTTTTCTTCAGCGCTACGAGGTTAGCCCCATACAGCAGGTCCGTTACCTCTTCATGTACCCCTCCCGACAACATTAAGTTTACTAGAGTCACTAGACTCATCAAAAGGCCCTTCCCCACGTCTCCGGTCAAACATCCGACTAAATCTTTTAGATGCTGTGGGGTGATACCGTCCAAACCGGCTGCGGATCCACTTTTGAAGGACATTAATGCGATCTGAACGTCCTCCGCTGACGCAGTAATACAGGCCGTCGAGGGCGGAGGTGACTCTGGTAGTTGAGAAGTGGTCATAGGAGGGGGGTGTTTCGATTCAAGTGCATGGCGCGTTTCAGCAGAATCAGGTGCCATGACATCACTAGAAAAGAGTAACTGAGACGCACCCTTTAGATCCCCATCGCTTATCTTAGTCTCGATGGACCTGACAATGTTATTCCTGCGTGGTTTTGAAGAAAAAGCACAGCAATCGTCCATGGATGGTGGATGCTCACAATTGTATCTGATTTTCTTAGTCAGAGACGTTAGGCGCTTATCCTGATAAGCATGCAGGGTGCGGTAAGAAAATGTCAATAGTTCCATCCAGCTAACCACGTCATTCTTCGAAACCGCAGCGTCTATACATTTTTTTAGTGCAGCAGCAACGGCAAATCTCGCCCCCCTCGGTATTCTTTTGGCCACGGGAATATTATTTTTGTTGGCTGCCAATCGACTCCACCAGGGCACCTCAGGGGGAGGGGCATCTTCCCGGCCCGTCTGCGGGGCAATGCTTGGACCGTCGCCGGCTGTACCCACATCTAGGTTCACTCTTCTCGGGTTAACTGGCGGAGGTACTGCGATCCTATGGACCCTGCTCAAATGTATCTTAAGGCCCCGTTTTCCCTTAAAGAACCTCGGTCCAGGACATAAATCACATCTCACGATTTCGTTCAGAGAGAGTGTTTCCCCTACCGAACCTTGCGATGAAGGAGGGTCTATAGGAAGGGACATGTAAAAAGTTCGTTATATAAAAGTCAAGGATTAAAAACAATGAGTAAAAATTCACAGAATGTCATGTTGTCAACACAAGTGACACATAAAATCACAACAACATTTATTTTGATTTAGTTTTGTGGCGTGAAAATGTGTAAAATCGTGGGAATTTATATTTGTGTCGGTTAATGGTTTATTTTACTGAGATGGGCAAAAGTTTTTGGTGATTACATGAACGGGAACATAGTGAAAATAATTTATTTGCAAAAACTAGCTGCCGATTGCATGACAGGTTTTTTTTTTTTTTTTATGTTAACTAATATTAACTTTGATGTTTTATTGGTTTATGTTAAATCTTTATTTTTTTTAAATAGTAAATAAAATATATTTAATTAAACTTTGTTATTCGAAAGACAGATACCTAATTTGTTGTCAAAATAGTACTTAATTAACTTGTTGGTGCCATTTTAACTCAATACTATTGACAAAAAAGTGTTAGATTTAATTATTCATTCTTAAACATATAAGTGTAGGTAATAAAAAAATATATTTTATAAGTTAACGACAGCTGACCTTTACCGCTAACCCTATACCTACTTCATAATAAAACAACAAATCATTTTATAGCAAGCATTTCCATAATTTATTTCTTCAATCAATCAAAAAACATCTCATATCAAAAACATTTATGTAGCAACATTAATAGTGTAGCGATCTGATCCTATGAAGTAGCTACCCCATCCTTGCACCCAGTTCCAAGCCATACAATACAAGGACATGCCATTGTCAGCTACGGTAATGTTTTGAGAAATCCATCTATAAGCCGTTTGATAGCCCGAGTATACTTTGTGTTCTAGGCCACCTGTAGATAACATAAAACTTTAGTACCGTGATATAATTTAAAAACATTAAAATGAAAATATTAATAACATAAAAAATTTAAAAAACATAAAGTCCAAAAACATAAATACCATAAAATATTTTAAAAACATAGAATTCGAAAACATTAAAATTAAAAGCGCAATAAGTTATAAGTATTATATATAACATAAAAAACATAATAGCATTATTATAATGTAAAATATGTTTGTACAAATGGCTTTGCGGATCTTTGGCTGTTTATTACTCTATCAAGCAAAAACCACTGAATAGAGTTTAATGAAACTTCACAATATTATGGCATGCACATCAGACTAACAAAATGCCTATATATATTATGTTTTTCTACAATCGTACAATAAATAAGAACAACACTTTTTATGGGCTTTTAGCCATCAAGATCCCACTGCTGGGCAAAGGCCTTCCCGCGACTTTCCATTTAACACGGTCTCCAGTAGCGTCTCGCCATTCCCGTGACAATGCATCCAGATCATCTAGCTTAGCATGGCACTCCGTGACTAGACGTTGTCATGCGTTTGTCACGCTTACGTCTCTGTCTATAGTTTTAAATGTGATAAGGACGGCATGCGTGAGATAATTGTCGCGGCACGCCGTGCTAAGCCCCCATCTCTCCATCTTTTTCGAGGTCTACCTCTACGTCTGTGACCATCTAGTCATCTAGTGAATTACCATACAAAAAAATAGGTAGTTTAAAAAACTATAACACGCTTTAGCTCGCACTTAACTTGATCATTCATCAGATCAGTACGAAAGTACCATATTATTGTATTGTCATCAGAACTCAGAGCGTGTGCTTACATACTATTTGAAGACCGGGAAGTGGGTCAAATTAAGATTCCAAGATTTGTTTACATACGTAGTTACTTACAAGTGAAGCTAATATAAAGCGTGTAAATAGGCAGTCAAAGATATTGCCCAAGATTGCCTGTAAGTACCTATACATACCTTTGGCTTGTCGAATCTCAATAGATGGGGAGGACATCTTCTCTGTATGGCAAACATATTCAATTGTATCTCCTATATTGTATTGCGGAGACACAGGGTTCACTTCGATCCAGACTTTTTCTCCATCTGAAATTTTGATTATGGTCTTAAACCATGAGGCGCGACAAAGAGGACGACCGCAACATACCTACTTTACTCAAGTGATGGAGAAAGTTAACGTCATGTCGTATCAAGACGTCAAAACACTAGCAGAAGATAGGCCTAAATGGCGAATGCTCCACCGACAAAAGTCTAAATAATGATGATCTTGAAACATAATCAAAAAAGCTACAGTACCCTTCTTTTTAATAGCATTCTATTTGGGAATTCATATGATTTAGAATTACAAATAAAAAAATTTGCGCTTGTGGTTTTAAATACAATTTTTTGCGCTTGTAGTTTTAAATACGTTTTTTTTTGCGTTTGTAGATTAAAAATATATTTTTTTGCGTTGGTCTAAATGCAATTTTTTGCATTGGTGGTTCATACAATTTTATGTTCTGATAGCTAATACTTTAACTTTTCGGACTGCTCTAAACAAACACTAATCATGAATAATTAATAACAAAAAAAAAAACATCGAAATAATGTAACCCGATAAAGTTGGTTCACAACCACGCGCACCTCACTCTTTCTAGCAAATACCACACACATTCGACAGAAGGAGATAGAAATACCTCATCTACAACTTTGAAAAGAGCAACCTAACAGAGTTTCTTGCTAGATTCTTCTCTGGGGAAAATCGCTACCTTGCGAATCTAGCGCTAGCTTTAAAAAATGTTCTTGTGTCAACGTTTTCAAGCGCATGTAATTGCGTATGAAATAAAGATTTTTGATTTGATTAGAATAACAAAAAAGAAAAGCCAAGTCAAGAGTACCCTAAACCGACGTACATGTATGAGGCGACTGATGAGTGTGGATGGAGCGAAAAAAGTGTGTTTGGATCGTAGCAAGTGGAGGGAAGTGGTCCCTGCCTGCCCCAACGGGAGAGAGGCGTGACGGATATGTACGTATGTTGATTAAATATAAGGAGGTGCCATACCGTCTGGATCTGCGTGCCTGGTCTGGCGCAAAATGGCTACCTTTTTGTATGGAATTTCTTATCGTTTGACAGGTCATCTACCAAGAAAACTATGAAAAACTTGCGCCAACCTTGGCACGCTGTCATAAACTCATTTGTATATGAAAAAAAAATGTGGCACCTCCTTAGTTGATTAATACTTACTGACATTCGGCGGGCTAACAGAAGTGGTGACTCCTTCGACTTCCAAGGTTAATTCTTCAGATTTGACGAGGTAATTAATTAGGCGGCCATCTTCGTTAGTATCGAAGTATACGGTGCCGCAGTAGACCTTAATGTTGTTGTCTGCTGCTGTAACGGTCTTCGTCCAGGTTAGGGGACTTCTGCCGGCGATTTCGCGGGACGCTGCGGTGTCTGTGAATACGAGTAATTTATATTAGATTCAAGTTATGTCCAATAGGGATGATGACCACATTTAAAAAATAACATATAATTAATCCGTCTTTTAGGCTTTTAAAAAATATTTTAAAAATAATTTACCTGATCAAAAACTAAAATAAATACAAACATACAGAACATCAAAGTTACGGAGTGAGGAGTTTTGACGTCACTTTTGAGTAAAAATTGTACTCAAACGTGACCTCACGAGGAACTTTAACCCAGTGTGTGTTTGTAATTTTTAGTTTAAGAGAAAAAAGAAAAAAATACGTGTCCAAAGAGCATCGAACCTAATTGGTATAGTAAAAATTTTCGGTATCACTTAGGCTACACATCCCCTTTCCGAGATAGTATGGAAAAAAAAAAGTTGGCGGCCACTGAAGAAACTTACGTCAATCGATAGAGCAAAATATTATAAAACGATAGTATTTTGAATAATTGCCAAAAGGGCCAAAATATACTTTCGGACATATAGGACTTTGAAAATGAAAAAAATCACCACCTTCTTGCACCAGTTCGTCACTATAGTGTTTTCGTTTTTCCGATGATGTTCGTGACAGCTCTGATTTCCGTGTCATCAAAGTAGGTAATGAAAAATAAATTGGTGCAATGAACTGGTGCAAGAAGGTGGTGATTTTTTTCATTTTCAAAGTCCTATATCTCGGAAAATATCACTTTTGACAATTATCCAAAATAATATCGTTTTATAATATTTTTCTCTAAGTTTAATCAGTGGCCAACTTTTTTTTTCCCATACCAACTCGAATGGGGGATGTTTAGCCTAATTGATACCCTTTTTTTTACTATACCAGGCTACCATACAAATATGTTCGATGCCATTTAAAATAATCTACGTGATGGACTAAAATTTTTTTTTTAGACATCATGTATATCATACAACTTATCCATCTATACTTCAATACCTATTTAACAACCCTATATAACGTCCCCACTACAAGGTCACGAGCCTACTCTCATACGAGAGTGATCAGGGGCCGTATTCTTCTAATTACCAAATGAAAAATTGTGTCTCTCTAGAATGTGAATTGTATGAATTGACACATTTTGGTATTCTCTTAACAGATAAGTTGACAGTGGACAGCGATCGGCCGTACATTTTATTACTTTACGCTATAATCGGTATTCTACTCCGCAATGTCACATGAGTGGCAGTTCTAAACGGTATTCTCTTCGCTATTTGACGGTAGACAAAACCCTCTAGAGACTACTAATCGACTATTAATCGTGGCACTTCAGAGA
Organism: Anarsia innoxiella; assembly: GCA_947563765.1. Lineage (NCBI taxonomy): Eukaryota > Metazoa > Arthropoda > Insecta > Lepidoptera > Gelechiidae > Anarsia > Anarsia innoxiella. The sequence goes on from OX387417.1 coordinate 2,061,833, forward strand.
ATACCAAATTTGTGACATATTGCTGTCGAATGTTTATCTGTTGGCTATAGTTTGGTCGCTTAACTTAATTTAGCGGAATTGCTACCCTGGCCGTCGCTGGCCTATTGCTTTTTTTTTGGGACTAAATATTTACTTACTTAGTTCATCGTCATCTCAACCTAAAGCTGCACACTGCTCAGCGAAGGCCTCTCTAATTTCTCTCAAACGCGACCGGTTCATTACCAGCATCTAACGAGACCCCGCGGTTTTCGCTAGGTTTTATTATCCTACTTATACTGGATGTAACAGAAAGGGGGTATAATGCTGAAACACAGTGATAGTCCTCATGAATCTGAACAACTTTCCCCAAGGAACATGAGTCGTAATTCGAAAAAAGAAATTCGTATCCTCATACAAAATGTCCGATCAGCTGATCGAGTAAGTACGGGCGATCCAAAGTTTTTTTCGAGTTACGACCCATGTTCCTTGGAGAAAGTTGTTCAGTTTCATTGAGACTATGGCTTTGTTTCGGCTTTATACCCCTTTTCTGTTACACCCTGTATATACGTATTATAAATGTCAATGTTCGTACCGATGGATAGATTTAGTTTGTTACTCTTTCACGCAAAAACTACTGAACAGATTTTGATGAAACTTGGCAGTATTTTAGCTTGCACATCAGAATAACACATAGACTATATTATTTTAGGATATCATGATTTTTGCCAAGATAAGGCCGTGGCCCCAGTAGGCAAACTGTTAGCGGCTGACTAGTTTGCGGCGTATCGATTTAGTACGCCCTTCCATATATTTGAAATGGATTGTCCACAGTCAGCTAGTTTTCGTTCACTGTACGCAGTTTGCAGCGTTACGCGCGCTATCTCAGACAGCGGCCGACTCCCACCAAAACCGGTGATTTCATTGATTTGAGTTTTTCAGCTAACTCAAATTTCAGTTCGCTACTTTGCGGCTCACTCAGTCGGCCGCTAACAGTTTGCCTACCGGGGCCACGGCCTTAGAAAACAAATGCGTACGGAGTCGCGGGAAGCCTCTAGTAATAAAATCTTACCTACCATTACCATCCATTCAAGTGTATTCGTGTCGTAAGGCAGGTCGTGAGCTGTGCAGTTAAATTGTACTATCTCGCCTATTTTCAAGGGATTCGTAGCATTGTGTTGCAACTCTAAGGTCACGTGGTCTGTAAATAAAAAAACTAGGTTAGATCCAACTAATATTATAAATCTCAATATATGCGCTGATCGATGAATCCCTTATTTCCTACGAAACGGGGTAAAATCGTACTAGTATTATAAATGTCAATGTATGTGCCGATGGATGGATATAGGCATGTTTGTTGCTTTTTCAATTCAATAAAGATTTATTCATAGGAAAACAAAATTATGCTTGAATGCGTCAGAAATATAAAACAAAAAATAAAAACAAAAATATAACAAGTTAACAAAAGTAAAAGCAAATTAACTGACTGAAGCTACGCTCACTTCGGAAAGCAGACTCCCCAGAGAAGAAGCCAGCAAGAAACTCTAGAGGTTTTCTTTCTTTCACGCAAAAAACCACTGAACGGATTTTTATGAAACTTTGCAGTACCTATTGTAGCTTGTACATCAGAATATCACATAGCCTATATTGTTTTGTTAATATTGTGTAAGTTTTTCAAGATATGACGATAAATCCAGAAATGTACTTTCACTGATATGATCATGATTAATGATATGCAGATGTGGTCTCCTAATTAGATATTAATACTTAAACAGGTGACTATACTCATGATAACAAACAAATTTTACTATGGAACATTTTATTATAAAAAAAATTACTTGCCCAATACTTAATTTGCCGATCAGCTTGCCTTCCCGATTTATTGTGCGCGAAAAATATTTTCGAGATTTCAATATTGGTTCCATAACAAAAGTTGTTTATTGTTTATAATCATGAGTCAAATATTAAGTATATTAATTATTGGCATTACATCATCAGCCCTTTAAACGTCGTCCCCACTACAGGGGTGCCCCTGATGGCCCTGAGCCCCCTGTGGACGACGGCATGAGCTTAGCTCTCATACGAGAGTGACTAGGCCGAAATCCACCAAGCTGGCCTAATGCGGGACGTAAAAGAACTGATGATAAATATAACTGAGAATCTTAAAGGATTACTTACGTTTATAAGGGTCTTGCCAGGAATCCGCCCACATGCAGAAGAGACATAGTAAATAATTAATTACACCCATTTTATCGTCACAACTCTCGACTGAAGAAACGATCATAAAAATCTATATTTATACTAGTTAATTTATCGTTTAGAGATCCGATTGAGTGATTTCTCGTGTAAATCAATATAAATCATAATTTGATCGATTATTTTATTCGATGCATTTGATAAATGCTTTCCTTAGCGACATATCTGTCAGGTCAATTGCCCTTTTTCAGTTCAGTTGTGACTTTTAAGCCAGATGTTCCCAAACTTATTTGGGCTACTGCACAGTTTGAGAATAAACTATTTTTTAACACTTCAATTTATTCACCTAACTTAAATCTCCTAAGTCTACACAGCGGCCCCTTTTTTTTCTGGGTCTCTGTAGTCTCTGTAGGCCTACAGCTCCCACAAGGTTGTGTCTAACGGGAATCGAACCCATGCAGGACCTGCGTCATTACAAACTACGCTTATCCACGTTCGTCAAAAGCCAATTGCACTGCAAATATTATTTTATTAACCGTAAAAACAACATCAATTTTGGTACATTGTAAGCTTTCTAGAAAGTACACAACAGTAGAGTTTTGCCCCGCGACTTCACACATTAAATTCGGATTTTAGGGAGTGCTTCATACATCGTTTCATCCCCAATTTTAGAGAAGTGGGGTTTGAGAAAGAGATAAAACATTGCTTATCATATAAGCTCCTTTTAACTGTCTCCACTTAAAAAACCATGTTAAGCCGCCCATACAAAATGTTCGACAAGCTGATCGAGTAAGTATGGGCGATCCAAAAAATGTTTTCGAGTTACGTCCCATGTTCCTCGGGGAAAGTTGTTCAGTTTCATGAGGACTATCGCTGTGTTTCGGCATTATAGGTACCCCCTTTCTGTTACACCCAGTAGACAAGTTTAAGTAGTACTTTTAGTAAATATTTATTTATTCCAAAAAAGTTACATTTTAGTTCTATATTATAATCATACTACATTGTAATCTAATCTAGCCATATTTGTGTCCCACTGTTGGGCGCCCATTGCAAAGGCCTCTCCTCATCCGCCACGACTTTCTGTCTCGAGCTTCCTCTGTCCTTTATTTTTGCACACTGCAGAATATAAATACCTACTTAATATGATTCCGCCCTTGTCTTGCAGTTATCGAGTACGGAATAATAGCATTACAGTGCTAGAAGGATCTATTGGCACTTGAGTGACAGTGTCAGGAGGGCGAGGGTGGTGAATAAATAACTCAAAATAATGATAATTTACAAGATGATATCGTTAGTTCCGATTTCTGCCACCAGCCAAAAGATCCTTGTAGCACAGTGTAGCACTGTAAAATACTTTGAGTATAGAATACGTATATAAGGAGTGGCCCCATTTTTTTTTCATATACAAATGAGTTTATGACAGCGTGCCAAGGTTGGCGCAAGTTTTTCATAGTTTCCTTGGTAGATGACCTGTCAAACGATAAGAAATTCGATACAAAAAGGTAGCCATTTTGCGCCAGACCAGGCACGCAGATCCACACGGTATATAGTATACATCTCCTTATATATTCTATACTCAAAGGTAAAACAGCATTGAACATGACGTCAATTGACGCCCCCAGCTGCCACTTCCTGTCAAGTGACGTAAATCTCCTCCTCTATGCAACTGCTTTACCTCCCACGTCTTAATTTAAGATAGTTGTAGTACTGAGACTAACAAATATTAATTTATTTAATATCCGCCGCCGTCTGCATGATTTTAAAGCAGATTTTTATTTCATCGGGTCATAAATCCTAATCCTAATAATATAAATGTCAATGTTTGTGCCGATGGACGGATGGATGGATGTTTGTTACTTCATCGCATAAAAACCACTGAACAGATTGTAATGAAATTTTACAATAACTTAACTTGGACATCAGAATAGCACATAGGCTATATTATTTGCAGATATTTCGTGTTTTTTCAAAGATATGACGATAAATGCGTACGAAGTCGGGGGCAGCCTCTAGTAGCATTTTATGAAATAATAAAAATAAATGTAATTATAACATGTTGTGTAATTTTTCCAAGATTCGTAATCTTAAAGTAAGTGCAATAGTACGCGAATATCCTACTAATATTATAAATGTCAATGTTTGTGCCGATGATGGATGGACGGATGGACGTTTGATACACTTTTACGCTAAAACCACTGTACAGATTTTAATGAAACTTGGCAATATTGTAGCTGATACATCAGAATAACACATACGCTTTATTATTTTGGGGTATCATGACTTTTCTTCAGAATACGGCGATAAATGCGTGCGAAGTCACGGGCAGCCTCTAGTTAGATTATAAAGACATGATAAAACAATAATGCTTCTTTAATTACTTTTATTATAACAATCATGATTGATATTATGATAATTGCTATACCGCAGACTAAATAAAAATAAATAATACTTATAAAAATAATGAATACCTATTAGGATGTAAATGCGGGTATATCAGATCATTTCATCTTAAATTTATAAATATTGTATGTAACTAACGTGATTTAATCATTATTGATTATACAAATTACAAAATAGCTAATGAGGAGGTATTACAGATTGTGGGAGAAAAGAGAAGTTTACTAAAATCTATTGAGAACAGAAGAGGAAAGATGCTAGGACATTTGATACGACATGATTCCTTCATAAAAAAACATCATAGAAGGTAAATTGAAGGGAAAAAGAAGAGAGGAAGACCCAGACGGACGTTCCTAGAACAGGTGAAGGAAAAGGCGGGTGTCATGTCGTATCAAGATGTTAAAAAGAAGGCAGAAAATAGGGAGGGATGGAAGGGGCTCTTTAAATAAAAAGAAGAATAGCAGTGATGACGACAACATTACAATATGGTATTATGTTTAGTCCGTCTATAGGGTGACTTTAAATTAGTGAACGATATAAAAGGATATGCATGTACTCATGATAAAAAACAACTTTAACTATGGGGCCTAGTACGAAATCATAAAAAAAATTGTTCCCTCATACTATCAGCTGATGCATTTTGTATGGGGAGTTAAATTTTTTTTGAATGATTTCGACCTTGGTCCCATAGTAAAAGTTGTTTGTTATCACGTGTACAAGCATATCCTTTTCTATAGTTCACTAATTTAAAGTCACTCTATATATTAAAAAATATTGGACACATATTTTTTGCTTGATCAAATAGATAAATTAATACAAAAATACAAAGTATCAAAGCTTTGTATTTTTGTATTTTTTAACGTCAATTTTAAGTAAAATTGTATTAAAGCGTGACGTCACGAGGAACTTTAACCCAGGGAATCTTTGTCATTTTTAGTTTAAGAGAAATAATAAAAAATAAGTCCCTGCGCTAAATGATGACGATAGTAAATTTTCAGTGTTCTCCAGCTACTTTAATGGTAAATCGTTCAGAGGTGATGAAATAGCTGCCCAAGTCTTCATCTAAAAGCCAAGCGTCGCAGAATAGAGACACTCCGTGATCATTTCTAGTGATATTTTGGGACACCCAACGGCTGCCTGTTTGGTAGCCGAAGTATGCTTTCTTTTCTAAGCCTCCTGAAATGGAAATCATAGTTAATTAAATTAAATTCAGTCCACTGTCACTTAGAGGATCCTGGGATCGAATCCAAGTTGGGCGGGTATTTAAATGAAAGTGCATGTGGCACTACTTTCATACGAGTCGTGTCAGCTTATCGACGTCCACTGCTGGATAAAAGCCTCCCCAAATGATCTCCACAACGACCGCTCTTGCGCCCACATCCAACGGCTTACCGCGACTTTCACCTGGTCGTCGGTCCACCTATTCCGACCTTCCTACACTTCGACTTCATACGAGTACATACATAGCTGTCACGCCTTTTCCATAGGGGTAGGTAGAGTCCACTTCGCTCCACTTGCTATCATGTGGATGAAACGAAAGAAGTGTGTTTGGATCGTAGCAAGTGGAACGGTGCGTACAGACCATGTAACATGTTATATAACTTGTGTTATATAACACGTCCACACTATGTTACCTTGTTATTCAACATTGCAACATAAAATAATACTGTACACATTAGAATAACAATACAATAAAATGTTATATAACATTGTTATATTTTTATGTTGCAATGTTGAATAACAAGGTCATAATGTGGACGTGTTATAAAACACAAGTTAAATAACATGTTACATGGTCTGTACGCACCTCCACGCGATCAAAGTTATATAACATTGTTGTACATATCAATAACATTGTTTTATAACATTCAGTGTCCACATTATGTAAAACATGTTATATAACAATGTTATATATCATGTTATGTTACATGGTCTGTACGCACCTGAAGGAAGTGGTATCTGCCTTGTCTACCCCGATGGGGGAGAGGCGTGTCAGATATTGGTATGCATGTACTAGAGGCTACCCACGACTTCGTTCGCATTTATCATCATACCTTGGAAGAAAAACATGATATCTCAAAATAATATAGTCCATGTGTTAATCTGATATTTTAGCAACAATATTGCCAAATGTCATCAAAATCTGTTCAGTAGTTTTTGCGTGAAAGAGTACATAACAAACATCACAGGCATAAACATTGTTTATAATATTAGTAGGATTAATCTATTGGTGTAGTTCTAGAACTCGCTTACCTTTAGCTTGTCTTATTTCAACGACAGGGTATTTAATCTTTTCAGTATTACAGACGTATTCAATGGTATCTCCAACATTGTATTGCGGAGCCACTGGGTTTACTGATATCCATACTTTTTCACCATCTGTAATATTTAAATCAGATATTTGGGGTCAAAAATAAAAAGTCAAAAATTTACGCCAATAGTTTAAAATACAAATTTTACACCAGCAGCAGTTTATAACATTAAAATTTACGCGAGCGATTAAAAATACAAAACGCCAACGGTTAAAAGCACCAATTTGACGCCTACCGTAAAAAATACAAATTTTACGCAAGCGGTTATAAAATACCAATTTTACACTAATCATTAAAAATACAATTTTTACACGAGAAGTTAAAAATACAAACTTTACACCAATCATTAAGAAAAATACAAAGAGCATCCATGATCACCATCCTGATTGGTATGGTAAAAATTTTCGGTATCAATTAGACTCAACATCCCCTATTCGAGCTAGTATGGAGTAAAAATAAGTTTGCGGCCACTGATGAAACTTACGTCAATCGATAGAGAAAAATATTATAAAACGATAGTATTTTGAATAAATGTCGAAAGTGATACACTTTCTAATTGATACCGAAAATTTTACTATACCAGGCTCCATACAAATATGTTCGATGCCATTTCACACTAATCGTTAAAAATACAAACTTTACACCTACCTATGGTTAAAAAAAATACACATTTCACACCAATTCTTAATAATACAAATCTTACTTACTGACATTCGGCGGTTTCCGCGTTTTTGTTACCCCTTGAACTTTCAAAGCTATTGGTTCAGTTTTAACCGAGTAATCTTGGAGTTGGTCTTTCTCATCCGTGTCGAAGAACAATGTGCCGCAGTAGATTTTAGTATTATGATCCAATGCTGTGATCTTCTTCGTCCATATTAAAGGACTTCTGCCTGCTATTTTTCTGTGGGCTGCACTTCCTGTAGAATGGGGATGATGACTACATTCGAAAATTCAAAAAATAAATAGTCCGTCTTTTAGGCTATTAAAAAATATTTGAAACGTTTTTTACCTGATCAAATACATAAATAAATCCAAAGATACAGTGTATCAAAGTTACGCAGTAGGGGGTATTGACGTCACGTCTAGGTAAAAATCGTACTAAGGCGTGACGTTATGAGCAACTTTAACCCAGTGTATCTTTTTCATTTTTAGTTTAAGAGAAAAATATTTAAATTTGATGATGAATGATGACGATTAATGATGATGATGGATGATGTTTATGATGATGATGGATGATGATGAATAAAGTCTTACCAACAAGTTTCATCCAATCCAGGGTAGCAGTATCGTGAGGCTGATTCAAAGCTGTGCAGTTAAATGAGATGACGTCCCCTATATTTGAATTTGAAGGGTAGATGATGGGTCGATGATGATCGAAGGTTGATGATGATGATGATGAATGATGATGAATAATGATGATGATGGACGACGATGATGATGAATAATGATGTTGATGATGGGTGATGATGAATGATGAATAATGATGTTGATGATGAATGATGAATAATGATGTTGATGATGAATGATGAATAATGATGTTGATGATGGACGACGATGATGATGAATAATGATGTTGATGATGGGTGACGATGAATGATGAATAATGATGTTGATGATGGGTGACGATGAATGATGAATAATGATGTTGATGATGAATGATGAATAATGATGTTGATGATGGACGACGATGATGATGAATAATGATGTTGATGATGGGTGACGATGAATGATGAATAATGATGTTGATGATGAATGATGAATAATGATGTTGATGATGGGTGATGATGAATGATGAATAATGATGTTGATGATGGGTGATGATGAATGATGAATAATGATGTTGATGATGGGTGATGATGAATGATGAATAATGATGTTGATGATGGGTGATGATGAATGATGAATAATGATGTTGATGATGGGTGATGATGAATGATGAATAATGATGTTGATGATGGGTGATGATGAATGATGAATAATGATGTTGATGATGGGTGATGATGAATGATGAATAATGATGATGATGATGGGTGATGATGAATGATGAATAATGATGTTGATGATGGGTGACGATGAATGATGAATAATGATGTTGATGATGAATGATGAATAATGATGTTGATGATGGACGACGATGATGATGAATAATGATGTTGATGATGGGTGACGATGAATGATGAATAATGATGTTGATGATGAATGATGAATAATGATGTTGATGATGGGTGATGATGAATGATGAATAATGATGTTGATGATGGGTGATGATGAATGATGAATAATGATGTTGATGATGGGTGATGATGAATGATGAATAATGATGTTGATGATGGGTGATGATGAATGATGAATAATGATGTTGATGATGGGTGATGATGAATGATGAATAATGATGTTGATGATGGGTGATGATGAATGATGAATAATGATGTTGATGATGGGTGATGATGAATGATGAATAATGATGTTGATGATGGGTGATGATGAATGATGAATAATGATGTTGATGATGGGTGATGATGAATGATGAATAATGATGTTGATGATGGGTGATGATGAATGATGAATAATGATGTTGATGATGGGTGATGATGAATGATGAATAATGATGATGATGATGGGTGATGATGAATGATGAATAATGATGTTGATGATGGGTGATGATGAATGATGAATAATGATGTTGATGATGGGTGATGATGAATGATGAATAATGATGTTGATGATGGGTGATGATGAATGATGAATAATGATGTTGATGATGGGTGATGATGAATGATGAATAATGATGTTGATGATGGGTGATGATGAATGATGAATAATGATGTTGATGATGGGTGATGATGAATGATGAATAATGATGTTGATGATGGGTGATGATGAATGATGAATAATGATGTTGATGATGGGTGATGATGAATGATGAATAATGATGTTGATGATGGGTGATGATGAATGATGAATAATGATGTTGATGATGGGTGATGATGAATGATGAATAATGATGTTGATGATGGGTGATGATGAATGATGAATAATGATGATGATGATGGGTGATGATGAATGATGAATAATGATGTTGATGATGGGTGATGATGAATGATGAATAATGATGTTGATGATGGGTGATGATGAATGATGAATAATGATGTTGATGATGGGTGATGATGAATGATGAATAATGATGTTGATGATGGGTGATGATGAATGATGAATAATGATGTTGATGATGGGTGATGATGAATGATGAATAATGATGTTGATGATGGGTGATGATGAATGATGAATAATGATGATGATGATGGGTGATGATGAATGATGAATAATGATGTTGATGATGGGTGACGATGAATGATGAATAATGATGTTGATGATGAATGATGAATAATGATGTTGATGATGGACGACGATGATGATGAATAATGATGTTGATGATGGGTGACGATGAATGATGAATAATGATGTTGATGATGAATGATGAATAATGATGTTGATGATGGGTGATGATGAATGATGAATAATGATGTTGATGATGGGTGATGATGAATGATGAATAATGATGTTGATGATGGGTGATGATGAATGATGAATAATGATGTTGATGATGGGTGATGATGAATGATGAATAATGATGTTGATGATGGGTGATGATGAATGATGAATAATGATGTTGATGATGGGTGATGATGAATGATGAATAATGATGTTGATGATGGGTGATGATGAATGATGAATAATGATGTTGATGATGGGTGATGATGAATGATGAATAATGATGTTGATGATGGGTGATGATGAATGATGAATAATGATGTTGATGATGGGTGATGATGAATGATGAATAATGATGTTGATGATGGGTGATGATGAATGATGATGAATGATGAATAATGATGTTGATGATGAATGATGAATAATGATGTTGATGATGGGTGATGATGAATGATGAATAATGATGATGATGATGAATGAAGTCTTACCAACAAGTTCCATCCACTCCAAAGTAGCAGTGTCGTGAGGCTGATTCAAAGCTGTGCAGTTAAATGTGATGACGTCACCTATATTTAACTTTGAAGGATCGGTTGCGTTGTGTGACACTTTGAATGTTACTCTGTCTGTAAATTAAAAAAGATAAAAGTAGTTGTGGTAGTTGCCATTAAAAAATAATACATATCTACATTTTTCACCGAAATAAATATTAATTCATTATAATGTTATTAGTTATATTAGTCGAAGCGGTGGTAGCCCAGTTGGTAGAACCCTTGCCTCGAACTCCGAGGGCGCGGGTTCGAATCCTGGCGTAGGCACGTACCTCTGAGTTTATTTCTCATGTACGTATCAATTTATTCGATTGCCACTTGCTAACGGTGAAGGAAAACATCGTGAGGAAACCTGCATACACCAAAGAAGAAATTCGAAGGTGTATGTGAAATCCGCCAACCAGCACTTGGCCAGCGTGGTGGATTACGGCCTAATCACTCTCTGTATGAGAGTATAGGCTCGTGCCCCTCGGTGGGGACATAAATGGGCTAACAACAACAATGTTACTAGTAACTAGAGGCAACCCGCGACTTCGCTCACTAATTTATCGTCATATCTTAGAAGATTTACACAATATTTTAAAATAATATTATAGCGTATGTGTTACTCTGATGTTTAAGCTACAATATTGCCAAGTATCATTAAAATCGGTTATGTAGTTTTTGCGTGAAAGAGTAACAATCATTCTCACATCCATCCATTGACACAGACTTTGATATATGGCTAGGAGAAAAACGGTCTATGGACGAAAGCAGTCACAGAGTGGTGGCCGAGATAGGGACGTCGATCAGTGGGCCGACCACCCGCTCGCTGGGCAGATGACATTGTCAGATCCACAGGGCCGCTATAGGTTAGATTGGCACAGGACCGTAGTGAATGGCGCCAAAAAAGGGAGGCCTATACCCAACGGGCTGATTTGATTAATTCATTGATTGATTGATTGGTTGATTGATGGATTGATTGATTGATTAATTGATTGATTGATTGATAGCTTAATAGGATTTTTGAAGGTTGGTTTATTTACGATTTAACCTGTATGTATCTTTATACATATAACAAATAAGTAATTAAAATAAATTTTAACTTACAATGAAGAGGGTCTTTCCACGTTTCCACCCACACACAATACAAACACAGTAAGGAAGCCAAAACGGTCATCTTGAAAAAATCGCGCTACATAAAACCTAAAAAAACAACAAAAAAATAAAAGATAAACTTAGTGATGAAACCAAGTAACCCGCCAATCAGCTGTTTTCAAATTCAAATGTTTATTAGCACACCATAGGTATCAAAGTAGTATAAAAGTAAGTACCAGGTATGGATTTATTTTGTATGAGTAATTGATATTGAGTATGAGTAGGCAGTTTTTTAGGATTTCGTCAAAGTTTCCATACTAAAAGTAGTTTGGTGTAATGACACTAATCACATGTTAAAATATTTGCATCTAAGTACATAACATACATACATACATATATGTCACGCCTCTCTCCCATTGGGGTATTATCTAAGTACCTACACCACATGTAAAATTAAATTACGTAAATTAAAAAAAAGGCATCAAATCGACTTACCTCAACCACAAGCCGCATTAATTTGCCAAAACAAAAATATTTGCAACTAATGCAATTGTATGATAATTTGTAATATTTTGTTACAGCACATGGCCCAAGCAGATGGCGATAAAAATGATTGGGAGGACGACGATAGAGTCTACTCGTGTGATAGCCACAGCGATGATAGTCCTATATTATCTTACAGGTAAGAAGGGGCATATTACCAATACCGTCTTTACTATTAGGGCACACGGAGCCCGTGCCCAGGGTGTGTCCAGTGCCATTCTCAGAGAGGCCCCGTGGGACCTACAATTTCTTTCACATATTAGAAATTTTATAAGAAGGTATTTATTTACATGGCATGTATGTACCTACAACTAAGATATTTTTGCTTTTTTTTTCAATATCAATAATGGCCATTGGTATACATTATTAGACTATTGTTAACCTAGTGAATGGTACGGAACACTTCGCGCGCAAGTCCGACTCGCACTTGGTCGGTTTTTTACTTTCAAAAAAGGGCCTCCAATTTTTGTGTGACCAAGTGCCCCAACTTGGTTTAAGACAGCCCTGACTATAACACTATCCTGAAAAAGAAATTAGTGTGATAAGGGAACGATTTGGGGTGAAAGTAATGAAGTAATAGATACAAAAATTAAGAAAAGGATGCTTAGATGGTTTGGGCATATAGAAAGAATGAGCGAAAGGAGATTAACAAAAGAGATATACAAGGCAAGAATGGATGGTAATGTTGGGAGGGGAAGGGCAAGATGAATGTACCTCGATCAAATCGGGGAGTTAAGTTAGGAGGACCCTAAACTGACGTGCATGTATGAGGCGACTGATGTATGTGGGTGGATGGAGCGAAAGAAGTGTGTTTGGATCGTAGTAAGTGAAGGGAAGTGGTTTCAGCCTACCCCAATGGGAGAGAGGCGTGACAGATAGGTATGTACTTATGTATATATCAAAACCTCTTTTTTTATTCTAGGTACGACAAACGCCGTTTCGTGCCATACACATCACCAGTGCTCCCAGAGGATAGAGAGAGAAAGTCCAGTCTGCCCACTGTTGGGAAACTCTGTCTATTCTGCGCGGCCATGATTATGTTCTGTGTCCTTATGTACATACCTGTTTACAATAAAGCCAGTTATTATATACCTAAAGGTGAGTTAGTAACTACGCTTTAATAAATAGAAAATAAATAATGTACCTATTTACTTACGTATAATATACGTATCAATGAGGAATGTATATAAGGAGTGGCCCCATTTTTTTTCATATACAAATGAGTTTATGACAGCGTGCCAAGGTTGCGCCAAGTTTTTCATAGTTTTCTTGGTAGATGACCTGTCAAACGATAAGAAATTCCATACAAAAAGGTAGCGATTTTGCGACAGACCAGGCACGTAGATCCAGACGGTATGGCTCCTCCTTATGGGAATCGAACCCTCGACCTCGAATTATAATATGTTTTTTTTCTTACAGGCTTGGTATCAGGCTGGTCAATCCACACAAACAGGGATACAAAAATCTACGTTCAACCTAACAACGTAACAACAATACACGAACCTAGAAACGTTTGTCACGGGACTACAAACAACAAATTGTTCCTACTCATAATAGTGTTTTCATCAACTGAAAACTTCGAAAACAGAACAGCGATCCGCCAAAGCTGGGGTGACTATAAAAACTATAAAAAAACACTAGAAATTTTCAACACAGTGAAGGAAAAGTACAAAGATTATGATTATAAAAAAAAGTTGTATCCGAACTCTGATGAAGTTGTTACGCACGAAAACGTAACATTTAAAGCTTATAGTACACAGAAGCATAGGTTTAGTAGAGACATATCTAGCTTTAAAGAATTATTGCCAGCTTTAGCTAATGCGTTAAATAATTTAAATTTGACAAAGACTGAAGAGGTACCTGAGGAGAAAAGGTTTGACGATGAAGATGATGAACCGGTGTTGCCAGTTTTCGACATGAATAAAGAACTAGAACAGCCTTTAGACTACGATTACGACTATCCGTCGAACGTTATGAAAATACCGCCGAAAGGCTACGAAGATGATGTTCCAGATTTAAATAAAATTGTGAATTTAATAAAACAGAATAAAAACTTAGAAAAGTTAAATGAAGAGGTTGACACTGGCAACACAGATCCAGAATTTAAGGTAGTTTTTATACTAGGGTTGCCAAGTAAAAATAATGGTACAATACAGAAGAGAATAGAGGAAGAAGTGAACATGTATGGGGATATAATTCAAGAAGGATTTATTGATTCTTATAACAATTTAACTTTAAAATCTATAATGATGTTAAAATGGCTGACGAATAGATGTAATAATAGTGGTAAGTATTGTCTATTTATTTATATAAAGTAGCAAATGTAGATCAAATGAAAGAGAGGATAGAGTTGTGTCGTATCAGGTACGCAAACGGACGGCAGAAAATAGATCAGAGTGGCGTAGACTCCACCGACAAGAGCGACGCTCTTAAATTTAATGATCATGAGCATATTTAGGTGTAGCAAATATTACTTGTTCATATTAATGGTTCTTAGGATTAATTTTTAATAATGATCAATTTTTATAGTTTGCATAATCATTGATAAACTTTAATTTAAACAATCAAATAATATTTTTTTACTACGGTACTGTTTTCATTTATTAATAAAAATAAAACAACCGAATTGAGAGCCATCTTTTTTTGGTTGGGTTATTTTTGGTGTGCAAATTCTGGCGCACAGCAGAATGGGAAGAGAGTAAATAAGGAGGCATTTGCCCAGCAGTGGAACGTGACAGGCTGCCAGTATCTGTACCTATCTGTATTTTTATTTGAAATCGGTTAAAAACTGATAACAACAATGACAATGACTAATTACTTTCTTACAAGAACACCGACATATTATGATTAAACTAGAGCCTGCCCGCGACTTCGTACGCGTTTGTCGTCATATCTTGGAAGAAAATCATGATATCTCAAAATAATATAGCCTATATGTTATTCTGATGCGTAAGCTACTATACTGCCAAGTTTCATCAAAATCTGTTTAGTAGTTTTTGCGTGAAAGAGTAACAAACATCCATCGGCACAAACATTGACATTTATAATACTAGTCGGATATCATCACTTGTTCAGGTGATTGTACGACAACGAACGACTTTTACCAAGACCCAAGGTCGTCTGTTACATATTTATCAACATTTTATCAGTTAAGGTGTGTTAGGTCATATTTTTAATCATTAATTATTACTTGCAATCAAAAAATTATGTATTTTTTATCTTATTGATTTGTTCTAGATATTATCGGTATTGGTAGCTTAGTTGGTAGTCCGCTTCCAATCTAGAAGGCGTGGGTTCGATTCCCAACCTTTACTTCTTTTTCTCATGTACGAATTGAATATTCCATTACTACTAATTAGACTAAGCCCCAAAACACACGGTGAAACGCAACTGCAACGCAACTGAAACTGCTAGTTACTTTTGAGTTGCATCGCAGAGTCTGCTATAGACTTCCTTAGAAAACCACACACGACGCAACTAGTTTGAAACGTTTCGTTTCAGTTGCGTTGCATTTGGGTTTCACTGTGTGTTCTGGGTCTTAGTTTGTCACATGCATCCGGATCGATGGGCCAAGATATCTACCAACTGGTTGCCGCTCGACGGCCACAGACGCAGGTCGGCTTAAAAGATGGCGCGACGATCTTGATGCATACTTGGCTACCTGGCCTGAAGTTGCCAGGGGCTAGGAAAATATGGGGAGGCCTTTGCCAAGCAGTGTGATATAACAAGCTAATAAAACTAAAACTAATTACATACATACATACCAGTCAAGCCTCTTTCCATCGGGATAGACAGAGACCACTTTCCTCCACTTGCTACGATCCAAACACCTCTTTCCCTTCATGGTAGACAAAGACCACTTCCCTCCACTTGCTACGATCCAAACATACCTCTTTCCTATCGTGGTAGGCAGAGACCACTTCCCTCCACTTGCTACGATCCAAACACCTCTTTCCCTTCATGGTAGACAAAGACCACTTCCCTCCACTTGCTACGATCCAAACATCTCTTTCCCTTCATAGTAGACAGAGACCACTTCCCTCCACTTGCTACGATCCAAACACCTCTTTCCCTTCATGGTAGACAGAGACCACTTCCCTCCACTTGCTACGATCCAAACACCTCTTTCCCTTCATGGTAGACAGAGACCACTTCCCTCCACTTGCTACGATCCAAACACCTCTTTCCCTTCATGGTAGACAGAGACCACTTCCCTCCACTTGCTACGATCCAAACACCTCTTCCCCTTCATGGTAGACAGAGACCACTTCCCTCCACTTGCTACGATCCAAACACCTCTTTCCCTTCATGATAGACAGAGACCACTTTCCTCCACTTGCTACGATCCAAACATACATCTTTCCTATCGTGGTAGGCAGAGACCACTTCCCTCCAATTGCTACGATCCAAACACCTCCTTCCCTTCATGGTAGGCAGAGACCACTTCCCTCCAATTGCTACGATCCAAACACCTCTTTTCCCTTCATGGTAGACAGAGACCACTTCCGTCCACTTGCTACGATCCAAACACACCTCTTTCCCTTCATGGTAGGCAGAGACCACTTCCCTCCACTTGCTACGATCCAAACACACTTCCGAAAAAACATTTTTTTATTCTTAAAATCAAATGTACCTCTCTCTTTCAGTCCGATACATACTAAAAACGGACGACGACATGTACATAAGTCTACCAAATCTGCTGACAGATCTACAGAACAGATCCGATGAGTTTGACAAGAAAATAAAGAATGGACATAAAGGGAAAGAGTATTTGCTAATTGGCCACCTATTTAGTGGTGCCAGACCTATACTAAATGCTCGTGATAAATGGTAAGTGGGGATTTTTCAAAGCTTTTATTTTAAATAGCGTGACGACCTACGCTTCTTCAAGAAAGATTGGTGGGAAGCCACTAACAGGAATCTTTGGTGATGCTTGGAAGAGGCTTTTGCCCAGCAGTGGGTTGAAATGGGCTAGTAAAAAAAATAGTAAGTATAGTTTTTAAAATATAGGAACTATTTCTGAATTCTAAAGACGCTCGCGCCTTCGTACACTTTTATCGACATATCTTGGAACTTATTAAATCTTAAAGTTATATATCCTATGTGTTATTCTGATGTGTAAGCTACACTATTGTAAAGTTTCATTGAAATCTGTTCAGTGGTTTTGCTAGGAAAAGTAATAAACATCCGTCCATCCAGTCATCGGTACTAGCATAGACATTTTTATTATTAGTAGGATGTATCTATAGGGTCGATGTTAAAATTGAATAAAACAAGATGTGTGAGGTATTACTGAAATTTCGTTTTAATTTATCATTTATTTAAATAATGTACCACACAAAAAATAGGTATACATGACTTTACCTTAAATAAATACAAATAAATACAATACAATATAATACAAACTTATGCTACTTAAGTACCTACTATATACATATTTATATAAATATTTATACATAGGTAACCTCATAGATACCCCACTTATAATAGGAAGATATCGTCGAAAGCGTCTCCGGGATTCATGGTAACCAAGAGGCTGGCAGCATTTCCTTTTTGAATAGCTATGCTTATTCTTTGAGCAAAAAAGATGCCAGCTCTCGGATCGCCTGATGCTTCACGGAGACGCGTCGAGATATCGGACAGTTTCGTTTTTGTTTTTAAGGCCCTTTTATGCCATTTTGAATGGTATATAAATTCGTTCAAATATTCGCTGTGGCTTTGAATGATGGCACGAATCAGAGAGGTCTATTTTTCTCTGCTATGCAGCATCCGGTTTGGCTTTAGACATGTCTTGAATCTAATTCCAGGTACAGTCCCCGCTACATGTACAATGAACGGGTGTACCCTAGGTACCTATCCGGTACGGGGTACGCGATGTCGCTGCCCACAGCGCAAGCGTTGTACGCAGCAGCTTTAAGAACGCATCTATTTCATTTAGAAGATATTTATATTACTGGTAAGTTGACGTTGATTGGTTTTTAATGTTGTTTTATTAGGCCCACTTGCGCAGCCCAGAGTTAAAGCAATACCCCGAGTTAGCTGCTAACACAGGGTTAAATCAAGATAAATCAATACAAATTGTTTATTTAAACCTGTGTTTGCAGCTAACTCCGGGTTTGCGCACGTGGGCCTTAGATGCTAGAGGTTGACCGCGATTTCGTACGCATTTATCGTCATATCTTGGAAAAAAAACATGATATCATAAAATAATAATTATAGCCTACTAGCTGTCCCGGCGAACTTTGTCCCGCCTTAGAATGAACAATTCCAACAACACAACACACACAACAAAGAACAAACACACAATAAACAACATTTCATTCATCATTCATTCATTCATATTTTTTTTTTCTTTTTTTTCGTTTTTTTTTCTTTTTGAACATTCCTACACAATAAAGTTCAGATTGACTCTACATTTTAGTAAGAAAACATTTGTATGGGAAAAAGAAAAGGTCTGTTTTAGGGCTTTTCCGGCAATTATTCGAATTTTTCTCACCGTAAAAACCATCCCCAAGGATGGTTTCCAATTCAATGAACATTTAAAAAAAAAACTGCCAAATCTGTCAAGCCGTTTTCATATTATGTCGTGACAACGGAAAACGGATTTCAAATTTTTATATATAGATGTGTTATTCCGATGTCTAAGCTACAATATTGTGAAGTATGTGTTCGGTGGTTTTTGCGTGATAGAGTAAGAAACATCTTCACGTAAATCTATCCATCGGCACAAACATTGATATTTATCATATTTGTAGGATTAGCTGACCATTTTGGGTAGGTAGTCAAAGTTTATTTTTTTGAGAATCCTTACATCGCGACGCGACGCAGCGCTGCCTAATAAAGCTACTCGTAATGTACATTGTGATAATTCGATTAATGTTGCCGTGCCCTCAAAAGGGTTCACACAGAGTGCCTACTATCCTATTTTTTAAGACCTTATACTTAAAAGACTTGTGGATGTGCAATATATCAATGGGAATTTTAATTAAAAAAAAATAATAATTGCATTTGTTTAATCAAATCATCATTTCATTAATATTTTGCTCTTTCAGGCATGTGCCCCCTCCGCGCGTCCCCTCGCGTCGTCCCCCGCAACGATCCCCTCTTCTCCCCCACGAAGGAGCGCTCGTTCGACGCCGCGCTCTGCAGCGCGCATGCGCGGATCAACGTGCACAGGGTCGAGCCCAAAGACATGCGCACTGTGCATCAGCGGTTGATGAATGTTACAGAGGTCGATAGGTGAGTTTAATAGATCTTTTGAATTATTTTACTTATACAGGGTGCTAGGAAAAGTATCACTTTCTTTAGAACCAGGTAAAGTGTTAGTGATGTAGAACAAATTCCACGAAAAAAAAATTTTAGTAAGAAAAAGAAAGTTATACCTACCCTTTTCCTAACACTCTGTATTTGTAGCAAGAATACGACATTCTATAGTATAAAAATACATATATGACATAATATAATTAAACGCTAGACCGACGTGCTTGTATAAGACGACTGTTGGCAATCAGCAGCCTTGATTCCAACCTTTTTATTTACTACGATATAATACTTCTTTTATACTGAAATGTACCTAACCTTCTTAAAAAGCAAAAACAAAATATTAAAGGCAGTTGTCATGTATCAGTCGTTTTATTACATTGGTGTCAGAAGTAAAAGTGTAAAAAATATATTTTAATTAAGTCTGCAATGCCGATAACCCGCTCGCAAAAGTCTAAACTCGTTCCTGAGGATGGAGTTCACCAGGGTGGAGCCTCTACTAGCGGCGATCCCGTAACGCCGGCCCCACCCCGCACTACATCTGAGGACGATCGAAGTATGGTGTCGGTAAGAACTGCACGAACAAGTGCATGCTCAGGTAAGTCCAGTAACACTTTAAAAGAGGCACAAATTCTCGCCGCAAAAGCAGAGCATGCTCGTAAGCTCGCAAAAGCTCAGGCAGAGCGCGAACGCGTACAGTCAGAGCGCGAACGTGCCGTTGCTGAACTCGAGCTAGAAGCGGAAATAGCCGCAATTGAAGCCAGCAACTCCTCTCGTCACTTATCACGTCACTCCTCACGTCACTCAGGCGACTCGTGTCGCTCGCGTGCGTTACCACGCCAATTGAGTAACTCATCCCGAGGACGTCATTCGATTGTCGAGGACTGGTTAAAATATCCTGACAACTTAACCAAACAAAGTGCTATATTACAGGGATTTGAGCGCTCCACAAGTATGGACAATGCCCAACAACCTCCTGCTTGTGGACTCCCCGTCGTGGGCACAACAGCGGAACCAGCTGCACACACGTCACACACACTAGGCGTAGGCACCCTTAATATGAAAAAAGATTGTTTATGCTACAAAAATAAATGTGATAACGATAGTGTAGGTACACCATTCATTCAGCTGGCCAAGGCGATCACGGACTTAGGCAAGAAGAACTCAGCAAAGGTTTGTGATATTTTGAAATTTGATGGTCGCGCAGCAGATTGGTTACCATTTAAAAAGTCATATGACCAATCTAAAGCGCACTTCTCATCTAGTGAGAATGTAGCCAGGCTCGGCGCAGCGTTGAGCGGCGCCGCGAAAGAAGCTGTCGCCTTCCGGCTTATTGCTGGTGATGACCCTACGCATATAATACAAGCCTTGGAAACTCGGTTTGCTCAACCTGAAGTCATCATACTTCATCTCCTCTCTCAGGTTAGAGCCCTACCCAGACTAAGCACCTATGAGTCTCCGCGAGACCTTAATGCGTTTGCATGCCGTATTCGCAATTGCGTGGAAGCCATTCGCCTTTTGAACCAGCCAGAGTATCTCGCATCACCCGAGCTCGTCAACTCGATCATTGGTAAGTTAACCCCACTGCTCAGATCTAGGTGGGCGGACTTCGCTTTGTCAAAGGTTGACTCTGGCAAGTTCAAACTAGAAATTTTAGCTTCGTTCTTGGAAAACGAAGCTTATTTACAAACGAAGTTCGGGGTAATCTTGTCAGAACCGACAATTGTCAAGAGTCTGCCTGCCAAAAGTCATCCCTGTCAATCGAATACCAAAGACAAGATTTTTCCTTATACAGTCTCTTCGAACTCTTCGGAGAAATCAAAGAGTATGGATGTAATTTGTAAATATTGTAGTGCTTCACACGAAATTGGGGACTGTCCCGATTTTCGGTCTCTTTCTGTAGATGATAGATGGCAGTGGGTGCTGGACAATAAAGTTTGTCGAAAATGTTTAAAAAAGGGTGCCCACAGCTATAGAAATTGTAAAAAGAGATGCAAAATAGATGGCTGCACATCCAGTTTGCGCCATCATACGTTGTTGCACAGAATAAGATCCGAAAATACGGCTAATACCGATGCAGTACTGCCTGACTCAGACAAGACTGCACAGCAAACCAATGTAGCTCCGTGCCAGTCTGCTACAGTAGCTCACAGCGCCGCACCAGGGGAGCCTTCTAAGCCACTTCTGAAGGTAATTCCAGTTGTTTTGACCGGACCGAAAGGCAGCATTAACGTGTACGCTCTCCTGGATGACGGTAGCTCAGCCACACTAGTCGACAAGGCCATAGCTGATATGCTCATTGACGAACAGGTAAGAGTCCCGTTGGAAATTAATTGCGTAGGCGGGCTCACCAAACTGGCTGAAGTTAGCTTCATCAACTTATCAATTAGAGGTCGTGATTGCACAGCAAGCTATGATATACATGCGCTTTCTATTCCTAACCTAGGCCTTAGGGCTCAATCCGCCCACATCGAAAACATCAAAAACTTCAAACACCTTTCCGACATAGCTGAGGTATTGGCTTACGACACGGCGCGTCCGACTTGCCTTATTGGTACTGACCACTGGTTTCTACTTCAGCCCCAAATTTTACGTCGTGGTACCAATAAGGAGCCAGCCGCGGTCTGTACTCCCCTTGGGTGGGCTCTTTTCGGTTCTATTAGATCTAATCATAACCCGATAGAGTACATTAACCATTTTGAGTTCGATGATGGCGCGCAAAATTTAGACTCTCTTATAAAATATTATTATAAGCTGGATTCAATAGGCATACAAAAAAACCTTCACCGTAGCTCTAACGACAAACGTGCCCTGGAAATTTTGGAGAACACAACTGTACGTCTACCTTCTGGCCGATTTCAGACTGGGCTAC
Source organism: Anarsia innoxiella (assembly GCA_947563765.1). Lineage (NCBI taxonomy): Eukaryota > Metazoa > Arthropoda > Insecta > Lepidoptera > Gelechiidae > Anarsia > Anarsia innoxiella. The sequence continues at coordinate 2,084,506 of OX387417.1, forward strand.
TTTGGCAAAACAATCTCAATAATACGCCAGATAGCAAACCTCTAGCTCTTTCTAGGTTTTTTAGTTTAGAGAAACGGATGGCTAAAGATAAGGACTACGCAGCCGCCTATAAACAAAACATAAAAGACACTATCGAGAAAGGTTACGCGGAGTTATGTACCGGTCCGCCATCAGGCGATGTAACATGGTATCTTCCTCATTTCGGCGTTGTTCACCCGCACAAGAAGAAACTTCGTGTAGTCCACGATGCTGCTGCTAAGTCGAATGGGGTCAGCTTAAACTCCATGCTATTATCCGGCCCAGATCTTTTGCAGCCTCTGCTCGCAATTGTCATGAGATTTCGTGAAGGCCTCATTGGTCTTGCAGCAGACATCAAGGAAATGTTTCCCCAAGTGAAAATAAGACCTGCAGATCGCGATGCCCAACGTTTCTTTTGGAGGGACAGTGTCGATAAACCTCTTCTTGAGTATAGAATGTCCTCAATGATATTTGGCGCGACCTCCAGTCCTTGCACAGCTCTTTTTGTGAAGAATAAAAACGCAATAGAATTCCAACATCGTTATCCAGAGGCCGCACGATGTATCATTGATGACCATTATATGGACGATTTCCTCGGTAGTGTCAACGACGTTGAGGAGGCAGCCCGTCTTGCACTAGACATCATTACAGTTCACAAAGCAGGCGGCTTACAAATGCGGTCATGGGTCTCCAATACGTCAGATGCCTTATCCCTAATACCTCCGAATCTTCGAGCCACTGAAACCGCGGAAGTAGGACTGGGACCGACATCGACGTCACCGTCGGAAACCCGCGTGTTAGGTTTAAGTTGGCTTATTGCGAACGATTCTTTATGTTTTCTAAAATCTACTCCGGCTCCACCCCGTGAATTCACAAAGCGGTCAGTTCTATCCCTTTTAATGTCGGTATATGACCCTTTAGGTTTCATGACCCCACTTATTATAAAGGGCCGAATTCTTTTTCAGAAAACTTGGAAGCTTGGTCTCGATTGGGACCATAGCCTCCCCGAAAACTTGGAGCGAAAGTGGAAATCTTGGGTTCAAGAGTTAGAGAATTTTTCAGGACGTTCTATCCCTAGATGTTATTCAGGAGTTTCTTCGGTAAAGGATGTTCAGCTGCACGTGTTTGCTGACGCCAGTGAACTGGCGTATGCTTGCGTTGCCTATTGGCGATTCACACTATGCGATGGCTCGATAAGACTGGCTTTGATAAGCGGCAAAGCCAGACTAGCTCCAATCAAACCAACCACTATCCCTAGGTTAGAACTGCAAGCCTCTCTTATCGCGGCTCGGCTCACCTCTTATATTTGCGAAGCTCATCGAAAGGTGAAACCAAATAAGGTAATCCTTTGGTCAGATTCCATCACCGTCCTCAGATGGCTGCGCAGTGACGCTTCCTCATTTAAGCCATTTGTATCCTTCCGAATCAGTGAGATCTTGGACATTACTGATGTTCAATCTTGGAGATATGTGCCAACTTCATTAAACGTCGCGGATGACGCTACGCGTGATAATGGAGAGTTTTCTCTTCAGTGTCGTTGGTTAATTGGACCATCATTTTTGCTCTCTCCTGAGAGTTCATGGCCCAGTGAACCAGTCCATAATGAACCAACTATCACGGAGGAACATAAAATCACTTGCGATACGATTGTCGCCGTGCTTGGAGAGAAATCTACGAAGCCGCTTCCTATTGTTGCTGACTACCAGCGATTCAGTAAGTGGCTTCGCCTACTCCGGGCTACGGCGCGCGCCCATCAGGCAGCGAGAGTATTTCGCGGTTTGAAAGCAAACGATCCAATTCCATCCAATGCTTCCCGGTTTCCGTTTTTGGATATTAACTTTTTAAATTCCGGGGAACGTCATTTATTTTTAGCCGTGCAATCTGATAATTTTTCATTAGAACTTGAATGTCTAGACGCAGGACGCCCCGTTTTTAGCCATAGTAAACTTAGGAATGTATCGTTAATAATAGTAGATGGTCTACTTCGTCTGTCCGGTCGCACTTCTGCCTGCAACGCCATAGAATCTCAACCCATTGTTCTCGACGGGAAACATCAGATTACGAGACTTCTAATTGATTGGTATCACACCCGATATGCACACGCAAACAACGAGCTCGTCGTGAATGAACTCCATCAACGCTACTATGTCGTCGGCCTGAGATCAGCTGTTAAACTGGTGGCCTCCAGATGCCAAGCTTGTCGAATAAGGAAAGCTAAACCTGTCACACCACCTACTGGAGATTTGCCTAATGTACGATTGGCACATCATGAGCGCCCCTTTACTTACGTCGGACTTGACTACTTTGGGCCAGTGAGCGTAACGATTGGAAGACGGACTGCCAAACGCTGGGTGGCTTTGTTTACGTGTCTTACCGTAAGGGCCGTTCATCTAGAACTTGTGGAAACCCTATCTTCGGACTCCGCTATAATGGCTCTTAGACGTTTTATCGCCCGCAGAGGCTGTCCTGTTTGCATTTATTCCGACAATGGAACCGCGTTTGTTGGTGCTGCAAAACTCCTTAGCGTTGTGTTCGAGTTCGCTGCCGATAAGAAAATCCAGTGGAAGTTTATTCCCCCTTCGGCTCCGTTCATGGGCGGCTGTTGGGAGCGCCTCGTGCGGAATGTCAAAAATGCCCTCAACGTAACCCTTCTTCAAAGGTCACCCAGAGAGGAGACGCTCATTACGCTGTTAGCAGAGGCAGAAGCTATTGTAAATTCAAGACCACTTACTCATGTTCCGGTAGATCCGGATTCAGACGTAACCTTAACGCCGTTCACGTTTTTAATTGGTTCGTCTTCAAATGACGTTCTTCAAACGCAGCGGTTCGATGATACAGACTTGTCCAGCAGAGCTCAGTGGAGGAGGTCACAGTCTCTGGCGGATCATTTTTGGAAGAGGTTCGTCGCCGAATACCTCCCAACATTGACACCAAGAAAAGGGTCGACAGCAGAAATGCGAGCTTTGAAAGTTGGAGATTTAGTCTACATTGCCGATGGAAATTTGCCAAGAAGATGCTGGCCCAGAGGCAAAGTCGTTGCGACCTACCCAGGAAAGGACAATATAGTTAGGGTCGTTGATGTTGCAACTCAAGGGGGTGTCCTGCGACGACCTGTGCGGAAACTTGCGCTGCTGCTTGCCTCCTAATATTTGGTGTTCACACCGCCGGGGGCCATGTTGGCAATCAGCAGCCTTGATTCCAACCTTTTTATTTACTACGATATAATACTTCTTTTATACTGAAATGTACCTAACCTTCTTAAAAAGCAAAAACAAAATATTAAAGGCAGTTGTCATGTATCAGTCGTTTTATTACAACGACAGATGAATGTGGAAGAAGCGAATGAAGTGTGTTTGGATCGTAGTAAGTGGAGGGAAGTGGTCTCTGCCTACCTCGATGGGAGAGAAGCGTGACAGATATGTATGTATGATTACATCAGGAGTATAACTCCAATTTATATATTGTGCTAAATGATAATTTTTACAATTCGCAAATCAAATGTACCTACAAATAAATTATGTTATTGATAAATACAATAGAAAACAAGAAGCCGAATAGTCTGCCATTACCGACTATTACCGACTAGCTTTATCGACTAATCGACAAAATTAATCGAATTTCAAATAGCATGGATTGCCGGTAACGACGTACAGTCAAGTGCACATCAAGCTTTACACAGGGTCGCTTTATTCCATTACGTCATAAGGGCGTTATTAGAACTATGTTGTAACGGTTTATCTGCTCTCGACTGTACGAACCAGTGACGCCCAAGAGATGATTTGTTTTTCTTTTTTTCTTCGTCAGATGCGAAAGAATCCGCCTAACAAAGGTAAGACAGGACCGCATAAACCGCCTCAAACAACTTGCAAAGAAGCGCAACCACACATCATCTGGAAAAACTAAAACCTAGCTTATTCAATTGGTTTACAGTTTACATTCCGACAGACTGAACTAAAAAGCATGGCTTTTCAGAACCACTGAAAGGGCTGGTGGTTATGTCATCTTGATGAAAATGTTGCTTATCGATGGACTATAGAATATCGATAGTTCTGAGCTACCAATAGTGTTGTATCTCGATAGTTCTGAGCTATCGATAGAATTGCATATCAAGATCTAAGCTACTGATAGTATTGAATATTTATAGATCTGAGCTACCGATAGTATTGCATATTAATTGATCTGATTTATCGATATTGAAAATCAATTTGTCAATTTATCGATAAATTGTACTGGTTGCAATCATCGATAGGCTATCAATAATATTGTTTAGGCTATCAGACAGATCAACTAATTACCGATATTCAAATTATCGATAGTTCAGCCCTACTCGATAAAATGATTCTAGCAATGCCTGATTTATAATCACAATGTCACGTTGCATAAGCCTGTCTTAGCAAACGCGCCGTACATTTTTGTCACGCTTGCGTCTCTATCTAAAGTTTGAATATGATAAGGACGGAACAATGAATCCATTGTCATGGCGCGTTTTCTAAGACGACACTAAAAACGGACTTAACACTAATGAAATAAGATTCATTTTGATCATTTTGAGTCTGTCGAAATCGCCTCCTAGCCAAATTATATGACATTTAGTGACGCCGAAACGTGAACAAATTATCGACTATCGATACTTTAAGCTAGTGCCATAGCTCATATCGATGTTATTCGACTATCACTTGCAGAAAATTGCTATCATAACGTTTGTCAAACATCAGAAAGAGACGGCACGATTATCAATTCTAACAAGTACAGTCATTTTGGGTAAGATTGAACGTTTTTTGGATTTATTTCATAATCTGGAATTTAATTTCTGGACTTTTGAATTCATTTTTCTCAAGGTGTTCTTTTAAACTCTTTTTTATCTTAAATACAATACATTTTCATATTCATAAAATTATTTTTTACATCGATTACAATTATTAATGATCATTAATCAATTAAAATTATTATTTTTCAATTATCATTTTTTTCATTTTTAATCGACTTCGTTCACCGTGATTCAAAGTCACCCAAATTAAGTGTAATTAACTTTAATGATCTTTTTTCTGCAACGCGATAAATCGACAAGAATATTCATGCTAGTGCCTTTATAATAAATCAATTGTGAATAATACTTATCATTAATTCATGTAAGTTATTTCGCATGTATTTGTTTTGCATGCATCTGCGGGGATGACAGGCGGGTCCACACAGACCGAGCAGCCTTGCGAGGCAGGTGTTTGGCCGCTCAGGAAAAACCTCGCTATCCTTTTGAGTTGGGTAGAGGGATGATGACTACATTTTAAAAATGGAATTATAGGTATTATTAGTCCGTTTTTTAGGCTATTAAAATTATTGGAAACACACCTTTTACCTGATCAAATGGGTACATAAAGAAGTACAAAGATATAGAGCATCAAAGTTACGGAGTGGGGGATTTTGACGCCACTTCTAGGTAAATTCTGTACATAGGCGTGACGTCACGAGGAACTTGAACCCAGTGAAGTGTATCGTTGTCATTTTTAGTTCAATAGAAAAAAAAAACGTGTCGATTTTTAAAATAATCTAAGTGATGGACTAAAAAATGTTTGTCATCATCCCTATTTGCCAAACAGTTGCCTCGCGAGGCTGCTTGCTCTGTGTGGACCCTTCTAAGGCCGTGGCCCCAATAGGCAAACTGTTAGCGGCCGACTGAGTGAGCTGCAAATTTGTGGCGAACTAAAAGAGTTAGCTGCAAACTCAAATCAATGAAATCACCGGTTTTGGTGGTAGTCGGCCGCTGTCTGAGATAGTCAGCGCGCGTAACGCTGCAAACTGCGTACAGTGAGCGAAAACTAGCTGACTGTGAACACTCCATTTCAAATATATGGAAGGGCGTACTAAATCGATACGCCGCAAACTAGTCAGCCGCTAACAGTTTGCCTACTGGGGCCACGGCCTAATGCATTATTTCCTTAATACTATGGCAGTTAAGACGTTTTGTTTATGAAAGTAGCACCCAGTGCGCGAACTCTAGTTTTAATTAATAATGCTTTTTATAAATGACGTAACTGCTAAATACACTAAAAAAGTCTATGAAAAAAAATGGCTGCTACCATAAATTAATTAAAGTAATGTTTAGTGGTTTTTTTGTGCAAAAAAGTGTTTAGGGTAATATCAAGTCATTTGCATTAGGAAATGCCACATCCAACATGTTTTTTTTTCATGACGCCATGACATTTGTAAATGTTACCATAATTTATTTAAAAAAAAAACCTATGGTTTTTGAGAATTATTCTGATCGGTATATTTAAATTATGTCATTTATAAAAAGCAATATTTAAAAATCAATTAAACAAATAGTCGTTTATTAACTGGCAACATTTAAATTAAAATAATTTCCCTATAAAGATCTGATTTGATTCATAAGTTCTAGGTAGGTTAGATGTTGACAATTTTGTATGAAAGAAAATTGTATAGTCTATGGGTACTGTGGCCTTGTAATATAAGTAGATAATAGAACGTGCCATAGAGTATAGAGTACATAGGGTTCAGGGATTAACCGTTGCAACAAATTTCATTAAGTGCCCTGTTTCACCGCCTATAGATAAAATTTAACTGACAGATAAACCTTTGTCTATTTCTTAAAACATGACGTTATATATACTTACTTAGACAGAGACAGGTATAAAATATCTGCCAGATAAATTTTAACAGGCCCTAAATCTATCAATCCGTTAAATTATTCGTTGTAATTTTAATTATTATTTTAGTAACATCTACAAACAGATAAATCTATAAATTAGTATTAAATTAACGACGTTGAAATTTTGCTTACGTCATTTGATTTGATAGGAGATCTAGCGACAAAAGGGATGAAAAATGGCATTATATGTAGTCCTTCTTCCAGATTGTTAAAAAATATTGGACACACATTTTTGCCGATCAAATACAAAAATTAGTAGGTAAATTTTTTTGTTCAAAAGGAAAAAAATACATGTCCAATTTCTTATTAATCAAGTGATAGACCAAAAACATTTTTTTGTCATCTCATTTACGTCATAACGTCCCATACTGCGCAGGGATTTTTTGACACAAAAATAATAAATGAAATTACAACGAATTTGCCTTTTTGCGTGGAATAGAAAGAGTATGGGATAATTTATATTTAGTAATTTAAAGTACATTCATATCTTGGGTATTTTTTTGTTTTAAGGTTTTTTTTTAAATGTTTTTTTTACCAGTGAAATTACCAAAATTATTGTAATATTTTCAGTAACAACGTTAAGATTTTTTTATTTTACTTTTCTAGTCCATTTTACAGCTTTTTTTTTTATTTTTATTTTTTATTAAAATAATACTCTTTCCATTTCGAGTTGTAGCTAGCCAGATTTGGTAGACGAATGAAAAATTAAGAAAAAATAGAATTAAGTAAAAAAAGTACATTTAAGTCAAACGTCCACATACATTGTTACATTTGATAGATGTTGTTTCTGTAGTACAGAAAATAATTGTAGATTTTATTTAATTCTTAAAATACCACTTTCAACACCAATTGATGAATTTTATCGACTACGTAATAATCGATATCGATTTATTAATTTGTTTCGGCATTCATCGGTCAAATTGCACATCCTTAGTGTGTTTTAGACTAATCCATGTATCTATAGACGTCAAACGTCGATCGATTACGAAATTACTAAATAGACGCCCATCGATCTGTTGATAAATCTTCGAAATCTATTTAAGTTAAGGACAACTTAATAGTATTATTTTTTATTTATTTCTTATTTTTAATAAGTACAGTTCATAAGTCAAACATAAGTATCAAAGTACGTAATTTTAAAAGTACCTAATTTTTTTAATTCGTAAAGTATAGTAGTATTTTAAAAAAGTCAGATCACACCGCTAGAGGGCGCGCAAGGCAAACTTTGAGGCGATTGATGAATGTGGATGAAGTGTAAGATGAATGTTTGGATTGTAGCAAGTAGGTAAGTCTCTGTCTACCCATATGAGAAAAAGGCGTGACACATATGCATGTATGTAATATTAAGAATGAATTAACCTGGTTCGGGCAAAGTGTGCCATATCTTCACATAAGTATGTCCTCGCCAATGCGCTTTCACGATGATCTTGCGTTTTAATTTGAAGCATGCCCGAAAAACCATAGCGCATGCAACACACGCCTCAAAATGTGTCAAACAGAGCACAACGCTTGACGCAAAACGAACTGAAATATGAAACGCAAGCTGAACACGAAAACGAAAACGCACTGGGAGGTTCTTACATAATATTCTAATTACATTTGTGGTGTGGGAAGGCCTCCAACAAGGTGGACTGACGACCTGGTTAAAGTCGCTGGAAGCCGTTGGCGGGCAGCGCAAGACCGGTCGTTGTGGAGATCCTTGGGGGAGGCTTTTGTCCAGCAGTGGACGTCTATAAGCTGACATGATGATGATGAAATTTGTGGCGGTGTGGTCTGAGCTTTACGAAAATCAGAAAATTCACTACTTAAAGTAAGTCTGTAGAACAAGTTTTTTTTTTTGTAATGTATTCCCTTAAATGACAATCATCACAAGAGAAAAATCATCATAAAAAATATATTTTAATTTTTATTTATATTAAAATGATTTAAAAATTAATTTTGGTGTAAGGTTTTTAATAAGAGATGGGATTTTTAAATATAATTTTATTATTTAACTGAAATGTTTTATATTCGTGGCCGATACAAAAAAAAAAAATTTTACCATTGCTTGCGTCATAATCTATCATAAGCTTTATTATTTATGCATGATTGCACACAGGAACCTACTGAATGTTGTACCTTTTTGTTTTTTTTTTTTAACTTTTTTGTTATTTTTTAAATATATTTTTAGCTTCGTTTCGTCCTATTTCAGATAAAGCCACATCACAATGTTTGGTATAAAAACTTAATTTTTTGATCAAATGTCGGAAATTACAGTAAAATATCACAAGTTATTAAGAAAAAAATTTATTTGATTTTTATGTTTATTTTTTTGTTTTTTTAATCATATATTTTTTCGATTTTAAATCACAAGTTATTTTTATTTTATAGGTTTTTTTTTAATTATGTGAAAGATTTTTTGTATAAATTTAATTTTACATCAAATAATTATACATATACATACCTAAATTCTAGGCATTCTGGATAATTTACCCGACTGTCAATTTTAGTAATTATGCTGATTACATTAAATCAGCATAATTACTAAAATAGTCAGTAATTACTAAGTAGTCAGTACTATAAAAAAGAGTTCTTTAGTGGCGCTTTTCTATCGTTCACTAATTTAAAGTCACCTCTAGGATCCCATAAAAAAGTTGTTTAATTCTTAACTTATATTCCTAAACCAAACATCGAATAGTTGAAATCTGAAGTGAGAGTAGTGTCTTCTCTTTTTATCACCTAAGAATAGAAAGAGATAGCATGTTATAGTTAAACGATTTCTGTTTTTTTAATAGTTATGATGTTTATGAAAGATTTATAGAAAGTCGTGTGATTTAAAAAGCCATAAATATGTAAAATATTGTAATATTTATTTAAAAGCGAATATTTTAAAATTGTTGAGTAAGTTCTCTCTTAATAACATTTTAAGCAAAAAAACTACTGTCAAAAACCTAGTTTAAAAAAATATAGTGTCCCACTGCTGGGCAAAGGTCTCCAACCAAAAAAAATAAATAAAAAAATATGCTATCCATTTTTTTTCTCTAATAAAATAAATAAATAGATAAGTATAATTAATCAATAATATATCCCTAAATAAATATTCGCTTTTAAATGAATATATTTATCATCCATTACTTACATATAGTTATGATTAAAATATTTTTTCATATCGTTAAAGGTTGCATATTTAATTATATACAATTAAATTTAAGGATAGCTTCGCGTTAAATGCTGAATATTCGAATACCACTTAAATGTTTTAAAAAACTTGGATTTTAAATTGAGGGTAGGTATTTTTTCATAATTGTAATATATTCCATATGTTGTTGTTGTTTTTAGCCCATATATGTCCCCAACGAGGGGCACGAGCCTACTCTCATATAGAGAGTGATTAGACCGTAATTCACCACACTGGCCAAGTGCGGGTTGGCGGATTTCTCATACACCTTCGAATTTCTACCACTCTCTCTCTTTTCTCTTAATTTTTTTTCTCATTTTTTTTCTATATTTTTTTTTCTTTCTACTATTTTTTTCTTTTCTTTTCTATTAATTTATACCTATATCACTGCATTATGTTTTAAATCAATTTAGAATTCAAGTATTAATTAAATAGCAAATATGAAATAACGACATACACTATGGTGCTTGTAAAATTAAGTAATATTTGAGTATTTGGTGCAAAATGTCCTTAAATGCAGTGTTCCAAATTGTGATGAGGGATTTAATAAAAAATAATAAAAATAAAATCTATTATTTTATTTAAATAAATCACTTACATTTACCACATAAATAATAAATAAAAGATGTTTTATTAAGATGTAAATACTTAAAAAAGTGATGCTTATAACCAACAACTTTTACTATGGGACCTGTTTCCAAATATCCATAAAAAAAATTCATCTGCAATTTTAATCAATCAGCTGATTTAAAAAATTATCATTTTCTGAGTTTTCAATATTGGTTCCATAGTAAAAGTTGTTTATTAACATTAACAAATCACCAATTTAAAGTATTTTCATAGAATAAGCAGACATCTAAAAACTTAACCATTCGAATCCCAGAAACTGAATAAGACACAACTACGTCTCACATATGGGACACAGACACCCTTTGTCTCTCATCTGTGCCAAACGAACGGTTAAGCTTACTTAACACGATTAAACGAAATAAATTAATAAAAAAATATTTAATAACCATATTTATTAAAATTGGTCATAAAATATAATTGAACTCTGTATGACGCGGCGCTGTGTGTGCCAAAATTAAAAATATGAGTTAATAAGAATATTAACTGATTCCTAATTAAAAAAGGATGTACAAAAAAAATGACCATCATAATAGATTAATAAAAAAAAATGGGCACGTATTATTTCTTTTTTCTCTTGAAATAAAAATGTTCAAGAATATTTATATTTTAATCTTGACTCGCGTCGCGTGTCACAGGCTTTTTTGCTTGACACGCCAGTTTTGTCGGTATTTAATAATTTAATCATTTTAATGATTTCTATTTTGATTATTTTGAACTTTTTTGACTTAAAAAATCCTTTTAAAGACAGTATAGGTATCTATCTACTTACTCGCTTAAATAGGTACCTTTCTGTCGAAACATACATGGCGCGGCGTCAATGTAATTAAAAAAACATTTAAATTACTTATAAATTAAACTAAGTATAAAAAATTGTGTACCTATTATGTGCTAAAACTCTTTTTTAAGAACGTTTAAATTTTTTAACAAAGTGCTTTTGAAATTCAATCAAGTAAGTATTTATTTTTAAGTAGCAAATTGGCTTTCGTCAACAAAACCGTTTATTAAGAAAACGCGCGCACGGAAGCTTTTTGTCGCCACAATAGTAAGGCTGGCTTCACATTGGGTCGCAGTCCGTGCGACTGCCGCACGACTGTCACAGTTTAGTATTGAAATTGACAGCAGCGAAAGTCGCGCGCGACTGACAGCTCTCAATTTCAATACTAAACTGTGACAGTCGCGCGGCAGTCGCATGGACTGCGACCTAATGTGAAGCCAGTCTAAGGGGCCGTTTTGCCACTTAAATGTCACAGCACATCTATGTGACGTACGGCGCCGAACATTCGGTTAAATACGCTCACAATGTGTTTCAAGTCTATGACACATCAGTCGAAATTACGCCTTACGTCTCTTCCAAAATGTAAACGAGACAGATCGGTATCTTTAGAAAACCACACACGACGCAACTGAAACGAAACATTTCAAACTAGTTGCGTCGTGTGTGGTTTTCTAAAGAAGTCTATAGCAGAAACTTCGATGCAACTCAAAAGTAACTAGCTTTCAGTTGCGTTTCATCGTGTGTCTAGGCCTTACTGTTGCGTTGACAAAAAGTTTTCCTTACGCACATGTTACAAATTCCTAAATATTGTAGTCATAAAGTTTAATGAAAAAAAAATTGACAAAAAAAACAGCTCGTAACACACATGCTTTTGTCATTTGACGATTGCACAACGCATCTTGCATAAAGCGCGGTTTATATACAAAAAGATACCTATACCAACGTCAATTGACGAAAGCGTGCGGTTACGTGAATTCGTCGACGTTAATTAACATTCCTGACGTCAATTTACTTAGTAGCGACCCCGCTGTTATCTTCTAGGGACACTAAATTTTTATCCAACTCAACAGAATTCAATCTATTAAATCTCTTTCGTTTATCATCTTTGCCGTGATGTTTCTTATGATGTCCCTTTGCTCGTTTCTTCTTATGTGATTTCTTTTTATGCTTCTTCTCTGATTCCTCCGATCCCACCATTCTGCGGCTTTCTACTGGCGCCATGTAAGTCGGGGCTGGCTCCTGAAACGTTAGGGTCTTTAACAATGGTATTTTTCAATGGAATTTTGTCAAAAATCTGTTGTATTTTTTTGTCTAGATAAGTGTAACAACATGTTGGTTGGAAGATCTTTTGCGCATAATGTTATCGTCTTAAGTATTTCTGGTATCTCTTTGAATGCAATCTAGTATTTTATCTACCTATCTTATTGTATTCTGATGAATGTGGATGAAGCGAAAGAAGTGTGTTTGTGTCGTAGCAAGTGGAGGGAAGTGGTCTCTGCCTACGTGAAAGAGGCGTGACAGATATGTTTGTATGTATGTAATTTAATTACATCTTCTATCCCCAGGTGCATGAAAGACCTTTAAAGTTAATAATTCTTTTAAAAACCAAAAGTTTGAAATTCGAAATTGGAAGATTTTCTTTATACCTATTGACACAGTTAAAATTAGATATGTATGAATGTATGAAACCTCACCTTAGGCGGTACTCGTCGCAGTAAAGAGTTGCTGGCATCACTGAAATATCCATTCATATTAGTATCTTCAATGAAAAGAGGCTCCTCAGTCGTGCCGTCACCCGCCCCGTGCAGGTATTTACTGCCCTTTTTGCTTGAAAATCTACCAAGATATTATTTTACAATGTTAAGGCGTTTTCAGATTAGCGTTTTATACGCGCGTATACGCTCGTTTTTTGAAGTGTGTGTACGCGCGTATGCTGAAAACGACCGAATACGCGCGTATGAATCGCTAGTTTTAAAAACGCCCATACTACAAATGTACTGCTTTTATAAGATCACTTCAGTGTGAGAGCGGTACGGGAAGTGTATCAAGAGTAAAGAGCGATAATTGAAGTAAGTAGGTAGGTACTCGTAGGAACTTGGGCATGCGCGTTCCTCGAGCTAGTGTGTGACGCGAAAGCCGCGTGCGCGCTGCGACTAACCGCAACCGAGCGAGAGAAAGGGCTAACCAAACATTTTCGGGAACAAGTCCCTGACGGAACATGACAAAAATCGGTTACGTAAAAATTGTATGAACTTGTTCACACAGGTCCGTGTCAGGCGACTTTACTGGAACGGACAACTCTGATTACGGATAGCCCTCAAGAGCGAGAACAAGATCGAGAGAAAAAATGGTGTCAATACGCGACGCTTTATGCAGCGTCACACACTCGAAAAACATGCATGCCTGATGTGGGGTTCCAGACTTATACGTCCACTCTTCTATTGATACTTGGGTAGGTGTTAAGCTTACGTCACTTGACGTTGTTGCTAACTATAGTTGTTTAATTCTTACATGATTAGAATGGCAGGTGTCACTAAAAGTAGCGAAGTAACTTTATACTAGCGGCCCTTAAGTGTCGTAATTTGCATCAGCAAAAGTCATAATCATTTTTACAACTAAAACCATTTTAAAATTATGAAATGTATTTATACATACAAAAAAATTAATGTTTTCGACATAAAACGTAAAGATACATAAAACTTAATATTAAATAACACACATAATACTTATTCAATAAAATGAGATTAAATATTTTTGCGTTCTAAGAAGGTTATATCATCATGAAAAAAAATTAAGGATGTGACCAATCGAGTTATTTAAGTCGATATTTTTTCATTATCATAAGGTCTATGAAAATAGTAATTATAAGTATTTTTTTTTGCGTTTAGTAGTTTTGGTAGGTTTTAGGAGCTTTTATAGTAGATTCATGAATTTTAAAAAAATTATGCGCGGTGTCACTACTATTTGGTTTTTTAGTACCTGCGAATATTTAACCGAGCGCGAAATGGAGAATTAATTACGTACTTAATTAGGCTATTTGGTAATTACTAGTTATTTTTAAAATATTTCTAGTAATAAGACCTTTTTACAAGCAAAATTTCGCTTACACCACGATTTAACATTTTCATCCCATCACTATTCGACGAGGATTGGCATGTGTCATTCTAATCATGTAAGATTTTAAGTACTATAGTAGGAATCGTTTGATTGTCAAAAGTTCAAAAACAACCTCCCGTGCCACTGACACAACAGTGGCCTCAATGTGAGATTTTCTGAAAGCTCAAATAAAAAAAAAAAACTAATGGAACGTTAACTTAATCGACCTTTTTTGCAATTTGTTGAAACTTACCTTTTATAATGTTCATCAGGATTAGGCTTCTTCTTCCTTATCTTGATCTCATGATGTTGAGGTTCTAATCGAGACTCTTGCGCATCTACTTGGGCCCTAAAACGACATTCGAACAACATAACGCTGTTGCTTCACCTTGGCGACTCTGACAGACATATACTTATAGTGAGGGATTTTGTGGCAAGTCAAATTAAATAAATAATAATTTGCCTTTTGAAAATCCCTCTTTCTTAAAATTAGCCTTATCTAAAATATAGCTACGTCTTTAGCTGAAGCATTTTGAAATGTTTGTCCGTCAGAATCACCACTGTGTAATCACAATGTTAATTTATAAAGAACATCATTCAAAGAAAGGTTGAAGGAAGAAGAGCAAAACCAAGACGTATCTAGTTACCTACTTCGCTCATGTAAAAGAAGTCGTATCGTATCAGGAAGTCAAATTGTTGGCAGAAAAAAAGGCACGATGGCGATTACTACTCTGACAAGAGCCTGGCTCTTAAATTACGTGTATGAATGAATGAACGAAGTTGTAAAACTAGAAAGCAAATCTGAACAAGTTACTTCTTACAAGCTTCTTCTTAAGGTAGGTCTCAACCAAGCGCACGGCACGCCTCGCGAGCCATGTGCAATTCACCGTCACCTAACAAGCCTCTTCTTAAAAGAATCCATCTCGATCTTCACTAAACGCATGCGCTTACGCGGCAGCCTCGCGAGCCACATGCTTGGTCCGTGTAGATGTGCCTCAGGGCCGTTACGTTGCGATGCTACCGCGCGAGCACTTGACGAAGCCCCACCTTTACATATACTAAATCTCTTACCGTCTCTCAGCACTAGCAGGCTCAGGTTCAGCAGACTGCTTAGCCTGGTGCACCTTCTCACTCATCCTCTGCACCACACTCTCGATGTCCCTCATCCTGGTCCCTATAGCATCGACCAGGGCCTGAAGGTTTCCAGGTTTGTCAGGCTTCTTTTCTTCTTGGTTTGGGTAGTCTGGCTGGTGGAAGGCTTGAGGTTCCTGTGAAGTATTTATTTATTTTATAGTTTATTGTTAGAAGATAGTACAAAGAGACAAAAAAGAGAAGTTATACAAAAGGTTCAGCATATTTCTTAAAGAAGTTTCTTCCTGCAGCCGCACAGAGAGAGAAGTGAAAGCAAGAAGTGTTGTATGTGTTGGACAAGATGGTTATTAATTATGGAAATCAAGACACTTAATTTGGCCATGAAATTAAACAGCTTTCCCTAAAACATGGATGTGAAAGGCAAATCAAACTTTAAATATTATGTGGGAAAGAAGTCCAATTTCAACTCAAGTTTCTCGGAAAAAGTTGTTCAATTTAGTAAGCACATTTCATCTTGATTGCATAGCTACATGAATCTAGACAACATAATAATACACAAGCAGAAACAGAAAAGATCTTTCAAAGTTATTTAACCATCAAACATCTTGGCATTTCCTTCAAAATTTCTACAATCAAGACAAATTATTTATCCCTGTTTTAGCAGTTAACTCCGGGTTTATTGCGTTAATTTCGGGCTGCGCAAGTGGGCTTAACACTGTCGTGTGTGTGGCTTTATGGTGCGTAAACTTAGACAACTAGTTTGTACACTAGCTGTCCAAACATTTCAATGAATACCATACCCTAGGACCAGGCAATTCAACTACCATTGATGGTTCGTGCTCATTCCACTGGTTCTGCGGGATTTCTGTCCAGGACACTTGCGGGTGATGGACCTGGTGAGAAAATTTTGTTTTTTACTTCATCATCATTAGCTGTAGCTGTAGAGGTTCATCATCATCAGTTGTAAGATGTTTACTGCTGGACACAGCGCCTAGATTTCCACTTTAAGTGACTCCAACATAATCTTGCAACCTTTCGTCAAGTGAATTTGTCAATGAGAAGGCATAATTTGCTTTCTCATTAAATACAACAGTTGACTTACTATAAAAAGCAGCCACGTCATTTTCTACAAAATATTGATGAAAATTTGTTGGGTGTTGGATCTAGGGCCCAAGTCTGCTAATTTAAATTAGCCTGAGTTGTATGTCGGCAGTGTCAATGTCATTTTTTTACACATTTTGTATTCTGCTAAACAATGGCTTACTTACATTGATTGCGAACAAATGTGTCAAAAATGATATAGACACTGCCGACACATAAATGAGGCTAATGTAAATTAGCAGACTTGGGCCCCTGTCGTCCGATAAAAAACGTCTCAATAAAATACAAGCAGGGTGTAATTTTAAATGCATGTTTACCTTGGGTGCTGATTTAAGACTAACTTCCTCATGTTTTGGGAAGTAATGTTCTTCAGACGCCGGTTCTGCGGGCTGAGAAAAATATCAAATAAATGTTACTATAATCATCAACCTATTAGGGGCAGACACCTGACGGAGCGCAGCGCAGAGCATTTTTGATTATCACTATTGACATTGTTCCATTAAAATGAAATTCAAAAAAGACTCAATATTCGAATTTAGTCACTTCGATGCTCCGATGCTTTGCTGTATTAAGTAATTTTGAATATTATTCCAATGAGAACCATGTCGATAACAATATGATTATCAAAAATGCTCTGCGCTGCGCTCCGTCAGGTGTGCGCTAGCTCTTAGACACAAATCACCCTTTGCTGCCTAGAATTTTGAACTTATTAAGATATCCTGCCAGTCATTAAACCAATCATAAATACATATCTGTCACGCTTCTTTCTCATCAGGGGAAGGTAGAGACCACTTCTCCCCACTTGAATAACTGTTTCTCTTACTGTGAATAACTCTTAACTCGAACTCGTTCCGTGATTACCTTTTCCTTTTCGCCAGCACTAAAAGTAGCAGGTTCGTCTGCATCTTCAGCGCGTTCTTTCGGTTGTTCAATAGCAGCGTCTTCTTCGAAGTAGTTGGTCTTCCTTCCACGTTTGTGTCTGTAACTGGGATTTGTAAGTTATATAGACTATTATAATGCCTACCTTTTTTATCGTAGTCGTCTTGTTATTTTATGGACACAGCTTTAAGATACTTTAATTTAGTGGGTTGTGTGAGTGGGTTAGTTTTTACCAGTACTGTATCTTTTGTTTTTCTATTTATTTTAACGTTTATGTTAGCATAAATGCAATTTAATATTTTCTTTTGTTTTTTATTTTATTGTTCTACTAAATTGTTGCTTTTCGCTTCGTTCGCATTCATCAGTCTATTTATACATGTTCATCTGTTAAGGGAATCAAAATTAACTCACCTATTTCCGTCTTTCTTGTGCAATAACCCTCCTCCTTCTTTATCAGAATTTGTGGACAAAGCGATCTGTAAGAGGAATAATGTTATAACTCGGGAAGTAGCGCTTTACTTATTTTATGTTCTTAATATCTGAATACCTACTTTCATTACTTTAAAATCAATCACACAATTGTTTGAATTGTATAACACAACTTTTTAAATGAACATCTGCCAATATCATAATTGGCATAAGGTAATTTGTATTCTGCTAAACAATGGCTTACACTGATTGCGACCAAATGTGTCAAAAATACCATTGTCACTCTGCCTTTGAGTATAGAATATATAAGGAGGTGCCATACCGTCTGGAACTGCGTGCCTGGTCTGGCGCAAAATGGCTACCTTTTTGTATGGAATCTCTTATTGTTTGACAGGTCATCTACCAAAAAAAACTATGAAAAACTTGCGCCAACCTTGGCACGCTGTCATAAACTCATTTGTACTCGTATATAAAAAAAATGGGGCAACGCAACTCCTTATAATATTCTATACTCAAAGCACTCTGCCGATACACAGCTGAGAGTATTTTAAACTTTGCTTGTATAGTTTAATAGTTGCTAAGATATTTAATCACTGCAAAGTTAGTTTTTTTGTGACAATAGAAAGTCGCCTAAAAAGGATTTCAGTTGCCGTGTTAAATATTTGCCATTTTAAACTAGCAGACTTGGGCCCCTGTCTATACTTACAACTATATCAGGTACCGGAGCTGCTCTGGCCACTGGCACATCATTGCAATCAGGTTTGTCTGTGACAGCTCCTTTTTTCGACCTCATTTGTTTGTCGCCATCCATAGATTCTGATTCGGTTTGCAACTCGTATATCGGGCCTTCGCCTGTGCTGTTAAGTTCAAAAATAGTTGAAATAAATCAGTAACACACAACTTGGTATGCATTTGTCGTTATATCTTGGAAAATAAACAAAGTTTCAATAAAATCTCGGGCCCAAGTCTGCTAATTTAAAATAGCCTCATTTGTGTGTCAGCAGAGTGTCAATGGTATTTTTTGATACATTTTGTATTCTGCTTAACAATGGCATACACTGATTGCGACCAAATGTGTCAAACAATGACATTGACACTCTCATTGACACTGCCGACACAGAACAGAGTATTGTAATGTAACTATAAATTAGCAGACTTGGGCCCGTCAGTGATTTTTCCGTATGAGAATAACAAACAATAATATGTAGTGAGTTATCTTACCCCTGGAAGAGCTGCGGATTGACTCCGCCTGGAGATTTACTGTAAAAAAAGTGTAATGAATAGGAATGATGGCTGCATTAAAAAAAATCGCATTATGTAATTGTCCGACTGTTAGATTGGTGAAAAATGTTGGAAACACATTTTTTGTCCGATCAAATACATAAATAAATACAAACATATAGAGCATCAAAGTTACGGAGTTTGGGGATTTGACGTCACTTCTAGGTAAAAATTGTACTTAGGCGTGACGTCACGAGGAACTTTAACACAGTGTAACGTTGTCATTTCTAGTTTAAGAAAAAAAGAAAAAAATACGTGTCCAATTTTTTTTTAAATAATCTAAGTTATAGTAAAAAAAAAATAGGTAAAAAAACTTTTTAAGTTAAACGGTTTTATGTTAAACATACATTGCTATGTTTAAGATAAATGTACTAAAAACCAAAAAATAATAAAATAGATACAGTCGTGGGAATTATAAACATATATGCATAGACTAGACTAAAATAAAACCGTGGGGCACGTCAATTGTCTACAAATTATCGATTTAATGTGCGATAGAAGAATCGTTTAATTCGTCGTTAGGCAGTTGGCCCGCAGACGGTGAGGAAATTACTTACTATTTTCTTGCTCATGGAAATTCCAATAGTTATACACTCCATGTAAATAAAAGAGATGTTTCAACTAGTTTATCGTTGGACATTCACACTGCTGGCTGGCGAAGAATCGTTTCACTGCTCGTGGTTTGTCTTTAATCGACAAAACACATGATAAAAGTACTACTCGCTCAACACTATGAAACCCTAAAACTCGCTTATAATCGAGCTTGCTAGCTAGTTTCCACATTCTAGCCCTACTTATCACACGTCCATCGTTGTCGGTTGAACAACTGCCTAATTATAGTGTAACATTACAAAACAAACATTTTAATCAACGATTGTAGACAATTGACGTGCCCCACGGTTTTATTTTAGTCTAGTCTATGCATATATGTTTATAATTCCCACGACTGTATCTATTTTATTATTTTTTGGTTTTTAGTACATTTATCTTAAACATAGCAATGTATGTTTAACATAAAACCGTTTAACTTAAAAAGTTTTTTTACCTATTTTTATTTTCTAGTTTTTAGTTTTTATTTCGCATTTTGTTTAATTCATTTAGTGCTTCATTATTGCAAGGTTTCTTGCCCGTTAGTTTATTGCAGTTCAACTCCTCTATACGTAGTCCCTGCAAAGCTCTTACTCTACAAAGAGCCACGTAGGCTTGACCTTCTTCAAACAGTTTCGCACCTAAGTATACGACTGCGTGATCCACAGTGCTGCCCTGCATAAATCTTGACTTGGGTGGTGGATTCAGGCTGGATTAATCAGATACCTAAATTACAGATTCAATTTCTAAATTTAAATCTTATTATTATACGCCATTTAGTGGCTGCGCCCATCTTAAATATTCAGGTTGTATAGTGCACTGTATTCTTCTTGGCAAGCCCTTTTATTTGATACCCATATTGGTGGGATTGATAAAAAATTGTTATCAGCCATTTGGTAGCGGCGGCCATCTTAGATTTCAATTTTGCATAGTGAATTGTATTCTACTTGTTGAGACCTTTCATTTGATACCCATATTGATGGGATTGATAAAACCTAATTATCCGCCATTTTGTGGCGGCCGCCATCTTGGATTTTAATTTTATATAGTACATTGTATTCTACTGGTTGAGCACTTTCATTTGATACCCATATTGATGGGATTGATAAAACCTAAGTTTTCCGCCATTTTGTAGCGGCCGCCATCTCGGATTTTAATTTTATATAGTACATTGTATTCTACTGGTTGAGCACTTTCATTTGATACCCATATTGATGGGATTGATAAAACCTACGTTATCCGCCATTTTGTAGCGGCCGCCATCTTGGATTTCAATATTTTATAGTATATTGTATTCTGCTTGTTGAGCCCTTTCATTTGATACCCATATTGATGGGATTAATAAAACCTAAATTATCCGCCATTTTGTAGCGGCGGCCATCTTGAATTTATAATGATAATGAATAAACATAATTATATTGTCACCAAAATCCAAAGTGTATACAAAATTTCAGATTAATCGGTTGACAGGAAGAGGGTGAAATTTGAATTACTAAATTTGACCCAAGAAAACAAACGGGGTGAGCTAAATAAAACCGTTTAAAAAATTGTCATCAGTGTCCAATTTTTTGAATAATCATCTGGACTTAAAATATATATATTTGGCCGGGGGCACTACCGTGCCCCCAGTTTCATCTTCCTATTAGCAAAAGGCATAAAACAAATGACGCTAGCCAGCAACCTTCAAATGACACTTACGCAGTCTGAACCGATCCATCAGCTGATGGTGGAGGCTTCTTCATCTTGTACATGTGACTCCAAGGGGCAGCTGGGAGCGTCTCCCAAGGTTGGCCTAACACCCTGGTCCATACTTCACCACGGACTACCACTAGACATCTGAATACAAGGGAAAGAGAAGAGAAGAGAATCGGTTAGTTTTATTTAAGATTCATTTATCATCAGCTTACGGAAGTCTACTGCTAGACAAATAGCTTAAGATCTTCACAATTTTATATTGCTCGTTGTTGGCAACACCAACAAATATAAAATTTCGTTCGTCTATAATTTTTGTCTATGGAAAGTTGTACTTGCTGTTTCATACTTCAAATTAATTACTTACCAACTTGGACTCGGCCGACCTACAGTGTTCTCTATTGTAATATTTCTACCGTGCCAATATAGTCAATTCAAACCATATCTAAGTGCAGTTTCTATTCTTCTCTTCGCTCCTTCTATAATACAACTACCACATGCCTCAACACTCGTATCCAATGATTTCCCAAACTACTTTAGCCCTTTTTTTAACAACAAAATTCTCAAAAAAAGCTTCTCCATCATAAAATGTCGATCAGCTGATGAATTTTACAGAGACTTCCCTTTGTAAAATTCTAAACTTTTATTGGAGTTTTTGATATATTATTATTTCTTACTAAAAGTTCTTTATCATAACTGTACGTCAATTTGAAAACACTTACCTACAAACCTACTTATCTGTTATACCTTTTTCCCATCAGGGTAGGGAAAGACCACTTCTCACTACTTGCTACGATCCAAACATACTTCATTTGCGTCATCAAAATTCATCAGCCATTTCATACATGCATAAGTACTTGTTAATACCTATACATACCTATACCTACATTAAATATTTGGACTTACCTAAGTCTAGTACAGCAGTAAGGGAACTGCATGTTGGTATCCTCGACAACCTCTTCACATTCTATCGCCGATTCTGGAGCTTCCACGCGCTTACACCTGAAGGAAAACATCGGTTACATGAGTCCACAATACTCTACAGTGATGTCTATCGGTTAAAGGTCCGGGCCGTGACCTCTCAGGAGGGAAAAAATACGTCGTCAGGACAACGTGTGTGAACGAATTCATAGAAAATGTATGGAATGATATTTTTTCCCTGACACGTCCTGGAACCGGCCCGGATGTGTGTCGATAGACTATAATTAACACTGTCATTCAATTCATGCCCAATTTTAATTTGATGTCAAGTGTAGTGAGTGAAATACCTACTTCTGCATGTCGTTGACACCGCAAGATCGGTCTAAAATTGAACATATTCTCGGTTGTCTGCCGACAGAGTGTCAATGAGAGTGTCATGTCATTTTTGACACATTTGGTCGCAATCAGTGTAAGTCATTGTTATAGGTCGCGCCACGTAAAAAGAACTTTAGAAACAAATGAAAATCACGTGTTCGCGCATGGGTTAACTTACGCTCGAAAGTACTAGGGGTAGGTATTTATCGTTTCATTATTGTAAGAGTCTTTCGCACGCGGTTACGTATGTTGACTTATAGACTATACGGAGGGGATGATGATTCTGATTCCAAAGGTTATGAAAGTGACGACAACGATGATAATAAAATGGCCACTTCTGGCATCAACACCGCGTCCTCATCTGGTTTTCGCGTCACACCCATGAAGACTTAATGGAAGAACAATATGGTTTTTTTTTAATTTTCGAATATTTTTTTACATTTTTACACATTTTACACTAAATCCAATATTGATTGGTAGTTGTGTATTTTTTTTTATTTATATTCCACCTTACTAATACTACTAATAATATTTTTCTCTCCTTTGTGCGTAAAACCATGACTGTAATTAAACACTTTTGTGCGCGATGGTATCTATTTTAAAACAAATGTTACACGTCAGACTCAAAAATCGTCTAATGCGCATCTGTCAGCTAGGGTTCATTTTACGTGGCGCGACCTATAGCAGAATACCAAAAGTGTCAAAAAATTCCATTGACACTCTGCCAACACACAAATGAAGCTATTTTAAATGAGCAGACTTGGGGGCATGGTAATTCTGCCAAGTCGAGTAGATTACCTATTCGTTTTTTAGTTATTTATCATAATTGACATTTAGGTACTTTACAAAATGACTTGTTAAACTTGAAACTTGGTGTTTAAACAATGTGTCCTTTTATGGTACACTGACAATTAGCCAATTATGGCCGCCTTGCGTACCGGAGGGTTAGCTCAATAAACCTGGAGTTAGCGGCTACAGGGTTTAATCAAGATAAATCAATACAAATTATTTATTTAACCCTGTGTTAGCAGCTAACTCCGGGTTTATTTGGCTACGAAAGTGGGCCTAAGCAAACGTATTTTTTTTAATTTCTCTTCTTTCTATGAAAATGTCAATTTTGAAACTTTTTCCTTTAGTCTCGGTTTATACCGAAGTGGCGTAGCGGAGGCACGCGGCGAAGCGTCTTGTCAAAAAATCTCTCAAAAGTATTACAATAGAGTCGTATTTGCCGTAACTTCGTCCGCGCGCGTCGAGTTTTCTTGACAAGACGCTTCCGCCGCGCGCCTCCGCCTCGCCATTTCAGTATAAACCGCGCCTTACCAACGTTTCTTTCCAGTATCTCGTTTTAGAAACTATAACTTACCCTACAGTATAAATAGCCAGGTTCCTTCCACCAGGTTGACAACGATGGCGAGTACACGAGTACGCGTCAGCCCACTCAGTGTACGCAGCGTGCTTTCTCATTGTACGGGGATCTGTACAGACTTTGGAAACAGATGCATGATTAGCTTTTGCCCTTGGTTTTGCTTTATGCTATCTCCACACCAAAGCCGGCGGCTTTACGTCATACGAATGGCAGCTTTCCAAAAAGCCGGCGACTTTGGTGTGTAGTTACCATTAGGGAATGCAAAGACCCCATTTTAGAAAATCGGTGGTTACGAAAAACACAAAAAGTCTCTTCTTCTTTTTCTCAGTCTATAGCTGCCCACTGCTGAGCATAGGCCTCTCCAATATCTTTCCAACGCGACCGGTGATTTTCGCTATGTCATCGGTCCATCTGGCTGGTGTTTAGTCACAAAAAGTACCTAGCATAAATATTAAACTGCGTCCACGCTACATGGGCCTCGAATTAGCGCGCTACGATCAATTCGCTTGTGCTCGGTTGCGTTCCGCCAGTTGTTTTGACGAAGGAATTTGAGGTCGGTACTCGATGTATGTTCGTTGTACGTCCACGTTTGACACGGTAGTGTAGCATGGGCGCAGCTTTATGTCTTCAGTGAAAAACGTTTCGTGTTGCCGTGGAAGACAAATAGGTACACACTTTCGCATTCATAATATTAGTACCTAGGTATAGAAGGGCGGAAAAAATGCACATCGATTTTCGGAAAAAGACAAACGGCTAATTTCGACTTCGTATCTATAGCGATATCTGTATCGCACGCACACACAATGTCGTTTGTTTTGAGTCGCGATTCAAATGCGAGAGAGTGCAACAATAAAGTTAATAGTTTTAAATTCAAATTCTGAGGAACGATTAATCTAAAAATTGATGTAAATGGAAATTAGCATTCGTTTGTATTCGGAAATACGATGATTGCCGATATATGCATTCTTTATCGCTCTTTTCTGTAAGACCTAGGCTAGAACTAGGATTTAAATACTTACACTGTCCCTTGTACGACGCCTCTGTAGCCGGACCAGCCATTACAGCCCCGGTCACGCCGAGGAGAACAAAAAAAACAAACATTTCAGCCACAAATTCAAATGTAACCTTTAAAAATATAATTTAAAAAGTTCAGTACATTTTAGACAATCTTGATTATCGAAAGTTTGACTCGAAATGAGTTGGTTTGTTTGAAAATTTTCTTGGCGACTTTCATAGCATGGACAGTTCGACGGAAAAGTGTTTTCGACTTTTTTTTTTGGATGTGACTACGTAAAATAGTGATGTCTATTGTTAACTGACTTCAAACAAACCAAATGTGGTTCTCAATATACCTGTGTTTTTAAATAATGTTTTATGTATTATTTTGCATATCGCAGGTCGTGGGTTTGATTCCCACTAGAGACAAATATTGCTTTAAAGAACAGAGAGGTTTGTCTTATGTTTGTGTGTTTAAAGGCGGTCCGCTGAGGTCCGCAGAGTCCGCTGCTCATGTTTTGAACAAAAATTGAACGAAAGTTTTGTTCAAATCGAATGATTTTGCTGACAAATCAAAGGAAAATTTCATTCATTTCGTTCAATGTTTACCAAAAACTGTTCAAAACATTGAGCAGCGGACCCGCCTTAATATCTACTAAAAGTAAGTTATAAGTACTATAAATACCTAAGTACTGTACAATATACAATTAATAGTAAGCTTTTCTTCACTTGACATTAACAGAATTCACAATGGTATCTATACAGGGTGTAACAGAAAGGGGGTACCTATACGTTCTAGCAATCTGCAACTCTGAAAATAAGTACATTAACTCATTAAACAGTGTCTTATAATTTAAGAATTAAATCATCATCAGCCCTTTTAACGTCCTCACTAGAGGGGCACGAGCCAACTGACCTACTCTCATACGAGATATACAGGATTTAACAGAAAAGGGGTATAACGCCGAAACACAGCGATAGTACTCATGAAATTGAACAACTTTTCCCAAGAAATATAGGTCGTAACTCGAAAAAAATTTCGATCGCCCATACTTACTACTCGATCAGCTGATTAGACATTTTGCATGGGGAGGCGATTTCTTTTTTCGAGTTACGACCCATGTTCCTTCGGGAAAGTTGTTCAGTTTCATGAGGACTATTGCTGTGTTTCGGCATTATACTCCTTTTCTGTTACACCCTGTAGAGCTGTCATTTTTTTTATTCCTTGTTTTGTCAGAGTAATTATTCCCGTCGTAATTATAACGTCTAAAAACTGCTTAGCTTTTTTTCTTTTCCTCAATTTTACAATCTCTTATACTTTTTAAGTTTATTCTAAAAATTAATTCACTTTTCTCCACGCCTGTACTATTCCAAAGAAACATAAACAGCCCAAACAAAGCAAGTACGTATCCGGTAATTACAAACGAATTTCCAGATAATTTGAACCCTAACACCTAGGTAATAGTGTAGAACGCCTAGGTCTTAAAGAACAAAGCCTATATAACAACACACGTGGCTAACCTCGTTGTGATCACTTTAGTTCATTTTGGATGACCTAGAAGGCCTAGATGCTGTTGCAAGAACGAACTTTAAATCTAACAGACTACATTTAAAAAAAATATTTTCCGTCAGTCTTTTTTTTAGCCTATGTTGCCCACTGCTGGGCAAAAGCCTCTCCCATGCTTCTCCACACATTTCTGTTGGTGGCTGTTTCCCACCAATCAGTCTTTTAGACTATTAAAAATATTGGAAACACATTTTTATCACATCAAATATATAAATAAGTAGGTACAAAGATTTAAAGCATCAAAGTTACTGAGTGGGAGGTTTTGACGTCACTTCTACGTAAAAATTGTACTTAAGCGTGACGTCACGAGGAATTTTAACCCAGTGTCTTTGTCTTTTTTTAGTTCAAGAGAAAAAAGAAAAAATACGTGTCCAATTTTTAAAATAATCTATGTGATGGATTAAAAAAAATTACTAAAAATATTCTAATGACAGCCAACGTCGCCGAGATAGGCCGAAGAAACGATGGCGTGACGAACTACGCACATTCAGGGAAGATTGGTGGGAAGCAGCAACCGACAGGAATCTATGGTGAAGCATGGGAGAGGCTTTTGCCCAGCAGTGGGTAGAAACAGGCTAAAAAAAAGTGATGGACTAAAGAAGTAGTCTAGTCTAAAACTATAGCTGTTACTGTTATTGTCTTAAATCAGAAAAAGACGACATGATGTTTTATGGATAAAATTCGATTAAATTTTAATTGGTCTTTATGCAACAAGAGTCAAGACAATTGGAACAATTAGGACGCACCTTTTTTATTTAACTTTGGCTTTTTTTAATTGGCAACTACCATTGTAATAGGCATGATGACAAAAAAAATATTTTTAGTCCATCACATAGATTATTTTAAAATATTCGACACGTATTTTTTCTCTTTTCTCTTAGTCATACTAAAAATGACAAAGATACACTGGGTTATAGTTGTTCGTGACGTCACGCCTAAGTACGATTTTTACCTAGGAGTGACGTCAATACCCTCCACTTCGTAACTTTGATCCTCTGTATTGTATCTTTGTATTTATTTATGTATTTGATCAGGTAAAAAATGTGTTTCAAATATTTTTAATAGCCTTAAAGACGGACTAATTATTTTTTGAATTTTTGAATGTAGTCATCATCCCTATTGCCTAAGAGAAGATGGCGCGACGATCACTTGGCAAACTGGCCAGAAGTTGCCGGAGATAGGGAAGGATGGAAGGGTGCTGAAGGCCTTTGCCCAGCAGTGGGACACAATAGGCTAGTAAAAAACTTCCACTGTCGATTCTGCCAATAACAAGTCAGGTAACGCTTACTAATAAAGATCTATCTACACACATCCGGGCCGTGCCCGGGACGTGACCGAGCCGTGGATTGTCAGGAGGGAAAACAATACATCGTCATGACAACGTTTGTGAATGAATCCATAGAAAATGTATGGAATGATATTTTTTCCCTGACACGTCCCGGACACAGCCCGGATGTGTGTCGATAGACCTTATTTATATGTATGTTGTTATTACCTACTTTAAATGTATAACTTACTATAAATACATCTGAGATTTTTTTTTCATATACAAATTCATGACAGACAGCGTGCCAAGGTTGGTGCAAGTTTTTCATAGTTTTCTTGGTAGATGACTTGTCAAACGATAACAAATTCCATACAAAAAGGTAGCCATTTTGTGTCAGACCAGGCACGCAGATCCAGACGGTATGGCACCTCCTATTGCAATACATACTTAGGCACCAACATATTACTTATACCTAGTACCTATAAACACCCAGACTTAAGACATACCAACATCTCTGCACATCACAGCACTGTTTGACTCTAGGGAGAATCGAACCCACGACCTAACTGCATCACAAGCATGGTCAATACCAACAAAGCCAACTAAACTTCACCAGTTTACCAATCAACATTCGAAATTTAAAAAAAAAGTGGTTCCTTAGTTACAGTCATCCCCTGTTATTACAAAACGAGGTTTCATCATCAAATTGAAGAGCTTCGCTCTTGTCGGTGCAGTCTACGCCACTCTGCTCTATTTTCTGCCGTCCGTTTGCGTACCTGATACGACACAACTTCTATCCCCTCTTTTTAAATAAATATAATTCTAGAACTACTGTCATATCCATAACGTTTCGTCTATGGGCCATAAACGTGACATTAACCTGACTTATGTCTACTAAGCACAAGACTAGAAAAACTCGAAATGTAAATTCAAACGGAGTCACAGGATGGGATTAGTTTAAATTGTTAATTTATGCAAGATATGATCCAGGACTGCTTTAAAAAAAAAAAAAAAACCAAAAAGATGTCAATAAAGGATAATGCTTTAAGTTTTTTTATTTTTACGGAGCCTATAGAAACGAGTTACCAGGCAGGGGTGGTCAACAATTTGGTTTTATAATAAAAATAAAAAGTAAGGTGACGGCTATTTCTCGCTATTTCCTACCCTAAGGTTGCCTGGAAGATATTGTTACTTAGCAATAAGGCCGCCTGTTGCTTCTTATATTCTTGTTTGTGTCTGTACCTTATATCCTTGTGTGCAATGAATATTTGTATTGTATTGTGACGGTGTTTAGTGGCTTTCTAGTATTTATTTATAGAAAAAAGTTACTTTTAAGTACTACGTTTATAGGTAGATATTGTTTTACTAAAATACGAAGATACCTACCTACTATAGATGTTGTGCTGCTCGCGACATCCTACGCATTTATCTTCATATCTTGGAAACCAAACAAAATATCTTAAAATGATATAGCCTATGTGTTATTCTTTTGTGTAAGCTACAATATTGTAAGGTTTCACGAAAATCTGTTCAGTGGTTTTTGCCTGTAATGCCTATTTCACACGAGGGCAGGACAGTGAGGCAGAACAGTGGGCAGCACAGTACTGCTACTGTTTAAACAGACAGAATAGTACTGTCTTCAACTGCCTTGACACTATTCTGTGCGTTTAAACAGTAGCAGTTCTGTGCTGCCCACTGCTCTGCCCTCGTGTGAAACCGGCATGTGTAACAAACATCCTGACATCCCTCCATTGCACAGACATTGACATTTATAATATTAGTAGACAGTACGATTAAAAACTAAAATTGACAGGTGTCTTACTTAAACAACAGTACCTACTTACTATAGATACCTATCTACTACGCTCATGTGTGTTTACTCATGTTAATTATAGCAATAAAACGTGCGAATGCGATGCCTGTATCATTGACTCACTCGCACTCATTAAGTGAATTGTGACGTCACAAAATGTTTATCAGTTTTCGCTGTTTATTGCAAGTGTGAGCGAGACAATGATGCGTTTTGCATTTGCATGTTTTATTGTTACTTCCAAGGTAATTCACACGTTATATAAATTGTAACAGATACTGTATAACAAGCCGAAATAATACGATAAAACTCGTGTAACGAAATAACTGGGAAACTACGGGACATAAGTCGAAATATTAACATAAGGAGACTCATAAATTGTTGCAGCTGATACAACAAAAATTAGAAAAAGCTGGACCCTTTAATGGATAATTAAATAAATGAGCCTTTCATGCAACCGAGGGATAGTGGAATGTTCTATCACTGTTAAGAAAGGTAATCAAGTAGATATAAATAAAACACCTAGATATGCGTTATTTGTGTTGTAGCCCCCAACAAGGTCCGATGCAAAATGTCTTGCTGAGTTAGAAGTTATTCGAGTATCTATTAATTATATCTAGCAATATACATACATACATATCCATCACGCCTCTCTCCCATTGGGGTAGGCACAGACCACTTCCTTCCACTTGCTACGATCCAAACACACCTCTTTCGCTTCATCCACACTCATCAGTCGCCTCATACATGCCCGTCGGTTTAGGGTACTCTTGACTTGGCCTTTCTTGAGCAAGTCCCCTATTTGATCGAGATACGTTCGTCTAGTATAGTAAGTAATATACATGTATAGTAATTTATTTACTGAGTAGAAACTCAACATGTGTTTTGGTGCTCCTACACATGTCCTACACTGCATGTTATAAAATGTTTACATACATTTTTGTTTGGGTACTAAAAGTTTGTTAGAAAATGTGAGTAAACAATTTCTAACATGCAGTGTGTGAGCGAGCACCATTACCTACTCAATAACATTCACATGTCTGATCGGCCAACATTGGCACACGTGAGCACGTCCACACAGTGCGTCGCCGCAGCGTTATTGCTGCGTCATTTATTAACTAGTGCGTCTAAGCTTTTAAAAAATAGCATTGACATATTTTGAATGCTAAGTATTTACTTATAGCTATTTATTTTCCTACGAAAAATAAGATTTTTTGAGTTTGAATGAATTAAAAACCCATTATGTCACATATAAATACCTAGTTTTAATTTAATACTTTCCAAAAATGTTTACAACCATTGACCGTTTAGAACGCCGAAGGTATGTAAATTTAGGAACCTTTACTGACCGTTAAGATACGTCTCCATTGGAGCAAGTTTAGGAAGGTACTTATCTTCGTTATTTAAATTCAAAAAAGATTTTTTTAAGCTTAGCTGTAAGAATTTTTTAAATGCCCCCATACATGCAAATCCCGTTAAAGCATACCTATATTATCTATTGTATTTTAGTATCATTATATTTTAGTGGCTGTAGGAGATTTGTTCCATTTGCCCACCTTTGAAAAGAAGAATTTGTACAAAAAAATAAAGAAAGAAGCACACGCATGCGCAGTTTGAATTTGTGAAAAATATGGCGGTCTTTCTGTCTGTTATAGTTTCCCGCGGTTTCCATACATACAACTTGCCTATCCATTTCGATAAATAATGTCACTAGCATAATTATTATTAAGTATTTTGTATATAATTAGATATTTTTAATTAAAACATGTGTGTGATTATCGCATGTTATTACCAAATGTGATTGATTAGCTTGACTCCTTCTTGACTCTCATAACCCTTCATAAATGACAAATAACAGTCGTTTAACTACAATGTCTAATGTTAGGTTGTTTTTTATTTTACTAGCGCCCGCCCGCGACTTGGTACGCATTTAATATAATAATAATCATAATCATAATATTTATTGCGCTTCCACAAAGTTACAAAATGGTCTTATAAATAATTTACAGTAGGTACTTACATGTTGTGGACCCTGTTTTAGGGCACGGCAAACAGAGAGTGGAAGACGTATTGGGTTGCTAGAATTGAGTAGTTAGTTAATTATTAAATTAATATACCTAACTTACATTTAGAATATTATCACATCTTGGAAAACTTACACAATATTGCGCATGAAAGAGGAACAAACATCCTCACATTGATATTTGAAGTCGAAAAGTACCTACCTACCTACTATCCTACAAATAAATACTTAATTATACTTTTTAATTTAATTTAATTTTGTTTTGTTTTTGTATATGACTCGGAATAAATATTTGCTTACTATTTGCTTATTATTTTTGCTATTATTTTTGCTTATTTCTATTTGCTTACTATTTTATTACTATTGGAATAGGATTTATAAACATCTCCAAATTATATTTATCAATAACATCAGTCTACACTCGCCTTTACCATCGTAGTCACGTTTTTTATCCTTAAAAGTTATCTTTTTTTTATCCCCGCACGCATCTGGATAACATTTCTTATAATGTTTTCGTTTATTTTGTAACTTTATAGTAATATTCATTTATTCATTTATCGTGACACGATGGCGGCGTGCGGTTGTGCCCTTGTGCTTTTATTATTGGCTTTGGTAAGGTCATTTTTGTTTATGTTTTTGATTTTAAAAAATATTTTCGTTTATAAGATAGATCGATAGATATATAGATATCTATAGATGTAAGATAGAAGATTATAAGGGTTCATAAGAAGTTTTATCTAATAAAATTTAAATGTAGGTACAATACAAACATATCTTAAGGGCCTACCCAATGTATTTTTTAATAAAAAACAGGTTGGATATGTATGAGACGAATTTAAAAAAAACATGTTTTTTTCCTCTAAAACCAGTCGCGTTTTTATTAGATGAAAGAAAAAAAAAGATAAAAGAAAATGCAGAATGCTCAAAAAATACCCAGGCCCGGCGCAAACGAAAAGTATTTCAGTTTATTAGTTTAAATGAGTAATAAAATGTAGCATAAGAACCATTGTCCAAATCGGTGGCTAAATGTCAATAATTGCTATTTGTATTTTCGTAGGGGTTAATTTTTATGATTATTTTCTTAAACTAAGTAATATCTCATTATTTTATTGAGATTAACAATACTATTGAAGCATTAAAGCAATCAGGTTCACTAACCTGATTATAAATATGTGAAAATAAAATACACTTATTTTCACGAAAGGTTAGATATCAGGTTAGGTTAGGTTAGGTTCGGTAAGTTTTAAGGTAAGGTTAGATGAGGGTTAGGTGAGTTCCTAGGTTACCTAAGACGCCACCTAACCTAATCTAAAACCTTATCTGACCAAACCTAAAATCTTACCTAACCTAATCTAAAACCTAATCTAACCTAACCTGATATCTAACCTTTCCTGAAGCCTCACCTAAGCTAATTGCTCTATTGCTTTGACAGTGTGTCAATTTCAATAAAATAATGAGATTACTTACTTAGTTTTATTATGGAAAATTAACCCCTATGAAAATACAAATAGCAATTTTCGACATTTTAGCCACCGATTTGGACGATGCCCCCAATGTGGCATTTCATTACTTATTTATACTAATAATCTGAGATACATTTCGTTTGCGCCGGGCCTGGGTAAGTATTTGTTCCATACTTCATGAGCCTTCTCTTTTAAATAATATATTCGCCTATTTTTTTTTAATTAAACTTACCTACACTTTACAACACAACACAACGGTAACTAAGTATAAAATCTTTTGCAGGTAGAATTTTTTTCATTAACGTTTTAAAAACCCGTCATTTTCCAAAAAGTTAAGCCCGGTATACACGACAAAGATACTCGTACCAAAATAACTGCGCCAGTTTTTGCATACACGTTCGATTAAAGTGTGCAAATAGAAAAAAATAATCCATAAAAAATCAATAAAAAAATTAACTGAGCAGTTCTTTTGCACAGTTTTACGTCGTGTATACAGGGCTTTAATCACACATTTTTTTAACAGATGTCAGCGGGAGCGGTGCGTGTAGATGTGCCGAAGATAAAGCTCAACGATGGAAATGAAATGCCTGCTATTGCGTTGGGGACCTATCTTGGATTTGAAAAAGTATGTATCTCTTTATCAGCCCTTTAAAGGCCAAAACACACCGGATGCGTATGCGTTGCGTATGCGTACCTCTGAATTGTAATGTATGGAACTGTCACCGCTTGCGTCTACGTCTACGTTACGCATACGGTGTGTTTTGGTCTTTAACGTCCCCACTATAGGGGCACGAGCATACTCTCATACGGGAGTGATTAGGCCAATGCGGGATTTCATATCACCTTCCAATTTCTTAATTATAGCCCGTCGGGAATTTCTGTGCGCTTGGCTTAGTGACGTCATGCAACTCGTACGTATTCGGCACGAAACGATGGAAGCGCGAAGTAAAGCGCATTCCAGCGATGTGCACAGAAATTGATTCTTTTTTCAAAGTTTCATAAAATTAAGGTTCTTAAAAATAATAAAAAGGCATGATAATAAAAAAATACATTTTAAAAGTAAAAGTAAGTTGCTAGGTAGTTATTTACCTAAAAAGAACTTTGAGAAAAGTTAGGACAATGTTATGTATGTATTCTGTATTGTTTGCACAACCCGCAACCATTATTACCTATTTCTCGCTTTTTCTTACCCTAAGGTTGCCTGGAAGATATTGCTACCTAGCAATAAGGCTGCCTGTTGCTTCTTATAATCTTGTTTGTGTCTGTACCTTATATCTTTGTGTGCAATAAAGAATTATTGTAGTGTATTGACAAACCAACTTAATTTAAATTTTAAATAATGCTTTTTTATTCCAGAATGACGTAATAGGGCCCACAGACGACACTCGCGAAGTCTTCACCGAAGCCATAGACATCGGCTGGCGGCATTTCGACACGGCATCATTTTACAAAACCGAGAAAGTCATCGGGGAAAGCATCGCTGCAAAGATTAAAGACGGCACTGTACAACGGAAAGATATGTTCGTTACTTCTAAAGTAAGAGAGAATTATAACATTCATCATCATCATCCTTCTCGTCATTATCATCATCATTATCCTTATCATCATTATCATCACCATCATCATTATCCTCATCGTCCTCATCATTATCATCATCGTCATCCTCATCATTATCATCCTTCTCGTCATTATCATCATCATCATCATCGTCCTCATCATCATTATGATCACTATCATCATCATCCTCATCATTATCATTATCCTTATCATCATTATCATCATCATTATTTCATTATTATCATTCTTCTCCTCATCATCTTCATTTCATCATATAGCTGCCCGCTGAGCACAGGCCTCTCTATTATCTCTCCAACGAGACCCCACGATTTTCACTAGGTCATCGGTCCATCTGGCAGGTGGCCGTCCCATGCAGCGCTTGCTATAACTTTTGTTTTTGCCTCATTAGTCGTACAGTGCTACAAGGATCTTTTGGCGCGTGGCGAAAATCGGAACTAATGATGTCTTCTTCTAAATTGCATGTAAATCTTAATTATTTATTCACCATCCACGCCCTCCTGACAATGTCACTCCTTGTAGTACTATATTTTTTTTGTTTTCAGCTCTGGAACACGCATCACAAGAGAGAGCAAGTCGCTGAAGCCTTGAGGAAAAGTCTCAGTGAATTAGGCTTTGATTACATCGATTTATACCTGATGCACTGGCCTATTGGATTGAATGTAAGCAATTTTATTAAACTTATCTATAACTATTCGGATTTTAGGGTATGATCCATATAAAAGTGCAAACTCCCTCTAGATAGGGAAGGGGAGGGTGAGAAATACACAAAAATGTCTCTGGGCAACCAGCGACATGACACATGCTGAGTGGAGACCATTCCCCGTCTAACCTATCTCTTTCCCTATCTTCTTTCCGTTTTATTTTTCAAATTACAGTAGAGTAATATAATACCTATGTTTAATTTTATTTTGTTTTGTTTTTTGTATTGTCTGGGAATCAATATTTACTTACTGACTAAAAAAACCGGCCAAGTGCGAGTCGGACTCGCGCACCGAGGGTTCCGTACAAACCTGCAAGGTTTACAAAGTTCGTTCATTACGACAATCGAGTCATAACTATGGAAAAAGTAATAAGTTTATATTTATTAAAAAATATATATTTTGTAATGTAACTAAAAATTTAAGGTTTTCGGAATTTTTCCTTTATGTGTGGTATAAAACGTTGCTTCATGCCAAATTTCAAGATTCAAGGTCGACTGGAAGTACCCTTTAGGTTTTGATTCCCTTGCAAGTACTTGCGAGTTTCAAAATATGCAGCTTAAATTGCTGTTTCTTTTGATTGCGTTGACATAGAAGTTTTATTTTGCTACAGCTTAAAGGTATTATAGACCTGAGTATTTGGTATGAATTTCAATTTAATACCTCTACGCGTTTATGAGGAAATGGGTAGTAAGTTTAAGATTATTAAAAAAAAAAAATATTTTGTGATGTAACTAAAAATTTATGGTTTTCGTAATTTTTCCTTTATCTATGCTATAAGACGTTGCTTCGTACCAAATTTCAAGATTCTGAGTTCACGGGAAGCACCCTGTAGGTTTTGATTCCCTTGCAAGTGTCGAAAATTTGCGGCATAAATGGCTGTATCTTTTGATTGCGTTGGCTTAGAAGTTTGATTTTTTCACAGCTTCAAGGGACAGTAGACCTGAGTAATTGATATAAATTTCAGCTTCATACCTCTACGCGTTCCTGAGAAAAAGGGTCTTGACAGACGGACGGACGGACGGACAGACGGACAACAAAGTGATCCTATAAGGGTTCCGTTTTTTCCTTTTGAGGTACGGAACCCTAAAAAGTAGCCCATGTCACTCTTCCTTCAACTATTTCCACTTAAAAAAATCCTGTCAATTCGTTGATAGGAGGATAAACACACCCATTTTCGTATTCATAATATTATCATAAAGGTCTATCGACACACATCCGGATAGTGCCTGGGACGTAACCGGGCCGTGGCCCGTCAGGAGGGAAAACAATACGTCGGCAGACAACGTGTGTAAACGAATCCATAGAAAATGTATGGACACGGTCCGGACACGGCCCGGATGTGTGTAGATAGAACATTATTGTTCCTACCATAAGTTTGCCTGGAAGATATTGCTACCTACCCATAAAGCCGCCTGTAGCTATGTACCATACTTTATTGTTCACCTTGTCCTTTAGCCGCAAAATAGTACTTTTGTATTTATAATGATATACTTTATTGTTGTCCTTATGCCGCAAAATAGTACTTTCGTATTTATAATGATATCATCATATTTAAGAACGTCGCTCTTGTCGGTGGAGTATCCACCACTCTGCTCTATTCTCGGCGCCGGATACAACACAATTTCTATTCCCACTAATGTTATATTCTGTTTAATTTGTAGGAAGACTATTCTCATTCAGAAGTAGACTTCATGGAAACCTGGCGAGGATTGGAAGACGTCCAGCGATTAGGTCTGGCCAAGTCCATCGGAGTGTCAAACTTCAATAAGGAGCAATTGACTAGACTGATCAAGGAGGGGTCTGTCAAACCCGCTGTATTGCAGATTGAGGTATGCATAAAGAGCCTTTTTGCTAAGGATTTGCGCATGCAAGTGATAACACGTTACTCGACCAAGTCACGTAGTAACTAATAAGTAATCTGTGCCAAGTCTGCTAATTTACAATAGTTGTGTATCGGCAGTGAGTCAATGTGAGTGTCAATGGCAATTTTTGACACATTTGGTCGCAATCAGTGTACAGATCTACCAAGTTATTTGTGAAATGAACGGCGGCGCTAGTTGTAATACAAAATTGTATTTCTACCAATCGCAGCAGTTCTGGAATTTGACATTTCCGTATTAGTGGCCGTAGTTCCAATAACGGCCGTTTCACATATAACTTGGTAGCTATGTACCTAAAGCTTTGTACCTTACTTAGCCGTCAGTGTCCCTTAGATAGGTTTAACACCTATGTTTATTTTAAATGTACCGAATTTTTTAAATATACCTACCTATTTTAAAATTCACAGGTACACCCCCAAATAACGCAATCAGAATTGGTCTCCTACGCACAATCGGAAGGTATCCAAATCATGGGCTATAGTCCGTTTGGGTCCCTAGTGTCGAGGTATGGGCTGACTATGCCGGGCCCTAAGGTCACTGACCCCGAACTCGTGGCCATCGCTCAGAAATACGGGAAAACTGTACCTCAAATATTTTTGAGGTCGAGTGTAAGTATTCTTTTTTTAAATTAAGGAGTGAGAGATAGAATATTTGGAATTATTTTTTTTGTTAATTGGAAAGTCGCGGTATAGGCCTTTTGACCAGCAGTGGGTCATGATGGATAGCAAAAAAAAATATCGAAAAGCGTTTCAAAGAAAACCTTGTAAGTAAATGAAATAAGTTATAAAGCAAGTAAAAAAAAAGATTTGCAGGTTTTTTTTAAGTACCTACCTACTTACATTCTTATGAGTAAAAAAAAAGTTTAGACAAAAAAATAACACAATTTTTTTTTACAAACTTTTTACAATTTTTTTTTTTTACTTTTTTTACAGATCGAAAGAAACATAGTACCAATACCGAAAACGGTAAAAGTGAAACGTTTAGAAGAAAACATAAATGTATTTGATTTTAAACTAGAGCCGGAAGACATTAGCAAAATTAGCACTTATAACACGGCAACAAGGTTCACTTTGCCTTCTTTCTGGCAGGAACACCCTCATTATCCGTTTGAAAAAGTTAAAAATCCTATTGCACTCTCAATTAAACCACAGAATAAATAATAGTAAGCTAAATATGCTGAAACCTCAAGTTAATGATTTGATATTTTGTAGCCATTTTTTTTAATTCAAAATGGCTGCCATTTTATATTTCTATAGGTAAGTAACTATTTTTTTTTAACACAAAAAGTGTACACTGCTATATTCTTATACTTACATACATATCCGTTAAAACTTTTTCTCCATCGTGGTAGACAGAGACCATTTTGCCATCCAAACACACTTTCTTAATAAGTCCATAAGTAACCGTAAATCGGGGATGTTTAAACCCGTGGTACATAGAAAAGTAAATATTATAAAAATAATATGTAAGGAGTATTCAAAATTATTTTTTTTAAGTCGTCTAAAATAAAACAAATTTTTATAACAATATTTCTTTAATTATGGCACTTCATAATAATTTGAAGTTACTTTATTTTCATGTTTAAATTCAAAGCTTCAAGAACAGGAAAGGACTAGAGTAGGTAGATAACTTTAAGATTTTATATATATACTTATATAATTCAGGTTTTTTTAGACTCAAATAATGAACAGGCCTTAGGAATAATTTTGTCTTAGTTACAGCATTTTGCATTTTACAATTTGTAAGAGTAATTTGGGATTAAAAGATTTTTTACAATACAATATTTGACTCTGATTTATTATACAGAGTGTAACAGAAAAGGGGTATAAAGCCGAAACACAGCGATAGTCCTCATGAAACTGAACAACTTTCCCCAAGGAACATGGGTCGTAACTCGAAAAAAATTTTTGGATCGCCCATACTCACTCGACCAGTTGATCGGACATTTTGTATAGGGAGGCGAATTTTTTTTTCGAGTTACGACCCATGTTCCTTGGGGAAAGTTTTTCAGTTTCATGAGGACTATCGCTGTGTTTCGGCGTTATACCCCCTTTCTGTTACACCTGTACATTTAAAAAATCTAAATTAAAAAGTTCAAAATAATAAATTTTCGCACGGTAAAAAACACGAGTGACATTATTAAGCGAGAAAATTCGCAAAATGTCACACGCTATTTTAAACATACGAAAGTTTATGAAAACACATTATTTTTCTTTTTAATTTAATAACATTAAAACATGGTGGAGCATCGTATACAATGATAAAAGACCTGACACGTCCTCACTGTGATTGAGGCAATTTTAACTTAACAATTGGATTTGGCAATAAAACATGCAAATACAATTACAAAAATACTAAATTTCATCACATATTTTTTAAAAATTTCGTCATACGAAGTCTATTTTTCAAAATGGTAGCGTAAAGTAGTCGTAAATATTTTTTTATGGTGTCCCCAAAAAATACTAATTACTAATTCTGTATAATAATTAATAAAAAAACTTGAACAAGAATTTTGCAATTATATTTACATTTTTAATTGACAAATCTCAAGTCTTAAAATGAGCTCAATTGTTAAGTTAATAAAGTTAATGATTTCTTGCGGATTTACTAAAGTAAAATTAATTCCATATTTCAATAAAAGATGGCGTTGGCAACTATCATAGAACATTATCTGATAGAAACTAACGCCATCTAGTATAAAATAATGGTACTCAGGCGCGCGGTTGTTTTATGCGTTGCTCGCAGCGTCAGACGAATGCGTTTAGGTTACTCTATACAAAATCTATGAAGATAAAATATACTTATTTAAGTTAGAGTATGGAGTAACCGTATCGCATGCGTCTGACGCTG
The DNA here is from genome assembly GCA_947563765.1 of Anarsia innoxiella. Classification (NCBI taxonomy): domain Eukaryota; kingdom Metazoa; phylum Arthropoda; class Insecta; order Lepidoptera; family Gelechiidae; genus Anarsia; species Anarsia innoxiella. Next base: position 2,124,705 of record OX387417.1, read on the forward strand.
CGAGCAACACATAAAACAACCGCGCGCCTAACAGTGTACAGGCAGACCAACTTATCTGTGAACTGAACGGCGGCGCTAGTAGTAATACAAAATTGAATTTCTACTAATTGCAGCAGTTCTGGAATGTGACATTTCCGTATTAGTGGCCGTAGTTCCAATTATAGCCGATTCACAGATAACTTGGTAGCACTGTAAAAACGCAAGAATTAAATGACTTGTGTCAACTCAGCCAATAGGTAAAGCACATAGCCTCGTGATTAAAAAAACTGGTGCAGCGATTATAAATAAAAGTAAGTACCCTTTTACAATATTTGTTAGAAATTGTTAAATATATTTTAAAGAAAAACAGAAGTTTGTCCGTCAGGCAGGTATAGCCAATACTTTTTGTTTCAACGCCATCTAGTGGCGAAGTATCAAAACTAAATTGTTAATTTTGGACGCACTGACATCTCGTTTAAACACTTTTTTTCAATGTCACATGCTTAGAAGGTTAGTTAATATATTACAAAGCTTTTAAAAAGCAGTTTACACACAATTCAACCCAAACATTTTCTTTTCTCGTGTTAATGACAAATAATACAATTATTTAAGTTTGTCTGTTTTTTAAAGCCAATTTGAGCTAATATTATATTTATCATTACTTTTTATTTACCGATACTGGGTGTAACAGAAAGGGGGTATAAAGCCGAAACACAGCGATAGTCCTCATGAAACTGAACAACTTTCTCCAAGGAACATGGGTCATAAGTCGAAAAAAATTCGCATCCCCATACAAAATGTCCGATCAGTTGATCGAGAAAGTACGGGCGATCCAAAAAAAATTTTCGAATTACGACCCATGTTCCTTGGGGAAAGTTGTTCAGTTTCATGAGTACTATCGCTGTGTTTCGGCTTTATACCCCCTTTCTGTTACACTCAGTATTGTCAAACATGAAAATTTTATCCACAACACAATACAGTGTGCAAACCACTTTTTTAACAGGATATGTAGAAAGTCTAATTGACTAAAATACTTAAGCTAACTCCCGAAGACAATATTTAAAATATTATTTAAACTAAATAATACTTTATGAACGATTTATTTCATGATATGCCTCGAAAAAATTAAATTCGCCTCGAGAGTTAGAAAAAATCAACTAAATTCGTTTCTAAGTTTCTATAATTTTAATGCGTGATATGCAAATGTCAAGACGTGAGTTTTTAAGATTAAAATTGTATTGAAATATAGTTTTAAATTAAATATTTAAATCTTAATATTTCTTAATCTGCCAAATAAAAATCAGGTACATATTTCATTTTAAATACCATTTTTTCTGCTCATTTTTTAGAATAAGTATTTTTTTCCTTAATTAATAGTACATTGTTCCACAAGGAGTGAAAGAATGTTATTTAATAACTTGAAGGTCTAAATAACAATTTTCCAATCAATGCACTAATTTTATAAGTAGGTAGGTACTTACAAAAAATAATTAAACAATATTTTTTAAGTGGAAAATATAAGTCTAGGCCACTTTCAGCCCTGTCTTCAGGGCAAAAATGAATCATTTTCAATGTATGATAAAAAACTATATTTCAATACTATTACAATGTATTCTTAAATTAATAAGTTAATTTATTTGAAGCGATAGGAATTACTTAAGAATCGTAAGTACTGCAGTGCTGTTTGAATTAGCTGTTTTATTACAAATTAAGCAAGAACCTTGCTTACGAAAATGGTATTTTATTAGGTAGTCAAAAATGGTAATATTGGTAGGTAGTTTTAAAAACGTATTTTTTTATATTTAACAAAAACAAAGAAAAAATTTTGATTTCTAAACAAACACTTTGTAAAACTGTAGATACTTAAATACTTATTTCAAAAAATTACAAAAACAAAACTATGTTAGTTTTTATTTGCATCAAAAAACAGCTAACTCAAACATTACTGGCGCCTAAAAAAAAAGAAATATAAAATTGTCAAGAACGTCCTTTAACTTTTATTGAACACCGCAATAAGTCATAAATCTTATTACATAAAGGGACGAGGGAAGTTAGAATAAAATCTTAACAAATTTACATTCTTTTGAGTTATTAAAAACATGTTTTTTTTTATATTTCGCATCATTCCAAGGTGTCTAATGACAGGTGGGTAAGCCTATAGTGCGTCGGCATGCCTGGGTACCTTGTTCCATAATTTCTAATCTTAATTTTATACAAGGTGACTTTAAATTAGTGAACGATAGAAAAGGATATGCGTGTATTCGTGATAACAAACTACTTTTACTATGGGGTCAAGATCGAAATCACAAAAAAAAAAATGTTCCCCCCATACTATCAGCTGGTGTATTTTGTATGGGGAGTTGAAAAATTTTTGAACGATTTCGACCTTGGTTCTATAGTAAAAGTTGTTTGTTATCACGAGTACATGCATATCCTTTTCTATCGTTCACTAATTTAAAGTCACCCTATATATAATCTGATAAAAAGTTGTCAATGATTGATACACATGCAATGTGATACGTGACAGCCATTTTTCTTTTTAATCCGACACCATTTTGTCACTCTACAGGGGCCCAAGTCTACTAATTTACGATATTTTCATTAGTGTGTCAATGGCATTTTTTCACACATTTGGTCGCAATCAATGTAAACCATTGTTCAGCAGAATACCAAATGTTTTAAAAATTGTCATTGACACTCTGCCGACACACAACTGAGGCTATTTAAAATTAGCAGACTTGGACCCTATATGTGACATTAAAACATCTTTTTACACAAAAAAGTTTGCTTAAAAACGCCGATTTTCAACAGTTTTCAACGAAAAAAAATGGCTACCTATCATTAGACAAAATAATAATCTCAACAAACGTGTTTTTCTATTCTAAGTTTCTAATAATATCAGTAGGTAACAAGTATAGGAAGATTTTTAATTATAATAGCAAATCTATGCCTATATATTTATTTATGTACCTATATAATTATTTTACATACATTTTATCTCAAATTGTAATAATAAGCTTTGCACTGGCTTTAAAATTACATTTTTATATCTCACACGGGACGATTATATCTAAAAAGATTAAATTCTAAATTATTAAAATTTTAGAAATAAATATTTTTATTGCTGAATCTCTATTCTCTGGGAATATTTAATTACTTAAACCTTAAATTAGCTGTTTAAGCTGAAAGCTATTTTTCTGAGATTTTAAGTTAGAAAATACTTAATTTTGGACAATAAAATAAATAAATAAGTGTTTCATTTTTAATAGCGACTTTTTAAATTATTTTAAACGGACTAATTCGAAAACCCGATTTGTAAAATATGGAAAATTTAAATTGGGCATATGGCAATTTAAAATGGAAAAATCAAGAACTGAATTATGTCACAATATTAAATCAAAAATTTAGATTTTTTAAACCGATACGGTTTGTTTCAGTACTTTAAAAAAGCACCTTTGAATATTATCTGTTGTATTTAAAAATATATAAATAAAATTGTATTTAAAAAAAAACTACGCGTAACCCTAAAAATACTTTAACGCTTACCTTACAACGATTTTTAAATTACTTGGTGTTTTTTATTTAAAATTAATTTATCACTAATACTTGATTGTATAATATTCTCTTTTTTTCGTACTCTTCTGTGATATCTATATCTTATTTCTATCCCTTATTTTAATTTAATACGATACCAACTAAATAAAATTTTAATTTAATTCAGTATTAAAATTAGCGAAAAGCGTACCATTCTGATATTTTTCCTGAATGAAAAATAAATTTATTTTATACAAAACAAAAGATTGGTCTGTCATCAATTATTTTTTTCCCATTTTTTTTTTCAGTTATAATTGCGATTTTTTTAAAATAATTTCTTGTATCTTTTATCGTTTTATTGTTATTCATATAAATTTTATTAAATAAAAACTGTCTTAAAAAGTCATAAACGTGGTGCCATTCGATAATTAAAATACTTAATAATTTAATACATATTCTTGTATCAAATCAAATATTTAACTGTTTTAACTAAACTGGATTTTAGATTAGTCTAGTGTTGCAAAGAATAGTAAAAAATATCGATAGTCTGTCAATAATATCGTGAACTTGTACCGTAGGTACTAAGTTTGTCGATAGATTATTATTTAATTATAATAGTCTTAGGAATTCAGATTATTGAGAGCATATACAGATGTAAGCAGTATTATTAGTCCAAATTTTTACTATCTTTAATGTTGTCTATCGATAAACAAACTATCGATACTTTTGCAACCCTATTCAGAGTAAACTAAAAGCCTTCTCCTAAATTATCGATAAGTCTTTGTATGACTAAAATACAACCTTTTTAATTGAAAGTTTTTAATCCTCTAATCATTCTGCCAATATCTATCGATATTTTCTATCACTATTTTTTTTACTTAACCCCAAACTGTTCTTTTTTTTACGTTCAATAAAATATTTATTTTTAAATTAAAGAAATACAATACTCTTCCCTATTATTGCATAAAATATTGCTAATTAAAATTTTAAAATGAATTACAAATTTTTTTTTTAATATTTTATAAATATTAACTAATCAAAATAATAAAAACATCTACTTAAGTAATATTTTTCTCCAGCAAATTGGCCCCTAAAAAGGTACCTAAATTACTTTCACGAAATATATAATAATCGAAATACATAGGTACATATTTTCATCTAATGCCAATAAAAAAAAATCCGTAAACCTTTCTTAGACAATACATAATCTATTTTTTATATATTTAATATTATTTTATTATACATATCCAACTCTAAGCTATACGGCAGTTCACGCTAGTTCCATTTGCTTCACTTCAAATTATTTTATTATCTATCTAAAGTGTATCACTTCTAAGTATGTGCACCTATGAGCGAATTTCGAGTCCTATTGGTCCATTTTCGGACCATCGTTAAGCACGGCGAATAACTCACAGCTTCAAAACGATTCATCGATATCTATCCGTTATCTAACCGCACATCACTATGTGACTGAGCAATATTTACACGCTAAAACTCGTTACTTTTTAAATTATTTTAGTAAATGGAAAACTCTTTGGTTTTATTATACTAAGTTATTAATAATTTAAATTAGTAATTTAGAGCAAAAATGCTGCGATTATGAAAAAAGTTGCTTTGAGATGAAAAACTGGACGTTTCGCTTTTACAATATTTTGATAAACTTTGATGAACTACAACATAACTACTTTATTATGAAAGTAGCAAGGAAGGGCAGGTTTATTACAATTAAAAATATTGTAAAAACAAAACGTTCATCTAATCTACTTCTACGTTGGACGAAGAAAGGTTAAATCTCGATCTATTATAATGCCGTGAAATCGATCGATCTTCTTTAACCGTCAACTATCGATATTTGCACATCACTAAACTTAAATAGTGCTGCCCAAACATCTACAGCCAAAACATCGAAAGGCAGAGCAGGATTAAGAAAACTTCAATGCGGTTGTGTTATTTTAGAGCTGAAAGCGCTATCGTGTCGTAAAAGTCGATGCTACATAAATAAGGCCATAAATCGTTTCTGTCCAACCCTACCTTTTCGATATCGATAGAAAATCGATCGACGGGAGCACGCGGCCGTCTCTAGCCTACTTCACCTGAAACATGCGCATGCGAGAAACGCTAGTGCTGTAACCAAGGCTAGTGTTGTGCCAGCTGTCGATGCAGAGTTGCACATGTCCTCCTCACAAAAGCACATGTGACCAGTGCCAGTACTTTCCATCATGCACACATGATCCACCATGAACAAATTTATTTGTAGTTGCGACGTGCACGTTCGACGGACGACCTCGTACGCTGGAATGTAGAGAAAATATTTTCTTTAATGAATGTCTTGTGGAGAAAAGAGAGCGGGTCAATATCCACCACCTATAAACCTTTATGCATGCCTGGTAAATATCCTTAGGGGTACAACCTACGGGGAGACCTTGGGTGATGAATACGGAGAATCCGTCTCCCAATCAAAATGGTCTCCGAGAGTGTGAGTTGACGTGTCTACGTGTTCCGACACGTCAACTGTCAAGAAACATTGACGTCAGCCTGAGACTGGTCCTAATCACGGACACCACAGACGAGTTCGCGGAAGTATGCGCGAGTTTCCCCGTGCTCTCGTCAAAAGTGGTCAGTTGGAACACCGTGGGGTTTTAGCCGGTGGGAATCCGGCATAACCCTCCGTCCTTCTCCGCGACACAGAGGGCATCCATAATGGATTACCCCATGTTTTTTTTAAAAAGGGATACAAGCTAGACTAACAACATATTATAATTAGCTGTATCAATTTAACTTTAGAGGTTTGTGTCGTATGGAGAAAAAGATATTGCTCTTAAGTTGGATATTAAGTTGAAGCCATTTTAACGTCCCTATTGCAGGGGCACGAGTTTACTCTAGTGTGTGCTGATTTCCTTCACCGTTAGCGAGGGGTAATTTAACCACATACAAATGAAAATTATCTAAAAGATATTTTATCCCTGTTACTGTTTAAAACGTCATGTTTTATGATGTCAGTTAAATATCTGTAGATGATGAATGTAAATAATACTCACGACTCTTCGAATAGCGCACCATCTTGACGCAGCAACCATTGCACGTCTGCAGCGGCGGCTGGTCGCGCGGCAAGGCTGTATAGTTGAAGGGGTCCTTGCAACGGTAGTCAGTCCAGCTGTCGCACTCGTAACAGTAGATAGTGCGGGCTGGGGAACAATGGGGGTACGTTAGTTTATGGAAAGTTCAATTTAGTTGGAGAATCAATGATGGGGTAGTTTAACCTCTCTCATCCCACTGACCCATTATAAACCCAGACACAATAGATTTACTATTGTTCTTTTTTTTCTGGGATGTGAAAGATTAAATTGATTTGGCAAATGGGTAAATGGTTATGATGATTCTTACGGTAGAAAAGGGGGGGGGTTAATTCTAGCTCTCGGGAACTAGCGTAAGGTATGAATGCTTTGGTATAGTGGCTACTAAATTATAGCCGAATTATATATATATTAAGTGGGCGTAGCTAGAAAGTACGAAATGACATCATATTGTAGATATTCAGAGACCACCTATCTATTTTATGTACATAGAAGAAGAAAGATAGCTAAGGAAGTTCATTTAACTAATATTTATCTACTCAAACCCCGTTACTACAAAACGAGTTTTAATTATAGTTCTAGGACTAACTTCATTTTTTGACGTAAGTAACTGAATTAGTTCTAGAAACATAAATAAAAATCGTTTTGTATTAAAGGGGAAATTGTTTAATATTCTATTTATCACACAAAATAAGAATTTGATAAGTGTTCAATTCAGTTTCTAATTACTGTAATAAATACTATACAATATTCCACTAAGTTCTTCAAATGACATTGGCAGAATCCATAATATTCCAAAGGTTGTCTGGATGAGATCACTTTTAGTGATAAGGCCGCCTTTGCGCACAATGTTTTAGTTTTATTTGTATTTCTTTGTGTGCAATAAAGTATTTCTATCTATCTATTCCAATGACGTCTGTAACGAGGTAAAATATTACCAATTAAATTCCGAATTGACCGACACGCGACAAACAATTTTAAACTTAAATCTCACGCGATATGTTTAAAATGCCCTTGTGCTATTTTTCATAACACTTTCTCCATACTCCATAATATAGTACATTTTACCTTCATTCAAGGTGTTTTCTTTTTAAATGCAAATATTGTAACACATTATTTTATCTACAGTTATGAAATAAAATATTATCTAATAAGAGAAATGAGGAGGCATTACAGATTGTTAGAGAAAAGAGAAGTTTACTAAAATCTATTGAGAACAGAAGAGGAAAGATGCTAGGACATTTGATACGACATGATTCCTTCATAAAAAACATCATAGTAGGAAAAATTGAAGGGAAAAGGAAGAGAGGAAGACCCAGACGGACGTTCCTAGAACAGGTGAAGGAAAAGGCGGGTGTCATGTCGTATCAAGATGTTAAGAAGGTAGAGAATAGGGAGGGATGGAGGAGGCTCCACCGACAAGAGCTAAGCTCTTAAATTAGAAGAAGAAGATTAATAAAATAATGTGCGTTCTTTTACAAAGGGATATATTCTAAATTATTTTGAAAAATTTTTATATTGCCTAATGTCGACAAGCGGATGTATTTTGTACTTATAAGAAGTTTTTTTTTTATTTCCGATAGTACCTATCTACATAATACGTACCTAAGAACCTAAGTTTATTTTTAAGTAAGACATGTTTTATGTCTGTATCTTAAAACAGCTTACACTAATGCTGTTAAAGAAAATACCTACAAAATCGATACTCGTAATTGGCTTACTTGACATCACTATTATATGTAAAATAATTCCTTATAGGGATGGGACATGTACTTAAAAACTATCGATGTTAATGACTTCGAGAATATAAGTCAAGTTTTTTTTAATTTTATTATAAAAAAATGTTTCCACTTACCGTCGCTGAAAATTTTCACAAATATTTAAAATGAAGCACAATTACAAATTTATAAAGCAATGCGATGCAATATTGTGGATGCTTTAAGCACTACACTTTAGTTATATAGAAAATGTTACGTTTTACAAAGAAATTAAGAACTTCCGATGATTATTGTAAGATCAAAATTAAATATTTATCATTAAAAAGTCATCATCAAAATGAATTTAAAATAAATGTCAAAATGAGTCATTAAAAATTCAACATTATGTCTAAAGTATAGCACCTACAGCCATTTCTGCGATGCGCAATGCAACTTCTTAGCTTAGGTAACGCTGCACTGACTAGCGCCTAGCTTGACGCCTAGTGCCCAGCGAGTAGGTAAGTAAAATGAAAAAGTACGCGACGGGCCGCACTAGGCGCCAAGCGTAAAGTGCGGCGACATATTCCAGGATGTATGTTTTAGAGTGCGTTCCACGAAAGAAGTCCCCCGGATATTTTTGGAACTAAATTTGACAGGTCTATTTTCTCTATTTTCTGACCTTTTCCCTGATAGTAGGTAGACAACCCCTTACTTATCTTAATAGAAATACACTTTTTACATAACAGAAATATAGCTAGTAGAAATTTTTATCAAAATATATACCAACCTACTCATGGAATGACCAGAACAGTCGAAATATGCAGGAAATAATATTTAATAAATTACAAATGAAATAAATATAATATAGGTAGATGTTGTACTCATAAATGGCAACATTATCAATTTTGACATGAAATACAGCGCCGCGGCTAGGGGACTTCTTTCGTGAAATGGAGTCTACTTAGTTACTCGCACTAGACGACAAGCTAGGCGCCTGTCATTGCAGCCATACTCTTACAGTAGGCGAATGCATGCAGTTCACGCAATGGATTAACAGTGATTGTTACTAACAAAACTTTCATTACTTTTTAAATGTCTGAAAGTCTGAACACAAAAAGGTCGGCATCAATTTTGGCATATACAACCAAAAATGTTATAACTTCTTTATGATCGCGTTTTTGTTATTTTTTATTAAAGTGCTTCCACAACAAAAATGCATGTTAGAAAATGTTTACAAACATTTTATAACAAACTTTCTGTATATACATTTTTTGTTATAGAATGTTAGTAAACATTTTATAATATGTGATGTGGGAGCACCATTAGCCAAAATTGATACCGTGAAGGAGCGAAAAAGATTTATGTAATGTTATTTGTTTTCTAAGTAAATGTTTGTGTAAAATACGTGAAATTATCTAATTTGTATGTTAAGTATATCCTATTGACTCTATATTTTGTTAAATAGGCAGAACTATTCAGCAAGCGAAATTATTTGATGAAAAATAAGTAGGTAAATAGTTTTCTATTGTGTAGCGACTAGCAAAGGTATTTTTTGTAATATTGCGGCAGGTGTCTTACTGAACATGATTTATTGATTACCAATTAATTTAAAAAATTGGGTAATCAATAGTGATGGGCCGAGTACCAGGTTTACCGAGTAACCGAGTACCGAGTATTACTCGGTTTAAAGTTTACCGAGCCGAGTACTCGGCCGAGTTACTCGGTTAACTTGAAGTAGGCAGAATTGTGCACGAACAAGTTTGGGAGCGAGTGGAGTTAATGGTGTTTGACACTTCCTGCGCACCTCGCGAATTATTATTCAAATGAAACCAAAAAACGCGCGTCAAGTGGCAAAAAAAATATAGATAAAGCACTGTTTGTGATATTTTCTTCTAATTAATTATGATAATAGCAGCTTATAATTTTGCTCCTGCTGGGCATAGTACTAAATATGTATCATTAGAAGAAACTAGACTATGATCTACCAAGCAGATCCAATGTCCAAGGTAGATTTATTTGTACCAAGTACTCGGCATTTTAACCGAGTTATTCGGCCGATTACGAGTAGTGAAAAAAGTGCCGAGTACGCCGAGTACCGAGTATTAACCGAGTACTCGGCCCACCTCTAGTAATCAATAATCATTATTAAGTACTTAATCCGAATGAATTTTGGTAAATTTTTTGAATGATATTTTTTTATGTAAATGTTCGAATGTGAAACCCAGTCTACGGTATTCTGTGTTATTTAAGCTTTGTAGTTAAATAAATAATCTCGAATTATATTCTTAATTATATTGCTTAAATATTATTCCAATATTCAAGGAATATTAAGCGAATAAATTATATAAAAGTTGCAGTTAGTCGTGTCAATGTACAGCCGTTAAAAAAGCGTCGAAGCGTTCTTGTAAAGATTTTATATAAAAGTTTATTTTCTTTATGAAGGAAGTACTTACTTTGGCATTCCGCCTGTACAAGGGGGCTCAGTGTTAGAACCCATAATGCTGAAAATCCATGCGTCAATTAGTAAGAAAGAAAAAATAGTACAAAAAATAAAATAGGTACACAAACTACATCCCTAGAAGTGTGTTGGACAGAGAAGGAAGTCCTGCAAATAACTGAATTTAAAAACGAATTTATAGTCAGCTACACACCATAACAGAAACACGAATTAGAAAGGTCTAATTCAAAAAAAATCTAGTGCAACCTTAAAAGAAATACCGTAGACTGGGCCAGATTTGAAAAGAAAAACCTAGTTTTTGTAACAAAAAACATAACATTTTGCAACTTTCAGGTCAAAATTGCAGAACGTTTCTTACCGACCGTATTTCATTACCGTGATAGTTTAGTGTTGATTGCTGTGTGGTTAAAAAAGAATTAGTTTTTTATCTGAAAAATTGCACGTCAGTTATTCACAGGAGTTATGATCGAGTGTGTGGTTGTGTATTTTATATTTTTAAATATAAATGAGAGGTATATTTGAAATGGAAAAGAATCGTCTAATTCTAATTTGATATCTAGAAACATCACTCGTAAAATGGATTATGTTAAATAAAAATACATTACATATAAGTATTGAAAATCTTTTCAAAATAACGCGTCTCCTGAATTTAATTTTACAGCAATAAAATATGCTTTTTTGTACAATCAAAAAGAAATATTTAACAAATAAATTTTTCAACAATTATACACGATTTTTTGACAATTTATAACCTCTCATTTACGTTAGAAAATCACACAGTTTTCGTTTTAAAAATACACTAGTGTATAACAAGAATATTGGGGCATGCAAAAGAAATTACCCATAGCTGGAAACATGACATTCCTGTGGACACTCAAACACGTAAAAATACAAAATTTATTGCAAACACATCGATATTATTCACACCACTACTTAGAAATTTAAAGTCATATTTAGGTTTCATTGTTATGTTATCGTAAAATTTATTTTTAAATCTAGTCTTATTATTAAAGCTGCATTATATATTATATCTCTAGATATACAAAATTTGCTATCTTTTTCAAGCAATTTTAAGTAAGCATATTTGTAAATTGATTCTTTAAAAAATCATTAAAAATTTCCCTTTCAGAACTGACTGTACTACATGCGTTCACGTTCAAAAATCAATGACGTATTCATATTTCATTTAAAATCGTATGATTTTTTTTTTCAATATCTTAACTTTTTAATTTAATTATTAATTCTTCTACATTTTTTTACCCCTATTTCTAAAACATCGATAACACAACAACGACACTCCCATCACTACAACAGTGCGGTGACAGGTTTATCGACATCGATAATGTGTTTGCAAGTTGACATTCACAAACCACATCTAGATTGGACATCTAACTGACACATTGTATGGTGAATGTATGGTTGTATGTATTACCGGTTCTGATGCAAGAATTCGCTTTTACTTGGTCCACCCCGAACCACGACATCAACAGAACTGAAATGTGATAAAAACATAATATATTAATTAATTTATTTTATACTAGTGGCTGCCCGCAACTTCGTACGCATTTATCGTCATATCTTGAAAAATTTACAAAACAATAAGGTAGCCTATATGTGTTATTCTGATGTGCAAGCTAAGTTATTGTAAAATTTCATTAAAATCTGTCTAGTGGTTTTTACGTGATGAAGTAGGTAACAAGCATCCATCGGCACAAACATTGACATTTATAATAATAATAGGACTAGAGTCGTGTAGTTATTTATTTTCAGCTAAAATAGTTTAATAATTAGCAGTATTAGGAAAGTTTAATTAAAATCTATTCAGTGTTTTTTTCGTGAAAGACTTAATTTTAAAATAAAAACAACATTCCGATTTTTAAAAACCCCCTTATTACATAACGAGTTTTAAAGAGAGTTCGACTTTAGTTCGTTTAGTTTGACGTTTTGGCTACGGATAAAACGTTTTAAGGCCAAAACACACCGGATGCGTATGCGTAACGTAGACGTAGACGCAAGGGGTGACAGTTCCATACATTACAACTCAGAGGTACGCATACGTCTACGATTACGCAACGCATACGCATACGGTGTGTTTTGGCCTTTAATCAAGTTTAAAAAAATACATCAAATAAAAACAATAAAAATTCAAACGTTAAATTCAAATAAAAATGTTTTCGGGTTCACAATTCTGCGGTAATCTTGTATTTTATTATTGCAGTTTGTACCTTTAAATCAACATCAAAAGAAATGGCGTCGCGTGGGATTTTGTCGTTGTTTAATAGTTTCAGAGTATTTTTAGGTTGCCCTATTATTAAACAGCCGCTATAGTTTCTCTCCGAACTCGTTTTTCGTACCTTCCACGGGTTTTAGACTTCCGTATTTATTTTTTCAATTTAAAGACTAGCTATTTCAACTACTTAAAATGTCGAATGCATTAAAATGTATTTTAATTTTATTTATTTACCTACACTGCTTTAATTTTATTATCTAACCGACTAACTAACGAACTAAATTACTAACCTGACAGACTAACTAAAAACAATTACCTAAACTCAATTCGGCAGATTTTTGACAGATGTTTTTAAAAACTTGCATAGAGGCAAGCAAGACTAAAAAAATACGACTAAAAATGTGACGAAAATACGAATAAAAATAATAGGTAGGTACAATACATACCTAGGTCTTGCATTCGACAACGCGATAACTTTAATAAATTGCCTAGCGTTAACAATTTTAATTAGAGCTAAAACGTTATGACCTTTTTATTTTCATCGTTTTTAATGCATATGTTGTGTAGTAGGTACTCGTATAATAAAGTAGGTAGGAATAAGGAAAAACAAAATTTAAGAACAAAACATGAATTATTTATAATGCCTACAGTAGAAAATTACTACTTAGGTGTACTTAGGTATATTCTATTAAGTAGGTATGTAAGAAAAGAATGAAATTGTTAAATGTTTTTGTAATGAAATAAAAACAAACTTTTTATTTATTAATATCTATATAAATAAAAAAATCTGTAGGTACCTATTTGAAATCTTTTTTTTTTCCTAAATAAAAATATATTTCAAAAAACTGTGAAATTAAGAACCTCCTTTTTTCTGGTGTGGTTGTTTTATAGTCGGCTAAAAAGAGCTTTTCCTCGTTATACACTACAGTAGCCACGACATGTGTGTTATGTCAAGGTTTATAGGATTTTTAGTATTTTTAAAGTGGCCTGATCTACCTCGTTGCTCTAACTAAAGCACCTATAGGGTGTTGGTTTATTTGATACCGATATTTTTATTAAATATCGATATTTTCCAAGTTCCTGCGTACGAAAACAAACCACTTTTTTACTAATGTCAATTTCACCAATTCTTTAAAAATAAAAAAATATGTATTTTTTTTTAATTCGTCCATTCAAGACAGGCAAAGATCAGAGACTATCCAGTCTAGTCTTTAGTAAATAATGTATACAGATATTTTAATTAACCTCTCACATCCCACTGACCCATTATAAACCCAGACACAATAGATTTTCTATTGTTCTTTTTTTTCCGAGATGTGAAAGATTATATATCGATATTTTCGAAGTTCCTACATACGCAAAATATACCTACCGATCTTCTATCGATATTTTCCGAGTTCCTGCGTACGAAAATAAACCACTTTTACTAAGGTCAACATCACCAATTCTTTAAAAAAAAATTTTGGTTCTCCATAAAATAATTTTTCAGGAATAACTTCCTGAAAAATTATTTTTTTTATATACTTAAGCATTTTTTAGGACTCGACAAATAGACTTAAATAAAAGATTTTTTTACACTTACGTAGTACTATAGAAACCCGCGAAAATGGTCAGAGTCAAACTTTTTTTTTTTTACTAGTCAAGTTCAAAAGAAAACTGACTTAATAACTAAAAACTTATAACACCTCTCTTTTGGCGTCGGGGGTTAATAAAAGTACTTATGAATAAAAGTACCTACTTACTAACAAAAAAAATAAGTTTTTTTTTTTCACAGTAACGTAAAATAGCCTGCAACAATGGCAGTATCTAATAAAACAACATCCTAAATACGCGTCTCTATAAATAAATATACTTGATATAATTAACACGATGACGCTAGCTTATAAATGTCACGTATTTGGGACACACATAGCTGTCAGGTAGTCCATAAAGATATTATTTATGTTTATATTTAAGTATTCTAGATTTTGTATCACATTTTGAATGGCTGCAAGAAATAATAAAGTTTGTGCCAAAACCACTAGAAAGATATATGAGTTTTTGTTTTATATGAGGTCTTGAAATTATTTGTTTTTTATTTTTATAAAGATTTTTTTTAATAAATGTTCCTCATTCTATGTAGTTTAAGATATATTTTTTTTTCCAAATAATGTTTAATAAAATAAAATATTTATCGACTAAGTTGAAAAAAAGTTTAAAAAAAAGTTATTTTTCTATTTCATATTACGGAATTTTTCAAAAAAAAACTATTTTTTTTTAAACTAATTACGTAATTATTACTTTTAAGCCGAACTCACCTGGCACAGGAAATATCCAGCGCATCTTTTCGTAATAGCTTGAACGTCGCCGCCGAACCACGCTTTCAGCTCACCAGCGCCATACTTCAATACAATATTTTCACCTTCAATCTGACACTACGCCTCTTATTAAACACTCCTTGCATCTACACTTAAAATATTTATTTTTTTAATTATGAGCCAGTTGCACAAAATTAAAATAAAGCCAGGGCTTGTTTCATAATTTACAGATAAAATTTATCTGACAAATAAGCCTATGTCTATTTTATAAAACATGACTTTTTAGACAAAGACTAAAAATTTAATATTTGTCAGATAAATTTTATCTGTAGGTGGTGAACCAGGCACTAAATCTCTTGCTGTCTCCTTTCATTTGTTAAATAAAGAAAGGGTCGGCTATAGATTTAATGGACTGTTTAGTTTTGTGACTTTTTGCAACTGACTAAGTACCTAGTAAGTATTTTATTTAATTATTTTTATAGCAATTTGTTAATAACTATATATCTACAAAAGCAATCGGTGAACTTACTAGGTATAAAAATAAAATGAAATAATAATAATAAGTTCTGAAATAAAACTAATAATGACGTGTAATATGGTAGCCATTTAAGTATGATAATATATTAACTATGTTAAAACGAGGAAATATTACAATACTGTAATAAATAAGTACCTACCTACGTTCCTAAATAATATTTATATTAAAATTAATATAATTGACTCACTGCCACGGTCAATTAAGTAGGTACAAATACAAAAATAATAATGACAAATAAAATGGCGCGAAGCATCATTTTTATTGAACTTTTCCTTGAATTTAAAAATAACATCTAAGTAAATATAAAATTGTCAATGTAACGTGTCTTTATAAACACTCATTCAAGACTTTTATTTAACATTTAATACTCAGTTTTGTTATTTCACACGAAAAAATACTAAACTTCATAATTAATTACCTACATATCCACGCACAAAGGGTAATTTTCTTTCTTTGTCCGTTCCGTTACGTTAGAGGCGCAGAAAAAAAAACTTAAACAGCCAGTGTGTTTTACCAAAAAGATTTTATTCAGCATTTTCGTTTAAAAAGTTAAAGCAAAGGGTGTAATCAATGTTGAATGGGGAATATCCTAAGCATGTGCTCGGCGTATACGAGACCAAGTCTGCGCGGTACGTTATTGATTTTACGTACAAACGACTCTGTCGTGTTTTCTAGGCCTAATGTTTACTCTAATTCTTTATTAACCTAGATTCTACTGAGATTTGATTTTTACTATCTATTTATTGTAATTTAAAATGTGATTCGAGTCATTATTTTAGTTAAAATTGGAAGTAATGTATGATTATGTTTTGGAATGTAGGATGAGAAAAAAATATGAATCAAAAAATGGAAGAGATGAAACAAATTAGATTAGTTAAAAAAAAAAAAAAAATATTTGATTAAATAATAAAATTCCTATCCCTTACCGGCTCTCATAACATAAATTCATAAAGATTTACGAAAAAAAAATCACTTCTATATTTTTTACACATCAAACGTTATAAACATAATTGGAACATATTTTTTTAATGTTTTTTTAATTGTGTAACGTGATTTCACGAAACTGCGTCCATGTTTTCACGGACAAGCCTCTCGGCGCGCGCTGAAAGCTGAACTGCCGATGTTGTTACATTCAAAAAAGATTTTACCCTAATAACACAGATCTGTTGGCATTTTTTCAAATGATGAAATAACGAGCTTATTTTTTTATAAAACCTTGTTTTTTTAAAAAGACAATGCTTCATTTCTGTAAGTAGCATTTATGTCATTCATTACTACAAGAAGTATCAAAATTTTAACACGAATTTTGAGTTTGCTAGAATCTCATTGTTTTTAGAATAAGTTATGTATTTAAAACGAACAAGTTATTTAAACAAATTTTTAGTTTTATAAACTTTGAAATAATCATGTAATTCCGCTGGCAATTAAGTATGAAAAAAGGAAGGAAAATACAATTTTTAACCAGCATGTACTACGAAATAAAATTTCCCCAAAAATAATTTATTTTTTATCGCTGGCAACACTGATAAACCAGCATTGTATGCGCAGTGCCGCTATGCAGTGATGCTGACACCTTTTTCAGGGGTCTGTCCGTGAAAACATTAAGGTATTGTCCGCGGGACAGAATTCATCAAATTAAGAATACCTACTTTAATAACAGTAGGTACTAAATAAAATAAATATTTAGTTTACGTAAAAAATATTTAGGTTTCTATAGAAATGGTTAATGATTTAATTATTATTCGACTTGATAAAAATATTTAAAAAAGTAGGAAAACTTTATTTTTGAGAAAAAAAAAATAAACGCGTCTTAACTTACCTTAATTAAAATTATTTGAAAATTGAGTAATCATAATGTATTAAATATTTTGTTTGTAGCTACCTAAAAACGATGAAAAATTACAAAAAAAGTAAATATAATTTTAAAAATTAATTTTAATTATTTTCTTTGATATCAATTTTTAACTTTGTATTGATGATATTTAAATTAATAAAAGGGTAATTAGTAATTAAAAAATACCAATTTTTTTTTTACATGTTTCTGTATTTCACGACCTTTTTAATACATGGAAAAATCCAATAAATACACAACTATAACACGTTTACACGTAGTGAATGAAGTTCATAAGAATTGCTTAATCGTTAAGACAATAGGCATAACTAAAAAAATATACTTAGTCCATCAGTTTGCTTATTTTAAAAAATAGACACGTATTTTTATATATTTTTTTCGTTAAATAAAAATGACAGTAAATTGTGCTAAAGTTCCTCATAACGTCACGCTTCAGTACAATAGGCATGATGAGTTGATGACAAAAAAAAATTTTTTAGTCCATCACAGATTATTTTAAAATATTCGACACGTATTTTTTCTTTTTTCTCTTAAACTAAAAATGACAAAGATACATTGGGTTAAAGTTGCTCCTGTCTTTCCGCCTAAGTAAGATTTTTACCTAGGAGTGACGTCAATACCCCCCACTCCGTAACTTTGATGCTCTGTATCATTGTATTTATTTATGTATTTGATCAGGTAGAAATGTTTTTCAAATATTTTTAATAGCCTAAAAAACGGACTAATTATTTTTTGAATTTTTGAATGTAGTCATCCCTATTGTGCAGTTCCTCATAACGTCACGCTTCAGTACAATTTTTACAAAATCGTTACGTCAAACGGGGGCCTTTCATTACCTTAACCTCTCACTGACCCATTATAAACCCAGACACAATAGATTTTCTATTATTCTTTTTTTTCTGGGATGTGAAAGATTAACACGCTTTATTTTGATCCACCATAAAAAATGTGTTCAATATTTTTGAATAGTCTAGTAGTAGACTAAACATAATGTTTAGTCCATCTGTTAGAGTCTAACAGTCGTTTACAAATTTTAATGTAGTCATCATCCCTATTATTTACCTAATGTATGAAACTTAATAAAAAAAAATACATTAAATGATTAATACATACAAGCGAATTTTATTGTATTACTGTAATTGTTATCTAATAATTAATCATTTTAGTACCCTAAAGGCCTACAGATATTGAAAACGTTTTTTTTTTAATTCAATAGGCACTATAACAACACATTTTTAATGTAAATGTTTTTTTTTTTTTTACTTTAACATAAAAAAAAACCAGAGTTTTATTAAATACTAGTGGCTGCCCGCGACTTCGTACGCATTTATCGTCATATCTTGGAAGAAAACATGATATCTCAAATTAATATAGCCTATGTGCTATTCTGATGTTTTAACTACAATATTGCCAAGTTTCATCAAAATCTGTTCAGTAGTTTTTGCGTGAAAGAGTAACAAACATCCGTCCATCCGTTCATTCATCGACACAAACATTGACATTTATAAATAAATGTAGGATTTATTGAAAAAAAAAACACGAAACTTCAAAGAAAATGTGAAACTATTTATACACTTAAATCATAGTTCTAGAACTTTACAAAAGTTACGATAAACATTTTAGTAATACTAAAATATAGATACATACACAACTTATTGTATTTTTTTAAAAATAGGGGAAAGTTAAATATTGCAGTACTTTCCCCCACCATGTCAAAAAGGGAATTTGGAACGCTAACTTAAGAAAATATTCCCGATTTATTCAATTTAAGAAGTAAGAACTATTATGTATAGTTCTTACTTCACACAAAATTAAAAAAAGTATCCTGTTTTATTCAATAGTTCGTAAACTATAATATATAATACTGGGTGTACCAGAAACAGGAGTATACAGCCGAAATACAGCGATAGTCTTCATGAAACTGAACAACTTTATCCAAGGAACATAGGTCGTAATCGTAACTCGAAAAAAAAATTCGAGTCCCCATATAAAATGTCCGATCAGCTGATCGAGTAAGTATGGGCGATCCAAAAATTCATTTCGAGTTACGATCCATGTTCCTTGGGGAAAGTTGTTCAGTTTTATGAGGACTATCGCTGTGTATCGGCTTGATTCCCCTTTCTGTTACATCCTGTAGAACTAAAAGTATTGATGACGTTTAACGGTCGTCATTCAAGTCTCGGTACATTTTCTGAAGATTGATTTAGTCAATTTACGAACGATAAAGTGCCGGACTAAAATAACGCAGTCGAAATCTAACAGTAATTTAAAAAATACCCTTAATCCAAAAATTAGCCACACTTGCAACTCGTTGTAGAAAACGCCTTTAAACTTAAATGCTCATTACCATGACATTACATGTTATTTATTATATTAGAACTGCTAATTTATGCACCAATACTAAAGAAAACGGCATAATTGTTTGAATGTTTGGATCGTAGCAAGTAGACCACAATGGTCTCTGCCTACCCCGTTGGAAAAGAGGCGTGACGCGTGACATATGTATTTATGTATAATTATAAGTATATGTATAATTGTTCACTCAGATTTTTTTTCATCGGAATTTCGTCAGTTAGCTGTCAGTATACCAAAACGCGCAATAAAAAAATTCATATTTCGTTAATAACAATCAATGCATAAGTGCTTTGTAAATACTTTATTATGTTTCTATTTGTGAAAACCTGTAATTGGCTCGTTTGTTAATTTATAATTTTCTATATTTTGTGTATTGAAGCTGTTGGTTTTCCAATAAATAAATAAATAACATTGTATTGCATGATAAGTCCATAACAATCAAAATGTCATTGTTCAATCAAAACATCGCGTATTTTTTTTTCAGATTTTTGTCAACAAAAAAACATTTTCACCATCTTCAGATAAAGTTTTATCTGACAGATATTTTATACCTGTCTCTGTCTAAAACGTCATGTTTTATGAAATAGACATATGTTTATCTGGCAGTTAAATTTTATCTGTGAAAACGTGTAAATCGGTGAAACGAGTAATAAATTTAATGTACTGTAACTGAACTGGGAATAAATTATATACTTACTTACTAATGTAGCATTAAATTTAATAACTTTTCCTACAACGAGCTGCGACACAAAATTTCAACGAGGATCATTTTGTACTAACAAAAGGAAACATCTACAATGTACTTACTTATAGCTATTTGTATATTTCATTTATCTAACTACCCTTTTATATTAGTATTAATAAATCAATAATTACATTAAAAACTACAAGAAGTCCGTAAAATCATTACTTATTTCTTTAATTAAAAATGGCTGGTTCATTAAAAAAAGTATACATTCAATTCATTAGCAAAAAAAAATTACTTACCTACGCAAAAATTAAATTTTTATGTTCGAAAAAGTTTTTAAGCTGTTGTTGGAATTGTTTATTTAGTTTTAAGAAAAGACGGTGGTTTTTCTTTTTTTTTTATTATTTATTCATACTTTTTTTATTTTAGGTGTGTTTGGACCGTAGCAAATGGAGGGAAGTCTCTGCCTACTCCGATGGGAAATAGGGTTGACAGATATGTATGTATGTATAGGAGGGCAAGACTTAATATTATGTGTATAATGTGCATAAAAACTATTTCAAACAGTAAGTTAAATTATGTTACCAGCCATTAAAACTAAACTAACCAGAATATTTAGAATATTATTATTGCATTCATGTCTCCGAAAAACAAAAAAAAAAGTTTTAGTAAAAAAATTTTTGGTAGCCATTTTCTAAAAGCACTTTTTTTAATCACAATGGGCCTTAGTCCCTTAAAGCAGAAATTATTAAATTCGTACTAGACAGAAATTTATCACGTCTATGATTTTTTTTTTGTTTTTTTACTTATTTTATTTATTTAATATGAACACATACCAACATAGTGGTGTTAAGTGTCTTATATACTATTTTTTTATTATACATGCGTTGAATCGTTTTCGTATGGGAGAAAATTATGGTTATAATTTTTTATACTCGAAAAAAACACATTTTCAAGATTAAAAAAAAATTCTTTAAAAAAATTCAAGCAGAAAAGAAATCGAATAACAACTTATCGAAATCGAACGTTAATTACACAATTTAGTTTTTTACAAATTCATAAAAAGAACATCAAATTTTGGTACAACTTTTGAGTCACTTTTTACGAATTCGTAGTGTAACCATTTATAAGTATGTACTTATGATAAAGTGATAAATGCTTTACTTGAAATAATTTACAAAAACCCAAAAATAACAAAATTATCGATCAATAGATGTAATGTCGTAATGAAATATCGATTTTTATTGCATACACGTAGGCAACTCCTTTAAGAGACGTAATTGGTACCAAAACCGGTACCAGATACCGTTTCTACTATTTCTGATACCGTATATCGTCATATTAAATCAAGTCAAGTAACTACACATTACACCAGCCCGTCAAAAATCCCAGCGGTACCATGAAATAAAAACGGTATCTGATACCTTTTTTAAACAATTTAATGTAACTACTGAATACATTCATATCATACCATTCCATCAAATATCTGTCACAGCGGTGCCAAATACCGTTCTCCGTATTTGCAGCTGATACCGTCGTATAATAGCGGTATCTGATACCGTTTATCAATATATTGTAAAACCAACCACCAAATTTTACCATACCACATTCAAACCAACCCTTCAAGCGGTACCAAATACTCTGATACCGGTACCGTCATATCAGCGGTACCAAATACCGTTTCTAATACCGTTTTCATCAATATATGTATATAACAAACCACGGAATTGCATACAACCGTCCGTCCCTACCGGTACGCGGTACCGTCCCTCATATAATGTTGCAGCAGCGGCAGTACCGCGGTCGGGCCCCTCCTCCTGCTACTGGGGGGGTGACAGGCGCGAAGTACGCGTGCACCTTTATGTTTGGTAGGTGGTTCTGGAACAAAATTATTGATTTTAATATTTTTAACCGACTGATGAAAAAAAAAGCGTTCTCAATCCTCTTTTTGTATTGTTAATGTAATCAAGTAAAATATACGTGTTATTTATTTTGGACAGTCTAACAGACATAAGAGGATGACATTTTTAAAAGCTTTTATTTTAAATGTATTTCATCATCATCAACCCAATTTCCATCAATTTTACCCAACTTCAAAAGAAGTAGAGGTTCTTAATTTTATCGATATTTTTAGATAAAATTTAACTAACAGATATTTTATACTTATCATTGTCTAAAACGTATTTTTTTAGGAAATAGACGTAGGTTTATCTGACAGCTAAATTTTATCAGTAACTAGTGAAACGGGGCCAAAGACCCTAGCCCAACATTGGGCAAGAAACCACTCACCCTGAGCTTCCTGATGGCGTTTCTGGTGACGAGCTGACAGTCGTACAACTCTATCAGCTGAAGATTGTGACAGGATATCAGATGTTCCAACGCGCCGTCCGTCACTAGGGGGCAGTTGTCTAAACCTGGAAAAAAAAGGAATCATTGTGCTGATTAAAGATATACATACATGTACACATCCGTCACGCCTCTCTTCCATTGGGGTAGGCAGAGACTACTTCCTTTCACTAGCTACGATCCAAACACACCTCTTTCTCAAAAAAAGGAAGAAGAAAAAAAATAACTTTTTTAATTTTCATCAGTTTTACCATTTTTTAATAAAAAAGTTATCCAAAGTGACATCTTAAGGAGGCCTTTTCCCAACAGTGGGACGTGACAAGGTGACTATCTCTATCAGATTTTTTTTTATTTTTTGGTCTGTCAAGCCTTGTCCATACACATTGTACAGACAGACAGGCCAAGTTATCTGTGAAATAAACGGAGGCGCTAGTAGTAATACAAAATTGTATTTCTACCAATCGCAGCAGTTTTGGAATGTGACATTTCCGTATTAGTGGCCGTAGTTCCAATAACGGCCGGTTCACAGATAACT
This sequence comes from Anarsia innoxiella, assembly GCA_947563765.1. NCBI lineage: Eukaryota > Metazoa > Arthropoda > Insecta > Lepidoptera > Gelechiidae > Anarsia > Anarsia innoxiella. Next base: position 2,148,288 of record OX387417.1, read on the forward strand.
TGGTAGCTCTTTAGGTAGGTTTTTTTTTCTACATTCGATCAAACCTTCTCCATACACAAAATATTTTTAAACTGTGACTCACCAAGCACTGTGAGATGTTCGGCGGCGCACGGCGACATAGATAACTGTTTTATACCGTAGTCTGTGATCAATTCGCAATGGGATAACGTCTGGAACAACAATGAACGTGTTTTTTAATTAAAGTAAAAAGTAATAACGTTTTTTTAATTAAAGTAATAAGTAATTTAAAAAGAAATAGGTATGTACGTATGCCTGTTTGATTGCTTAAATGAAACGTCACTCTGAAATGTGTATCTTTTCGTATTATATTCTGAGTCACTGAATTGTCCGTTCACATCTAACAGAGGATTATGCAATAGTCAGGTGTGAACTTTGAGTATAGAATATATAAGGAGGTGCCATACCGTCTCGATCTGCGTGCCTGGTCTGGCGCAAAATGGCTACCTTTTTGTATGGAATTTCTTATCGTTTGACAGATCATCTACCAAGAAAACTATGAAAAGCTTGCGCCAACCTTGGCACGCTGTCATAAACTCATTTGCATATGAAAAAAAAATGTGTTATACTCAAAGGGTGTGAATACTGTTTGTGTGTTTTTCTATACATTTACTTATTATGACGTTACGCAACCGACAAATATGCGACGGATTCTTTGTTAAATGTGAACTGACCCTTAGGCCTAGAACACACGGGGAAACGCAACTGCAACTGCTAGTTACTTTTGAATTGCTAATTTCTGGTATATCTTTAGAAAACCACACACGACGCAACTAGTTTGAAACGTTTCAGATTGGTTGCAACGTGTGTGGTTTTCTAAAGGAGTCTATAGCAGAAACTTAGATGCAACTCAAAAGTAACTAGCAGTTGCAGTTGCGTTTCCCCGTGTGTTCTGGATCTTAGGCAGCGCCGCATTGTGTCGTTGGAATTCTCCCTAACCAGAAATCGAAATAGCTTCCATAATCTTATAATGAACTGATCAAATACTCACCAATTTCTCAAGTCTTGGACACCCCATAGACAGATGTACTAGCGTCGCGTCAGTTATTAACACACACTCTTCTAAATCCATACGTTCTAGCAATCTGCAACTCTGAAAATAAGTACATTAACTCATTAAACAGTGTCTTAGAATTTAAGAATTAAATCATCATCAGCCCTTTTAACGTCCCCACTAGAGGGGCACGAGCCAACTGACCTACTCTCATACGAGATATACAGGGTTTAACAGAAAGGGGGTATAACGCCGAAATACAGCGATAGTCCCCATGAAACTGAACAACTTTCCCCAAGGAACATGAGTCGTAACTCGAAAAAAAATTTCGCCTCCCCATACAAAATGTCCGATCAGCTGATCAAGTAAGCATGGGAGATTCAAAAAAAATTTTCGAGTTACGACCCATGTCCCTTGGGGAAAGTTGTTCAGTTTCATGAGGACTATCGCTGTGTTTCGGTTTGATCCCCCCCTTACTGTTACACCCTGTATACGTGATTAGGCCGTAATCCACCACGCTGCCTTAGGGCCTTGGGGGGGTATGCTTTAAGGGGGGTGCCCGCTTTAGTGCTGGCTGGCGTATTTCACATACACCTTCGAATTTCTTTTTCAGTGTATGCCAGTTTCCTTACGATGTTTTCCTTCACCGTTAGCGAGTGGTAATCGATTCAGTCCGTACATGACGTCCTTCCCATCATATAGATTATTTAAAATATTCGACACGTATTTTTTCTTTTTTCTCTTAAACTAAAAATGACAAAGAAACACTGGGTTAAAGTTGCTCCTGACGTCAAACCTAGGCACGATTTTTACCTAGGAGTGACGTCAATACCTCCTACTCCGTAACTTTGATGCTCTGTATCTTTGTATTTATTTATGTATTAAAAAATGTGTTTTAAAATATTTTTAATAGCCTTTAAGACGGACTAATTATTTTTTTAATGTAGTCATCATCCCTAGTGCATACGGCCATTAGAATCTAAAATCCCTTACCCTGGCCAGCGCCTGGAAGCCAGCATCAGTCAGCAGGCCGCACTGCGCCAGCTCCAAGGTGACGAGGTCAGGACACTTGGCGGCCAGCGCCGACAGCGACGCGTCCGTCAGCTGCGTGCACCCCGACACGCACAGCCGACGCATCGCACCGCCCAGCTTCGATATCGAATCGTCTGTCAAACTCTGGCAAAAAAGGTGTGGTGGTTAATTGAGGCGTCTTTATCAAATTTTGATGTGGTAAGACATTTTCTAGTACTTAGGCCTAATAATAACGAATTTTCTTTTTCTCATTAGACAACAGCACATTAGTTCAACTTTTTATTTTATTCGGAAAACTTACAGCCTGTGTGTATGATAATAGAAACAATAATATTAATACGAAGACAATTACAAGATTTCGCCAATATTTAAAAAAAAACTTAGTAAGGTATTGTTAATGTTATTTGTTGTTCCTGCCTAAATCTATCAAAAGCTTGAACTCTTTCACAAATAAAGACATATGAAGAGGTCTGTTAAATGTAAAAAAATGTGTATAAATTAGAATTTAGTTATCTATCTTAGTCGCAGTTTATACTGAAATGACGTGGCGGAGGCGCGCGGCGAAGCGTCCTGTCAAGAAAACTCTTAAAAGTATTAGAATAGAGTCGTATTTGCCGTAATTTCATCCGCGCTGCTTGGCGGCGACGCTTGACGCGCGGGGCGAGTGGCGTGCTCCGAGGAGCACGGATGAAATTACGGTAAATTAGACTCTATTCCTAATACTCATAAGAGTTTTCTTCACAAGACGCTTCCACCGCGCTCCTCCGCCACGCTTCTTTGGTTAAAACAGCGCCTTAAGTAATTGTCTATCTATCAAAATCTGTCAAAACTTATCCCATAAGCAACTATCAAACTCTTACATAATTTCAATACAACTGTACAATTTATGTATACTCACATCGCAGCCTTGCACGTTAAGCACCTCCAAATCAGGACAATGTGTAGCGAGACATGACACCGCTCTGTCATTTACATTCTTACAGCCTTGGGACAAATACAAACAAAATTATGGGAACGTTTCACCACTTCCAGATAAAACTGACAGATATTTTATATCAGTCAATGTCTAGAACATTGATATAATAAATCCATGGATATGCCATACCGTCTGCATCTGCATGCCAATTTATGCAAAATTGGGTGCTTAAAATGGCTACTTTTCGTAAAAATTGACATAATATATCGTTTGACAGGACATCTACCAAGAAAACTCGACGCAAAATATGGCGCCTTAGAACGCTGTCATAAATTCATTTGTATATGAAAAAAAAAGAGGGCCACTCCAGTCTATTCTTTACTCATTGGTCTAAAATTCCATGGTTTACTAAACATGATAAAAAAAATCAGAGACACTTTATATGAGTTTTTTTTTCATAAGTCTCTATTGAAGAATTAAGGAAGTATCAAAACCTAGTTAATCGTTACCTTACCTCTACAAATAAAGCTCTTAAGTTTGGGACATCCTCGTGCCAACGCTTCTACTCCGTTCTCAGTGATAGACTGACACCACGACACATTGACATGTGTCAGTAACTGGAATAAACAGAAAGAAAACTTTTAAGTGGGGTGATAGATATGTTTGTATGTATAGGATGATAAAGAATGCACATCGGCAATCGTCGCATTACCAAATACAAGCGAAAGCTAATTTCCATGAACATCAATATGAGATTATTTGTTAATAATAAGTAAGTACTATATTGTTAGTTTGAACCACGACTGACAAAACAAACGTCGTGGTGTGTGCGACACAGATATCGCTATAAGACATCTATAGGAAGTTCCAAATATCCATATATATTCTTTATCGCCCTTTACTGTTTGTATGTTATTTAATCTAAGTAAAATTAATAAAAAATTGAATAATTAATACTTACAGGACACCCATCCGACAACGCCTTCAAAGATATGTCTGATATACTCGGACAAGAATCCAAGTTTATTCTGAAATAAATATAAATAATAAAAATTGTATATTAGGGCATTAGGGTATTTAGATTAACGCAACTCCGCCCTTTTTATCTTTCGCCATATAGTGGCGAAAAGCAGAACTACTTTTCAAGTTTGAATACCAGATAGCTACATTGTTCACCACTAGGGGGCGTAACACGTCAATGTATGTAAAATCTGAAATGATGTCGACGACTGTTTCACATGAAAGTAAATAGCGTAATGGCCTTGAAGCCCTGCCCACTTCGTGACGTAGTGTAAAAGATCACCGGGCCTAATCATTGTCCACTTCTTTTTTACCCGACTACGGCAAAGCCAAAAGGAAGGGTAATGTTTTTGGCAGTCTATGTATGTATGTTTGTATGTATGTATGTATGTATGTTCCACCGTAGCGTCTAAACTACTGAACCGATTTTAATGAATGAGGTGTCAAAAGATTCGTAATAATACGGCGGGTGACATAGGATACCTTGTTTTGCAATAAGTTTAATACTTTGCCCACTAGTGGGCAAAAAGTCACGAAGAAAAAAATAAAAGTTTGTAAATGGTGTTGTGTGGGGTATCAAATTCAAGAGCTCAGCGAGTACATTCCAAAAATATATACTATATATCACTAGGTTTTGCGCACGGATTTGCTTGTAAACTAGTGGACAAGAAGTCGCGACGAAAAATATTAAATTTTACAAAGGATAATGTGTGGGGTATCAAATGAAAGGGCTCAGCGAGTACATTCCAAATATAGCACGCGGTTTTACTTGTAAATATGTCTTTTAACGTCTTGTCTTTTTTATCATAATTACTTCGAAACTACTGATTACTTACCTACAGCTTGCCAAATCAGGCCTTTTCAGAATTATGTTGACTGTTTTGGCTAGTTTTAAGCTAAATTACCTACAACTTGTACTACCTATGGAATCAACTTTGTTGGCATTCAAAAATTTTCGGTCCGTCAATAGGTATATTTTGCAGTGATTTTAATTTGTACAGCGTGTCTTAAAAGAGAAGTTTAAAATAAAATACAAGACTTCTTGAACTCACACTCATACTATGAACAAAGCAGTCAGTGTGTAGGGGGGTTTGGGGGGCGCAGCCCCCCGCCAAGATTAAACAAAACACTTCTTGAATTCTACTAGACAAAGTTGTTACTGTGTGGGGGGTTTGGGGGGCGTAGCCCCCCGCTTAAAGACACGAAACACTTCTTGAACTCTACTATGGAAAAAGTAGTCACAGTGTAAGGCGGTTTGGGGGGCACAGCCCCCCGCCAAAATTAAACAAAACACTTCTTGAACTCTACTAGATAAAGTTGTCAATGTGTGGGGGGGTTTGGGGGGCGTAGCCCCCCGCTAAGAGACACGTAACACTTCTTGAACTCTACTATGGATAAATTAGTCACTGTGAAGGGAGGTTTGGGGGGCGTTGACCCTCTCTGAAATGAAACAAAACCTTCTTGAACTATACTGGACAAAGTTGTCACTGTGTTTTTTTGGGGGATTTGGGGGGTGCAGCCCCTCGCAAAAAGAAACGAAACACGTTTTAAACTCTATTATGGATAAAGTAGTCACAGTGTAGGGGGGTTTGGGGGGCGCAGCCCCCCGCCAAAATTAAACAAAACACTTCTTGAATTCTACTAGACAAAGTTGTCACAGTGTGGGAGGTTTGGGGGGCGTAGCCCCCCGCCAAAAGAAACGAAACACTTCTTGAACTCTACTATGGATAAAGTAGTCACTGTGTAGGGGGGTTTGGGGGGCGTAGACCCTCGCCAAAATGAAACAAAACCTTCTTGAACTTTACTGGACAAAGTTGTCACTGTGTGGGGGGGTTTGGGGGGCGCAGCCCCCCGCCAAAAGTAACGAAACACTTCTTGGACTCTACTATGGATAAAGTAGTCACAGTGTAGGGGGGTTTGGGGGGCGTAGCCCCCCGCCAAAAGACACGAAACACTTCTTGAACTCTACTGTGGACAAAGTAGTCATTGTGTCAGTTTGGGGGGACGCAGCCCCCCGCTGCAATAAGGAAATAGATACTTTTAACATATACTCGTATTATGGACAGATTATCAGTGTGTAGGGGGGCTTTGGGGGCGTAGCGCCCCGTCAAAATAAATAAAAGGCATCTTTGATCCACACTCATACCTATCCGAAACGGATTACGCTACTTACTTTGGACCAGGAAAGCGTTGAGCATTTGCTCAAAAGTAGGTACCTACCTATCTAGGTACTTTTTGTGTAGTTTTTTTAGTGTTATGTACGCTATTAAAAAATTTGCAATATTTTAGGATTGTTACCCTATAATTATAATATATCTCGTTGCATTTTGTCCACTTTGAAAAGTAACTGTGGTGTAGATGACTATGAAGTCGCGGTTGCCCGCTAGTACAATATGTTAGATGAAAAGATAGATTGAAAGTGTAACATGGAGTTTGAGTAGTTGTCATGTATGTGTTTGTATGAGTTCTGTAGTAGGTACATAGTTATCACTGGTTTAACTAAAAAGTGTGAAATAAAAAATAAGTTCTAAAAACTAAAACCCGCCTACGGAAAACCTGCTATCTTAAAAGTAAGAAACAAGAAATAATTCTTGTCTTCTTAACTAGGTACCCCGTAAATGCACAGACGTAGCGATTTTCAGAGGAAAGCCGTGGTCGTATGCCTCCATATAACTATAAATGGCTGCCTGCAAGCAATTGATACCTAAACAAGTTAAACAGGTTCCGATATTGCACGGTTATTAATATCAAGGCACAGAGGCATACGACCACGGCTTTCCTCTGAAAATCGCTACGTCTGTGCATTTACGGGGTACCTAGTTAAGAAGACAAGAATTATTTCTTGTTTCTTACTTTTAAGATCGCAGGTTTTCCGTAGGCGGGTTTTAGTTTTTAGAACTTATTTTTTATTCGTCCGTGAGGACACAGAAGGTAAGTTTGCGGTCACACCTGCGTAACGTACGGCGCCGAACGTTCGGTTCAATACGCTCGCAATGTGTTTTAAGTCACCTATAACACATCAGCTGAAATTACGTCGCATACATTTACTCCAATCGCTGAACGTTCCGCGCGATACGTTACGCAGATGTGTCGAGTCACTAAGAAGAGATAATGTCACATACCTCTGTAACTTGCTACACCTCCGCCCCAAAGCTTGACAAGTCTGGTCCGATACTTTCTTGCATTTATTTAGGTTTAAATCTTCGATATTCGGGCATGACTGTTAACAAACCAATTGTTTTAGTTATTTGTTTATTTATTTATTTATTAGATAGGTTTGCCAACAGGTTTACATCGTACTTAACATATAGAACATTTTATAGTAAGTCTGACCCGATGTAGACCCAATTACAAGCAAACACAGCTTGCTAAAAAGTATTTAGTCTTAATTTTATAAACTATTCGTATAGGAAAGAATTAAGAAGCTTGAGCAGTCAACCTAACGACGAAAATTTAAAAAGTTTTTTCAACATAGGTATATTTGCACACTTTTTGACGTTATTTTTTTTCTAAAACTACTGATAAAGTTCAATAATAAAAACAATTAACAAAAAAAAGAACATAAAAATGTACTTTATGCTAATGCTTAGAAGGAATAGAACTGGGAAAAGGACTTAATTAAGACTAGGAGTTGGGTACTAATATCATAGTATCAAAAAAAAAGTTTTAGGTAGTGTGTTTGGATCGTAGCAAGTGGATTGCACTTTTTGGATACGAAGTGGTCTCTTTCTACCCCGATGGAAAAGAGGCGTGACAGATAAAGCATGCATGTATCATAGTATTAATTATACCTACATAATTTTCTAAGCCTACAAAATCTACTTACTTGCGCAAGAGTCTTCATGGACCCATCGCCGATACTCTCGCATCCTCTGAGCGAAAGTTGACGCAGGAACCCGCCGCAGCGGTGTGATATGTTTTCTATTACTGGACCCTAAAACAAATGAATAAAATCTATCATTTGGGTTGGGTGTAGGAGGAATTGAACCACAGACCTAGACGTAGTAAAAATAGAGGCTGCCCGCGACTTCGTACGCTTTTATCGTGATATCATAAAGAAAATTTACATGACAAAATGTATATTATACATGTCAAAATGTATATTTTACATTTCAAAATGTATATTATACATTTCAAAATGTATATTATACATTTCAAAATGTATATTTTACATTTCAAAATGTATATTATACATTTCAAAATGTATATTATACATGTCAAAATGTATATTTTACATTTCAAAATGTATATTATACATTTCAAAATGTATATTATACATTTCAAAATGTATATTTTACATTTCAAAATGTATATTATACATTTCAAAATGTATAATATACATGTCAAAATTTGTGCCGAGATGGTTGGATGGAGGTTTGTGAGGATGTTTGTTACTTTTTCACAGATAAAATACTGACCAGATTTTGAGGAAACTTTACAAGGGCTTGCATTTCACATATTTAGGCCAAATTTTTTTAAGATTTTATAAATATTTTTCAAGGTATGAATACAAATGCATACTAAGTCGCGGACAGTTCTAGTATACTAAAATTGCTGTAAAAACAAAATCCTACTAATATTATAAATGTCAATGTTTGTTCCGATGGATGGATGGATGTTTGTTACTCTTTCACGCAAAAATTACTGAACGGATTTTGACGAAACTTGGCAATATTGTACCTAGATGTGTTATTTAACATATAATCCATACTAATATTATAAATGTGAAAGTAACTCTGTCAGTCTGTCTGTCTTGCTTTCACGCTAAAACGGCTGAACCGATTAAAACGAAATTTGGCACACAGATAAGCTATAGCCTGAGAAAGGACATAGGCTACTTTTGATTTCAATAGCGCAGGTTAAGCAAACGCGACGCGAGCGCCGCGCAAGATAATAATAGTATGTAAACAAAACTCAGTATTCCACGCGGACGAAGTCGCGGGTACAGCTATATTAATATAATATTTAACATATAACACATCTAGGTTATATTATTTTTGTATATGACGTTTTTTTTTTCTTTCAAGATATGACGATTAATGCGTACGAAGTCGCGGACAGCTTCTAGTATAGTAAAATTGCTGTAAAAACATAATTATTTAATAAAATAACTTACCTCTACATCTCTTTGGAAGTCAAACAAGTCTATCCTTTGCCAATTTGATCCGTCTAATGCTAGAATGTTCCACAATTTTGATACCTGTGAAACAGAGATGGAATCATATTATTACCTATGTTAGAGAGGGAGAAAGAGATTGTAGCATGTGGAGGGAAGTTGACTCTACCTTAGCCAATGGGAAAGAGGTGTGACAGATGTGTATTTATGTATGTATGTTAGAAAGAGATAGTATAGTCTTTTTTTTAAATGGAATTCATTGTTGAGATAAACTGTTAATGTTTTTTTTAGCCTATGTTATCCCATTGTTGGGCAAAAGCCTCTCCCATGCTTCTCCACACATTTCTGTTGGTGGCAGTTTCCCACCAATCTTCCCTAAATGTGTTCAGGTCGTCGCGCCATTGTTAATGTTTATTTAATTTAGAATAATACCAATTATGTATGTCAATGTAATCTTATCTATTTAAATCCGTAGATAAACTATGTTAACAGTACATAAATAACAAAACTGCTTTTTATCATACATAAACAATAATATTATGTTTTGTAGTAGAAAACTAATCTTTTTAAAATAAAGTAAAGATAAAATCAATATTTTTGACAAATACACTTTGTTATTCAAAATAAATAGAAAATTAAGTGCATTATACAAAAATGATTGCTTTTTCTGTTCTGTTTTTGACAAGACCCAAAATGTAGAAAATGTATCTTTTTTTAGTTTTGGCAATCATGCCGTTGGATGTGGGCAGGGCAAGACCGGAGGTTGTGGAGATCCTTGGGGGAGGCTTTTGTCCAGCTGAGGATGTCCATAAGCTGACATGATGAATCATGCTATTTGTTTACCTACCTACATTCTGCCATAAAAATTATAATAAATAAATATTTACCTGTGCACACCGACATAGTGATACTACATCTAAATAAGACAGGATCCTCAAAAGCAGCTCCTTCGGCAGCTTTTTATTTATGTGATTATCATCTTCCCCGCAAAATCGGGAGATCTGAAAATTATAATAAATCTATCAAAAGATATTCCACTTTATTACACGCTTTATATTAGCTTCACTTGTAAGTAACTATGTATGTAAACAAATCTTGGAATCTTAATTTGACCCACTTCCCGGTCTTCAAATAGGATGTAAGCACATGCTCTGAGTTCTGATGACAATACAATAATATGGTACTTTCGAACTGACCTTAATAATGGAGCATGTTAAGTGCGAGCAAAGCGTGTTTTAGTTTTTTTATTACAAAACAAGTTTTAAATATAAATAGTTCTAGAACGAATGTAATTTTTTTGATGTTTTGTCTACAGTTAAAACGTCATTTATCTGAGTTCATTCTAGAACTATATAAAAATCTATTTGTCATAATGGGGATTAAGTATGTAAACAAAATATATTTATTTAGAATATTTTTTTGAGATCATTGCAATTAAAAAAAATACTACACAATTTTTTTTATATCTACTTTTAAGTCACATAATTGATAAAACTCTCCGAATTCAATCAAGAAAATATTTTTATTTAAGTATTAGACTTTTTTATTTAGGTAGGTACCTAGGTAATATACCTATTTATTTTATATTTTTTGATGAATGTTATATCTTGTGTCTTAGTACCTTTATAACTAGTACATATAAGTAGTCCTAATACTTGCATACTTCAAGTTCCTTATATCAAAGGTATTACATGATAAAAACTTCACCGACAAACTTGGGTCATTCAAGGCCGAAAATCAACGACGCATCGCGCCTACGTAACGGTACAATAACATTATATACCGGGTTGATTGCCCGCGTAGGTCATTTACACTCGCACAAAGGAAAAAACTGGCTGAACTCGCCGCGCCCCGGGTCGAACCGGCGAAAAAATTACGAATAGAAGAAAACAAAATTATTTTTTTAATCCCATGAAACGATTAGACGAAACTACAAAATTAAAAACTTAAATTTAAAAATAGAATCCTTTGTTTACGCATCCCGTTTTAGCTGAAGTTATTTCTGATTGATGTATTTGATGAAAATATAGGAAATCAAAGCGTTTTCCGCAGTTTTAACGTGCTAAAGAGAACAAAGGAAGTGTAGGGCTTAGGGCAGAACACAATGTCAGCTGTTCTACAAAACGAAAACACAAACAGAATTGGAAAACTCGATCGATTTACGGGCTCACCTCGAATTTAGTCCTGCCGGAACAGCTCATGCTCGGGTAAGGCGTTACCTTAGCCACAATGTATGATTTTAGCACAGCTCAAATCACAAAATTCACAACTGAATATGATACGCAACACGGAATGGTAGAAAACTATTTTTTTTTGTTTCGAAGAACGACGAGCAAAATACAAGACAAGACGGACGAACAACTGACAGCAGTTTGACAGATTGGTCGAACTTTTTTAGGTCGGTTTCGGCTCGGAGAATAGGTGTTTGAGCCTGAAAAAATACAAAACTACCTTTTGCATTAAAAAAAGAGAAAATTGATTTTGCCATCCTTCCTTGTCAGTCCTTTTACCGTCCTCACTGCAGGGATACAAGCCTACTCACAAAGTGGGTTGGCGTATTTCACATTTACCTTCGAATTTCTTCTCTAGTGTATAAAGGTTCCTCACGATGTTTTCTTTCATCGTTAGCACTCGCTAAGTTAGCAGTAATCTATGAATAACAGTGGACAGTAATCGAATATTCAATCCGTAGTATCTGTACATGAGAAATAAAGCTCAGAGGTAGAGGTCGGATGATATGGATTTGAATAAATACCTACTACTTAAATTAAAAATAACCATAATTTTATTTTGTATAAAAAAAAACCATTTAATTGCATATTTCATAATTAATTTCATTACATAATTAAAATATGTAAATTCATTTGTCTTCATAGCTTCTTTTGTCTGCATGTACTTATACTTCTTCAAAAATCACAGTTTCCAAGTCCGCTCAATCGGCTATCTGCAAAAAAATAAGTTTTTGTTATAATGTGATCGGAATATTTAGTATGGATAAGACTTTTGTTTCGGATATTTTTTCGGAAATCAATTTTTACATCGGATTTTTTTTATTTTGCATAGATAGATATAATAATCTTTTACAGTACAAGGTAGGTAATTTCGTCATTATGGTTGCCATTTTAGTAGGATTTTTTTGTCAAGTAGGTACTTTAAAAAATATATTGTTTATTTTAATCGATAATATAACTTCAATTATAAATCGGATTACTAATATTTGAAATTTATCTGAACAGTATATTCGGACTTCAAGATTACCATATTTTAAAAAATTATAGTTTTCTTGCAAGATAATAATAATGACGGTTAGTAATTTGGTTTATTTTTGAAATTTACTTGCTTAAAAATAAAACGAACAATAATTAAAAAATGCATGTATTATACAAAACAGAAACATGATTGACAAATTAAAACAAAAAGGTTCTTATTTTGAATATTGCACAATTGGTTTTTTGATTAGTTACATAATTAAAAAGAACTTTTAAATACAAATCATAGGAAAAAAATCTGAACACATATTAGTTACAAAGAGAAATGAGTTCATGTAAGAGAACATAATTACTAAGTAAGTAATAAAAAAAGTAGTTAATTACTAAGTATTTTCAGTTAGATTTTTTTGAATGTTGAAGTAAATGACCATCAGTTTTTCTATATTTTTTTCTTTTATTATTTATGAGCTATTCCGGTTTAAAGACATTGATTACTCACAAAGAATTAGAATTACTTACATGAGAAAAATAATAATATCTAGGTGATCATAATTTCAATTTAGCTATTTAGAGCTATTTATAACTTGAAAAGGAACGCTCGACATCAGTGGACGTTAATTGTGCCTATCTATATTTTTTCCGGCCCGGCTAATCCGGATCATCTACTTCAACATTATTTTCCAATTTCTCGCTATAATTTCGAATGATATCTAAATCAGGATTTCTGCCCATAACATTTTAAAATTTATTTTTAATAATATTAGACGCACTTTCCAAAAAAATTCTGACCTGATTTAAATGCTAATATTGCGTCACTTATACTTAAATCACTTTTTTGCAATTCTTTAATCCTAAATGGAATGACACTATCATTTTGGTAAATATATTAGAATTCTGCGTTAAAGCTTTCAATATTTATAATATTTCTTTATTTCATTAAAATGTGTAGCTTAATAGCATGTTCCCTCCCATCTAGTAATAATTGGTTTTGGAGGCAGTGGCGTATTTCGACTTTCCTTAAATAGACGTATTCTGTAAGGGGCTTTAAGAAATATTTTTTTTACATTTGATATTAAATTGATGCGCGGGGGTTTTTAATTGGTGACGTCATTATTTCCAGTCGCACCGCTTCGATTCCACAGGCGCGGCTAGTTAACCTTTAATTAAGCAACATGAATTTTTTTTTCTATTGGTTTTAATGAAAATTTAATTTTTTACCTATTAAAAAAATAGCGACCCTAACGACAAAGTCATCGATAAAGATGACTAACCTATTTCCCTTGCATATCCGAAAAAATATCCGACCTTGGTCCCATAGTAAAAGTTGTTTGTTATCACAAGTATATGCATATCCTTTTCTATCGTTCACTAATTAAAAGTCACCTTATATACGGACGAAGTCGCGGGCGACCGCTAGTACTTACATAGATCAGTGTAATTAGCGCACTCCTTCAAGTGTTGCGTTATAATGCGTTTAAGATAAGCTTTCTCTGCGGTTAACTTCTTGTTTGCTTCTCTTAATTTACGGTTTTCTTCGCTCTGTTGCTTCATTGACTCTTTTAATCGTTCCCTGGTAACAAACAATACAATAAAAGTTTATGAAATCTAGTTTCATAGTTAAGATGTTGTAGTAAAGGCTGTTAAACTAATACTCCATTAAAATTATTATTACTAAACTATTATCAAAAGAATTTTTTTTAGCTTCCCTATTAAGCTAAAACAAAGTTTTTGGTGACATTTTAATAATCGGCCAAGTGCGAGTTGGATTCACGCACATAGGGTTTCGTACCATTCACTAGGTTTGCATTAGCCTAGTAATAATGTCTACAAGTAGCGATTATTAATATCGAGCAAACAAACGCCATAAAAATCACGTTTGTTGTATGCGAGTCCCCCTTAATTATTATTCTATTTTTGTATATTTTGTTGTTATAGTGGCAACCGTAACACATTATTCGTAAAAATATCAGCGCTCTAGCTACAACGGTTCATGAGATACAGTCTAGTGACAGATGGACGGACAGCTTAGTCTTAGTAATAGGGTCCCGTTTTCACCCTTCAGGTATGGAACCCTTAAAATGTTTTTTTTTTTTTAACTTTTTTGACCTTTTTTGCAACTGACTGTAAGTCTAGTAAACTTACCTATACCGTTTCGACGCCGCACATCTACTATCTAAATCAAATCTTCTTCTTTTTCCTACTTCTTTTCTTTCTGCTCCTTCTTTTACACTCTGTTCTTGATTACTTCTCTCTTCTATTATTTCTACATCTGACGTAACTGCTTTATCAGCTACATCTTTTGTCTCGTTCGATTCTTTATCTCTTTCTTTTGTATTGACATTTACATCTCTCTTTGTCTGTTCTGTTTTTTTAATAATTGTAGTAGGTTTCTTATTTGTGTCTGTGATAAGGTTTATTTCTTTTGAAGATATATTTTTAGCTACTGTTAAGATATTTTGTTTTAAATCAATTCCTGTTTTGAGAGTAGAAATTTCGTCTACGTGATTTATTTTAGTGATTGGAACATTAGATAAATCAGCATTCGATAGTGGCGTACCCTCTTGATTTACCAAAGTAACTGGTATTAATCTACCACTGGTAATTGTAACAGTATTAGGTATAGTAGCTGCTACTGGTTTTATGATAACTAGCGGTTCAGTTTTTGCAGTGTCAACTGAAATTGGTAGTTTTTGAGCTACTTTCTTAGCAATCCTGTTTCTTAATATTTCTTTAGTATCTGTTATGTTTTTATCATCGTTTTCTTCCACTGGTTTCATTTTAACCTGTTTGCCATTCGGTAAAGTGACTAAAACCTCAATTTTGCAATTATCTTCGACTTTGACAGGTTTTTTCAAAATTCTCGGTTGTATTTGCCGTCTAACACTCGTATTTTTAATTGAGTTGGTTAATTTTACTTGTGGACCGATACCGTAGTTTAAAATCACTGTATTTTGTTTGTGTACATCGTTGTTAACTTCAACAATTTGATTGGTTTTGTCTAATTCCGAGGTAAGACTGTCTACAACAAAGTCAATTGACTTCTGACTCATAATAGGAACTTTTTCAACTTGCAAATTCTTATTTTCGATATCTTTTGTTATTTTATTATCTATTTTACTAATTGGTGCTTTTATAGTATCTAAATCTTTCCTAATAACATTACTAGCAATTTTTATAACGTTATTTTTGTAAGAAACTGTTTCTATGTCTTTCTGTATGTCTGTATGTTTGATTGTAATGTCATCTGTTTGGTTATTTATTATTCTACTTATAGTTGTTACTTCGTTTGTTAGTTTTGATATAGTTCTTGTTTCGAATTCTTTTATTGTGCCCGATTCGTCGCTTGATGATCTGAAATTTATATTATTTTATTATTTAATATATATAAAGAAAAAACATGGCTTTAAATCAGAATATTCTATCATAGCGGGTAGCGTATAACGGACACCACTAGTGCAATACGTCATTTGACGCTATACATCTATCGGGAGCGTAATTTGACATCGTTACTCATCATAAGCAGGACCTGTTTTAATCAGGATCCCGTTTGGTAGCATATAGTTCATGAAACAAACCAATCAGTTTACGCCCCAAGAACAAGTCCAGTAAAAAAACTGTTCAACTAGATTCAAAAGCAGATCGGCCATATTTAAAACAAAGCTCGACTGCAACAACGCTCTCTATAGGCCTTAAAGCCGTCTTAATATCTTATCTAGCCCTTTATTTGAGCCAGTAACCGGCCAAATCTCTACCCTGATAGCTGTCTTTACCAAATCAGTAATGCCTGTTTTGGAGAGCAGTGTAGTTTCTCTTATCAGTACCACACACTGTATTAATAACAAGCTATAATCACTTACCGACTTATAGTAATATTTCTCTGGTTGTTAGCAAACAGAGTGGAGTCTCCATCTCCCAAAGGGAATACCAAAGGTGTATGTAATACGTCATCTGATGACGTCATCGCTGCTTCTAGGGTCAGTAACCCTTGTCTGAAAATTAAAAATGGAATTAAGGAAAATTATTTTTAGAATAAGGCTGTAATCAGTCTTCTAGGGTCATTAACCCTTGTCTGGAAATTTAAAAAATGGGAATTAAGGAAAATGGTTTGCAGAATAAGGTTCTATCAGTACCTATAGGCTGTGAGGTTAACAGGGTGATTGAAAATGTGAGGTCTCTGTAAGGTGTGGTTTTGTATCATTTGCAATATTTTATTGGCAATGTTGGCGCAAATTTATCAAGCCAACATTCTGCCAAGTTTCTATGTCATTTGAAAAAACCTCTGTAGTCGTATTTAATGTAAAACGAATTGTTATTTTCTAATTAAATGAAAAAAATATAAGTTGGCCTTATGCCTTGCCTCCACACAGTAGAATAAGCCGCTTAAGGAAAATACTATCCCTTCTTATAAAAACATAAAAATATTTTAAAAAATGAGTTGACTTAACACCTTGCCTCCACACAGAAGGCTTAAAAAATCTAATCTAATCTAGCCGTTTGTGTCCCACTGCTGGGCAAATCTTATCTTATCTAGCTGTTGTTGTCCCACCGCTGGGCAAAGGCCTCTCTCCTCCTTCTCCATGATTGTCTATAGCTGGGCAAAAGCCAAGTTAAATACTTAAGTAAAATGCTTATGTAAAATAAACCTCAAAATGTCATGAAAAAAATCTGATAATTTAAAGTAACTCACTTAGCCTCCATAGCCCTTTTGAAGCCCTCATCAAAAGGGTTAGCTGATACATTCTGCAAGTCCTGAAACAGACCCACTTCCTCACAGTTTCTGATGAACCGAGTCGGTGTCGGTGTTTGGTCCGCTGGGAAAATAAATTCACAGTTAAATTAATACAGGATTAAAATAAATCAATAATTCATTAAGTATTTTAAAAATCTCTAAAATTAACTTCTGTTAGCCAATATAATTTTATGAATTCATAAAAAGAATGTAATTTTAGTACTTTAAAATTGCTTCTTATGATTTTGTGGTGTATTGCTGCCAAAAACATACAGCAGATTCATTTTTATGTAATTTTTATTTCTTGAATGAAACCAAATCCTAGGTACTAATATTCTGAATAAATATCAATGTTTATGCCAATGGATGGATGTAAGGATGTTTGTTACTCTTTCAAGGAAAACCACTGAACAGATTTTAATAAAACTTTATAACACTGTAGCTTGCACATCAGAATAACTCATAGGTACTGACAGTGGGAGAAAACTACTTAAATTAATAAAAAAATGTCTTACCAACAAATGCAGATTTCTGCTCCAATCCAAGCTGAAGAACCATGTCGTGCTTCTTCGTGTGCACGTTAAGGTGGTCCTCATTCGTAAAGGTCATACCGCAATCAGGTAAAGAACAAGCAAAGGGCTTTTCTGGTTCCACCATTTTGGTATCACAAATTATTCCAATTCAGAGCAATATACAATCTTTTTTCACGAAATCTCTTTGGTTTCGTTAACTATAAAATGCCGCCGCCGCATTAATGTTTTTTGTATATATTTAAAGTTTGTATCAATGTTTTTAGAGAGCGTTAAATTGTACAGGTACACAAACTGACATATTTTTGTGAAGCTAGTTTAGGTCCATTTTATCTGGAACAGACTGAATAGAAGGATTCCTCATTTATAGTCGTGAAATATTTTCAGTTATTTTAACAAGAAATATGTGGTTAAGTTATTATATTTAAGTTTCAAAATACTTTCCTCTAATCTCACGTCTCCTATTGCAAACAAGTATACAAACTGTCAAAATTAGTATTGCCAGTTTTTTAAAACCAGAATGATCTGACTAAATAAATTAAGGAAAATTGTAGCTTAATACCATCAGTGTCTTCTCATAAAGCTTCATATCTTCAAATGCTTCAGCATGGAAAGTTTATGGTGTATATTTAATTATTAAAATGTAGATGTTTTCTTGATTAATTGTATAAAAAGAACCATTAAGACAAGACGTAAATTGAAGTAAAAATAACTGTATTTGGCACAAAAGAACTAAGTTGGTAACATTTTAATCGGATTGACAACTCTTACAATTTAGATGCGTTCAATCTAAAGCATTTTTCTATTCGTAGATAAAGAAAACTAGACAAACTAGAATAATAATTTAATGGCGAGGTTCCGTATCTATTTTAATTATATTACGAATATGTTTTACAAATGTTTTAGAAAGATTAAAATAATCAATTATATTTATCGTTGCTCCTATTTTAAAAATCAAAACACTATCTTATCACATTACACATTTATTAAACCAATACATTTGCTGATTAGAAAAATAAAACAAATAATATGTATAATTGCATTGACATTGAGGACACTTTATAAATTTTCAGTCGATTATATGTTTATCTAAAAATATTTTAACAAAATATCTCTGAGTGATCATTTACAAATATATTGATCATGGTGTAAAAGACTTGAGTGTTTTATCAACGGAAATGGAATTTGGGACTAGCCAAGTTCTTAACCCCGTTAGTGAAGTATGAGGTATATCTTTCTGGGGAGTAACCATGTATTTTAACTTGGTGGGGCCTGTAAGATCCTGAGTCCGGTCCCATGCTACGATCGAACAGCGGGTAAACTGTAGACCGCTTCTTCCTCGGCGACTCTTGCATTTGCTGACTCGGGTAAGGATCTACATATCGCCGTCCGTTAATATCGTTGCCATCCGCTGTCGGGAATATCGTTGGCTATATTAATAAAATTTTCACGTTAAGATTCTTGTTCAAGGCCCTTAACAGTAAAAAGCAAAAGCGTATTATCTTGTTTGACACGCAAATATTTCACAATGATGATGTTGACGTCAGATGCCATTGTCAATGTGTTTGAAGTAGGTACATCCATCATTGAATATGATATTGGAAAACTTTCCAAAATAAAGTGATCATAAAACACATTCGTGACAAAAGCTACGTAAAGTATAAAGGCGCCCATACCGCTCATTACTTATGGGTTCGAGCTTATAAACCTGAAATTCAATCAAACAAAACCAGAATTATCGACAGAATGATTCGACATAACAGAACTTTTGCTTGTATTTGTAAAATTGAAGCTGCAGAACATTATTTAAAATAAATCAAATCATTCAAAAGGCAATATTAAATAATCTTGCCTGCGCCTCTGCTGTTAAATATGCCTGGCGCTGGTTGGCCTTGAGGCTCTCCACCGACGGTATTTTGTTGCATGGATCCCATACCCACTACCGCTGGATTGGGTTCATTTTGTTGACCTTTCCATGGCCTGTAAAATAAAGTAAACTTTAACGATCAACCTATCTTTACTAAAGTAGGAAAAGCGTACGTTATTATACAATATACTATAGTAATAAATCATTGGGATCTTACTTGTCGGGGAACAGTTCACCCGGTTGACCTCGGGTTTGTACAATTCTTTCACCATTAACTTCTACCACACATCTCAATCTAGCACAACATGTTGGGAATTCTGAAATCGGATAAAATAAATTACAATCTATAACAAAATGTGCAGAGCAAAATAGCTCGATCTACAAGAACTTACCAACGTTTTCATCTTCAATATATTCGTGACATTCTAATGCGTTCTCTGGGATTTTTGGTTTTCGACATCTAGAACAAAACACTTGTATTTCACCTATGTTTCATAAATGACATTCAAAATGTTAGTAACATGTTATCTCCTATACCTCTGCCAACATTGGGCAAAGGCTTTCATTACCTATATTTTATTAATCACATTAATTCTACACCCTTTTCTTGCAATAAACTAACTAAAACGGAAGATTTTCACGAAGGCTTGTTCTTCAAATTTATCGGTTCATCTTCTTTCCCGTAGGTACCTATTACATATTCGGATACTTATGCGGGTACCACTCTTACCTCATTTTCCATCGTTGTTATCTTTAAAACATATTATAATGTCTTACCCTACAGCAGCAATAAAGTATTTTCCATCACGGATTTCACATCTGTAGCGATGGCAGGTGTAATGATCGGACCATTCTTGCCACGGCTGATACCCTTTTCTTGAATATTTATCGACGCAGGCTTGGTCTATAGATACAATTTAACATTAAACAACTTTTGGAACAGGAATTACTACTGGGGATATTTCATTTTTAAACTAAATAATTTCCCTACTTATTTTGGACTACAATTTCAATAAACTTACAACTGACATCCTCCGCAAAAATGGCTGGCACCACTAGATATATCAGGAATATCAGCGCGCCAAACTGCATTTTTGCCCTGGTTTTTGGATCTGAAACAAAATAACTTAGGCACTTGCATGTATCGTAAAGTTTCGAAGAAAATGATTTTTTAAATTTGATTTTGAACAAAATTTGAGTAACGCAAAATACACACCTATGAAAATTAATTTTGGCTCACTAAAAAAACTTCAGTAAGCGATATAATTTAAACTTTCCTGCCAAAACTCACGACACTGACTGATTTTTACCGTTCAGTTTCACGGTACAAATACATTTTCGTAGTTAAATATTTAGAAAACACACGATAGATGACACTTTAAAGCGGACAAAAAAGTAAAATATTATGCCGAGTTCCGGGTTCAATTTCAACAAACTTTGCATCGTGTTTCACCTAATTTGATACCGTGTTTTGAAAGATTCTTTTTATTCTCAAGTCAAAAAGCGTGTCGCATTACTGTTCTCTCGTGCTACCCTTAAATTTAAATGAACCATTAAAATATTAGCAATAATACGCAAAAGATACCTACTTACCTTATTTGTAGCGATGGAAGACCAAAATACCAGACATAAATTAATAGTTAATTAGGGCGTAAGTTTGTTTAAAGTACTTACTTACGTTAACGTTTAATTTTGCGTTATTTACTTACCCATAGCAATTTTGAATAACTGAAAAATAGATTCATAAAACACACTCTGAAAATAAAATTAACACACACTATACCAAAACGTTTGCGCATGAAATCCGACTGAGAAATGGGGCAATGACTATTTGCTTTGAAAAGTCCAATGGCCTTTCCAAGAAATTACCCATTGTCTCCACCCTCGATCAGGTTACCATCACAAATTCGAGTAAATTACTTTAGTCTACAAAGAACGAATGGCTTTATTGAACAGACGGCATCCGCAAAAAGATTTCATAATAGACAGTTTGTAACTTACATTGGAAGGAAATAACATATTAACAGAAATAAAACGTTTTCTTTGAGTGATGAACATTTGAAAAATTGATCATTTTGTTAGGTTGGTTTTGATTTTTTAAAATCCTATCTTGTTATTTTAAATCAGAATAATATGCTGGGTAAAGAAATTATGGTTCTACCCTTGGGTTCTACCTACATATTATTGAACCCTAAATTATTAAAATATCGAAATAATGTGAATTGAACGCATCTATAAGAGCCAAAGTGTGTCGTCAAAACAAGAACAAAGTGATTATTTTTTAAAAATTACAAAAATTTACAAAAATTACAAATCATTCTTATTTAAAATAGAATCCTACGCCTGTTTAAATTGGCCTACGTGGACCGAATATAACTCTAGTCTAGAATTGGCCGTATGAGCGTAGTTACCATAGCTTATTTAAAATACATACAATCATAAAAAAAACATAAACGAACGTCATTTGGTTGCTTTGCTTGAAAAACTTATCGCAGAATATTTTATTATTTTTTTGTGTTTCAAAGTGTTTCGAGTGCTAAATAACATCAAAAGCAATAAATTGAGATAGTACAGATGAGGTACGTGTGAAATAAATGACGCGGGCGTTGATTTTTGATACTGTTTACCATAATTCATAAATCTTCTTATTGGGGTGTGTATTTTACTTATGTTTGCGCATTTACCAAGTTTACGTGCACTTGTAAGCATTGAAATGTGTTCTAACTGTGAATTTTTAAGTATTTAAATGAATTCTGCCCATAATTATTATCAATGCACCAAATTTTAAAGCTTAATAATTTGCGGAAGTGGGTAGTGTTTGTGCAGCTAAGTAACTACAGTTAAAATATTTTTCCCACTACCTACTGATAAGAAATTAATGTATCTTTGTTTGCATTAACGATTTCCACTCCACTGCCTATATAAATTTTGCTTGTTGAACTCTGAATAAAAAAAAGTCACAATAAAAAAGACCTACTATTGAGTTATTTTCGCATTTTTTGGGTAGGACAAAACCGCCCTTGACATGACTCTCCGGCCAATAAGTCTTTATTTCTTAATAAAATCGTCTCAAGAAATAACATTTTCCTCATTTTCACTGTGTGTAGGTATTATAAGATTAATTAAAGGTTTTTCATTGTTCCAGTAACTTCATAACAGCAAGGCTGAATGAAGACGAGTCCTTATCCCCGTCTTCTGATGAGAAGATGGACACTGGCTCAGAGTCCTTCAGGTAACTTGGTCATATTTCATCATTCCATTAAAAAATTTAATAAAAATTGACAGATAATGTTGTAAAGCAATCATTTATTTACTGTTAATAATAATTAGTTATACAAAAAATTTGTATTATAAAACTGCTATTGCATGAAAAAAACAGTTTTTAGGAGATTATCTTAAATAAAATTAAGATAGATTTGTGAACTACTATGTCCAGCTTAACACAAACAAATAATTTTTATTCATAGTTACTATTAAATACTATAACACAGAGCTACATTAAAAGTACAGTGGATATTTTCTTTTAATAAAATAAATGTTATAATGTGTAAGCATTCAGAAGTCAGAGTAGCGTCAGTCAGTTAATTTGCTTTTACTTTTGTTAATTTGCTATATTCTTATTTTTTGTTTTATATTTCTGACGCATTGAAGTGTAATTTTGGGTTACCTATGAATAAATATTTATTGAATTTGAATTGAACATAGGGCTCTGTGCTGTTAGCGTTCTTGCTGTTTCTTTCTCTCTGGTATAAATATAGAGGACAGTAGAAGTTTTACATAAAAGTAATGTTTAAAAAGTGTACCAATTTTTTTTTTAATAAAAACTTTTATGACTTTCATATCTTAGGTCCCAAGACACACCGAACTCAGTAAGGTCATCAGATTTCGAAGACAAAAGTGAATCCAACGTGCTCCGCCTTCAAAACCCTGGAGACGATGTCCTAAGGCTCTCGGAACCAGAGAAAAACCACAATATTAGAAAAAATCTAGACTCAGAATTAACTGATAGTTTTGTTAGCAAAATGTCTAGTTTGAAAATTGATTCGCCGTTGGAAAATAGACCTAAAAACTTAGGTATTAGTCCACCTAAATTGAGTACTTCTTTGGTAAGTTTTATCTATAAGTTTTTTTGTGGAACTTATTGTTTATGTCAATGAGGAAGGAATATAAGGAGTGGCCCCATTTTTTTTCATATACAAATGAGTTTATGACAGCGTGCCAAGGTTGGCGCAAGTTTTTCATAGTTTTCTTGGTAGATGACCTGTCAAACGATAAGAAATTCCATATAAAAAGGTAGCCATTTTGCGCCAGACTAGGCACGCAGATCCAGACGGTATGGCACCTCCTTATATATTCTATACTCAAAGGTTTATGTACCTAGCAGTAGATATAACCCTTAAGGAAATATATGATCCTTTTTCTATCACGTTCACTCTTAAATAGTCTGACTGAGACAATAATATCAAAAAGTAAATTAGACTAAAGCCAATACAATAAACCTTTAGAAATTTCTTTTAGAAATATGCTGTACCTTTTGTATAACTTCTCTTTTTTTCTGTCTTTATGTACTATCATCTTACAATAAACTGTTAAAAAATTAATAAATAAATAGAACACCCAGCCAGTAAGATCCCACAGCTGGGCAAAGGAATTGAAATGATGCCTAACACCTAATTAAAAAAAAAACACTAAGAATAACCTATCCTTTTTATTTAAAAAAACCTGACTACATTAAAAATACAACATTTTTTTATTTTGCTTATACCCAGTCTCTCACAGTAAATACAAATCTAACGATACCTCGGAAGCTAAAATCTATCAAGCCGTTCTGGCTGTAGAGCATGCCAAAGAATGTACATACCATACGTACATACATACATACTCTCGAAAAACATAACCCTTCTTCTGGAGCAGTCGGACAAAAAAAGACCACATCTCTTGTTTTAAGAGTTTCGCCATTCAATTCTCAATCTTACTCTTTGTTACCAGAGTCCAGAACTGAAAGTAACTAAATCATCATCATCATCAACTAAGGGCCGGCGCACACCTGACAGAGCGCAGCGCAGAGCATTTTTGATTGTCATATTATTATCAACATTGTTGCCAATAGAATAATCTTCAAAATCAGTTGACACAACATTCGCTTGTAGTCGCTTCGATGCTCCGATGCTCGTTTGTTGCGTTAACTGATTTTGAATATTATTCTAATGAGAACAATGTCGATAATAAGACAATCAAAAATATTCTGTGCTGCGCCCCGCCAGATTTGCGCCGGCCTTAAATAGCAATTTTTCCAGGTCCTAACAACAAATCATCCCCTGATGGTAACCAGTCCTGATGACTATCCTGATTTAATACCAAAGAAAGCAAAAGAGGATGATAAGGATCTCAGCCTCTCAAGCATAGAAGATGAAAGAGTGGAGACCAATGGTTACGAGTTTTACACCCCGCAAATAAATACATCAAAGAATAATTTGTATTTTAGTGAAAACTTTTCCGCGGTAGAAGGCTTGAAAGATTGTAAATTGGATGCTCCTGATGTGGCGAGAGTTGAGCAGCAGAGAAGAAAGGTGATACCAAGGTAATTTTTAGTTATTTATTAGTCTGCCGAGGACTTCATACACATTTATCGAAATTTTTTTTAGCCTTTTTCATCCCACTTCTGCTGGGCAAACCTCTCCCATGCTTCTTCAGAGATATCTGTCAATGGCTGCTTCCCAACAATCTTCCCTAAATGTGCTCCCAAGTAGTTCGTCTTGTCTTGGAAAAGAGCATCCGACATAATTGGTATAGTACAAATTTTCGGTTTCACTTACACTCAACAGGGGATGTTGAGTGTAATTGATACCGTTTTTTTAACTATACCAGGCTCCACACAAATATGTTCGATGCCATTTACGCAATATCATTAAATAATATAGCTTATTGTTATTCTGTTGTGCGAGCTTCAATATTGTAAAGTTACATTCAAATCTGTTCAGTGGTTTTTGCGTGAAAAAGTAACAAACATCCTCACATCAATCCTGAATGGCACAAGTTGTAACATTTTATAATATTGCTAAAATTAAATAACAGTCATGCATGACAGTATCAACTGTATCAACTTAACTGTGTTATTTTACAATGTTGCAAAATTAATATTTTATGGAAATAACATAAACTGAAGTTATTCATATATTTAAGAGCCAGGCTCTTGTCAGTGAAGTAATCGCCATCTTTGCCTTTCTTCTGCCAACAATTTGACTTCTTAACACATGACGCTAACCTTTTCTTTCACTTGAGCGAAGTAGGTACATCTTGGTCTTCCTCTTCCTCTCTTCCTTTCCTTCAATGAAGTTCTTTAACTAATGTAAATTTATCAAATTCATTCTATACAAATTCATTGTCAATCTTACCCCAATTTTGACCATTACCCCAATTTTGACTCTTACCCTAATTTTGGTCCTTACCCCAATTTTGACCCTTACCCCAATTTTGATTCTTACCCTAATATTGACCCTTACCCCAATTTTGGTCCCTTACCCCAATTTTGACTCTTACTCCAAACAATTATTCCACAGGTTCGTAGACACAAAAAAGTTGGAAAATACGCCTCAAAGACCTGAAAACAATCAGCACAAAGTACTAGAGACTTTAAAAGATGAGACAAATGTCAGTGCCATATCTAAGTATGCTGAGAGGAATAAGACACTTGTCAACCATAGTACACCGAAATTATCGAGCAATACTTCTGATATACATTTTAGGGTAAGTCATGTAAAAATGTGTTTAATATTATATTTAATATAATCAGTGGCGGATTTACCTATAATAGAATAGAAAATCTTTTATTTAGTATCTTAGGCAAAGTACAATAAAATTACCTATTTTACAATAAGCTAATGACAATGATATCGTAAGGGTATGGCCTAGTGCCTAGCGAGCTAGCTTGGCGCCTAGCGAGTAGCTAAGAAAAACGAACGCCCTGAAATGTACGCTATGGGCCGCACTAAGCGCCAAGCGAGACGCCAAGCGTGCAGTACAGCGATACATTCCAGCACGTTCGTTTTACTTAGCTACTCTTAGTCATTGCGGCCATACCCTGAAGGTTATCCAGCTCAAATTCTTTTAACCTGACAATGGTTTAGTACTTCCTAAATTAAAACTAGAACAACTTAAAATACGTACAATTCTTTCCCCTTTTTAAATAAGTTTTATTTTTATTTGTAGGTAGCTGAATGGTGTGATTCTAGTTCAATTCGAAAGGCGCCTAACTTCGACCTACCTATTGAACTATCAAGTAAAGTTGCCAGCAATAATGTAAGTTAATCTTTGTGTTATTGATTGTACGATGAGAATGACTAATTATTATTTTAATTATTTGTTGTGATGAGGTACGCAAAATTACTTTTACGACGTCATTTAATGCTTACTATGTTTTCTGTGATTATTTTACTTATGCCAACATTTTTGCGCGCGCGGCATAGAATTATGCCGTTGCCTTTCATCTTAGCCATCTTCTTGCTTTGCATTAGGTTAAGTAACTTTCTTGCTATAGTCGTCTCTGTCTTAAGTCCACTAGTAATAAAAGACAGAGCGAGATTCACGTAACTATTTTCACTTTGTTTATTTACCGTTCGATAATTACTAGCCTATTACATTTCCTCAGGATCTAGACTCTCCAGACGTGATATCCTCGTCGCATGAAGACAAGTCTGCGTACCAAGCACTGCTGGATCCCTACACCGGCAGCGTCGCGCTACGACCTACCGCCAACAACCCTAGTCCACATCGACGGAAAATACAACCGGTGAGCTCTTAAATCATTTACTTTTTTATTTTATTAAGGACTACCAGGGAATGATGCATTAAAAAGAAAGAACAGAAATTATTATGCCTTAGCATATCCGCATGCAGATCAAAACATGCGTGACAGGAAACGGCCCTTATGTTAATGGTAAATGTACATTCTAGTGAAAGTAATCGCAGCATATTAATAATAGGGATGATGACTACATTAAAAAAATGACATTATAATTAGTCCGTCTTTTAGGCTATAAAAATCTTGAAACACATTTTTTACCTAATTAAATACATAAATCAGTACAAAAATACAGAGCATCAAAGTTACGGAGTGGGGGGTGTTAACGTCACTCCTACGTAAAAATCGTACTAAGGTGTGACGTCTTGAGCAACGTTAACCCAGTGTATCTGTGTCATTTTTAGTTTAATTTTTTTTTATTTAATTTTTTTTGAAGTAATCTATGTGATGGACTAAAAAATTTTTTTTGTCATCATGCCCATTCTGTTTCGATAGAAAGTAATAGAAATAAATCTTTGAAGACTTTTTTCTTTTCTATGTTTGTGTTACGTACTTATCTTATTTCAAACAATAAATCCTACAATTGTAGCGCAACAAAGTTTGTATTCGTAATAAATTTCTCACAGCACTTAAGTTACGCGATGGAACAAATAATTGAAACAATAGAGCTCTGATTCACACAGGAAAAGAAACTCAGTACTTACTGCTTACGGTTTCTTTTCATATTCGGCTTGGCAACTGTTTGATATGGTGTGAGAAAGTTATAGAGAGTGACCTGATTTTTGAGTCGTGTTTTTTTTAAGTGTTGGTTGGAATGTACATCAGGTTATGAATTAAGAATATACAATTTGAATTAGGTTAATTTGCGCCCGATGGGACATCGAGGGATTAGTTTAATTAAGTAGTTTTTAAGTAGGTTTAATATTGTAAATATTTTAATTTAGCTTATAAGAATTGTAAATAGTTTTTAAGTTTATTTGTATACAGATAATAAAATTGCTATTTGCTTATTGAAGTAATTATATACAATTATATTAGGTTTATTTAGGATATGAGTTATGCAATACTATAAAACAAAATTGAATTAATAGTCATCATCATTGATAGCCTTTTTAACGTCCCCACTGCAGAGGCACGAGCCTACTTTCATACCAGAGTAAAAAAAAATCGAATTAAAAGTAAATTTTATTAATTTAATTATTCGATTTTTGGATATATTTAGGATACCGACTTATTAAAGTATCTTAATTTATTTATAAACTTATCAACAGGTTACCTTTCGAGAACCTGTTTGAATTAAAATAACATAAGATACAATTCGCATACGGTACTATGTAGTTTCCAATTAAAAATACAATAACTTACAACCATCTCTTTTCCCCAGCCGCCAGATGAAGACGACAGATGCAGTCTAGACAGTGTGAGCGTGTCTATGGGCTCTGAAGAGGACCTACCAGAACCGCTACCTGATGAGAAACTGGCCAGTGATGATGAGGAGAAGGATGAGGTGAAGAGGTAGGTGACTTAAACATCCTTATATCATTTGAAAAGAGCAGCCTCACAGAGCATAATATTTTTGACTTTGACTTTGACTTTATAAATGTCAATGTTTGTGCCGATGCGATGGATGGATGGATGTTTGTTACTCTTTCACACGAAAAAGACTGAACGGATTTTGATGAAACTTGGCAGTATTGCAGCTTATTTTGCTTGGTTTGCTTGCTTAGGCGCCAAGCGTACAGTATGACCAGTCGCGTACATTCCAGAACGTTCGTTTTACTTAGCTACTTACTAGGTGACTTATTAATTGACGAGCCGCCTGACAGTGCGGCCATAACCTTAATAAAATGGTACGGTATTTAACCTCTTACATCCCACTGACCCATTATAAACCCAGACACAATAGATTTTCTATTGTTCTTTTTTTTCTGTGGTGTGAAAGATTAATGGGTAAATAAATACCTGGGGTAATGGGCATGATGACTAAAAAGTAGTTTTTAGTCCATCACATAGATTATTTTAAAATATTTGACACGTAATATTTCTTTTAAACCAAAAATGGCACAGATACACTAAGTTAAAGTTGCTCATGACGTCACACCTTAGTACGATTTTTATGTAGGAGTGACGTTAACACCCCCCACTCCGTAACTCCGTAACTTTGATGCTCTGTATCTTTGTATTTATTTATGTATTTGATCAAGTAAAAAACGTGTTTCAAATATTTTTTAATAGCCTAAAAGACGGACTAATTATTTTTTGAATTTTCGAATGTAGTCATCATCCCCATTTATCAGTAACTTGGGGTAACATTTAATTCTTTTACAGATCTAAATCATCCCAAACATGCAGCGAGTGCAGTGACATGATACCGGAGTATTCAGCGGCTGAGGAGCTCCACAACGAAAGGTCTTATGTGTCAGTGCATACTGGCGACACCAGCGCCCTCTGTGATATGAAGGTAAACTTGATTGAAATATATTTAAATAAATATGGATGAGGGAGACAGCCCTGTAGCCCGTTAGGTTCCATTCCGTTTCTTCTTTTCAGCTAAACAGATAGTAAAATAGTAGGTAGTAGGTTTCGTTTTGAAAAAAAGCGTCAAAAATGTACATTACACAAGTGAATAAAACGTTTTCGAATTTGGAATTTAATTTTTTGACCGATAAATATGCCATTTTGATTCTTACCCCAGTGCTTATTTTGTAATTTTGTCTCTTGCCCTAACTTGGTTGCAATGCCTTTTGTTTAGACTAGATCAGTAACCTTTAAAAATATTTGTTTTACATCAATTTTAGTTATTATTATTACACAGCCATTTCGATTGTTATTTGAAGATTTTTGAGGTCGTTCTCAATTTAAGTAAAGTAAAATTGGTGGAAGACTATTTGCTCAGCAGTGGGATGAAATAGACTAATAAAAAATATATTAAAAACAGTAAGTAGTATAAGTAGTACATTAATTAATCCAAATGTTTTTTTTTCTTTTTAATAATTTTAACAAGTCTCCAGATATCCCAAATTAATATAGATTGTTTAAAGCCAGTAAAAGTTTTCTAAAATAAATTATCATTAATAATATTTTTGTCACAGGTAATCGAGCCATTCAAGCGAGTACTCTCCCACGGTGGCTATGATGAGTCAGGGTCGGCTATCATAGTGTTCAGCGCGTGTCATCTACCTGACACAGCCAGGCCTGATTACAGATACGTTATGGATAATCTGTTTCTGTAAGTATTGTTTATGCTATGTTGTTTTTCGAGATACCATGTAGAAATGCAAATGTTTATTTGCACACCGTAGGCATTATCACGGGGTCCCATGGCTAAGAAACGTAGACAGGTATAAAAAACCATTCAACATATTGGTATAGTAAAAATTTTCGGTATCAATTACACTACACATCCCCTATTCGAGCTAGTATGGAGAAAAAGAAGTTGGCGTCCATTGATGAAACTTACGTCAATCGATAGAGAAAAATATTAAATACGGTACGAGTATCAGAAAAAATACTAACGTCATCTGTTAATTCATGCCAGTACTACTTATTCCCAACTTGCAGCAGGAAAAAAAATAGCAAGTCTGGCAGGGCGACTTAAAGCGACGCCATTTTGTTGTATGGGATGGTGTATCTGTACGCTAGTATTCTGTTATCTGTGGTATTAAGATCTATCTACACATATCCGAGCCGTGACCGGGACGTAGCCGGGTCGTGGCCCGTCAAGAGGGTAAACAATTCGTCGTCATGACAACCGGATACGTTGTGACAACCGGATACGTTGTGACAACCGGATACGTCGTGACAACCGGATACGTCGTGACAACCGGATACGTTGTCCTGACGACGAATTGTTTTCCATCCTGACGGGCCACGGCCCGGACACGTCCCCGGCACGGCCCGGATGTATGTGGACAGACCATTATACAGATGCTTTTTTAAGAATACAATACCATGTATGGATCCTGAATAGGGTAGATTTTATGTTTAAAGCATCATTACTGTATTGTACTGTTCAAACTTTGTCTAAATAAATTGCTATAAAAAAAAAACATTTTTTGGATTTCTTAAATAGGTACTTAGTACTTACATAAGGTTTCCTCAAATCGTCAATACAAACAAAGACATTTTAAGATCTTTTATTTTAATAAATGTCACTCTTACATTACCATTAATTTACTTTTATTATAAAAAATAAAATTAATACAAAAAATCCCAAACACCATTTCACTGATCAAACCAACTTTTCCTCGGCGCTACAGTGGTAGCTCTCACAAACACTCCGCCAGAACTCTGCATTTCCTTACTACAGACAATATCATGATTAATACCTTCTAACTGCTGCACATCTTTCACAGCTTCCAATATATCTTTCTCACTCTCAATATTTTTAGCTAATAACATAGCTATACGTACAATCCTCTTGTAGCTTACATCAGTCATGTATAGGACATGATAGTTGTCGTTTATGTATTGTATAGCTGATGCTTCGAATGGTTTGCCTCCATCGCTGCATTGGCATGTTGATCCGATTGCGTTCTGCATCTGTTGGTTAATTTACAAGTTTGAGTGCTTGTTTCACTGTTTATAGATAAAATTTATCTGACAGATATAATTATACCTCTGTCCGTCTAAATGTCATGTTTTATGAAATTGATATAGGTTTATCTGTCAGTTATATTTTATCTGTAGGTGGAATGAGCTTGGAAACAAGTTTTTTGAGGAAAACTCGTCGAATAAGCTTGATGACTAATGAAATATTTAGTCCATCAGTTAGCACGTATTTTCTCTTAAACAAAACAATGACAGGGATATTCTGTGTTAATGTTTCTGGTGACATCGCTCTTCAGTACAATTTTTATAAAATCGTTATGGCAAAAGCTTACTTCAGACCTTTGATGCTCTTTTTTTTTCTTTTTTTCTCCAATTATGTTTGAACAGTCTTACAGACGGACTAAGCATAATATCTTTTTTTATGTATTCATCATCCCACTATTCACGAAAAAAAAGCTTCTTTTTCAATACAACATTACTGGCTAATCAACAATGTTACTATGTTACATTTTTTTTTTGAGAAATCAAAAAAAAATCCTTAATAAAATATGTTTGTTTTAGCTTTCCTGTACCTAAATATTAGTATCAGTATGTAATAAACAAGCAACCTGTATAAGTTAAATAAGTTGGTTCCATTATATTGGGTTTCCCCCGTTGCAAGTTATTAAATCCATTTAACATCGCGCCGTCTTATTCTAATTTTTGACAATGACAGTGACAGTTATAGGTGTAACGGAGCATTAGTTTAATTGCACTTTCTTGCAACTGGCTGATAGTATATAACATAGGGTTATCAAGGCGATAAAATGTTGTTAGTTTTTAACAATATACTATATTAAATAAATAAAGGTGGTCACTGAGAAATCTTATTTATATTTCAACGATATAGGTATGTAATTTTTCCAATACCTAAGTACATAAATTGAAATAATTTGGAAAAATGACATACATTATAATGTAAAAAGGTCAATATACCTAACCCTATATAATGTAATAAAGATTTTTTTTTATAACTACTAGGTAGAGATTGCGCGCGCGACTTCGAACGCATTTATCGTCATATCTTGTAAAACATACATCTTAAAATAATATTTACTACTTATTTATTCAATAATCTATTTGAATATATTTTGTTCCAGTTACGTAGTATGGACCCTGGAACGACTCATCGGCTCGGAATACGTGTTGGTGTACCTCCATGGCAGCGCAGGCGCACGTCGGCTACCTAGCTTCCGGTGGCTGCACGAGTGCTATAGATTGATTGATCGCAGGTAAACGCATGACAAAGTCGCCAAATGTTATTTGTAATAGAAAAAATTACGAATTGTCACTTTTTGCGATATGTCGAGTAACGAGTTGTCGGATTATCAGCTATCATGTTTAATAAAAACAGGGCCCAGGCCACACCCTCTGGGTACGCATCGAAGTTGTCCCTCTTGCTGGAATCCTCACATTTTAAAACCTTAAAAAAATATAAAAACGATGCCAAACAATAGTCATGACTCATGAAATAGTGGAGGGATAGAAAGACCTCCATTAAGGTGGACAGACGCCGCGGGAAGCCGTTGGATGTGGGCAGCGTGGGACCGGTCGTTGTGGAGATCTTTGGGGGAGGCTTTTGCCTAGCAGTGGACGTCCACAAGCTGACACAACAACAACAACATTGTAAAAAACAGTCGTATAATTTTGAAGATACAGTTGCAGTTTTGTGAAGATTCAGCTTTGTAGTCAAACTAGAATCCTTACCTTTCCAAAGTCCGCAACACATATAAAACCATAATTGCTTGTGAATTAATAATCTGTCAATAGACAATAAATAACGATTTAAGGGCCTTAAATTATTTCTACTTACAGATTGCGTAAAAGCCTGAAGCACTTGTACCTAGTCCATCCCACGTTTTGGTTGAAATCATTTGTGTTACTCACCAAGCCGTTTGTAAGGTAAGTAACGAAATGTTATATTACTTTTTAACATACATACATATCCGTCACGACTCTCTCCCATTGGGGTAGGCAGAGACCACTTCCTTCCACTTGCTACGATCCAAACACTTTTTAACAGCAGTTGTCAGATTTTACATACACCATATTATACATATTTCTCTTTTCTATATGTACTATGTATCTTCTTACAATAAACTATTTAATAAATAAATACTAAATACTTATATTTTGTTCGCAGCTCAAAATTCTTCAGAAAGTTAAGCTACGTGAATAACTTAGATCAACTTAAGAGTTTAGTGCCAGTGGAACCTAATGCCATACCAGATGTGGTCAGACAGTTCGACCAGAAACGATAGGACTAGGTTTCGTATTGCATTGCGAAGTGGATAGGGGTCTGAGCTTAGTGGTTGGTTATAGCGGGCTATTTTATTACTTTAAAATTATTTTTTTACATTATGATACTAATTTTATCAGCCCCTTTTAACATCACTACAGACACACGAGCCTACTCTCATACGAGAGTGATTATAAGTAATCCACCACGCTGGCGGTGCGGAATGGCGGATTTCGCATACACCTTCGAATTTCTTGTCAACGATACGCATTTATGTGAATTTTATGCTAAAATACTCATGAGTCATAAATGAGGCTTCAGTGACAGTTGTTTTAGAAAATGGGTAAGATTGAAGCAATTCAATATACCTAATTTAAAAGGCCAGCGTGGTGGATTACGGCCTAATCACTCTCTGTATGAGAGTAGGCTCGGGCCCCTCGGTGGGGACATATATGGGCTAACAACAACAACAAAAAAATACATATATCCACTAAGCTTAACTCCTTGGTCATTAAAAATCTTCGTTTACGTTTTATTTCATCTATTTAAAGATAGAAACAGACATGGGCCCAAGTCTGCTAATTTGAAATAGCCTCAGTTGTGTGTCGACAGAATGTCAATGTCATTTTTTGACACGCTCGGTATTCTGCTAAACAATGGCTCACATCTTTGAGTATACGTAGAATAAATAAGGAGTTGCCCCATTTTTTTCCAAATTCAAATGAGTTTATGACAGCGTGCCAAGGTTGGCGCAAGTTTTTGATAGTTTTCTTGGTAGATGACCTGTCAGACGATAAGAAATTCCATACAAAAAGGTAGCCATTTTGCGCCAGAATAAGCACGCAGATCCAGACGGTATGGCACCTCCTTGTATAGGCCTTAGTTGTGTGTCCATGTCGGCAGAGTGTCAATGGCATTTTTTGACATATTTGGTATTCAGCTAAACAATGGCTCACACTGATTGCTGACACTCTGCCGACACCCAACTGAAAATAATGTAAATTAGTAGACTTGGGCCCCTGGTCCCAAGCCCGTAACGCAGGTACAAAACGTCATTATGCATTGCGACTTTTTGTATGGCGTTCAATTTAGGCCCGGATTTTCATTTGTTTGATAAAAGAAGAAAAGTCATAGAAAAGAAACTCAGGCCCGACAAAAACGTGACGTATCTCAGTTTTTTCGTTATTATTTATATAGTAATTTTATATAGTTTTTATATTCAAAATCAGTGGCTAACACCAAAATATTGCCTTATGTTTTTGTTCAGGCTCTACACAAAAAAAAAAATACAAAATTATTTTTAAATTGACAGATAAACCTATGTCTATTTCATAAAACATCAAGTTTTAGACAGTGACAGGTATAAAATATCCCTAGGAGTAAATTTTAACTGACAGTTGAAAAAACGGGCCATAAACGAATGAGTACAAAATTAATGTTTGCTTTGCCCACATTTTATCATTGTTTCATGCAAAAAGTTCTTTATGGTAATACCTACGTCATTTTATGTTTTTTTTAAGATCCCACTGCTGGGCAAAGGCCTTACATTATAAATATTGCAATAATAAAAAAAAATTACATAATGTGGTTCATATATTTACAACGAATATAAGGAAATAATTGTTTTTGTCAGTATTATAAATTAGGTATTAATTTTTAACTGGATTCGACAAGTGTACATTCCAAAATATAATAGCTATTCTAGTTGAGAACATATGCTTAAGAAAAATATAATTATTAGAATTCCCATACAAAAACCATAATTTTTTTTTTAATAAAACTTGCATTTAAGAATTTCGTTCGTCGAATCCAATCTAAAAAAAAAAACTTTTTTATATCCGCCATATTTTTTTAAATCTGATTGAAACTTAATAACTTTCTTCAAGAAACATTGGTTGCAAACCGACAAAAAAAACATTTTCTCATACAAACTTTGATCAGTTGATTTTGTATGAAGAGATAAAAAAAAGAGTTCATATTTCGACCCATGTCTCTTGGGGAAAGTTGTTTAAATTTTATGAGCAGATTATTTCTGTTTATTTTCGTCAGTGTATAAATAAAAATGTATAAAATAATTGTAATCTCAAAAAGCTTTAATTGAAAGCAAAATGTAGATATTATCCTTAAATCTATGTCTAAACAATATTTTTTTATAAATTCTAGTTTTTTTATTAGTTTTAAGTCCTATTTTTAATGTATTACTTAGATTTTAAGTTGCATGGTATTTTTTTTAAATAATTAGCTGTAGGTATTATTTAAAATGTTTAAGTTTTATAAATCAACATGTTTTTTCTTTTAAAAAAATCGTTGATATTCAAAATTATACAATATTTTAATTTATGAAAACAAAATCAGTTTTTTTTAAGTAATTTTACTGCTCAAACAAAAATTATTACTATTTTTTTTGTAAGTATCTAGTGGTTTGCGTTTAAAAAAAAACTTGCCAAATGCTCGCTTTAATTTACTACATTTTTTTTTTAAGTAAAAAATTATGAAATGCCGATAAAATGCCATATTTTAGATACCAACTGTCGCATAAAGATCGCCATATAAATTATTTCGAAGTTTATTTTTTTTTAATATTTTGTTACATATAGCTTATTCTATAATTTTTATATTTTCCTTTATTATTTACTTTAAAACAACATTTCGAACTCTATTCTTCATAATATTAAGAAAATAAAAGCAATAGTAATTTAAATATAAGCTATGGGTAAGTCCGGTATAAATTATGAAAATTGCCCTAACTTGGGGTAATTTTCAAAATGGCCTAGTAAAACTTAATGTTTTTTTTATTTTGCGCACAAATGAGAAAGTCTGTAAATATAATTGCTTATTCCAATACTGTTGGCCTCAAAGATCCCACTGTTGGGCTAATTACTTTTATACCGGATTTATTCTATAGCTTTAGTGTGCGGTCACATCTGCGTAACGTACCGCGCGGAACGTTCGGTTCAATACGCTTGCAATGTGTTTCAAGTCACCTATGACTATAGATGTAAGGCCGATTTAAAACCAATTAAACCAACCGGTTTAAAACGAAAAAAACCATTTAAAACCGTTTAAAACCATTTTCATTTAAGACCTTGTTTTATTTAATTACAACAAAATTTTCGATCGAGGTAAGTATATAACAGAGTACCCAGAGTACCTAACAAACTGTTGAACATTTTTTATTTGTGATAGAATATAGGGACATACTACTTAATACACTACCTAACCCCCGGTCTTAGAGTGCGTTTCATAGAATACTTCCGATGCCGGAATGTTGGTAGCATTGAAAATTTTTATGGCGAAACACGAATCATTCACTCATTGCCATACAAATTTCCAATGCTGCCAACATTCCGGCATCGGAAGTATTCTATGAAACGCACTCTAATAACCGATCGTGGTTAGATTTTAACACCAAATATTACCTAGTATTTTTTTGTATGCAAACCACGCTATATGTATAAAAAGGTATCAAAAAAAAATGTTTCGCTCGAAAACTCGTTCAAATTAACTCCCGCGTTTTAAATCAAACTCACACATCCATTTAAAACTGCGATTGATTGATATCGTTTTAAACGAAATGCACACTTTTGCATTCTCGATACACCTACTCTACACACACATACAAAGTGCGCGCACGGCGGCGCGGCGCTGTTAGTAGTACGTCACTGGATGCCTAGATGGCGTAAAACAATCCGAATAAAATACCTAACATAAACAGGCTAAGTAGGTACTTACCTATATTATTATAAAATAGATAATTATATTATAATTAATATATAGTTTCGTATACCTACATAGGTACTTCAGTGTTCATGTAGTGGGTAATGTTAGTAGGTACCTACATTCTATTGATTTTCTAAAAAGTACTTTACTATTATTGTCAGGTGACATAAACTCACACATTTCTTTGATTTTTGTAGATTATCTAAACACATTTCTTTCATTTTTGTAGGCGAATATGCTATCGTTTAAAATCGTTTTATTTGGTTTATTTGGGGTTTAAAACCTCTCAAAAAAGTTTTAAATATTTAAAATCGGTTGATTTACATCTATACCTATGACACATCAGCTAAAATTACGTCGCATACATTTACTCCAGCCGCTGAACGTTCGGTTCAATACGCTCGTAATGTGTTTCAAGTCACCTATGACACATCAGCCGAAATTACGTCGCATACATTTACTCCAGCCGCTGAACGTTCGGTTCAATACGCTCGCAATGTGTTTCAAGTCACCTATGAAACCTCAGCTGAAATTACGTCGCATACATTTACTCCAGCCGCGGAACGTTCGGTTCAATACGCTTGCAATGTGTTTCAAGTCACCTATGACACATCAGCTAAAATTACGTCGCATACATTTACTCCAGCCGCTGAACGTTTGGTTCAATACGCTCGAAATGTGTTTCAAGTCACCTATGACACATCAGCTGAAATTACATCGCATACATTTACTCCAGCCGCTGAACGTTCGGTTCAATACGCTCGTAATGTGTTTCAAGTCACCTATGACACATCAGCCGAAATTACGTCGCATACATTTACTCCAGCCGCTGAACGTTCGGTTCAATACGCTCGCAATGTGTTTCAAGTCACCTATGAAACCTCAGCTGAAATTACGTCGCATACATTTACTCCAGCCGCTGAACGTTCGGTTCAATACGCTCGCAATGTGTTCAAGTCACCTATGACACATCAGCTGAAATTACGTCGCATACATTTACTCCAGCCGCTGATAGTTCGGTTCAATACGCTCGAAATGTGTTTCAAGTCACCTAAGACACATCAGCTGAAATTACATCGCATACATTTACTCCAGCCGCGGAACGTTCGGTTCAATACGCTCGCAATGTTTTTCAAGTCACCTATGACATATCAGCTGAAATTACGTCGCATACATTTACTCCAGCCGCTGAATATTCCGCGCGGTACGTTACGCAGATGAGTCGCGACTGTTACTGATAATGCACTTTATAATATTTATACTACATAAAGTACCTAAAGCGAAGTTATTTTTTGAGAACACTTGTAGAGCTTACATAAATATATCAAAGAGTAAATATTACATGTAAAGATGTGTTTAGTCCAATTTAGATTTATAAATAGCTTTTTCATTGTCAAATACTTACCTTTATTTGAGTCAAATACTTACTTTTACAGGGTAAGGTGTGTTTTTCGTGAGCCTGGTGGTTAATAATGTTTGTCTCCATTTACTTTTTTCTAATGCATAGCTCTGTTAATAATCATCGAAATGTTTACCTTCTTTGGTGGATAATTGAATTAATGAATTCATTTATTCATATATTTACGAGTCAGGCTCTTATCGGTGGAGTAATGACCATCTTTTCGTTATGGATGAAACTTATAAATACTTACCTAATGAGAATTTATTTCAAATTAAAAAATGTTAGAGTATTGAGTCCTTATAGTAGTTTGGTGACATTAATGGAAAAATTAAGAACTTCGGGTTTTTGAATTAACTATTTTGTATAAAAAGAAATGTATTTCTTACCAAAACTTACTTTATATTTTCAAAAGAAAGGTAGTTTATTTGACAATGAAAAATTAATAAAGAGCACAATAATAGATGTTTACTATTAAGGATAGAAAAATATATCCTAGCTTTAAGTAATCGAAATAAAACCTGTTTATACGAACTGTGGTAGGTGGACAGAAAATAGGGAAAATATATAGGTACATATAGAAAAATTGAGCTAATTAGATTTTTGAGAAAATATAAAAAAATATTAAAGTTCTGGTATTAATAACATATTTTTGTCCACCAACCATTTAATACAGATTTTTTATGTTGCTTTAAAATGGTGCTTATTTTCAATACAATTAATTCAAATTCTTCTCTATACGATACTTACTTCAGCACAATACTTTCTCTCGATGTTTTATCACGACTTTTTAAAAATAATGTGTAGGAGGGGTTATGTATGTCGGGTAATTCTGATAATTACTCATACGTTTCTAAAGCGGCTTTTTTTGGTCTGGTATCACTCATAAAATTATTATATAAATTAAAAAAAACCCTTAAATTAAATGAATGTTATTGTATTCATGGATAGCTCTTTTGATATATCAATTTTATTGTATGTTTCTGTGTTTATGCCTGGGATTTGTGAAACTTAAATTGAAAAGAGCAACCCTACAGAGTTTCTTGCTAGGTTCTTCTCTGGGGAAAACTGCACTCTTGCAAATCTAGCATTAACTTTAAAAAATTACCCGTCCTAGGTGTTGTCAAAACCTACAGGATTTAATGATTTTTCATTTCATTTCATAAAACTCACATGAAACTTTGACGAGTGATGGTGGAGTGAAGAATGAGGAGTTTGGAAGATATGAGTGATTATCAGAATTGCCCGACATACATAATTACCCCCCTGCAGTTTGATGCGCTATTGAGCTATCAGCTGGCCACGTTACATATTGTTTTAAAAAGTTCCTTTGTATGTAAGGTTATTATAAGTATGAAATTACTCTATTCACCGCCATGATAATAAAATTGTTGTTATTAATTGAGAAATTTGTAATTATATCAAACAGATGAATTTCTAATGAAGTTACTTTGAAAATGGCTCTCTCTCTCTTTCTCCCTACAGCATGTTGTTTCACTCCATGGTGTAATTTAGAATGCAATTTTTCTTGCGGTAATTCCGAAAATGTACCGTAAGTCACTTATTTCTAACATTTATTTTTGGATTGCTCTTATTGATGCATTCGAAGTTACCCTAATGCACCTTATAGTGATATCTACTAAATTGAAGAATGAATATAATATTTAATAAATAATGTGGAATGTAAATCTTGGTCCTAAGAAACCATCGGCGGTGAAAAGGTAGCGTAATGCATGTATGTGTAGAAAGTTTTTGTATAATGTGTGTCTGTAGTGTGATGTAAAATGTATTTAGGTAAAGAAAAATGAAAGAAATTCTATACTGTATAGATACTTATTTAATTTCTGGCAATGTTCTATGTGGATGAATGGAACTTTTCCTTTTGCCTCTACGCCGCCATCTTGTTTTCACAATACCTACCTACTTCTTGTCAAATCTTTTTCAAAATGGCGTTAATGAGCTTGAAATTATTTATGTACATTCCTTATTTACTTGAAATAGTTTGTCAGCGACTGATTTATTTGTAAATTGATATTTTTATTACTATTAAACCACGATGCGAAGAAATATGTTACTTTTATTTAAAACTTACTTTTCATTCGACCCAAAAAAATAACCAATAGGTTTTATGACCTAAGGGCGTCTTCACATTACGTCGGAAGTAGTGCGGCTGCAGCGCGGCCGTCCTTTTTTGTATGGAAACAGCAGCTCGACAGCCGCGTGACTGCTACTTAGCGTGCCGTTGCCGCGCGGCTTTCGCGGTAATGTGAAGGCACCCATATGTTCTTAAAATCGAATGCTGATTAGTATCTTCAAAGAGTATTAAGAAAGAAAACCACAAAATAATCAGTTAAGAATGTATTATATTCACGTAATATCCCTACGGAGAATAATTGAGACTAAATAACATGGTCAAATATCAAAACTCAATGTTAAGATAAAATCTATAAAAACATATTAACAAATCAATAATTATAAAAATTAAATCCAAAAATCAAACCAAATCTATAATTATATTAAACAAAAATATGATTTTATTTGGTTTCTGAGATTATAAGACTACGAATAGTTTCTTAAAACTACGTTAATACATTATTTTATATAAAGCTGGTTTGAAAAAGGACAGTTTTTTAAAATATATCGTGTTTTTTTTCGAGAACATATTCAAGTACCTACATTATTAATGTAAGTATGTATGTAGATGAACTATAATATTTTCAAAAAACCTTTCTCAAACTCGGCCTCCTTGTACAAAATCAAAAATTACATTCATGATTTATAATTAATTATATAAACATTAGACAGTTAAATTACACATTAAATATAATTTAAAAATACATCGAATTAGTATTTACGGCTAATACAATTTTAATTAATTGCGATTACTTTTAAATATGAATATTATAAGATTGTATATTCAATCTGTGTAATTGAATTAGCGTTACAGTAATAAGACACGTACTTTAGCCGGAGAACGAATTTTATATAATTCGTTATATAATATGGCGCCTTTATTTATACAAAAATGCTATTATATATCGCAAGTCTATATAAACTGGGTAAGTATAGGCATATAATATCTTGTCTAAGCTATCAGAAAGTCCACTTATTTGATTAAAAAGAAATACATTTTGATTCATGTACCTACATGTGGTAATTGCTTATTTATTCAAATAGCAATGATTTTCTAAGCGTTATATAAATAAAGGCGCTTACTACCAATCTATTCTACATAAATATACGCAAGTTATGTTAAACTTTGTATAAAATCTAAATCTATTAGAATTGGTGTTTTATACCTCCAGTGGACGATTAGTTATCGCGGGCATACTAACTACGTATAAATATAATTTTATATAAAATAAATACAATCATATAATTTATTTTTAAAAGTCAGCTGCAAATAATAAGGCACAAATTTTTAAGACCAAACTTGTCCATAGCCTTTTTAAAAATTGTCTTGTATTTGACTAAGCTGCACATTACAAAATATTTCTTAGCGTGATTTAAACAGTAAAAATTATAACCGATATATAATTTATATAAAAGTTATATATAATTTATATTACTTTTGTAGTTCATACAGATTGATTCACGCGACTTCGGTCGACGACACCGTTACTATTTCGCTAAAAAATAAAAATAAAATTTGTCTTTTATAAAAGAAAATGCATACATTTGTTAGCTTACAATCTAAATTATAATTTATAAGTATTTGTTATACATTTTTATTCATGCTCATATTTAGTAGAAGCTGCATAGTTTCAGGTATTTTTTTGACTGTTACATTTCTTGTTAAAATACTTAAAAGAGTAAATTGGTATAAATTAGATGTAATCTTTTTATTTTGCATTTTATATCATAATTA
The DNA here is from genome assembly GCA_947563765.1 of Anarsia innoxiella. Lineage (NCBI taxonomy): Eukaryota > Metazoa > Arthropoda > Insecta > Lepidoptera > Gelechiidae > Anarsia > Anarsia innoxiella. The sequence goes on from OX387417.1 coordinate 2,191,336, forward strand.
TTTGTAATATAGCTGCAGTTTTATATTTATCTTAATAAATAAATAGTTTTTAGTTCATCCCAATTAACTCTTAAAACTCTGAAACTATGAATTGTCAAAGATTTACATTTTGTTATGCTTTTGTTATTAAATTCACTTTTTAATTGTTACAAGTTAATTCCGAGTTAAGTATAATATTTATAGATTGCACCAAACGATCACTACTCAACTATACTTAGTTGTAAGTATACTATATTATAACAAAATCACATTATTTATACATAAATGTACAGTTTTATGGCTATCCATGGCACAATTTTTAGGTTTATTTTTATTTTGGGGCACTTGCTTGAAAAGTTTTATTTCTGTAATACTTTGTAAAATTCAAACAAATATATATTTGAAAGGCACAATGTTAAATAAATTTAATAATGGCACTCGTGGCTAGTTTTAAGCTACAAACGCAGAATATATTGTTTTTATTTATTGAATAATTTATATTTTTGGGCATTTTAAATAATTTCCACGTTTGTAGCAATTGTTAAATATTCAAGGCATCAAATATAAGGTCCCCGAGGGGCTAGCACTTCGTGAATATTTAGAAAATTGACATTTATACAATTTTTTAAAGTAGCCAACACATTTTTTTCATCGAAAACATGGTCTTACAATTTACTTAGTTCCAAAAGTTTATAATTTTTATGAATTTTACAAGGCGTTATAAACTTATATGAAATGTTATAAAATTATATATTTTTTTATATAAATGTCAACTTTCACCAAGAAAGTTTTCGTATTTGAGTTCCTTAACTTTAATAAACTTCGTAAAACGAAACGTATATAAAATTCTGTCAAGACTTTAATTTAGGCACTCTTGTTTTTTTTTTAAATATAAACATAAGTACTATACGAAAGAATTAGCACCTCTTATTAACTTCTACTAAGTTTTTTTTATATATTTTTAATCCAAACTTTTCATTATTAAAATCTAATGTGCGTATTTCAACTTTTTAATGCTATTAAATAAACTTTTAATGTTTTGAGAGATAGAGTGACTTTAAATTAGTGAACCGGAAAAAGATATGCATGTACTCGTGATAACAAACAACTTTTACTATGGGACCAAGTTTGAAATCATAAAAAAAAATGTTTCCCCATACTATCAGCTGATGCATTTTGTATGGGGAGTTTAAATTTTTTAAAATGATTTCGGACTTGGTCCCATAGTAAAACTTGTTTGTTATCACGAGTTCATGCATATAATTTTCTGTCGTTCACTAATTAAAAGTGGGTGACTTTTAATTATATATTTTTTACATAAGGTAAATAAAACATTAATAGTTTATTTAAATATTCGTGCCAAAGCTGTCAAAGTAGAGCTTTAAATTTAATGTTAAAATGCAATCATACACATAACAACAATATGACAAACGACGCTGCAGTATTGAGCTATAACTGTATACAGATTCTTATAAAATTAATTGGCTTTTATGAATATACTTTGTGTGAAAACAGTTCATCGTCTTCTCATATCGTTGCTTCTCTGTCTCAAACTTGTTAAAGAAAGAGACAGAACGATATGAGAAGACGACATTACATTTTTCGTGACACATTGCAGACTAAAATATTTTATTAAAAAACTGCCATTAAAGATAAAGTATTCATTAAACATCAACATCTCCTGATTTAAGTATCGGAAACGTTAGTTAAATATCTAATGAGACATTATCTCTAATCAATTTTTTTGCAACTGCCATTAATACACAGCTATAGCCCAAAAGTTAAGACATTCTAAGCGACACTCCACAATCAATTCTAACCTTTAGAAATTGCCAAACTTCTTAGTTACGGTCGAACTCGTCTCAGATTTATGTGAACTAGTCATCACTGACTTTCTTTCAATAGTTTCTGATTTTATAGTTTGTTTGGAGAACTTTTTATCCATACTGTCCAATTCTTTTACCAGCTCCGAAGGCTTTTTTACCTTGGTTACACTGGTGCTCGACTGATAATCCTGAGATTGGAATTCCGACGGTCTCATAAACGATCGACTCGTGTCCGAAGACATTTTAGAATCGAGAGTATTGAATCGGGAATCCATAGTGCTGTAGCGCGAGTCGTTGTCGAAGGATTTCGACAGTTCGTCAATACCCTCGAGTTTGACCGGCTCGTATTTCGTGCTAGTACTTGTGATATTAACTGGGGATGAGCTGTATATTTTTGTTGTGGTTATTTTCTGAGTGCCGTTAGGTATTTCTTTGACTTCAGTCATCGTTTCTTCCATGTAGTTCGGTCCACCAATGCTTTGCACCTCTTTGCCGTACGGAGATGAAATTCTTTCGAATTCTGGTGTAGGCACTTTCACCAACTCACTCGAAATGTTTTTATGTTGTTGTTGTTGCGAATACTGATACTCCTTTTCGGATTTAAAAGGAGTAGATGTGAAAGGAGATTTGATGTCTTCTCGAGAGATATTTTTAGACACTTCAACTTTAGGGTAGCTGGAATACGATTCGCTTTTGACTGTATATTCTGATTGTTTCACACCCCCGGGGATAGCTTCGCTAGATTTTTGATGTTCTGTGAAGCTTTGTCCGACTCCGTCGAATGGTTTCTTTAGAGTTGAGTATATTGGTTCTTTATCATCGAATTTGAGCTCTCTGGCGTTGAATTTAGGGCTTAGAGGTGTTTTGGGCGCGTCGTAACCGAACCTTTCTTTGCTATAGTACTGAGATTCATATTGTCTTTGTTCTTCGGTTTTATACTCAGTTGGTCGTGGGGTATCGTACAGTCTCGTCTCGTAACTGTAAAACGTTACTGTTGATTAGTTGGTTACAGTTACAGTTACAGTTACATTATTGTAAATGTGTTTTTTGATAGCAACCAACACCCATGCCATGCATTATTTAGATTATTATTAGAAGGAAACATAAAGTTAGATGATGGTAGGTAAACCCACAAGAAGATTGGTACGCTGAATTTTTGGCTACTCGTTCTCTTTAAAAACTTGTGTTTTTAGGGGGACAGATGGCGGAAATATTTTACATATTTTCTGTAAAATATCCCTGAATGTATGTTGCTAAACTATTTAATATTAAACAACTGAAAAAAATATATTTTATTACATGAATATAAACGACACAAGATTTCAAAGACAAAAAGCAGCCATTTTGAACCCAGCGTCCAAGGAGCGACCATCGACGTCGTGACAAAGATGATTTTGCAATTTTGAATAGTGTTTCAGGTAGAAATTTGATTTGTTTATATTGGGCCAATCGCCAAATGTGGCCTACGACACTTCTTTACATTATTGGGTCATTACAGGCCGTTTGCAATTACTGGTTTACATTGGGCCATTGACCAAATGTAACTCGACTTTTTGATTACATTCGTCGAACGACCAAATGAGATTATGTCAAAGGACGGCTAACTCTAACAAAACTAGTGTTAATTGTCCCAATATAAACAACTCAAAATCTACCCGAAACACTAAAAAAACCAGTTGTGTATTTATAGGGACTTTGGATCGAAATCTTTTAATAACTCTTTGCCTTGACTATTCGTAGAAAAATAAGCAGTATTTAGAATTTAAAAAATGTAATGTTATTTTTCTTTTATAGATAGATAGAAATACTTTACTGCACACAAAGAGATACAAAAACTTAAAACTATAACACTGTGCGCAAAGGCGGCCTTATCACTAAAAGTGATCTCTTCCAGACAACCATTATAATAAGTAGTTTATTTAAACAGTGTCTTTTAAATGAAATAGTTCAGATTGAACATTTTTTCTTAGGTCAAAAGTCGTTACTAAGACAAGGGGGACATTATATCTCTTAATCCCCCCCCAAACTAACAACACCAAACCTCCCTAAAAAATACACAACCAGCTCAAAAAGTGCCGAAATAATGGCCTACCCCCGATGATGTAGAAAGATAAACAAACCCGATTATGATTTAGCGGAGTCCTCATACTTTAACAGCGACACCCTGCGGGGAGGCGGAGGAGGCGGCCGTTCCCTCCTATACGTTATTCTCTCTGGTACCTCTTCGTTTACGAGGTAAGCCTTCCTTACTTCCGGCAGTTGTAACGACTTAACGATCACTGTCTCCTCAGTCATGCTCGCTCTTTCATGCGGTTAGGGTTAGAAAAGGAAAAATATAGATTAGATTTTGGTGATTAGTTTCGCGTTGTAAGTTGGAAAATTAATACTTTTTCTTAGGAATATGTTACAAACATATTAGAAGAAAAAGTTGTTTTAAATCTGGCAATTTTGACTTGTAAGTTTAAGGCGAGAATACACTTGACATTCAACATCAGCCCTTTTAACGTCCCCATTACAGGGGCACGAGCCTACTCTCATACGAGAGTGATTAGGCCGTAATCCACCACGCCTGACATTGATTCATAGTGAAGTGTATATTCGCCTAAATTTTAGCTTATTTGTTAAATACAGAAATCCATAAGCAAATATTAAAAACTATTTTCATTTTAAAATTAGTAGAATATTATTTTAAGGCAAGATTTAATTTGTTACAGTTTTTGAAACTACATTATTATTAGAGATCAACTTTCCATACAAAAGTAAGAAAAAAATTCAATTAATTATTAGTTCGATTCAGTTAAGTTAGAATGTACGAAACACAGAAACATACAATTTTTGATAAAAAAAATACTATCATACAAAAACAGGATAAAAACACATGAAATATACACAGAACGATGTATTTCAGGCTATTTTACGCCAGGGTATATACAGGATGTTGTTTTATTAAATACCGAAACTTATACAGGGTGCTTACGTTTGAAAACAAACGACTTTTACTACGGTTTTCCATAAAAACAATGTGTATGGAAAGTTTTTTTTATTCGACGAATGGATCTATGTAAAAGTGGTTTATTTTCCTGCGTGGTAACCTGTGAAAGCGTCAGTGATTATATCAACAACATTCTGTATGTATAAGCAAAGCTAGAGATCAACCAATGTAACTGCGAAAACAACCATACATTTGTATTTTTTTTTAATAAATTATGGCCACTCTCAAAACTGTCATTTGCTTTCAGAAATGTCAAACAAAGCGACTTTAAGGCGCTGTGTTCACGAGCTAGAGAATCGCGGGGATATTATCGTCGTGTTATGTATTCTGTATCTATACACTCTCTGTGGAGCCGTCTCCACACGGCGATATTATCGCCGCGATGCGACGATAATATCACTGACATTTTCCCATGCCAATGATAATTAAGAATCTGGCCATATTTATTTAAAAAATATCAAATAATATATGATTGTTTGGGCAGAGTTTGGCAGTCTCCAAAAAACTGTGGTATAAAAATATACAATGAAAATAAAGCTTGGTTTGTATTTAAACTTACTTATTCATCGTTCTGTTATTTCGGTTGTTTCTGTAATAAGACCTAGATATTAAGACCTAATTTTAATCTAGATTTAGGCACGTCGTTATAATGCTGGGAAATTTAATTCGGTGTAACATACTGATTTTTAATGACACTATATTGTTTCATGACGAAGCAAGGATCGTAATGTGCATATTAAACTGAACAACTTTTTTCATGAAACATGAGTCGAAATATGACAAAAAAAAACATCTTTCCATAATAATGTCGATCACTTAATCGGACATTTTGTATGAAAAAATTGTGTTTTTTATAATATTTCGAGTTGTTTTTTTTTTAAGAAAGTTGTCATGTTTCAACAGCATATTGCGACCTTTGATTTTCGCCATAGACTACACCACTCTGTATAAGAAAAAGGCAGTTTTAACTATACGAAATAAAATAAGGTATTGAAAGCAAACGGGCGGTAGAGAATAGAGCAGAATGGCGAAGACTTCACCGACAAGAGCGACCCTCTTAAGTACTCAAAATCAGTATTAATCTAAACCGAATTAAATTTCTATTTGCTTAATGTACATGAATTGCCGGCCGGTCTGCGGTGTAAAGTGAAGTTTAAATTAGCAAAAAATATTTTCTATACAAATACAGTTTTGTATAGAAAACGTAGGTAGTCTGACAAAGATAAATGCACATTATAAACAATATTTTTGTATGGAAAAATGTCTTATAGGCATTTATTTTTATATATTTCAATATGATAGAGGGCGTTTCATAGAATACTTCCTATACCGCCATGTTGGCAGCATTGAAAATTTATACTGTCTTTCGCCTTTCGCCATACAAATTTTCAATGCTTCCAACATAGCGCCACAGGAAGTATTCTATGAAACGCACTATAAGTATTTTGTTACTTATTTTTTTATTAATAAATAAAACAATTTTAAATATAAAATAAAGCAATTTTCCGCAAATAACTAAGTCAGACGAAAAAATGACAAGTTGACAAATGTCGTGTGGCTGTCAATTTATCACGTTTTAAGGCACAAGCGTGAAGCACTCATGCGCCTGTGATTAGCATTCTTAACTTTTAAACATAGAATTTGGAAAATATCTTTTTTTTACTGGAGATGTTGAATATCTATGTCTTTTTTTTATTATAAATATTCTATTTTCAATATAAAGTTTTAATCAACTAGTTTTTTTTTAATTTAAAGGCATTATGGCAGTTAAAGAATTATATTTTTCTTAATATCTAACACAAATCTTTTCTTTTTTAATATTTTATTGGACGGCCTTAAATACTTTTTTTTAATAACCAACAGATATCCAACAAATCCAGTTATCATTTATCAAAACGAACCTTTTTTTTTAAACATTTAATAGTTAACACTAAGGGCTTGTTTCACCATTGACAGATAAAATTTATCTGACAGATATTTTATACCTGTCTCTGTTTGAAACGTCCAGCTTTATGAAATAGACATAAGTTTATCTGTCAGTTAAATTTTATCCGTAGGTGGTGAAAGTCTTAGAAATCTTAAAAATAGTGAGAAAAAAACATCGAAATTTCAGAGGCACATATCATAAGTAATAAGGCACTTATTTAACAGGGTGTTAGAGTTATGTCATCGTCTGTCCAGGGCAGCGTAAAGGAAAGCGATTAAATACATTAGTGACATAGTTCGGTAAATTAAAAAAAAAGTGGTAAATTTTTTGGTTATAGAAAAAAAAAGTTTCGGTCAAAGATTTCGTTGAATTGATTTTGTAAACTTAGAAATACTGTATTTACATTTAATTAAAAAACTATTTCCTATTTTCATTATAATTTAATTTTATAATTGAAAACGATAAAAATCTAAAAACAAAAATTTGCAGTAATTTGAAATGATTTAACACTATAATTTATTAATGGAATATATACAATGAAATTACAACTACCTACTATTTTAACCGACTTAAAAAAAAGAGGAGTCTCAATTTGACCGCATATATTTTATATTCAACTCTTTGACCAAAACTACAAAATAATAATAAAAAAAGTTATAAACACTTACCGGGTCGTAAATCCTTCGTAATTCTGTTTAGGGTCCTCCTGCGGTCTAAAACTCGAGAAACTCGGACTTTGCACCGTGTACTGTTTCTCTTCCCTCGTTTGGTTATAAGACTGATTGTAACCATTCGAAGTTTGCGCGTAACCGGGACTTTGAGGGTTCTGGTACCCGGGCGAAGTGGCTTGGTACCCGGGCGAAGCGCTTTGGTACCCGGGTGAAGTCGCTTGGTATCCGGGTGTGCCAGTTTGGTACCCGGGCGAAGTGGCTTGGTACCCGGGTGTGCCAGTTTGGTACCCGGGCGAAATGGCTTGGTACCCGGGTGTGCCAGTTTGGTACCCGGGCGAAGCGGTCTGGTACCCGGGCGAAGTCGGCGGGTACCCAGCCCCGTGTATAGATTGATTCAGTTGAGAGACATGTTGTGATAGATTCGTCGTGTTGTGCGTCGTGTTTTGAGTCGTATTGTGTGCTGAGTAGGTTGAGTTTGGACTGTACGTTGTGTTTTGGAAGCTGCTCGTTGGGGATTTGAATCTGGAACAATTGTTTTAATTGTATGTTGTTTGCGAGCTCAGTAGGTAGTGGCCTATGTTCGCTCAGCAGTGGGCAGTAATAGGCTAAAGTCTAAGAATAACAATGCTATAGTAATGTAACCGAATCATAAAAATGGTTCCGCGAAATATCCACCCCAGTAGGCGGGGCTTAAAATACCCACCGAAAGCGACCAATCGCGTCAAATGTTTATTTGTCAAAGTAACGGAACCAAAATCAAAGCGGTAATAGGCATGATGACTAAAAAAAATGTTTTTAGTTCATCACATAGATTATCTAATAAATATTCGACACGTATTTTTTCTTTTTTCTCTTAAACTAAAAATGACAAAGATACATTGGGTTAACGTTGCTCGTGACGTCACGCCTAAGTAAGATTTTTACCTAGGAGTGACCTCAATACCTCCCACTCGGTAACTTTGATGCTCTGTATCTTTGTATTTATTTATGTATTTGATCAGGTAAAAAATGTTTCAAATATTTTTTAATAGCCTAAAAGACGGACTAGTTATTTTTTGAATTTTTTAATGTAGTCATCATCCCTGTTATTTTTCTATATGGTTATCGTAGACTGAAATGATGATGATGACAAATAAGGGTTGTACCGTACCTGGGCGGTGCAGACACGTCACTAGCGTACCCGGCGTAGTCGGTGTCTTCTCCCGAAGTGTCTCCAGTACGCAGCTTGTATTTCGCCTGTCTGATGGCTGTGAGACGACCTCGGGCTTCCTCTAGCTCCTTCTCTATACGGAGCACTTCGGATCTGTGAGTAAAATGGGATTTAATTAGATATAGATGTGGCTGTTAGAGGTTATTTTATTGTTTAAATTTTAATCTCTCACATCCCACTGACCCGTTATAAACCCAGACACAATAGATTTTCTATTGTTCTTTTTTTCTGGGATGTGAAAGATTAAATTTTAAACAATCTTAAAGTTTAAAATCAGTTTTGGTGTATGTAAGGTAAGGTCATTGTCAGATCGACAGGGCCGTTAGATTGGCACAGGACCGTAATGAATGACGCTAAAAAAGGGAGGCCTATACCTAGTAGTGGGGAGAAACGGGCTGATTTGATTTATTGATTGAAGGTAAGGTACAGAAATAAAGGGTGTTTTGTGTAAAAATAACAGAGGTTAGTGATTTATTATTGTTTGATTTTACTTAATGTCGTTTTCAGCTCCTACGCACTTAGGGGTTATTTACTAGCTGGGCGCAGACGCAGCTAAGTAGCTGCCGTATATGTATGCAGTGCGAGCGTTGAGCGCGAGAGTTGCTTTATTTTACTCACAACTAGCATAATATTGCTATAGCCTTGATTATCCTCCCAATATCTTCGATATGGAGTAGCACCGAACCCCTACATCAACAGCCCCCCCTACATCATCAGACCTACCTAGCGTCGATCTCTTGCGCAATACCGCCGACCATTCTCCGGTTGAGCACGAGACTGCGCTCCTCCTCGCACTGTATGGCGTCCCTAGCGGCGCGCACGAGGTTGTCGGTGGAGCGGATGACTTCGGCGCCGGCAGCTTGAAGACGGCGGGTGGACTCCGATGATGGATCCGCTTTCACCTGGGTGAACATTGCATTTAGTATTTAGTACCCTAAACCGACAGGCACGTATGAGGTGACTGATGAGTGTGGATGAAGCAAAAGAAGTGTGTTTGGATCCTAGCAAGTGGTAGGAAGTGGTCTCTGCCTCCCCCAATGGGAGAGAGGCGTGATGGATACGTATGTATTTCTATCGACTGCCAAACGGCGTCGTGGCCGACCAAGGAAAAGGCGGGACAAGCTCCTCCGCCCATGTATTTAAGGTATCCACCTTAAATACATGGGCGGAGGAACAAATCAGAATTGCCATCTACATCAATACACCTACCTTGCAAGCAACCAACAGCTGCGCAGTAGACGAAGCCACCTGCCTAGCGCTGGAGATCAGCCTCTCCTCAGACCCTGCTCCTTGCACCAGCGCGTTGGCAGCCTCCACCAAGGAGTGCGCTGCAGCTGCCACCAATCTCGCTGCGGAGATCAGACCCTCGGACCACTGTCCGTCGTCTGATGATGAAGTTGGACGGCGTGCTACTTTGCCCTGGACATTTTGAATAGTTAATATGTTTCCTTGATCATTAAAATAAATCTGTTGGCAGGATGGTTATTGCCTTCACAATGTTATAGTTCGATTTATCCTTCGATTTTCATTTTCTTTATACCGATAATTCCTAATGCTTGAAATGCCGAAATAAATGCTAAGATAATTTCCACAATAAAAACTAAAACAAAAACTATGCAGCTGAAATCCTTTAAAATGAGCAAATTTTAAGCCGGTTGCAGATCAAGAGCTAAGCTACTGTAGCATAGTTTGCGGTCTGCACACAAGTATGGAAAACTATCAGCTACGCGACCTAAGCTTAACTAACTGAGCTTAGCTCTTTTATCTGCAACCGGCTTTAGAGAATCTTCATAATCAACTAAGCGCCTAAAAACAAGATGAAACTTAGAATTTATGAAATCAACAACATAAGGCTGTGTCACCAGTAGGCAAACTATTAGCGGCCGACTGAGTGAGTCGCAAATTGTGGCGACTGAAATTTGAGTTAGCTGCAAACTTACATCAATTTTCATGCGTCGTCGCAAGCAAACTTATTAGTTAGTCGCTTATTTAGATAGTCAGCGCGCGAAACGCTGCAAACTGCGTAGAGTGAGCGCAAAACTAGCTAACTATGGACACTCCATTTAAAATATATGGATGGGCTTACTAAATCGATACGCAACCTCAGTCAGCCGCTAACAGTTTGCCTACTGGGGACGCAGTCTAAAGACTTCCACTGCATCCACTTATTTCCCCCGTACCTGGTCGATAAGCTCCCTCTGCGCGGCGGAGGCAGCGCGGACCAGCGCGGAGGTGGCGGTGATGATGGACTTGGCGGCTTCCAGGATCATCTCGTCGAAGTTCAGGCTCTCGTCGGCTTCCTGAGGGAACGAAATTATTTGTCAACATTTCGTATTAACTGTCTCATTATAAAGCAAAAGCTTTGATAAAATAACCAGTCAATAAATTTGCAACATCTTACTAATATTATTAATGTCAATGTTTTTGCCGATGGATGGATGTTTACCACTCTTTCACACAAAAACTACTGAACGGATTTTGATGAAACTTGGCAATATTGTAGTTTATACACCAGGATAACACATAGAATATATTATTTATAGATATTTTGGGTTTTTTCAAAAATGCTGGTCCCCGTAGTTCGTGCCAGCATCAGTAGGAAATATGTTTGATTCCTGGGTGATACGAAAACAACCAAGAATATCAAACATATCTCACCGACACCGGCGTCTTCTCTTCTCTTCTTATATCTTCTATCAGCTTCTTTATTTCTTCTTCTGTCTTTTTCATTCTTTCTTCGAACAGTTGTATGTTCAAAAGTTGTGAGTTAAAAAGACCCTATATTTCCAATTTTTTTTACATATTTCTTAACTGACACGCCTCTTTCACATTGGGTTAGAAAGACACTTCCTCAAATTTCACTCATCGTAGCAAGTGGAGGGAAGTGGTTTCTTTTTATGTAACAAAGTTTCTGCATACCCATTCGGAAAAAGCAGTAAAAGATTAGTATGTATTAAATTGTAATTTTAATTATACCTACCGCAATCGTACGTAAAAACCATTTGTTTATGTGACATTGAATTTGTGAATAAAAGAGATATGTCAATCAGAACGTACACTGAACATTAAAAATAAATAGCTTTCTATAATTCTTATTGACTTACAAAGTAGTTTTAGCAATATTATATTTTAGCAATAAAATATTTATTGATGATCGCGCAAAGTGACATCTAACCTGCACTTTAACGGACTTCCTGGGCCGCAGCGAGTCGAGCTTCTTGGCGGCGGCGTCGATGGAGGCGGCGGCTCCCAGCAGCTCGTTCTCCGCGATCACCGTCGGGTCGTCCGGGTCCACCCAGTCCGAGCCTGTGGGGACGGAGTGGGGAACTTAGGGCTGGGATTCACAGGTTAAGTCCGAAGGCTACGTGACTTTATAAAAGGTTTTAGTTGATAAAGGTAAACCGCAGAAAAGGTAAGTCAAAGATGACATTTTTTGTCATATCTCAGATGAAAGTGGCCTGGAAGATATTGCTACCTAGCAATAAGGCCGCCTGTTGCTTCTTATATTCTTGTTTGTGTCTGTACCATATATCTTTGTGTGCAATAAAGAATATTTGTATTGTATTGTATTGTAAAGTTTAGAGAAAAGTTGTTTTAGTTTTATGGTCTGACGATACTTCTAGATTTGCGTCATAAAGTATGGGCCAGTTTCAACATATTGTTAAGAAACGGGCCCTAAGGTTACATTTATCAACTTTGTCTTTTCTGTTCAATATTTAATCATTTGACTTAGTCGTCCCACAGTAGTTGAACAAAGATATTTGATAAGAATTATACATATTACGCTTCGTTTAGTTTAAGTATAATATTGTACCGTATTATTTTATTGTTATTTTTATTTTTATCAAGAAGTCAAGGCACTGGCAGAGGATAGGCCTAAATAGCGAATACCCCACCGACAAGAGTCTAGCTCTTAAATATGATGATGATTATTATTTTATACTGATAAAAATCTATTCTATTCTACCTACTTATTGTAGGACAGTACCTTTAAGCAACTCAGCAGCAGCAATAATATCAGCGACAGTATGCGCCACTCGTCGCGACAGCTCAGGGAAGTGTTGCCTCGCGTTAGTGTCAGTGCACGCTGCGAGTACAGCCTGTAGAAGCGCGCGGTACGCCGAGGCAGCCTCGCGACCTGCCTCGATAGTGCGGGACTGGAGCTCGGCTGATTCCGCTGAGAATGCTGCGGCCTGGGGAGGAATAAGTAAAGTTGAAAGAGTGGAAGCGCAACGTAGAACGGCCACCTGCCAGATGGACCGAGGACTAGGGAAAGCCGCGGGGTTTTGTTGGATGCAGGTGGCAATGACCCGGTCATGTTGTAAGCTGAGATGGAGGGATGGATGTAAAATATTGAGATACCAATCTGAGATATTTTTTTAATTAAAGAGAACTGAGGGTGAGTGACCATCGATGTAATGATTTCGTCGATTAATTCTTAATAATAATAAATAAAATATATATTCTTAATACAATGATATAAGAGGAGACGAAAGATTAAACTTCACAAAGAAAAAAAAAAACACTTCTGGACTTTTATGTTATACATAATGAATCTTAATAGAAAAGTTACTGGTTTTTAGTAGAAATCTTAACTTTGATAAGTTTTCTCTTGTCTCTGCTGTTCGATATGCTGTTAATATCTAACACTACCTGATTTACCAGCTTCCATAATCAACCAACTGACCTTGCAAGCCCGCAGCAGATCCAATACAGTCTTCCGTCCAAGGTTGGCGGCAGCAGTCAGCTGGTCTTGCTTACTGGAGTTCCCAGCGGAGACAGCTCTGGCAGTAGCTACTGTCATCTGGCGCGTACAACGCACTAGCTCTTCGGGGGTGGCTGATGATTTAGGTGGAGTGGGCGATGTGAGGACCTGGAGAATATTGGCTACATTAGGAGTGTGCCTTTAATCTACCCACAAAAAACATAAGATGTGCGCTCGCAACATGTTCCCGAACCATTAGGGTCAACTCACACCAAAAGAGCGTCGAAGCGCAGCGCAGTTTCAGTGTCATGAGAATTTTAACTTTATTTTCATTACTATAATACTTATTATCACATGAGAAACTCGAACGAGGCGCGGGGTGCCCACGGAGCCGCGGGAATACCGGCGAATTCTTCTAATAAATATATTCTAATAATACTTCGCTGCGCTTCGACACTCTTTTGGTGTGAGTTGAGCCTTAGCGCTCAACGTTCAGAGCGGTTATGCACTACGTTCGATTCTTATCCCATCAGAGATATTTAGTATAGACATAGTTCTTAGATCCATACTAAACATCTCGGATCAGATGTAATGAGTAACCGCTGTCACCCTATGTTTTTGGTTACAGAGCATGCAACTGTTACAGTTACAGTTCGCTAATGAGTAAACGTCTTAACAAGTTTCTGTGCAACAAGTGGTTACTTCTAAAAATAATTCATATTAAGTTTGAATGGCCTACTAGTAAGTACTCGTACTTACTTAAGTACTTATAATATATCCAATACATACCTCAATCTCCTGCGAGATAGCTTCAATGGTGGACTCCAGTGCTCGGATCCCCCGAGTGTGCTCGTCTTCCACCGCCTTCACGGTCTTCAGGAGTGACGTCACGTTCGTTACCATCACCTGCAAGCATACTTTCATGTTCAAGTAACGTAATGGGACAAAATCAAAGAGTTATCTTTAAAGGTATGATTAGGATATGACGTTTGTGGCGGCACGTTTCGGTGGTGTGAAGCTTTGGTTTGGTGATCATGACGCACAACGCTGCGGTACGCGGCCCAACGCAGCGTCGCGCCTTTCGTTGACGATGCATACTACGACGAAACAAGAGAACAATCTCGATGTTTTTCATATGATTGAGTGTCCGGCATCGCATACCGCAGCGTTGTCATGATCACCAGACCAAAGTTTCTAGCCACGCCCACCGCGCGCTGATTGGAAACCTGCTTCAGTAACTATCGAGTACAAATATCGAGTACATACCAGTGCAGCTGTGACTGTAACGCGAGACAAACGGGCCGTCAACGTAATCTCAATTATACCTTAACAGATTGCTAGGTCGTGAAATGATAATTTCGTGATAGTTCAGTCAAAATGTGCTCAAAAACAATGGTAATGGTGAAATGTTGTTTGGTTTTTGTGCATTAAATATATTACCTAGTAAGTATTTGTATATTAAGCTAAATGCTAGACGCAAGATGACGAAATACAAATTGATAAAATATTACTTTTTCTTGAATATAAGTTTAGAAACATCCTTCACTTTTTAACTGAACTAAATAGGTCCCAAAAATTATGAAAATGACGTCGGTTCATGTTTCATAAAGCTAAACGCTTTGATGCCTGCAAAATCACATTAATATCTAAGCTTCGGGTTGCTAAGTTTTATTAATGACACCATAGTGCGAGCAAGCGCCATGCTAGCAAACCCAGAAGCTTTCAAACACCATATTTGTGTAAAAACAAATAAATAGAAATAAACATAAAGCTTCTTTTGACGTCAATATTGGACTTGTAAAGCGAGGTGGATATTTCGCGGTTCACACACTGCGAGTCATGAGGTAGTGTTGCGCATGAGTTCATAAATTAAGTTTTTATTTTGATAAATCGAATTTTATGATAGCATACACGCCGCCGTGATTAAATTTTCTCGTTTATCACGTTGAGTATTCTATC
This sequence comes from Anarsia innoxiella, assembly GCA_947563765.1. Taxonomy (NCBI): domain Eukaryota; kingdom Metazoa; phylum Arthropoda; class Insecta; order Lepidoptera; family Gelechiidae; genus Anarsia; species Anarsia innoxiella. The sequence continues at coordinate 2,206,605 of OX387417.1, forward strand.
GTTAGCCCCTCTCCTATCACGATACGCACAGGCGAATTAAGTCCCGAAAACTAGTCAGCGCGAAGTATCTCCCATACATCACACCGGTATCGTAGTGTACGAGCCTGCATTCAAATGTATGTGAGATATTTCGCGGTGACTAGTCTTCGAGACTTGCAGGATACTTGAATCGCCTGTGCGTATCGTAATGGGAGAAGGGGATTTCTCACGCGTAACGCAGCGTCATGCGTAGCAGAGTGTGAACCGCCTAATGAAAGCTTGTGGTTTGACACGAGTTATTCACTTGATGGTAGCCCCACCCTAGGATGATGTGAAACGTGTTTAGCTATTAAAAGTGGTTGGATAGCCGGACTTGTGATAAAGGATTAGAGTTCAAAACGGTGTGTCGTGTCTTTGAGGTAACTTTTTAGAAAAAATGTAGCTGATTTCTTTGGTAGCACGCAAAATTTAAGCTTAGGGCGATATTGCGGTTACTATTCAAAGTTGTTTAAGTATGTATGAGAAGTTATGAGAGATGGACAGATGTTTTGGATAAATATATATTTTTTAACTTTTTTCGCAAATTATATAATAAAGCTAGGTCGGAATAAGTCGCGAATAGCCCAATTAAATATGCAAATAATCGACTTGAAAATTGCATTGACTATTAATCAGTTTTATTTCCTTTAAAGGATTTTTCGAGAAGACACGACAAACCGTCAGTTCTACATCTAGTAAATAAGTCCACGGCATATCAAAGAACTTTGTCTAAAGGAAAGTTTAGGGCAGTAAAGTCATGCCACACAAGACAGCACTAGACAAAACAACACAATACGGCTAAACACATTTCTAAACGATGACAAACGCCTGTTGATGACTGGAAGAAATTTGGCTGGTGTCTATAGTATAGGATAGCGGCCCTAGAATTGAACCTTGTGGAAATCTTTTGATTCTTTTGTCTTATTGAAAAATATTTTTTGTGATAACTTTCAAATTCATTTAAATATGTTTTCTAATGTAACCATGAAAGTAACAAAATATATTTGAAAAAAGAAATCAGTATTGATACTTGATTTTAAGATGATAAATACAATTAAATGCTTTTCATAAATCACAATTTTTATAATAATTGTGTCATTGCAATGTAGAGCAAATTCAAGAGATGTTTTACTATCAACTATTTATTGATGATATTTAGATATGAAACTTAACAAGGAATGTAAAAATTACGCCAATAACTCAAACAATAAAAACAAAACTATAGACACCAACCTAACAATAAATTAGAAAGAGAAAGAACGACAACAATGACCGATGATTCCGCAACACCATGCTTCTATGTGCTTGATGCCAGTTAGACGCGACTTGTGCAAGAACTGACCGATTCTCTGTTGGCCGTCGACACGTCCACACTCTCTTGGAAGTTCGCATTCTTTATCTCATCCAGCATCTTTAGCTGCTCTTCCATTCTACTGTTCGGCCGTTTTCTTAAACTATTCCTATATTCCACGACCGCTCGAATCCTTTTCAGTTCTTCGTCTGACGAGTCTTTTTTATTCAAAATCGCTTCGTAAAAGTTCCACCAGTTGTCGATCGAACCGAATTGGTGTTCGCGGCTTTTTAATATATCTTCGTAAATAGACCACCAATTGTTTGCATAATATTCCATCGGATACGTTCTAGTGAGATCAAATATTTCAATTTGTGAGTTTCTGTTATTTGATTTTGACTTTTTGAGTATGCCATTGGATAGGGTTGTGTTTGAGTAGTGATTGATGTTTTTAGTTAAGTTCTGACTAGAATTGACGTTTAGTATTACGTTTCTATGATAGGATGGTGGGGCTGACTGGGTTTCTTCTCTTACTAAACTAGGAGATCTGTCTTCTGTAGGAACTATGTTTTCTTTATCATTATTTACTTTACTGTCATGTTTATATTTGCGAATGATCTCTTTATAATATTTCTCAAGAATGCAAAGTTCTTCGTATGTGAATTTTGTGACATCAATTTGTGTGTAAATGTTAACAATATCTTGTATGTTAATTACTTTCTTTTTGCGTTCTGCTATTTGGATGTTAGATAGCGCTTTGAGTTGATCGATCAGGGGATCAAAACCTTTGTAAATAAAGTCTTTTTTAGCGAAATCGATTAACTGTAAGACCATGTCTTCGTATTTTTTGTCGTATTCTAAGTCTCTGTTAACTGCTTTAGAATTATCAACTTCATCAATAAAAGATTGTAGTTTTTCTTTCTCTTTTTCGTATTTATTTATTTCTTTATGGAACTCCTCTAGAACAAGTTCGTGTCCACTGAATCTTTCCAGTTCTTTTCTAGTCTCTTCCATTTTCTCCAAGTTGCGTTTAGCTAACGCTTTCCACCATTCTGAGTCGTCTTTGAACATTTTCCAGAATTCCGTTTTGAATTCTTTAGCGACTACGTCAGGTTTCACAACTATTTCAGTAGATTCATCTTTTTGTTTCTCTGGACTGATTGGACTCTTTACAGGTTCCACTGATTTGATTTCCGGAGATTTCGACGTCGCGTCTAAATTGATAATCAAATTGACTGGTTTAACTTTTTTAATTTTGAAAATTGTGTTACGTAACTTAGGCTTTTTATCTTCAACCTTAGGTTTTTTGACAATAACTATTTCTTTTTTCTCAGGCACTGGGACTAATTTGTTATTATTACTGTCATCAAGTTCAATTTCCGAATCAAGATCTTCGATAACTTGCGAGAGTCGTTTCATTTCGTTATCTAAATCCGAACTGGCTTTGAGTCTTTGCAGTTTATCCTTCCTTCTAACAACCTCAGCTCTATCATTGACATCGACGAATAAATCAACCAACTTCTTAACTTCACCTAAGAGAATGTTCTCTCCATACTTCAGCACCCTCCAATCCATATCAACTAGACTGTTTCTAGCTGCAAGATTGTATCTTTCATTTAAACTATCGTCTTTGTTCCTCTGAGTTACAATTCTCATTAGGTTTTCTATGTAGGATATGACTTCTTCGCAGTCGTCGTGGAATATTGTGGGAGAGACATCGTCGTCTTGGCTGGAGTAGTCGAGGAGTTTAAGAAGCTCCTCCTCTTGATCTGATTGGAAGACATCTGTCTCCGAGTCGCAGGAGTCCCGCGGCTGCAACGACAGTCTCTTCATACGTACTGCGTTCTGCCGCACTGGCATACTCCATCTCTATAAAATCCACCCGTTTTAAGTCCAATATTGACTACAATTAACATTGACGGACACAACATAATGATAACATTGGAACTTCAAACATTAAACTGACATTTACAATTCCACGATACCTGGTCGCAAATAAGTAATATTTACTTTTAAAAAAGATTCATGGATGTCGCTCAGATCAGTTTTTTTAGCTGGTACATTGTACATTATTTCAATTGCTAAATTGATATAAAACCAGATACAATACGTTGTTAATATTTAAAGGTCGTTTAAGAATATTAATTTAATCTCGAATAAAAATAAAAGCAAAAACTATGATTAAACCGATCGGAACAACATTCCAAGCACTGCCACATTCTGAACGACTCACTCAGACAAGCTACTTTTGTCCTACGTCAATTGGTCGAGATTTATGCCCACCAGTTTCATACACTTTTCATAGTTTATCCGCTTCCCCCTTACCTTGGCGGCGTGCTTGAGGCGCTGCATGTCAGGGTGCGCGACGTGCTTGCCGCTGGCGGCGGTGGTGGCGGCGGCGAGGTCGCGCAGCGCGGCGGCCACGTCGCGCGCGGCGTGCAGCAGCAGCACCTGCGGCTCCGGGCTGCCCGACCCCAGCGACATCGCGCCCTGCTTCACCACCTCGCACAGTTGCACTGGGGAAACGAACGATTCAAATTAGACCTACGATTGGCTAAAAAAAAGACTTTAAAACCGGTTATAAACCAATAATTTAACCCTATTTTTATTCCTAGTGGCATTGGATAGACGGTCGTAACCGCCTCACGCGAAAACCACTGATCAGATCTGAATGAAAATTAACAAGATGAAAGATTCTCGTACATCGTATTATCATATAAGCTGTATTATTATAGCAAATTATGTGTTTTTTCTAAGACACGAAGATAAATGCGTATCAAATAGCGGAAAACTTGTTTTTTATTTGTCACTAGCTGTCCCGGCGAACTTCGTCCCGCCTTAGAATGAACTTTATTGTGTAGGAATAAAGTTCAAATTGACTCTACATTTTAGTAAGAAAACATTTGTATGGGAAAAAGAAAAGGTCTGTTTTAGGGCTTTCCCGGCAATTATTCGAATTTTTCTCACCGTAAGAACCATCCTTGGACTTCAATGAACATTTAAAAAAAAGAATTAGCGAAGTCGGTCCAGCCGTTCAGGCGTGATGCCGTGACAACGGAAAACGGGTTTCATTTTTATATATATAGATAGATTAGCTGCGTATTCACTCACTGAGCAACAAGGCAAGCGTTTAACCATTAAAAATAATTTAAGCCCTGTAATTGGCTATATTCATTGTACTTAAGCTGCTGTTTTTCCAAAAAATAAAATAAAAGAGGCCTCTAAAACCTACCCAACTCAATACGACCGCAAGGTTTTCTAACTTCTGCCCCACCAGTATACTCCCCAGATTATTTCACTTACCTATAGTGCTAACAGAACTCTGAGCAGCTGTAGCGAGTTGTTCTTGAGTGCCAGCCGCTCCACCGACCAGCGTCTTCGTGTCCTCAACCAGCGTCTTAGCCGTCTTCAGGATGTTCTCGCGGTGGTCGGAGAAAGTGTCGTTCTCTTTTTCTGAGTGGAGTGTACCTGAGGGGGAAGATAAAAGTTAATATCTACTGTGTTTAAACTCAAATTATTTTATTTGTCAATTAAAACATATCAATGTATTTTTTTTATCATTAATGCTAGATTGAAAATGAAAATTTATTTAATCCTGTAGGAGGGGTTTGACATCACTTAGGACGGGTCTATTTTATTAGGACGGATTCGCAAGGTAGCAGTTCCGATATTATGTAATTGTTGTAGATTTTAGCTAAATAATATTGGGCTATTTTATTTTCTATAATAAACTACAAGTATTTTTTTAATATTTGGATCTTTATATAAAAAAATTGCAAATATTTCCATTATCATCATCCATAAGACTTCTACGGAGACCATGCACTTCCAAGCGCAGCATGGGACTGCCACCTACCAGATGGACCGTAGACCTAGTGAAAGCTAAGGGGGCTCGTTGGATGCAGCCTATACTCAGTAGTAGGCAGCTAAAGACTAAGTGGCCGTTTCATCATCTACAGATAAAATTAAACTGACAGATAAACCTATGTCCATTTCATTTTCATTTCTAGCATACGTGAACTAACTCCCAATAAATTTAAGATTATTGTTAAACAAAAACTTAGTAAAAAAGGTTATTATAAAATCAACGATTATCTAGATGACTCAAATCCATGGGATTGACCTGCTCTTCTGTCAAGCTGTCTCTATGTAGAATAATTATTGAAAAGTTAATTTTAATGTTTGTATCTAAGTGTTTTTATCTTAGAAAGTGTAATACCAAATTTGAAAAGAGCAACCCAACAGAGTTTCTTACTAGATTCTTCTCTGGGGAAAACTGCACTCTTGCGAATCTAGTATTAACTTTAAAAAAATGACCCGTCTTATGTGATGTCAAACTCGTCCTACAAGATTAAATAAACATTTCATTTAATTCATAAAACATGACGTTTTAGACAGAGACAGGTATAAAATATCTGTCTGTTGAAGGAGGTTTTATATGTTTGTTTAACGAGGTTTTTTATGTTATTTTATTTACTTGTCATCAACTTGTCATATTTGAAATAGTTCATAATATAGTTCATAAGATGATTCTTTCCAATAAATGGACTGATACTAGTTCTCTCGTGTTTTATTCAGTGGACTTGGCATATGACGTAATCACTGTCAGATAAATTTTATTTTTGGATGGTGAAACAGCCCCTAAGATAAAGACTTATTAGTACGTACCAGCGCTAGCAAACAGTATAGTAGTGTCCAAGTCTCCGATAATAGCTGCGATGGTGGCAGCGGCGTCGATGCATGCTTGAGTACCACGCGACCCGGCTTGGAGGGCGCTTAGTACTGAGATTACCTGTGTAAGAGTGTAAGGTTAAATGGGAAACTGACTTGAGTGCAGAATTACAATTTACAGTAAAGGGGATAATGCACATCGGCAATTACCGTAATCCGAATACAAACGAATGATAATTTTCATGTAGATTAATCGTTCATCAGAATTAGAATTTAGAATGAAGTTCTTTATGTTGTTTTAAAAACGCGACTGGCAAAACAAATGCCATGGTGTGTGCGACACTGATATCGCTATACGAAGTCGAAATTAGCCGATTGCCTCTTTCCAAAGATTCTTTATCGTCTTTAATTCAAATCAAAATATCCTTTATTTCCTAAGCATAATATACTGTTAAACTTCTAAGTTATCTGATCCGATTTTTATATAGTCTTTCCTAAAATACTATCCTAGTATTTTTGTGTTATATTCCATGCATGTGTACATACCTTCTCATTAACATGTTTAGCGCTATCATGCACAAGCCGCTGGTTTTCAGGAGTGGCTGCGAGTCGGCAGTGTCCACCGCTCTTTATCAGCTCCGATACAGACTCGCCTAGCTCTACCACGCATACTCGGATTCTGTGGACAAAGGATATAGAGTTGTTACTATGAAATAGAGGGATCTATATAGAGCTGTTATTGGGTCAGTGTGGTGGATTATGGTGTAAATTAGAGGATGTTCGTGGTCCTATTCCCATGCTTGAGGTTTAAGACTAAGCAGATTACATATTGAAAAATAATACTATCTCGCAAAATGAAATTTTGCTATATTATCTAAATATTCAGAATACCCAGATAATCAGATAATCAAAAAAGATAATAAATACACAAATAAAATATGTTAAAATTAAAGGCCAGCGACACACACGTCGGTTGAGAGTGCTCTTGACTTGAAATTATAGAACTTTAGGACCGCTAAGCCATACATACCTGTTAGCAACATCAGCATTGGGCGTAGTGGCTGAAGCCCCCACGCTGTCCTGAGCTAACATTTCATATTTCTGACACATCTCACTGCCCAGTTGGACGAGGCGGCTCGCGTCTGTTGCTGATTTTGCTGTCTGGAATTTAAGTTTATACTTAATACCGTGTATAGAAATATATAGTTTGACAAAAAGGAATTTAAAAGTGGCAACACTGTATCGTCGTCGTCCCTTTCGAACCAATCTAAGAAAAATGGGACGACATTAGTGTTGCCGCTTTTTAATATCTACTCTTTTTTGCCAGACTTTGAATGTATTTATTTTGTAACGGAAAAAATAATATTTTAAATACGATTCAACAACAAACAACAAGTTAACAAGAGTATCATTTTACTTTATTTATCCTACATCCAACTAATATTACACATGTCAAAGTTTGTGCTTATTGGTAGATAGATGTGAGGCTGATTGTTACATTTCCATACCAAAACTACTGGACATATTTTAATAAAACTTTACAATATTGTATCTTGCACATCAGAATAAAAAAATAGGCAATACTTTTTAAAGATATCATATAAGTTTTACGAGACCAAAAATGCGTACGAAGTCTCGGCCAGCCTTTAGTAATTTTTTACCGTTTTACTACCTGTATAGCGGAATTTAAACTTACCATGTCTGTAGCAAGGCGAGCGATCTCCTTAGCCGCGCCGACCATGCGCGTTTGGTAGTCGACGAACGAGTCGGACTCATCGTAGCTGCCCACTAGGGACATCCTGTTAACAAACAAAACGTTTATACATTAGTAATTGCTACAAATTACTTATAAACTACATTTAAGGGATGTTTCACCATGTACAGATAAAATTTATCTGACAGATATATTATACCTGTTACTGTCTAAAACGTCATGTTTGAAAAAGACATAGGTTTATCTGGCAGTTAAATTTTATCTGTAAGTGTTGAAACGGGCACTTAGTATTGATAAGTTGGTCGTTGTTTGTTATCAAATTGTGCAGACAGACTACGCAGCACGATACATTAGGGTCCATCCAAATCTAATGGAAGATTGATGTTCTGGCGTTATTTGAACGACAAATACTCGACGAATCTTCCGAAGTATAGAAATAATTCTCGGATACATACTGAATATTTCAGATCGGAAGAGAATCGGATGTAATATAGATGTAATACATCCATAAATCGATGCTTGATCAACGATTTTATGTATTAAGTACCGCTAAATCGATTTTATCCTTTAATCGACGGCACCAATCGATATTTGTGGCAACAGTTACAGATGTAAATAAATATGGCGTCACTATTCATTGCACGAGGGTATTTGAAGTTACAATTTGTTTTTTTTTTAATAAAAAGCAATTTAGAAGCAACACACATTATTCAAGAATATTTTTAGTAACCATACATTTTGTTTAAAGCATCCATGTGGGAATACAAACTTCAATTTTTATAGAATAAAATTCGTATATAATAACGAAACTTATGGCTTTTTCATGAAACTGCACATTTTAGGCCTTCAAGTCCAAATACCACTGAATAAATAAGATCACATGTTAATAATAAACCTGCGCACACGCAACGTCTGCGATGCTGTCTAGTGTCTATATTACTGAGATGCGATACGGTTCAAAGCACTTATACCGATTTTTATTTAGAGGGATTGATAGCTCTTGTAGAGTAAGATTATAAAAAAATGGGTTTTCAAAATATGAGGTCGATTTGCTTATATGAGGGATTGATGATTAACAGAAAAAGACTTTGTAAACTTTTCACGCTCTGAGCCCCAAAATAGGATACTCTGTGCCATGTGTACTATTGACACACACGCACACGCAAACACATACGTACACACACACACACATATCCACACTTGATATTTAAATATCTACCCAGTTGTGATTCGAACCTAGAACTACTAAGTAGTAGTCGAGCATGATGACTTTTAGACCTAGCGTGCACTGCCTTAAGTTTTTTTATCGCATATATGGATGGTATGAAGTCTTATAGAAGCCATGCATAGAAGTGTGCACATTGTGGTGAAATCAACGCATGCGGTATGTCATAGTGTTGAGGCACTGGTAGTTAAAGTTGAAGGGGCGAAGAATAGAATTGAAACTGCACTGCTTATGGTTTGAATTTAATATATTGGCACGGTTAGGTCGAGTCCTAGTTCGTGAGTAAGTGAAGTATAAAACAGAAAGTAAAACTTATAGACAAAATTACAGAACTATTTAAATTTTATCTTTGTTGGTGTTGCCAACAATAGAACCCTCTAACCATAGAAGCCCACCGCAAGGCAGTGCGAGCTAGGCCTTACACCCAATAGGTATACTCTCTAATATTTTCCTCCATGTTTTCTACCTCTCTGTAAAACTTTCCCTCGCCCCGCCCACTGCCCTAACCTTCACCTACCGTCCATCTATATTTACCATTAAGTGTACTCGTTGGCTCGCCGCCAACTGCACTGTACTCAATGAAGGTTGCTTACCTCATGACTAATATACGACTATAAAATTTATTGAATTATCTTTGGAGGCTAAATTAATTTATCGCTGAAAGTTTTGTGGTTATTTTTGGATGGTGAAATTTTGAAATAAGTATTTTTTTGCAGATCAAAAAGTGAAATTGTATTATAAATCTGTCACGACTATTTCCCATCGAGGTAGGCAGAAAATACTTCCCTCCTACCACGATCCAAACACAGTTCATTCACTTCATTCACTCATCAGTCGCCTCATACATGCACGTCGGTTTAGGTTAATAGAGATATTTCTCAATCTCGCGAACAAGTTTTTCTCAATAATTTTAACTATCCTACAGCCTCCTTAAACTAGTCCTACTCCAAAGGTCTCAATAATTTTAACTATCCTACAGCCTCCTTAAACTAGTCCTACTCCAAAGGTTGCTGGATCACTTTTACTGATAAGGCCGCATTTGCGCACAACGTTATAGTTTTTAGTTTTATCTGTATCTCTTTGTGTACAATCAAGTATTTCTTACTATCTACCTATCCTACTAAGACCTACGCTTACAAAAGTCAATGTCGATATAAGGATGGATATGTGACTCTTTCACGCGAGAACAACTAAACAGTTTTTCGTAAAACTTTACAATATGGTAGATATTATTTATCACCCACCTGTGTTCAGTCAACCGCGCGATACTGCGGCTCATAGCGTCGAGTAAAGGTCCGACCACACCGCGCTGCGTAGACAGCTCGCGGACGCATCCACACAGCTCCGACAGAGCTTCGCGAGCGGATGACGTCTGCGCGTCTACTTCACCGTGCACGTTTATTGCCTGGGGGTACATTGTTTTGTTAATGAAGGGTCACTTATTAAAGATGGTGTAATTGTTAATTTGGTCATGAAACAGTTGTTTTTTTTTTTCAGTAGTCTCTGCCTACCCCAATGGTGTAGAGGTGTGACGGATAAGTATGTATTTGATTACCATTCACTAACAGTGAAGGAAAAAATCGATATGACCAAACAATTAATCTTCCCACCTAACTTGTTGAATATTATGCTATCTACACACCAAAGCCGCCGGCATTCAGCCGGGCTAGGTCGGCGGCTTTCCGTCATACGAATGGCAGCTGTCAAAAAGCCGGCCGCTTTGATATGTGGACAGTATTAGATATAAAAAGTTTTTCGAGGAAAGTGGCTTCAGTTTCATGGATAAACGACGTTATTTAAGTCAAACAAGCTTTAGCGATTTCCTTGATTCAACTCCATGAACATATTAAGTCCTAAGCTGTCTCACCCGGGGGTTCCCGGCGGCAGTCTTGGCAGCGGCGACGAGCAGCGCGAGTGTCTCGAGCACGGTGCGCGCGTGCTCCAGCAGCTCGGCCTGCGTACGCGACTCCGTCACGTTGGACGCAGCGCCCACTGCGCCTGTCACCAGCGGCTCCGCGTACGATACCTGGTGAATGTACAATCAATTAATGGAAAGTTATTATAGAGTGGCTAATGCCAGTTTTCAACAACCAAAAACTTTCGAGTAAGAATGGGCATAAGATTTAATTAGCGGTTCATCATGTCAGCTTATGGACGTCCACTGCTGGACAAAAGCCTCCCAAGGATCTCCATAACAACCGGTCTTGCGCTGCCCACATCCAACGGTTTCCAGCGACTTTAACCAAGTCGTCAGTCACCTTGGAGGCCTTCCCACACTGCGTCGTCCGGTGCGTGGTCGCCACTCGAGAACCTTTCTGCCCCATCGTCCATCGGTTCTACGAGCAATGTGCCCCGCCCACTGCCATTTAAGGTTTGTGATTCTTCGAGCTATGTTGGTGACCTTGGCTCTTCTGTGGATTTTATCACTTCTGATGCTGATTAAAACTTACCAACTGCACAACAGAGTGTCCCAAATTCTCCGCCTCGCTCTTAGCGGCGACACGCAGCGATTCTAAACGCTCTAACATTTCAGTCGCGCTGTTTTCTATCTGCTCCGAATAACCTACGGGAAAAAACGTATATTATTATTATAAAACCACATTTAATAAACTACTAAATTTCAATGTTTATGCTTATCGATAATCTATTTTTCTTTGTCAAATGTAACATTGTGTAAGTTTTTCAAGGTAAAACGACTTAAATTTTATCCTTGAGGATGTTCGAATGGGTTGTTACTATTTCATGCAGTATGAATTATACACAAAAATATCTACGAAGTCGCAGGCCATCAAATAAATGTCCTCACCTTGCAGCGTATTAGCCTTCCTGGGCGCGAGCTCCTGTCCTACAGCTTGTATAGCAGCCTGGTCTAATTCACGATGTTGTTTGTTCAGTGTTTCTAGAGCGGCCGAACACTCGCGTTGACCTGGCGCTTTCTCACTAAAGACATAGGTTTTTTTATTAGTTAATGTATTCATAAAAATGATTTTAAGTCGGAGTCGGAGTATTATTGTTTTAAATTAAATGAGAAATTTTTTAAATTACAATACAAATATTCTTTATTGCACACAAAGATATAAGGTACAGACACAAACAAGAATATAAGAAGCAACAGGCAGCCTTATTGCTAGGTAGCAATATCTTCCAGGCAACCTCAGGGTAAGAAATAGCAAGAAATAGGTAATAATAGGTAATAAATTACTTTGCTAAGACAATCAAGTTGTGATACTAAGTAAAACGTAAAGCCAATATGCCAATCTAAAGTTTGTAAGTTTGACAAATTAATCATCCAGAAATTATTTCGCAACGTTTTGTGAATCTGTGGTGACCGTTGACTTTTGCTCTATGGTCACAAAATTGCGCACGTCTTTTAAAAATATCAAATATTATATGTGCATTATACTTTTGAGTTAAGGTTTAATTTTTTATGTTCAGTTTTAGAAATTTGCTTGGACTCTGTGTCATACAGTATAAATGGGTCATACAGACACAGAAAACAAAAAACGTCTCTCCTGTTCCTGAAAGTTAAGGACATGGGATGCCAATTTCTGAACTTATTTATATCCGCTTATCCTGTGCCCGATGTAGTTTTGGCCTGTATAAACATTTTGAGGATTAGATGCTCCAGTATCATTAATCATCAGGAACAGGAAAGACAATTTTGAACCTAATTCTGTGTATGACTCAAATTGAGCCCCCCCATAAGATGATATGCAAGTCCTACCACTAACCGTATATTGGTGACAAGCTCCTTAATACTGTGCGATACAGTCTTGCTGTGTGCGGCCAACGCCTGCCATTGCGTGCGGTCGTTGGGAGACAGTGCCAGCACTTTAGCACTCTCCAGCATTGAGCACGATCCGTCTATTATGTTCCTGGATAATTAAATACATGGTGAATAAATTGGACAAATATACTTATGAACATAGATACAGGGGCCATTGTAATCAGGACCATTGTCCACGTAACTGCACGTTATACGCATTTGTGCACGAAGCTGCTGACGCGACGTTGCCGTTTCGCGGACACACACAGATTTGATTCGTAGAGCGGCCGTCTTGAAATCGTCAATTAATGAAAAACTGCGGTTATATGGACAATGGGCCTTAGTATACCAAATAACTCACAGTCCGCACTGCGTCTAGAATTACCACTATGTAGCAGCACTAGCATCGATGATTAGATCGCATAGTGTAATTAATACATATTACGTATATTACCTATATATTACACGTACGTACCTGCCACATTCGAGCACGGCGTCCTGGTTGCGACTGGCCTGCGGCGAGATCTTAGCGGGCACGGACGCGAACTCCGGGCTGTCGGCGAACGCGCACAGCGACCGCACCGCGTCCTGCAGCGGACCCGTTGCGGACGCGCAGCGGGCGCGGTTCGCCTGAGGGGGATAAGGTAAAGGGGATAAGTAAATTTTCCTTTATCTAAGATTGTCGCTTCTGACGAGGAGGGAGAATATAAGTGAATTTTCGTTTATCCAAGAGTGATCGTCGTTTCTGATTGGCCGTGGTGCGTCACAAGGTTGCGTTACGTACGTTTCTTTTTACCCAACATTTTAAGATTTCTGACGAGCAGTCCTACAGACGTCCCCTATTTAAGGTCACAGTGAATGCAAACCGGTTACAACCGAGACAAATGCATATCCAGCAGTCGATGTCCTACGGCTGATGATATTAGCTTTTGTCCGTCTATATTACTTCCATTCTACTAATATTGTAAATACATAGTTGCCGATAGATGGGAGGATATTTGTTATTCTTTCACGCAAAAACTGCCGAATAGATTTTGTCGAAACTTCGCAATATTCTAATTTTATAAATCAGAATAACACATAGGCTGTATTATTTTAAGACATTTTTTTTTTAAATATAACGATAAATGGGTAAAAAGTCAAGAGCAACCTATTATACCGTCTTAAATACAAGCACCTGCACAATCTCTTACCTCACTATAATCAGTATCCAGCGCTTTAATCTCCTTAACAAGCGCAGCAGTAGAATTAGCGACGTCCTTAGCCGCTTGCACGAAGTGTCTCTTCGCTTGAGGCTCCGTCGTTTTACCGGACGCGACTCGGCACGCGTTACAGAGGGCGCTTGTGTGTTTTGCTATTACTGTTGCCGCTGAGAGTACCTAGAGAGAAAAGTGATATTGTTAGTACAGGGATAATGACTCGACGCTCGACGGAGTGGCTTTTGACGTCACTTCTAGGTAAAAATTTGCAAGGCGTGACGTCACGAGGACTTTTAACCCAGTATATCATTGTCGTTTTTGATAAAAGAGAAAGAAGAAAAACACGTGGACACGTATTTTAAAATTTGATGAACTGATTGAAAAAGATAGATTACAAAATATTTTTTTAGTTACCTCGCCTATAAAAGTAATGTTGCGCGTCAAAATTCATGCATTCTATGCAGATTGCTGACACCGATGAATCAGTGACGCTCAAGTTTCTTTTTTTCCATTATTGCTATTTTAAAGAGTCGGTAGAGTAAGGTGGTGAGCGGTAATAACAACTCTATTCTATGTAAAACAGTCAAGTTCACTGACACCTGATGTCATGAGAAAAGGTCTTACAAACCAAAGTTTTTTATATTTACCTGTTGTTGATTAGATGACGAATCACACAGCGCTCTGCAAGCTTGGTCTATGGCGTCGGCGGCGCGCGCAAACTGAGCTTGGTCTACCAATCCAGGACGACCGGCCACGCTTGTCTCGTCTGATACTGCCACCTGGGAGACAGACAATAGGTAATTTATTGGCATTTAAAGTAAGACATCATCATCATTAGGCCTTTTTACGTCCCCACTATAGGGGCCCACAACAGGTTTTTAATGTCCCCACTACTGGGGCACGAGCCTTGTCTCATACGAGAGTGGCCGTTATCTACCACGCTGACGTAATGCAGGTAAGCGCTGATTTCGTACATTGTCGCAATGAAATAAGTTGCCCCTGTGTACAGCTTGATATGCCCTCGACTGTACTACGCGATCTGGTTACAGCGCTGTAAGAATTACTCTACCACGTCTGACAAAGTAAGACAGCCACATAACTTGACCTCCATCGGCGTGCA
This sequence comes from Anarsia innoxiella, assembly GCA_947563765.1. Lineage (NCBI taxonomy): Eukaryota > Metazoa > Arthropoda > Insecta > Lepidoptera > Gelechiidae > Anarsia > Anarsia innoxiella. Next base: position 2,221,609 of record OX387417.1, read on the forward strand.
ATCGCTATTAACCCAAAGGTCTAGTAACACTGGTGACGTACCAAGTAAGGAACCATCTATAACTTGACCTCCATCGGCCTTCAACCGCTATTAACCTGAAGGTCCTGAAGGACTACTAGTGACACTGGTGACATACCAAGTAAGCAGCCTGCGCGGTGCACTCGACGAGCCCCTGCACGGCGTTGGCGACGGAGCCGACGGAGCGCGCGAACTGCTCGTGCTCGGATTTCTTCACTGCGCTCGCCATGCCTGACATGCCTTCGCCTAGGGAGCAAAGACTTGGTTAATACATTAGTGAAATTATAAAGCTTAGAAAGATGAAGCAGCTAGCTGTCTCTTTTACTCCGTACAGCGCTGTCCCTCGTGCTAGATCCAGCCACATGTACAATATAATCGCTAACACAAAACTTTCAATCCTGCTAATATTATAAATGTCAATGTTCCGATGGATGGATGAATGTTTGTTACTCTTTCAAGCAAAAACTACTGAAAAGATTTTGATGAAACTTGACAATATTGCGTAAGTTTTCTAAGACATCAAAACGTTTCCATGATATCACAAAGCAGCTGTCTCTTTTGAAGCACAAACACTTGATAACGTGGACTAACGAGTTTGCAAATGGAAATTCGAATTGGACTGTAGTACATAGTATTAAATGATATACTTACTGAGCCCCTTGCTTTGCTCGACGACATGGTCGAGACAAGCGAAGTAGCCGAGCTCCGACACGGGCTGCGTAGGCGCAACGAGTAGCGGCCGAGTGCTCGAGATGCGTAGGATTGCAGCCGCGCATTCCTTTTGGCCTGGTGCTGCTTCTGTGCACACGTCCACCTAAAGAAAAAAAAAATTGTTACAATCTTGTAAATCCGTTAGCGGAATAAAAACTTTTTGGTTAAATAAAGCTGCGTATATCCACCTACAGCAGAAAACTGTCGAGAATTCGACTAACGAACGAATTTCATGGAGGCTAGAGTACACGAGGTCTATTTGCCTTTTAATTTTATCATCATTAATGTTCTAGTCTTCTTACATGGAATCCTAAAACGCGCTATCAAAGTTTTCATTCTGCAACGTATATAATGAACTCATTTTTCGACAATGTCGGTAACAACAAATGACTGCTCAATCACTTTCTCATCTATCCTAATCACCAAGTGACATATATGACACTAAATACCACTTACCAATCGATTGATAGTGTCAGTGACAGCCCTAGCAGCCGCCGCGAGTTGGTTTTTAGCGTTGGGTCGAGACAGATCCTGGCTGACGGACTTGGCGGTGCCGAGGAGTTTGGACGACGTCACTGTCACTGACTTCATCGAGCTCACCATCAGTGATTGGGTTTCTTGGTCCTAGGTGACAAAAGTTAGTTTTTATTATATGCTGCAGTGATATGGTGTTACGAGCTCTAAACTAAAAACAAGTGAACTATCCTGCCTTCATGCTATCACTTCTCTCCCTGTGTGATCTGCAGGAAGAAATTTCTTTTAGAAATATGCTGTACCTTTTGTATAACTTCCTTTTTTTATCTATGTACTATCATCTTACAATAAACTGTTAAATAAATAAATAAACAAGATTAGAGCTCTATAATTGATCTTATGTGACGCGTTTTCGATGTGTTTTGATGCACATCAGCGCCTACACAGACATATCTGCCACGCCTCTCTCACATCGGGGTAAGCAGAGACCCCCTCCACTTGCTACAATCCAAACACACCTCTTTCGCTAAATCCACATTTATCAGTCGCCTCATACATGCACGTCTGTTTAGGGTACTCTTGACTTGGCTTTTATTTTCTTTTTAAAAGGGCTGATGATGGTGATACAGTATTCTACCTCCGATATTTATGACTAACGTATGTTAAGTTCGTGAAAATAATACTAAGACAATTGTAGCAATCAGCCATACCTCAGTCTGACCAGCCATCTCCATCGAGACTCCAAGGAGTCGGTTGAAGGCGTCACCGAACTGTCGGCTGCTGTCTCCAAGAGCCGCTGGTCGGTCTACCGTTTGCACCACCTCCGAGGACGCCGTGTTGAGACCCACGGCCGCCGCGTTCAGTTCCGATTGGAGCTCACTGTTGAGTTTTAACGTCATATGTCATAAAATATTCAAATATAAAAATAATCTATTGCTATGTACTGAACAATACGAGTATATTTTCTATTCTATTCTAATTCAGGAATGTATGGAAATTACTAGCGTCGACTGTTCCGGGTGCTGGGCATAAAGATGCATTCAGCAAGCTGAAGCCAGACGTCCTGTAATTGAGTGCAACTTTAGATGTCAGAAATGTTGTATAACTAATATTTGGCCTTTCACTACAAAAAACAACCTAATTTAGACATTTGTGAGACATAGCTTTGCTAAGTTTTGATTGGTAAATTTATTCTTATGTCCTCACCCATAAGGTCTATCCGAAGGCGGGAACTCTCCCATGTTGAGTATGTTGAGCGTCTCGTTGATATTCTCCATCGCCATGTCGAGTTCTGTGTGAGACGGTACCGCCTCCATCGTTTGTTCTAGGCTCTGGAAGTTGAAGGAGTGATTTAGAAAGGTGGGTAAGGGCATGAAGTATTTTGATTGTTTTTAAGGTTATGAATACACTGCTTACAAAGTCACGAAGAACTGGAAGTATGTAATCTAACACTGCATAAAGCTTTTATAACCAATGAGGAAGGAATATAAGGAGTGGCCCCATTTTTTTTTCATATACAAATGAGTTTATGACAGCGTGCCAAGGTTGGCGCAAGTTTTACATAGTTTTCTTAGTAGATGACCTGTCAAACGATAAGAAACTCCATACAAAACGGTAGCCATTTTGCGCCAGACCAGGCACGCAGATCCAGACGGTTTGGCACCTCCTTATATATTATTCTATACTCAAAGTTTATAACCACGTTTATAACCTAATTCCTTTTATGAACGAGCGCGCTCTGATTGGTCCACGATCGCCTTGCGCCATCCGTATGAGCGTCGTGTCATACTGTTTTCGGAAGCTTAAGAATTGCCGCGTCTCACATTTGGGACAGTGTCATTTTCAAAGAGAAAATAATTAACCACGTACATATTTTGCCCTGTTTACTGTTTTTTTTCATCATCTATTGATGAACTAAATATACTTTTTTGTCATCTAGCCTAATCAACGTTTATATCAACAAAAAGTTGATGTAGTGAAAATATCAAAATGTAATAATGTATGCATGAAAATTATTTAGTTTTAAAAACAACTTACATGTGAAATATCCTTAGCGATAGACACAATATTGGCTGTGTCGACTTGCTCCGACGTAGTGAGGTACCTCTTCACAGTCTCCACTAGCGTCAGAGATGAAGTGAGGACTTGACGGCTTGATGATATTACTCTGTGGAAGGTATTGGAGTGGTATAGATATTTGGATTGTTGAATGGGGCGACTATTGAATAGCCACGCCTACACAGACCGAGCAGGCTCGTCCGAGACAGGCGCATGCTCAGCCTGCGTGAGCGTGTGCTCGACCGAGTCAAGCTGTGTCGGTTTTTTATTTGCTCAAAGGTGCCTTATTCATCTGCGAGGCACGTCCACCACACAGATCAAGCTGCTTCGCGCGGCAAATACCTTTCGAGGTGAGGCTGCTCGGTCTGTTTGGACGCGCCTATTGGAGGGAAGTGGTCTTTGTCTACTTAGATAGGAAAGAGGCGAGAATTAAGTATGTTTGTGATGTACAATTTTAATATTAAGTAAGATTTTTAATTATCAAAAAATTCGAAATAGTTATTTTTTCGGCGGATTACATTTCTAAATTTTTTAAGGCTCTGTATTATGATGTCCCCACCCACACTGCATGTTAACATTTTGTGTACTAAAAGTTTGTTATAAAATCTGTTTGTCAACATTTTATAACTTGTCATGTGGGAGCATCATCTACATCTTAAATATAAACCTATCATACCTCTCCCGCTGCGGCACACTATCCTGCACAGCAGTAGCAGCCCGCACCCCGGCGTTGAAGTCCCGCAGCCCGGTGGCTAGCTCCACAGCGCCGCGGCCGCACGCAGCGGAGTCCCCGCGCCGGACGGCCGCCACCAGCGCCGCCGTGCTGGACGCGGCCGCGCGGGATGACGTTTGCATGGTTGATGATGCCCATTCCGCCTGGGGGGCAATTACATAATGCCATTGGTATTAAGCACATGGTAGGGGAAAGTTCTTACACAGACAGTAGATTCCCTTCTTTAATTTGTTTTTTTTTCATCTCATCTTTTTAGTTTATATTTTAACGAATTCAAGTGTTATTTTGGGTTACCTTAGAATAAAGTCTTAATCTATGCAAGTCCTCCTTGGTTTCCCAAAAAAATATATCACTTATATTATAAATGTCAATATTTGTGCCGATGGATGTTAATATGTAAGGATGTTTATTTCCTCTTTTGCACAAAAACTGTTTTGATAAAACCTGTCAATACTGTAGCTTACACATCAGAATAACATAGACAAGATAAAATATGACGATTATGCATAAAAAATAGTGAACAACCTCTTGTAAGGTTCTAACATAACCAAGTAGATATACAACATACCGTCTGTCCCGGCAGCGGTCGCAAGTCAAACGCCCTGGCAGCCTCCTCCAACTCATCTAACTCTGCCTGCAATGATTTGATGATCTCCGCCGCCGCGTCCAGCTCGAGACCTTTGCATGAGATCCTTGCGCGGGATACCGCTGATCTGTGGGTTTGAAGGGGGGGTTAATGAAGTGGGAAAGATTTAGGTTTAAGGCTATTAGCTTGTGTGTTTGATTATGTTAATCGCTTATATTACATAAGCCAATTACCTACTAGCACAAGTCATAATAATTACACAACACAAGAAACAGTTCTTTACATAATTCAAAGTTAGACAGAAAACTAGTAGAAGAAAAAAAATGAAATTCAATTAGTTTTTTTTAAACTCGATTATTGTGCAAAGGGTTGCCCTTCACTACATGTAGATAAAATCTTTCTGACAAATCTACTATATAAAAATAAGTCGGGTTTTCCTTCCTGACGCTATAACTCCAGAACGCATGAACCGATTTCCACGGTTTTGCATTCGTTGGAAAGGTCTCGGGCTTATAGTAAAGAAAATTCAGTAAAAACTTCAACAGAAAAGCGGGAATATCTTTTTTCACATACAGAACTTTGAGGCGGTACGAAGTGCGCCGGGTCAGCTAGTATTGTATATTTGTCAGTTTGTTGTGTATGTATTTTACATTTTATACATATCTGTCTAAAACGTCATGTTTTATGAAATAGACATAAGTTTACAGTTACATTTTATCTGTCAGTGATGAATCGGGCCCTAAGTGACTTGAACTTCTTCCCACTTTATCACTTAACGCCATCTATGCCATCTTTTAGAACTACTTAAATCCATTTCACTTTATAAAAACCTTTAATAATGATAAAAAAAGCCAACCTCAAATCCGCACAGCTGTTAGTAAACTGCTGTGTTGTATCATTGAGATGTTTGGCCGCTGTCGCATCATTGACTGTAGGTAACACCCCTCTAGCCGCTTGTATGACATGTCCACTAGGCTGTAATAGCGCTTCGGAGGCAGAGATCAGGTCGAGTTGAGCCACTGCCTCCCCGGGGTGGGATGTTGATACTTTCACTGCGTCGACCACTCTTGGGATTGTTTCGGTTAGCACTCTGCATTCTTGGATTAGGGTTTCCTGTGGATTTCATGTTTTTGTGTAAGTGGTTAGTTCGTATTGTGGTTTTTTGGGCGAATTTAGGTCAGTGGCTGGCGAAATTGTAGAATATTGGTGAAAATTAAAAATGCGTAACCGTAACACTGGCTTCCTCATGGATATTATGCGTATATCCATGGTATATTGAAAACGTGTAAGAAATATTCAGAGATTCAGAGCCATTCAAAGAGGAAATACCGCTAACTTGTTGGGTACGTTGCCTCGGTGACGCGTTGGAAGATATATAAAAATATATCTTAGACATAATAGGAGCCAAAGTAAAGAAAAACTGATTGTTTTATCTGGTATTGTTTGTGTTAATGTGTATTTTACGTGTGTAAATATGAAAACTAAACTAATAAAGGGCGCGAGTTCGAATCCTGGTGCGGGCACGTACCTCTGCGTTTATTTCTCATGTACGGATCAATTTATTCGATTACCACTTGCTAACGGTGAAGGAAAACATGGTGAGGAAACTCTCGTGCCCCTCGGTGGGCTGATCAATATGGGTTGATAAAGAAAACTAAACATATCCAGAGACAAATCGAGAGAATTATCAATCTTCGCGGAAAGTACTTCGATAAGATATTCTGAAGTGTGTGTTGGATCGTATCAAGTACAAGGGAGTGGTTTCTGCCTACCTCGACGAGAAAGAGACGTGTATACCCTACCTGCGAGTAAGTATTAGTGTTGTAGTCCCCGGCATGATGCGCGCTAGCTACCAACTGGTTGGCAGCGGCGGTGGCGTGTCGCGCGGAGTCTTGTAGCCGCGACATCTGTGCACCGGCTATGTCTTGGCCTTGAGCGTAGTCTACTGTGATGTAACGGAGCTCTTCTGCTGCTTTGCGTAGGGCTTCTTGTTTTTCGCGGTCCTGTGAGAGAAGAAGTGAGATTTATTTATTGGATTGAAAAACTAACAGCCACAGAAATCAACAAATAATAGATTAATAGACAGAAAATAATAGACAGCCAATTACAAGTGTTAGATATTTTTTTGATGCAATAGTAAGGACGGTCAAACTTTGGCATCATAAAGAGTGAGCACGTTGTAATTCGGGCACAATAATGGATTGGAAAGTTAGATTAAGTTTTGTGAAAAGTAGGTAACAATATTTTTAGTCATATCGAAATCTTACCAATCAATCAATCTTTCGCAAAAATAGTCGTACTACGAGTTTATCTCTAAAATCGTTGAAAATGTTGCAATACCTTATTTAAGAATTGTCTCGTTTATAAAAATAAAAGGAGGCTGATTCAAGCCCGAGCTTATATACTCCGAAAGAAAAATCTTAATACCGCGTTTCAGGATTGCAGACTATAATAACCCATAGACACAAACCTGCGGCGATGACGCGCACTGCCTGGCCGCTTCGACCATCCTAGCCGTAGCGTCGGCCAACAACTTCGCAGCTGCCAGTAACTTGCGCTGGGCTTCTGATGGGTGCTTCTCGGCTTCCGTCTGTAAGGGTAGGTTAGGGATTAGAGATGCAGTTAGATTTTAAATTTAGTAGGATTACTTCTAGAGTTGTCCAGTGCATAAAGATTATTGTTTTGTTGTAAGAGATGTTTTCGCAGATAAATTGACGATCGAAATAATTCTTTACAAAATTCAAAGACTTTATTCGTAGGTAACTCAAAATAACATTTGAATATGTAAAGAACACGTATTTTATTTATGGCATTATAAAATAATATTCTATTGTTTTTTAAAACTTTGATTAAAAAGCAGGATTTAATTTAGTATAGATATCAAACTCCGCAAGTAAAAAGTGGGGACCATAGCAGCTCATCCATGTGCTTTCTCTCTCTCTCTCTCTCTCTCTCATCGCTCTAATCTGTCCCTTTCCCATCTCCCTGGCTGGCTATCAGTCCCCCATACCTTGATGTTTGTGATGAGCGTGGCAGTAGCCTGCCCGAGCAGCCGCGCGTGCCGCACCATCTCCGTGGGGTCGGCAGCTCCTGTCACCCGCTCGCTGGCCATCATCACGCTCTCCACGGACCGCTCGGTTACCGTCGGCTGCACTCGGTGTTCTGGGGTAATGTTTACAGGTAAATAAAAAAGAAGTGCTCAAACGGACGGCAGAGAATAGAGCAGAGTGGCGAAGAGTCTATCGACAAAGGCGACGCTCTTAAAAATTATGATGAAGAATCTTTAAACTTATAGGAGATATTAATGTCATGTCGTATCAAGAAGTCGAAGCAGAAGATAGACCTAGAAGGAGTATGCTCCAACTCAATATGATGGTAATAATAGAAGAGAATGGTAGACGGGAAAAGCTGGGATAACATCGACTTGTAAAGTAGCGTTTTGTTGTCGTAAGTATTTATAAATTACACAAAAAAATAACATGTCATTGTCTTTTAACTAGAGCTCGCAATTGCAAGCTATGTGCTACTACTTATTTATTTACTATACTGTAATCTTAGTGCTGTCCAAATCTGTGCAACACAATTCGCTTTTAGAATCGCATCTAAATAGTCCAAACTAGAGATGGGCCGAGTACTCGGTTTATACTCGGTACTCGGCGTACTCGGCACTTTTTTTACTACTCGTAATCGGCCGAATAACTCGGTAAAAATGCCGAGTACTCGGTGCAAATAAATCTACCTTGCGCATTGGAACTGCTTGTTAGATCATAGTCTAGTTCCTTCTAATTATACATATTCAGTACTTTGCCCAGCAAGAGCAATGTTATAAGCTGCTATTATTATAATTATTTAGAAGAAAATTTTATAAACAGTGCTTTGTCTATATTTTTTTTGCCACTTGACGCGCGTTTATTGGTTTCATTCGAATAAATAATTAGCGGGGTGCGGTGGAAGTATCAAACACCATTAACACCACTTGCTCCCAAACTTGTTCGCACACAATTCTACCTACTTCTAGGTAACCGAGTAACTCGGCCGAGTACTCGGCTCGGTAAATTTTAAACCGAGTAATACTCGGTACTCGGTTACTCGGTAAAACTGGTACTCGGCCCAACACTAGTCCAAACATAAACAAATTACACATTATGATAATAACTTCTCTCTTCAAAAAAAATTGTAGCGCTTTATTTGTGATGATACAATCTTCTAATCTTATCTAGCCATCGGTGTCCCACTGCTGGGCAAAGGCCTCTCTCCTTTTCTTCCACGATTCCCTGTCCAGGATGTTTCAATACTTAAATGTAATAAATAAAGATCACTCACCAAGTTGACAATGATCCAGCAACTTCTGCAACTCCTCAGAAACCCTCTGAGCAGCCGCTGTGAGTTGGTCCACGCTGCTAGAGTCAGGTACGAGTTTACACGCGTCTACTAAACGGTCTACTGCTTGCGCCACTTGGCGGGCGGCTGAGATCAGCTGCTCGCGGCATGCTGGGTTTTGGAGCGTTGGAGCTACCACCTGGTTGGGAAGATTGGGTTATTGGGGATGGGCTGTTTAAGTTATCAAATCTTTTATTTTAGATAAAGTCTATATTCTTCTTCGAATATGATGTTCTATTCAGGTAATCAGCAGTTTTTTCGAAGCATTACATGTTATGGATCAAATGTTGGTACAACTAGTTTTCTTGTAGGTAAAGGCTGATTTTAGTAAAGGTCTAGTTTAGGCTTTTCAGAACCATAGCCTAGCCTTTTTTGTCAGCGAGACAAAAATCTTAAAAGCGCGTTTCAGAATCCCTATACGCAACATACTGACTGTCAAAGTGATCTGAAAAGGCCTTTGCAATAACCTAATTTGACCATCTTCAGAACTTACGCTAAAATTCTATACCAACCCTTTATATACCCAACAGAAAAAATCTTAACATCGCGTTTCAGGACCTACCTTAGCACAAGCGACCAGCTGACTAGTGGCCAATGCACATTGGGTCGCAGCCGCTATAATAGTGTTTTGTAGAGCCTGATCTTTGCAATAAACTACTCTATTAGAACACCCACCCCTTTATATACCCAACAGAAAAAAACTCACCACCGCGTTTCAGAACCTACCTTAGCACAAGCGACCAACTGACTAGTGGCCAATGCACATTGGGTCGCAGCCGCTATAATAGTGTTTTGTAGAGGCTGGTCTTCCTTGCACTGAGCTGCTACGTTCTTCGCCTTCAGGACTAGCGCTGCAGTCGTATTGGCTACGGCTTTGGCGAGGGATAGCAGGATGTCCTGTTGGAAGGAATTAGGTTTGCTTATGGTGTTTTTTTTTTAATTTTGTAAATTCTGTCATTGACTGTTATGAATGTATAAGTGAGGATAGCTACCTATAATTTCATAAGTATGCAGGTTATAGTCGTGACTTCGATAACCACATTTACATATTAAAAAAATCTTCTTTTATGAAATAGTGATTTTAAGAACATTTTAGGGATTCAATGATTGAAATTTTGAAAGCAAGATTATTAAGTTTTATAAGTCGAATAAGTATGGCTGTTCCTAAAGTAGTAATACCTAATTAAGAGTATAGAAGTAGTTTAATAGGACCCTACTTACGAGGATAGTTCGTTCATTTAATTATTTTGCAAAAACTACCGTCCGAATCTTGTTACTCTTTTTGAAACACGATAGAATTCCTTATTGCATTTCAGCATGTCTCCAACTGTTTTAATAGGTATATTGCAAACTTGTAAGAAATCCTCGTGCCCAATGCGAATTTCTACACATCTATACTGTTTGTTTTCTCTGTACCTCTGCATAATTTCTAGTGTTTATAATTAATCTTCAGTTCCTATTTAGCTGATAGTGTCCTACTGTTGGGCAAAGGCATCTTCTGCCAGTCTTTTCTGCCCTCCCAGAGAGGTACCTATCAAACTCATTCCACCATCTTTTTTGGTCTGCAGCCTTTTTGGTCGCCATTGGGTTACTGCCGTCTTTTTCAAATTTTTGACAATGACAGTGACAGCTATAGGTGTAGAAAAGGGTGCAATAGCTTAATTTACTCTTTTTGCAACAGCTAGCTTAGCATACTCCGTGACAAGACGTTGTCATGTGTTTGTCACGCTTACGTCTCTTTCCATAGTTTTAAATGTGATAAGGACAGCATGACGTGAGATAATTGTTTCCTGTTTGTCCCTCAGTTAATCTCCCGTTATACTTAATGGACGTTTATACAATGCTAAAGGCCTGTTTCAACAGTTACAGATAAACTTATGTCTATTTCATAAAACATGACGTTTAAGACAGTGACAGGTATAAAATATCTGTCAGATAAATTTTATCTGTAGATAGTAAAACAGCCTCTAAGGGTATATTAGTAGGTCCAAGTTATTTTTGCAACTACATTCACTTCGGACAGTTAGTTTAAAATAAAACCAATGATGGTGTGCAAAGCAAATGTATTAACAAAAATAACTGGCTCTTGTGATATCATTTATGGTCTATCTACAATTCTACACACATCCGGGCCGTGTCCGGGACGTGTCAGGGAAAAATAAACATTCCATACATTTTCTATGGTATCGTTCACACACGTTGTCATGACGACGTATTGTTTTCCCTGCTGACAGGCCACGACCCGGACACGTCCCGGATGTGTGTAGATGGACCTTTATACAGGGTGTTTGCAAATTAGATGACAATAAACTTCAGCGTTACAAAACGAGATTTAAATATAGTTCTAGAACTAATGTCATGTCAATAACTTGACATAACTTAAAATGAAATTAGTTCTAGAGCTTATTTAAATCTCGTTTAAAGGATTAACGCTGTATGATTGTATTCATAGAAACTTTGATAATTATACTAATTATGTAATTTTAATCGATATCGATTAATCGGTATGTGATAATGATAATACAATCAACACGTATTTGCATCTAGTTTGAAAAAACCTTAAATACACTAAGAACAAAGTTTTCGGAATTATCAATTTAAATACTTTGCTCTCAAGTGTATACAGCAGGAATGATAAAATCCAAAAAAAAAATTAATAACAAAAATAAAATGATAAGTATAACAGTAACAGATCTTCATAGCATATAAAAATAGCAGATCTTCAACAACATGGCACGTTTTGTGGCAATTTCAAAATTTGTACTGTATTTGTGTACTTTTCACAGCATTAGCTTAAAAATAATTGTTAGTGAAAAATAAAAGGTATTTTTGTAATATTTCTTCAATTAGTCACAATTTTTTAAAGAAATACCCCAAAATTGTTTAAAAAAACTTATGTACAATTTTGTTAAAGGATTCCAAACCTTATAATCATTAGCCGAAAGATTAATTTTTAATAAATACCGAATAATACTGACTCGTTTTTTTGACTCTCAATTTAATAATTTAGTAGAAACAATTTTAATTGACTTTTTATTAAGTATATACAGGGTGTTTAGATATTCAAAGATAATACACTAATTTCACTGGGTACATCAGTCATTTAAGTATTTTTTATTTCTGCTGTTCATTTTAACAGTTTATAAGCGGTCACGCAGTACATTCAATTCGAATCCAATCCGTCATATTTAGTACAGAAATCGTTCTCAGATCTATATTAAAAATCTCTGATTCGGAATCGGATGTAGTGGTCTAAGTCAACAACGATTAATTGTAAAAATATTTTTAATAAGAATTGGAACACCCTGTATAAGTCATTTTAATACTTTCCCCTTAACACTTAGCTGCCAATAACATTAAAAATTACAAAATTAAGCCTTTAACGACTAGATTAGTACAAATTTAAATCTGTTAACAATATTATAAACTAAAATAAAAACAACTTCAAAAAACTATGGGACAACAAAACTTAATTAAAAAAAACTGTCATTTCGCAGTCTTTTTCTTTCTCTTTTCAAAAAAATATAGAAACCAATGTAGGAACTTGGGTTTTTTTTTGAAAGATGGACGGACTTTCAAATATTAAGAAATGAAATAAGCAAAATTGGAGAAGAAAAAGACAGCTTCTGAATTTTATTGCGAGCAGAAATTATTATCAACCTGTATTATATTCAGAATGAAAACAGGGTGTATTATGTATTACGTTGAAAATGTAAATATAGGGTGTTTATTAATTAAAATTTATAATTTAAATAATTAACCTCTCACATCCCACTGACCCATTATAAACCCAGACACAATAAATTTTCTATTCTTCTTTTTCTGAGATGTGAAAGAACAGCTAATTTGACTTATGAGAAAATAGTATAGAAAAACCATTATAGTTTTTCCCTACAATTTAGTCAAAGGAATACCATACCATTCAATGTCAATTGCGTATTTGTATAAAAATCTGCTCGCAATAATCAAAAGTGAACGCATATTTTGTATGAAACTGTATGGAAATAACCATTCGTTGCAGATAAGGCCGTTAAAACTAATTACCAATTGAACAACGTTTTACGGCCGTTCCCAATATTCAAAGACAAAAATATTCATCAATCGATAAATTAATTTTATTGTATGTTTCTCTGTTTATGCCTGAGATTTGTGAAACTTAAATTGAAATAGCAACCCTACAGAGTTTCTTGCTAGGTTCTTCTCTGGGGAAAACTGCACTGTTGCGAATCTAGCATTAACTTTAAAAAATTACCCGTCCTAAGTGTTGTCAAAACTTACAGGATTAAATGATTTTTCATATTCATTTTCAAAATTCAAAAAATCTGAGAGCGGCATTACTCAACTGTAACGAAGCTTTCATATCTGATCTGATACTTTAGAATAATCCCATACATTTTTTGACACCGGGGCTTAGACGAAAAATTCTAAGATAGATAACTATTACTACCTTCATTATGGCAAAACCAGAGATAGACTGAATATTAGGAACGGCCGTTAATGACCTTTCTTGCGAGTTGCAACTGTCTGTTCATTCATACAAATATTATGCGATCAACTTTTTTTTTAAAGACAAAAGTAAAGGTACCTACTTTATTAAATAAAAATTAAATAACCCATGCACCTGCCAGCACCATTTATACAGAATAAAATCAGATCTACAAACTTAATGCCTATTTTATACTATGACAGTAACCAGACATGAGGGCTGAATCTCATCAGATTCAGTTCAGCAGTTAACTGAATAAATCGAGAGACGTTTTCACTGTTTGTGAATGATTTGTTGTTTAAGGAAGTTGGTAAGTACTTTTATTGTAAGTTTTTAAGATTTAAGTTATTAGATCAATAATTTTTTTAAATACTATTTGCTCGTACTAATTAAAACAGGACGAATGAGAGAGAGGCAAAGATGGCGTTTACTCCACCGACAAGAGCCTGGCTCTTAAGGCGGGTCCGCTGCTCAATGTTTTGAACAGTTTTTGGTAAACATTGAACGAAATGAATGAAATTTTCCTTTGATTTGTCAGCAAAATCATTCGATTTGAACAAAACGTTCGTTCAATTTTTGTTCAAAACATGAGCAGCGGACCCGCCTTTAAATATATGAACGAATGAAATGAATGAATGAAAAGTAGAATTAGTATGGGCGAGTTCTCATACCAGTTCCGGAATGATGTGTTTTCCGTTTAATTGTTAGGTAAAGAGAATCTACGTATTCTTATTAAGTATAAGTATTTATTTTAGGAAAAAAAGAAAATTAAAATTCCCGAAAATTTCTATGTCATTTCAAAACATTTCCCATCCTCACCACTTTCAGTTACATTGCCGTCTACACAAGTATTTTTAGGCAGTAGGCATTGTACTAGCAGAGCAATGAACACCAAAATAATTGCTAGAAACAGTAGAATATTCAACCAATTCTCTTTCCAAATCTTTTTTAATTCTAGCTCGAGACATATACATTTTGGGCAACATTTTTCGTCAGTCCTCGGGCATCGGCGCCTACAGAACTGACAAAAACCTTTAATATACTTCGTGCCCGTGGCTCTAAAAGTAGGATTGTAAATTATACGAATTTCCGTCTTCCCCTTAGGTACCTCAACTTCATTATTCAATTCGACTGTAGTCTTTCTCTCTCTATTCTCCGAAGTGTAATACTTCTCGCTCTTTTTCACGAAGGATTCCAAATCGTCTTTGTATTTGTTTAGTTCGTTTTTAGTGAAACTAGCTTCGGCCGTTTCCATAAACGTTTCTGTTGTTGTTAAAACGCGATTGTATTTGTCTAAGTTAATTAATTTCATGTTTAAAGAACCTGACACTTTGACATCTGGGCCTGCTTTGGTGACGTCATTCCTAATACTATGGCATTCGATTTTCTTATTTAATCGATCGTTTATTTGATTTTTTTCATATTCCGAATAGAACTTTTCGCGTAACTCGTTTTTAGTTTTATGAAAATCTGATTTTGGTTCATTAAAGTTCACGTTAACATAATCGTGGTTTGAGAAGTCCTTTTTGAAACTGTATATCTTATCGGATATAGTTTTAGGGTACAATTTCGGCGTGTCATTCCCATCTAGATCTTTACAATTATTCTTATCATCTTCTAAATACTCTTCACAATTTTCCAAAATAGCTTCGAAATCGGACCCTTTTAGACTATCATCTTGTTTGCCTCTGAAATACATATTACAGTAATCTAAACTCCTATAATAATCACTATCAGATTCTTCTTGTATAACATCAAGTCCCCAGTTCCTAGTATCTATATCTTCATATATACCGTCATCATCATATTTGTTATCCTCGTTTTTGTTACCAAAGAACACGTTATAGAAGTTATCGTAGCAGTAGTTAAGTTTGCGATATATAAATGATTTCTTTTGCCTATGTTCCGTTACCTGAGTCTCCTTGTCTTCTTCGGTTTCCTCGCCGATTGTGTATAGTACTGTTGTTGATGCTTCGCCGACGCGAGACGCTGCGTTTAGGAGGTTCTGGCGTGGCTGGAATGTCAAAGATGCAAGTTTTTATTTTGCAATTCACATATTTTATTATATGTTCATTATGGTAGTATTTTAATAGCTTATGTTTTATGTTTAACGTGATGTAAAGGGCTCACATACTAAGCTGCGTCATCCTACTGAGCAAGTCGAAACTTAGCACACTTGCAATTCGAAAAGTTTACATAAACGTTTTTGTATGTTCAAGCTCTATCATGTATCTTGAAGAACTCTTTTATATGGAACATTAATTTATTTATCTCCCTAGTTCATCATCATCATCTCAGCCTATAGCTACCCACTGCTGAACATAGGCCTCTGCAATTGCTCATTGGCAACAATTGCCATCGCGATCAGTTCATTGGCACTTGCGGTTTTCACTACTGTACATACATACATATCCGTCACGTTTCTTACCCATTGGGGTAGGCAGAGACTTCCCTCCACTTGCTACGATCCAAACACACCACTTTCACTTCATCCACACTAATTAGTCGTCTCATACACGCCCGTCGGTTTAGGGTACTGGTTGATTACCTATTGTAGCCATTATATCTTACCTCCTTAGTCTCCGGTTCAGCAGCCTTCAGCAGATCACTAAATGCGCTGCATAGCTTCCTCGTAGCGTCGAGTAGACGATCTCCGTTGTCAGAGTCGTCCATTAGAGCCGCGATCATTTGAACACCTAAATGAAATAACTATTGTTGAATATTCCGGTCTATTATAAACTAGCTGACACCGCGAGCTTTGTTCCGTCTTAGAGGCCAATTAAAACCAGATAAAAAGTAGAATAGAATAGAATAGAAAAAGCTTTATCCGGTATAACTCAAGGTACAATATTTTACTTAACGCTAGGCAAATTACATGGATACCGAAAAGGTTAACTAGCTCAGCATACTGCTGTGACTCAAGGTCACAACAGATTTTCAGCTGAACCCTCAAAACATACTACTAATTATATAAAAAGAATCATCAAGTTCATCAAAAAAAACAAAGTATCCTATGTCCTGCTCTTGGTTCTTAGCTACCTTCCTATACATTTTCACCCAAATCAGTTTAGCCGTTCTTGAGTTATAAAATGTGTAACTAACACGACTTTCTTTTATTAATATAGATGTCAATGTTTGTGCCGATGAATTGATGTATGAGAGGATGTTTGTTATTATTTTACGTAAAAACCATTAAATATATTTAAATGAAACTTTACAATATTGTAACTTGCACATCAGAATAACACATGGCACATTTATAATATTAGTTAGTAGGATTAAAAATCTTACCCTTAGTCATCTCTGGCAAGTTGGTGGTGATTGTCGTGATAGCGGCGCCGACTGCAGTGTGGTCAACTTCTTCTGTAGGGCCTGTAAACAATACTTAATTTAGAAAAGATCGAGTGTTACCAGATTTAAATTAAATTTATCTTATTTAGCGGTTAGTGTCTCACTGCTGGATAAAGGCTTCTCTTCTCTTTTTCCGAGATTCTCTAGCCTAAACTATTAAGTGAAATCTTTTCGTAGGAAGGAGTACAAATATCCATGCGAGTACAAGCTACGTGTGACTGAATTACTAACTCTGTTATTTTATGACTGCAATGTTATGTGAAAATTATCCTTCCAATAAAAAAATATTACAGCTTTTGTTTTTCCGTTTGCCCAATGCCCAATAATACTTAATGATAGTAAAAATGAATAAGGAGTATAAGGCGTCTTTTCGATCTTATAATTCTTACGGTATTAGCCAACCGTCTTATTAAGTTTGAGGATTATGAAAATTAAAAAAATATGCTGTATCATTTTTTTGAAGCAGTCTAGCAATGGGATCTCAACGTCTTCAACATCTCAAGTAACATAAAAATCAAATACCCAAGTAGTCGGTCCAAAAAAATCTTTAAAAAAACTCACCAGAAGTAAGCGTGACGACTTGCGCAGTGGCAGCGTTCATGGCGGCGATCTGTGACGTCACGACCTGCTTGTTCGTGTCCATCGTGACTTGCTTCCATTTCATTGAGGCTGCGTCGTGGCCGAGGGCTGGCAGTTCAGCCTGGAGAAGGAGGTTTTTGGTTTAGGATTCATAGGAAAATGACATGTCTATATCGTCTCATGTTTCGCAATGAAAGAGACAATTAACAAAAAAAAAAACAAGGAGGAAGCAAAGGGAGGAAGAGATAGAAGTAAAAAATGACAATTCTCTATAAACGACTTTGTCCTAAGAAAATTTCTGTCAATTTTTGACAATATTCACGTTGTGTGACATGCATGACATGTGCCATATAAATGTCAATTTTGAGTGCTATTATGCCATCTTATCTTATCATATCTAGCAGACAGTTTCTGGCTGCTGTGCAAAGCCCTATTCCTCTTTCTTCACGATTCTCTATCCTAAGCCTAGCTCATACCACAATTAAAAAAAATAATTATAAAGCATGACTTCCTCGTTGACTGCCTCGCGATATGCGTCGGGTAGAAATGTCATTTCTTTACAGATGTTTTTAACTTGAGTTTTGACGTTTATAACAGTTAGGTTTTGGGTCGAATAAAAAGCTTCGAAAAGGATAAACAGAGATCTAATTTATTCGGCTTCAGACCGAGAGAGCAAGAAAGACAGAGACAAACTCAACATTGATATATTGACATATCACTTAAGTTTACAAAGCGGGCTATTTATCTAAGTTTACAAAGCTAGTTCCAAAAACTACATACCCTGACAAGATGCTCCTCGGTATGCCTGATGAGCTCCCGTCCAGTGCTGATGGTTGACAGCAACGCACGTTGCGGCTCCGACATCACCGTCGTCACCTTCGTCTGTTGCACTTGAGACGCCTAGGTAAATGAAAATTTAGTTTATTATTAGATACGTAGGTTTTAGAGTTATTTGTTTTAGGTGAAGTCGGTTGTGTTGTTATAAAATAAACTATAGGTATAAAGAGGCAGGTATTCGATGTAAATTGCTTTATTAAAGAGATCGATGTAAGTTGAAAGAAGTTTTAGCAAAATAGGGGGGCGTGAGAGATCTAGATATACAGGTTGTGTTATGTATTTTGTATGAAATCCAGTTTAAACTGAGCTCTCTTAGCTTTAATTTTCTTGTTTTTGATATTGTATTCGGTTGTGTTGTCATAAAACTAGGTATATAACGAGGCCGATGTAAATTGTAAGTAATAGCGAAATAGAGGCGTGAGAGATCTAGTTATTTTGGTTGACTTATGTATTTAGTTCGACGTCCAATTTAAACTGAGCCCGCTTAGCTATTGAACTTAATAGCTTTTTATTTAGTCGGTTGTGTTGTTAAAAATAGGTATACATATAACAAGACAGATAGACGTGGTTATAGAAAAATAGGGGCGTGAAAGATCTAGATATACTGGTTGTTTTATGAATTTTGTACGGAAGTTCAGTCTAAATTGCGCCATTAAGTTAACTTGCCTCGCTTGTTTACCTTTCATAGTGTTAATACTTATTCTAACATAAAAACAAATACATCTATAGAAACATGAACCAATGAAACTAGCAAACAAGACCTAAAAACTAAATAAATCGACAAACATAGTACCTACACAGCCCATTTCGTAGACTATCCGTGCAAGCATGAAACAAATCAGTCAACAGATTGATAAACATGTTATGATTGCTATTAAAGAATAAATTTAATACTTACCATTTACGATTTGTGGAAAAATGTGTTTTATGATAATGTAATGTAAGGATATTTTAGTGTAACTCTACCTTAATAAATTAAAAAAAAAAATGACGTAATCAATATAAAAAAGGTTTTTTTGAACCATTTCCTGAGCTAAAGTTTCGTATGTAAACTAGAGCCCCTTCTTAAAATATTCTTACATCAATTACACAGAATAATTTTAAATCAAAATCCACTAAACAAACATTTCAACTCACTTCGCGGACTACATAAGTGAGTCGATGCGTCCCACATGCGTGTACGCGAACTCACCTCGCGTCATTTCACGATATATCTAAGGCTTGTACGCATTAGCGTGCTTATATGATTGAATGTCGAATTTTTGTAATTAACAGAGCAGTTCAATCGCTAATGCGCTAAGGTCCTTAGAGACCGTTTCACCACCAACAGACAAAAGCCGACAGATATTTTATACCTGTCACTGTCTAAAACGTCATGTTTTATGAAATAGGCGTAGGTTTATCTGTCAGTTGTCATTTTATCTGTAAGTGGTGAAACGTGGCTACGCATTAGCCTGCTAAACGATTGATTGTGAGATTTGTCGTGATTAACAGAGATTCAATCGCTAATGCGTAAAGATCCTCAGTATCCAGTGCGCACACGCATATGAACATCGAATTTGCACAAAAACAAGCAACATAAATGAAAATAAAAAAGAAATACAAACAGCAGGAGGCGTGTGTCCGGTTATAATTTGTCCGGAGACTGTAGTCTGTTGCGCGCCCGTCATGTGGCCCACTGCGAACGGTTTCGCGCCTAGAGACGAATTAAAAAAAAAAACATAAGCTGTGCTACGTGATTGTACTCAAAATAAGATGTGATCAAAGCTTTTTAAACTACAAAATATCTAACAAGACAAAAAATATAATTGAATATAACTAATTCAAATATTTAGGCGCGCGGTTGTTTTAATGCGTTGTTCGAAGCGTCAGACGCTTGCGATCAGGTTACTTCAAACATTAAGTTATACAGGGTGACTTGAAATTAGTGAACGACAGAAAAGAATATGCATGTACGCGTGATAACAAACAACTTTTACTATGGGACCAAATTAAAAATCATTAAAAAAAAAATTGAACTCCCCAAACAAAATGCATCAGCTGATAGTATGTGGGAACATTTTTTTTTTGTGATATCTACATTGGTCCCGTAGTGAAAGTTGTTTGTAATCACGAGTGTGATGTATCGCATGCATATCCTTTTCTGTCGTTCACTAATTTCGAGTCACCCCATATAAACATTTATCTTCATAGATTTTGTATGGACTAACCTGATTGCATGCGCCGGACCCTGCGAACAACGAATATAACAACCACGCGTCTAAACTCTAAAACTAATCTCGAATTTTACATTACTATTGTAATAAAACTATAGGTATAATAAAGCTATGTCTATGTATTTACCTTCAGCGCCAGGTCTCAAAACAGCAGGCTTAGCGACAGATTCTGTGTTCACTTTACCAGATTTGAAAGTGTCGTGTTGAATGATGTTGGCCCTGTGGATTGTTTAGTTTACTTTATTCAATGCCCATAACATGTTTATAAGTAACTAGATACTAGTGCTATTCTGATGTCCAAGCTAAGTTATTGTAAAATTTCATTAAAATCTGTCCACTGGTTTTTACGTGATGACGTAACAAACATCCATCCATCGGCACAAACATTGACATTTATAATATAAATAGAAAGAAATCACTCAAAATGAGAACCACCTCCTTTTGACGTGACAACGTCTTATAATTTGATGGAGCCGGCTGCACGCACGAAAAAACATGACTCATGCGGCGTTACCTCGCTCTGAGGCGTTCCATTTAGGCTTGAAGGCTTGAAGTGCAAGCGAGAGCGCGGATCGGGCGACAAAGAGGCACAATCGGCCGCGTTCGGCAGCATTAATGACGTTGTCACGTTCAACTATCGTCAGTAAACCGACTTTACAGACAACCGATTTTTTTTCTATTTGATGGTTTTTAGTTTAAATCGGTTAAAAAATACTATAGTTGAACTTACTTAGAAGGCGACACCGAGTCCTCCAACATAGCAGACCCTTCATCGCCGTCGATCCCCAGATGATCCTTAGCACGTTGTTTGCGCACTATAATGTCGATGTAACCGGCGATCACTTGCAAGATTTGTTCCGCTTCTGTTGTTTGGACCGAGTAGTATTGATCGCTGGGGGTGGTAAAGTATGTTTATTGTTAGTTTTGAATTGTAATTTTGTCTAACTGAGAACCACGTTTTTTTTATATATTATTAATCTGGAACAAATACTCTAGTAACTAGTCCAAAAATAGTGATGATGTCTACATTAAAAAATTGAATTATAATTGTTAGACTGTAAAAATATTGGACACATATTTTTGCTTAATCAAATACAAAGGTATAGAGCATCAAAGTTACGGAGTGGGGGCTTTTGACTTCACGAGGAACTTTAACCCAGTGCATCGTTGTCATTTTACGTTTAAGAGAAAAAAGAAATTATACGTGTCCTATAAAAAAAAAAAAAGATCTGACTTTTTAGTCATCTCGCCTATTCCTTTTAAAAAACTCACCTGTAATCCCCAAAGTCGAGCGTGAAGGTGTTAGGACTGGCGCACCAACGTCTAACGGTCGTCAGCGGCCATGTTTGTAGGATCTCCTTGGTCTTTTCATCTAGACGGAGCACTGAGTCTTTGGTCACGCCGAGTAGACGCGGCACTAGCTTGTTCTTGCCTTTCATTTTCTCCTGTTGGTGTGAAAGAGATGGGGTATGTTTGAGTAAAGACTTTTTTGTGATATTCCTTTTCATTTAAATCGCTTTCCCTAGCAAAAATTATATCTTACGTTTTATACATACATACGTATTGGTCAAGCACGTTTCACTCCCATCGGGTTATGCAGAGACCACTTCGCTCCACTCGATACGAACTAAACACACTTCCTTCACTTCATCCACATTCATTAATCGTCTCATACATGTACGTCGGTACCTTGATATGGCTTTTTAACAAGTCACCGATTTGATCGAGATAAGTTCGTCTTGGCCTTCCCCTCCCAACATTACAATATTCCCAAGTTTTCTTCTTCTTCTTATTTAAGAGCTTAGCTCTTGTCGGTGGAGCCTCTTCCATCCCTCCCTATTCTCTGCCTTCTTTTTAACATCTTGATACGACATGACACCCGCCTTTTCCTTCACCTGTTCTAGGAACGTCCGTCTGGGTCTTCCTCTTTTCCTTTTCCCTTTAATTTTTTCTTCTATGATGTTTTTTATGAAGGAATCATGTCGTATCAAATGTCCTTGCATCTAAGATTTACATAGAACATAATAACACATTAAATATTTCCTAAATGTAAGTTTTCCATACCTTAACGAGGAAGAAAGCGACGCCATAAGTCTTCAAATCTCTCGCGCTCTTCGTGTACAGCACTTTAGCGTCCAACTCACTCAACCCGACGTGCTTACGATGTTCTTTGAACACTTTCTTCTCTATGCCCTTCACTTTCACGTACGAAGCCGGCAGGAATTCTTTTAGGCTGAAATTTTTGGGGTTTTATTAGAGAGAGAGAAAGAGAGAGCGTGAGATAGATAAATCATTTATTTTCCGTAATACACATTGGAAAAAGAAATGCTAATAACTGATAGAGAGAGAGAGGGGGGGAGAGGGGGGGAGGGGAGGAGAGCAGGGAAGAGGGAGAGGAGAAGAGCAGGGGAGAGAGGGGGGGAGAGAGGGAGGGAGATAGATCGAGAGAGGGGGGAGGAGAGAGGAAGGGAGAGAGAGAGAAGGCTTGCGCACTAGCAGTGCACCGCCTAACGCGCTTCCATTTTATATGAAAAACCTTTGGTAGGCTGTTGAGTTGTTTTCATTTATGACATACATACATACTTATCTTTCACGTCTCTTTTCCATCGTGGTAGGCAGAGACCACTTCCCTCCACTTTGCTACTAACTTTTGATGTATATCTATGAATATACTTACTCTAAGAATCCAGGCGTATGTTTAGTTTCGTTGTGATCTCCAAATTGTATCTGACATTGGATACCCGCGAACTCGCAAGCTGTTGACAACAATTGCTAAATTAGTAATTAACTCTAGAAAGAGAGAACGTAAGTATGCGTCGGCGCGTTTGTCTTTCTCTTGCAAACAAAATCTCTATACGATAAAGAAGGAAAGATATAAGTTTATAATCTATATATCCAATCACGTAGACAGCCAATAGGAATGATGACTACATTAAAAAATCGCATTTTGTTTAGTCCGTCCTTTAGATTGTAAAAAAAATTGGACACACATTTTTTGCTCGATCAATTTTGGTTTTTGACTTCACTTCTACATAAAAATTGTACTGAGACCTGAAGTCACAAGGAACTTTAAATGAATCAACCCGCAACCGTTTTTACCTCTTTCTCGTTATTTCTTACCCTAAGGTTGCCTGGAAGATATTGCTTCCTAGCAATAAGGCCGCCTGTTGCTTCTTATATTCTTGTTTGTGTCTGTACCTTATATCTTTTGTGCAATAAAGAATATTTGTATTGTATTGTATTGAATCGTTGTCATTTCTAGTTCAAGAGAAAAAATATATTATCTAAGTAAAGGACATTTTTTTTATCATGATTAACTATTATACCTTTATCCTGCGTAACTGGATGCGTAGTATCGAGTATAGCATCTCTCGCTTGCACATACAGCAGATTCAACTGCACGGGGTCGCGGGAATCCACGCAGCGGTCGGAGAAGAATAGCTTGCGGCGCAGGAGCAGGGTTTCTGTCACGTCTATGCCTTGCTCGCGGAGGGTTTTAGCTGGCTCTACCCAGTTCACTGTGGGAAGGATTTGAAGGGTTTATACTGACTGGTTATTTACCGATTTATTTATTAATCTTTTACATCCCAGAACAAACAGAACAATAGAAAATCTATTGTGTCTGGGTTTATTATGGGTCAGTGGGATGTGAGAGGTTAAGGTGTATGAAACATAATACAGCAAAAAATTTTCAAAATCTTATAAAACAATAGGTAGCTAAATACTAATTCGCTGAGAAATAACACGCCTAGAGCGTCAAATAAAAATGTTATGAAATGGAAGTGACACGCGAGGTGTGTCAAGACCAAAAATTCAGGCAGAAATTTTAAAAAAGTATAAATCAGAAAATTATGGAAAACAAAGCAGCTAAATATTTACTAGTTCATGACACTCTAGGCGTGTCAACAATAAACATAATCTACACGACTAGCGAATCAAAAACTTATAACAAACTACAACTTTTAATGTACCTTCATCATCAGTCCTCAGCTTCTTCCTGAGCTGGTCCATCTTGGCGTCTCTCTCCTTCTCCTGGTGACGACGTTTCAAGGTAAGGGTACCGTAGTTCGGCTTCTCGCAAGGGTCTGGTTCCTCTTTCTGTTCTTCGCGGACCTGATTGACACATTTGGGTTTTGAAACTACACAGAGAAACTAAACAGAGAGTGTATTATAACATTAACGATTTTATTATTGACAATAGGGCATGGTGTGTAAATGCTCTAGCTCCACACGATCATAATATTTAAGTTGTTCTTTTGTAAACACATGATTGTAAACAATATTTTTAAAAAGAGCAACCTCTAGAGTTTCTTGCTGGCTTCTTCTCTGGGGAATCTGCTTTCCGAAGTCAGCGTAGCTTCAGTCAGTTAATTTGCTTTTACTTTTGTTAACTTGTTATATTTTTGTTTTATATTTCTGACGCATTCAAGTGTAATTTTGGGTTACCTATGAATAAATCTTTATTGAATTGAATTGAATTTCAAAGTTTGTAACACTTACCAGACCGTATTCATCATAGTTGGTAATTCCGATCTTGGTGCAGATTACAACCATCAGGTTGGCCACGATCTGGCTGTCGTCGACCAGTAGGGTCTTGACTGTACCTGTAAGGGTTTCTATTATTAGTTTTCATTCTTATGATTTACATTCTAAGATCCTTCCATCTAGTGTAAGCTGTTGGTGTATGTAATTATGCTGCCACAATTACGTCATCTCGAAATCTTGACACTTGATTATTTATGTAAATTCTGGTCAAAATTGTTTTATGAAAGTTAATATTAGTTTTTTTTAAACGTCGGTTTTAGCTATGTTAAATGGAAGTTCTTGTAGTTTTGTAATGTACCTATTTAACCGTATCTTGGACTATCTAATATCTATGTTTTTTTATCCTTCTTTACAGGAACACTAATAGAAACTACACTTCTTCCACTTCCTCTCTTTTTTTGATGTGCTGGATAACCTTTTCGGTATCTTTGTCATTTGCTTAGTGTTAAGTATCATAATATTTGTACCTTATTTAAGATAAGTACTGCATAAAAGATGTTCTACTCTATTCTATTCTTTCCAACCATTCCACCAGAACTTACCATCCAACATCCGCACCCTCAAGTTCCTGGTCTTCTTGTTATACTCCAGCAGGTCTCCATTCCTCAGCATATAGTAGTCCAGGCTGCGCGACGCTTCCAACCAGATACCTTTCTTGTTGTCTTCTTCCGAAGGAAGGAATAGGCCGAACTCTTTCGCTGGGGGAAAAGGGATGGATATATTTTAAAAACTTGCGAATTTAATTACAATGGGAGGGATTTAGTTAAAGAAGTAATTTTGTAGATTCGCGTCTTCTTCTCTCTTTTGATAAACAATGTAGCTAAAGGTTTAGGCCTAGAGCTCTGCCTTGCGTTTTTTTAACGCTGTTATGTAGTATGAAGTATCATAGAAATGCGCACATTGCGGTGACATGAACGCATGCGGTATGGTCTCATATATGTCATAGAACCATATAGTATAGTAAACGCATCGCGTTCACTGTAAGGCAATGCACGCTACACCTTAATGGTCTCGACGTGTGTGAACGTATCCATAGAAAATGATATTGTGTGTGTGAACGAATCCATAGAAAATGAACCATAGAAAATCCATAGAAAAAAATATAATTCCATGATATTTTTTCCCGGACTCGGCCCGGGTGTGGACAGACTTTAATGGAGCATTATAATAATGGTCTTTTATGTAATTTTATTTCAAAACGAAACACTCACGATCACTAGCATTGGCCTCAATGATCTTCTCTCTGATGATGCGACAGGCGTCGTACACCGTCGTGCTCGGGTCGAACTGTATAGTCTTCACCACCTTCCCGCCTTCCAGGGATATCTTCAGGGATAACGTCGCCATTTTTGTTAGGGAGTGGGCTCTGTGGAGGGGTAGAAAGAATTGTGATGTCTACACGCGTTTTCTTGACAGTTATAAGAGTAGCCTATCTGTTATTATTGTTATAACTACCAGTGATTTCTTGCAATTTATTTTTTTTCGTGACAAGAGACGCCTATCTGTTATTATAGAATTTGCACCACTTGCTGGGACAAAGCTTCTTCCCTGTTTTCCATTCTGCGGCAACATTTTCCAGCCTATACTGAAAGACTTAAGCTCGTCCTTCCATCCTCGCCTAATTGTTTTTAGAAAAGTTTTTTTTGTCAAAATTGATTCAGCCATTTGAGTGTCATAGATACTCAAACACCTCTAGCTAGTAAGGATCGGACCCACGAATGACGCCATGGCAGGCAAGTTCACTGTAAGTAAACCACGCATTATGGCCACTATTGGCCACGCCATCTTTACTACCTAATACTACCTAATATTTCATTTGTAGACGCTACTGAGTAAATGTCTAACCCTAAATATAAAGAAGCCATATTCACACATAGAAGTAGTTACCTGTGAATAGTGGCAATATTATCAGGTCTGTCAGTAGCTTCAGTGTCAAGCTGAAGCGAGTGAGCGCTGCCTCTGCGGCGCTTAGGACGTTCTTGACTGAACGACCGGTGGCGGGGCCGGCTTTGGAATGAACCCTGTAAGAAAGGAGGATGGTTCAGTTTTGGATGTTTGTAATTGATGAGTGATCTTTAAAGGAAGACCAGGGAAGCACACAAGGAGTGACGGGCAAACCAAATCAATCAGTCTCCACTACCAACAATGCATTTTTCTGGTGGTTGGCTAATGAGTTTTAAGTAGGTAAAAAAACGAGGGCGTTAAAAATTATTTATTCTCAATATGGACAGTAAGTATAGGGACCACTGCCTTAGAGGTTGGCCTGAAAATAGCACAATAATCTAGGATTCTTGTACAGAGTTTCTAGAAACTGCATCGTCTTGTATATCTTATAAGGTGTTATACTAACGGGTCGTGGAGCGATCAGCCGCCTCCAGTGGTCTTGCAAGGCGCTCTCGACGCGCTCGCGCAGGCTACGTCACGACCCCGGTGGTGCTTGCGGTGGATCTTCAGTTGGTATCTGACGGCAAACGAGAGTTGGTTATCACTTTGTGATACTTTTTACAGTAATTGCACTTATAGATTTTAGGATATTATGTTTGATATGATTGCTCCAAAAACTGGTTTGGTTTTATATCTACAAGCTTTGTTGAAAAGAAGGGGAATTCTTACAATCCCCTTCTTCCCCCAGACTCGCATGTATACGCTCAAATTAAAGAGTCTGATTGAAAACCCAAACAGCCACAATGATAGTTAGATGTATCGCAAAAATTAACTTGCAAAAACAATCAAAGAAAATACAAGAAAGCTTCAAAATACTCGTTTCTTGTCATGATGGATAATTTTAATTAAAAATTAAATTGTTACGTCTCGTCTTATTGAATAACATAAGTAAATCAATGTTTTGTGTCTTCTTTTATTTCCACAAAAGATCCCAAGAGAACTCTCTCTTACAAAAGTTCTCAAACCTACAAAATTCTCATTTAAATTTATTACACGACGGATGCAAGTATTTAAAGTAATCACTATGTTGCTAGCGCATGCGTAATGATCCCATTATAGACGAATGACGAAACTAAACATGCTCGTTATGTACTGAGTTTTGTATCAAAAACTGCATTACGAATCAGAGGTTAATATTTAAAGATTTATAGAACTTCTTGTCTAACCTAAGTGTTATCTAGGACACAAGTCATCTACTTATCAGTGGTTAGCGGCATCTATAAGGTGACTGTTAATTAGTGAACGATAGAAAAGGATATGTATTTACTTACGATAACAAACAACTTTTACTAGGGGACCAAAGTTGTAATCATTCAAAAAAATTGTAACTCCTCGTACAAAATGCTTCAGCTGACAGTATAGATAGGGGAATACTTTTTATGATTTCGATCTTGGTCCAATAGTAAAAGTTGTTTGTTATCACGAGTATATGCATATCCTTTTCTATCGCTCACTAATTTAAAGTCATCCTGTATAAAGACAATACTTTTCTAATTGTGAAGATGTCGTTTCGTAGGATAAAAAACAGCTTCTCGTGTCTTCTCGTGTGTAATATTGACTCATAAGTAATATTAAATTGGAATAATATACCCACATAATAATTGTAAGTGCCCTCCACTTCCATGACAGTCAAAAGCCATTTACAAACTTTCAATTTACAACGAAAACAAACAACTACTCAGAATTTGTAAAAATGTAAAAAAAAAATCTGGAGTGAATGATCCTAAAATAACACAGCGGTGCCCATTCACACGCCTCCGAACTTCAGCTATTTCTAACTCTTAGTTTCTGTGCCAATCTTACTATTGTATGATATTTTGTTATCTTATCAAACGCAATCAATATGGTATTAGTTAGAATATTTATTTATTTATTGTTGGTTTGACAACAGGTAAGACAACCAAGAAACAATACAACAGTTCCTTTATAAAAATAAAAGCTGATCGTCTACCCAGTTATAGGCAAACACCGCAAACATTATTTACTTACAGCGAACTAAGAGCGCATGCTGATTCTTTACAATATTGATACTTAATTAATATGAATTCATATACACGTGGTTACGTATTATTGCTTATAAAAGCAACTTTCCAATAATACGAGCAATATTCAGATATTCACCTTCATAAAAGTAACATCATCAGCCCTTTTAACGTCCCCACTATAGGGGTACGAGTCTACTCTCATATGAGAGTGATTAGGCCGTAATCTTAAATCGGGTTTGCGGATTTCACATAAACCTTCGTATTTCTTCTCTAGTGTATGTCAGAAAAGTAACATACGAAAAGAAAATCCGTAATTACAGGAAAGTAAGACCGGAAATCGGATGTGCTATTTGCGAAATAATTCTTTATTAATAAGCGATATTAATATATTTGAACATCCTTTTATCAATTAGGCAGATTAGTGGATAATCTAATAATGCTACCTACTAATAGTATAAATATCAATGTTTGTGCCGTGAATGGATATTGGGAACTATTTTATTCTATTACGTAAAAACCACTGAACAGATTACTTTTAAACTACTTTGTAATACCTATGGTGTGCTAATAAACACTTGAATTTGAATTAAATTAAACTTTACACTAATCTAAAACGTATCTTATTATATGAATTAGATAACCCATATGTTATTGTATGTTTTTTTCAAGATATGACGACAAATATGACGGGTTCCATGTCTCGATCCGGCGAACTTCTTGAACATTATGTGACGTGGTGGGGTGGGATTAAGTTTGTGCACCATCTCGTAAGAATAAGGTCCAATTTATTAGTCAAAATGTTTGTCATCTCCTGTTAATCTGTTCCTAATACATTTCCATCTAATTTGTTTCTATAATTCAATTTAAACACCTCAAAAACAATATATTTAAATGATAATACTGTCAAATCAGTCCCCGCATGTCAAATCTCCGTCATAGCGTGTTAAAAATAGTTATTTGTTAGAAACAGCACAGGTGATGCAAGGCGTTTGCCCCATGGTGTAAAAATAACCACAGCGGTTGTATGGATGTAGCTGCCGAATTGTGAAAACAGTTTCGTTTGGCAGCTTGTAGTCTTTTTTGTGAACTTTTTTTTGGTAGACGCTAGAGTTATAGGTATAGGGAGATTGCTGATTAGAACTTAGACAACATTGCTGATTAGAAACGTCTAAGAGCTATTTTTGATATCTGCTTATGATACTTGTTTTTATTTGACTAAGACCCAGAACACACGGTGAAACGCAAATGCAACGCAACTGAAACTGCTAGTTACTTTTGAGTTGCATCGCAGTTTCTGCTATAGACTTCCTTAGAAAACCACACACGACGCAACTACTTATTTTGAAACGTTTCGTTTCAGTTGCGTAAAAAAAGCAACTAGCAGTTTCAGTTGCGTTGCATTTGCGTTTCACCGTGTGTTTTGGCGCTAATTCGTAAAAATTATCGCAAACTTCGCAACTAAACTTTTTGTAAGTGAAATGAAAATTGCTGCTGGAATCTGTAATTGGATAGTTGCGTCAACGGCGATCGAAGATTGTTAAAAAAAACCTTTCTATTTCAACATATAAATAACTCAAACAATACAAGCACCTCGCTATGTAAGCCGATACATTCCGAGCATTCTCTCAAAGTACCATAAACAGTATGGGTTATTGGCCAAGATTGAAATATTTATGTGCCTTCTAAATCTGGGACGCCGAGTATTGTTCGGTCAACCACACTAGGCGATAAGGAACAGAACTATCTAAATATAGGTTCCATTTCTGTTTACTAATAAATCTGGGTAGTAAATGGGTTGAGAGCTTGAGACTAGGTACTCGAATAGTTATGTTAACACAGTCTACAATTAGGGGCAAGATAACTATTATACTTTTATGTAATATTTTAAAAACAATAAGTACTAAATATAAATGTTACCTACTACTTATACTTAAGTTATATTCTTAATTGTATAATACTTTATTATAATTTACTAGTATCTACTAATAGTTTTAAGATAAGTTTGTAAGTAACTGGCAACTACTTGCCCTCTTGTTTGCTGTGCCCTTGCAGGGCGTCACATGTACATATGACTTTGTAACACATTACCCAACCTGTGACTTGCAATAAACAAATTCTAATTCCAATACCTACTGTGGCATATATATCAAATGCTAACACATTTATGAGCCCTTGAAATTATTACCTTATCTGATTGCAATGACAAACAAAAGATGAAAGGTCTTATAAAACATATAGCTGTCATTTTCTTGTTAAAAAATCAGATGAATGTGTTACGATATCAGTTTCAGAAACTTGCTGTTAGGTAGAGCCTTCAAAAATGCTAAACTTCAAAACCCATCCCAACAATACCTACTGAAGCATTTGTCAATTAAAAAGCACCCACAGACCCCTTCGCAATAAACAGACAGTTATGGCGTCGGTTTAGCATAAAAACGCACACGAGTACTGCAACAAGGAATTTTAATGTTCAATATGAGAATGAGTTGTCTACGAGTGGAGACGAATTTATTGTTATTACTTACGCTTATTTTATATGTAAGGGGTTGCTGAGTTTTAAAGTAATTGGAAGACGTAGAGTCCAAATGGTAAATATTTTTTTGGTTCCTAAAGTATATACCTATATGAAAGTGATATACGTATGTTTAAAAAACTCAAAGCGTTAGTGTTTGGACGCTGTTTCGCTCGCGTTACATTCGGGTTTTAGGGAATGGCTCACACAAAGTTCTACTCCTTACTTTAGGGAAGTGGGGGGTTAAGAAGAGACAAAAATTAGCCCACGTCACTTTCCATCCCTTCATCAATCTCCATTAAAATAATCACAACAATCATCGCTTCATTCTTATTTTCATTTGGTAATTTAACATACTTACATCCGAGACAATTTCTGAATACAGTCACGATGTCAACACATCGTAAACAAGTCCAAACAATTATGTCTATCACAGATCCGTGTTCATATTCCATCATATCCTATAGAGGCATCGAGCCGTAAAAGACGTGTCAAGTGACGCACCCCTCGAAGATACTGACGGGTTCAAGCCAGCCCTTTGACTGGTTTAATGGCTGGGAAAGTTGTGTACTGACGATTTAACATGAGGAGACGTGTGTTAAGTTACTGGTATTCATTTATTCAAAGGAATACTAAAAGAACTAACAGAAATTTGGGTTAACCAAAACCATGATAAGTACAGTACAACGAAAAATAAGGTTAACTGTGGTAGTAAGAAAAATTGCTACATCATCAGATCTAGATTTACGGATTGTAAAGTTGAAAATGTCAACGTAGCTTTTGACTTTATTTTGCAGGAATGTCACTATTAATTAGAGCCCTCTGTGCAAAGGAATCTCTTAACTCAGACGACAACCAATACAAAATTACTTAAATTGATCAATTTACCAAACCAAAATTAAGACGCTTTGACAAATCGAACTTCTAATCCATGTTTGATGTACAGTCGCCCACATGACCTGGTTTCCAAGATGATACGACTCGCAAGTCAACGCGAGCTTCTATTTGTATCGGCGTACATAGAAATGGAGTCTCAAGTTAAAGTATTGTGCGTTGTACTTACTCGGGCGTCGCGGCGCCGGCATGGCGTCTTGGCGTTGCTTAGCAACGGGATCTCTAAGGTATGGGACTATTGAAGGCAGTTTGAAAAGAGTATCAAGATTGAATGGGTGAGGAATAACAGGTACCTAAGTAAGTCACTATACTACCTATCAAATATCCAAACCCATCCTAACGAAAGCTGAGAAAATATCGCATTAACAGACATGTACAGCGATTGACATCTGAACAAAACGTGGTCACTACGCGTGACACCCCTGATTTCTGACAAACTGACAACATCAAGAGAACAATGGGTACACTAAAAGGTAGTTTGTTTTGCTTCAGTATGGCTCGGGTGATCTTTGGGGGATGGGAAAGGCAAGCAAAAATATTCTTGGACAGTAGGCAGCATTCTTGGACACAGGCAGGGTTGCGTATGCTAGAATGAAATGGACTTCATGGACAGCACTTTAACTAAATCAATCCAGAAATCGAAAAAGGTGGAAATTCATTCGTACGGGAATGGCGGGTCACTACTGAAGAGCTTGCTACTCCTACATGGCAAGTCACGGAAGGTTTTTGCCTAGCAGGTTCTGAATAGCTAATAAAAAAAAAAAACAATTCAATTCTATCTTTTATCCTATCTTGTATCTTTTTCTGCCGGACTGCCGTATCAAGAAGTCAAATTGTTGGCAGAAGAGAGGCAAAGATGGGGTTTACTCCACACCGGCAAGACCCTGGCTTTAACCTCTCACATCCCACTGACCCATTATAAACCCAGACACAATAGATTTTCTATTGTTCTTTTTTTTCTGGGATGTGAAAGATTAAATATATGACTGAATGAATCTTTTTACTAATCACGAGAGGTCAAGACAAACATGAGCTGAGACAAGAAGAACAGATGCTCCGGTGAAGCCAAGTTAGTAGGTACTCCCATCTCAAATCGTCCAGTTAAAAAAAGAAGACATATTTCCACAACCCTGCTAATTCGTTCAACAAAGAAAAGAAAGACTATTATAGTGTAAGGTTACAGTTTACTGAATCCTATTATTTGTCACTTTGATGTACTTAGGGTGGGGTTTCGGTTAACCGTTAACAAACGAAACACAATATTGACGTTGGAAATCTTTTATAATCCATAATGCTTTTAGACGTCGACGGTTAATTTATTAGGGAATATCGAATAATTTAGATCAATCTGTTTTTGTATTGTATTGGAATTAAAAAGGGGATGTTTGTTTAACAGATTTGAATATTATAAATGAAAATGAGGTGAGGATGTTTGATGCTGTTTGTTGCTCTTTCACGCAATAACCACTAAACAGATTTTAATGAAACTTTACAATATTGTAACTTGCACAGGAGAGTTAATTAGACATAGGCTATACCTATTGTTTGAAGATATTGAATAAGTTTTCCAAGACATACCGAGCATATATTCTTATTATTTCTAATAATAATCTTATAATTTTTAGTTAGGTAATAACCTTAACTTTTTTATGCCTTTTTTGAAGGTTATTCGTTTAATATAGGTACCCATAATTTAATATTAGTCACAGATAATAAACTTAGGATATGCATTAACATTAAATAAATCTATTAAAATCTAGTAAAACCGAATGAAGTTGCCTATAAAATAAATAATTACCATATATTACAATAGTGCGTAAGAAAATCTATAATCTTGAAAGAAAATGCGCAAACAAGATTTACGCATGCGCTGCCCCCACTCCTCTAAAGAGGGGAGGGGGAATCGATAAACTCCGGCGCCGAAGTGTCTGCGACCCGGGGTTAGGTTTGTTCTGCTCGTATGGGGTGGGAAACTCGTGAGAGAGAGCAGGATAGGACTATGGGTGTGGTTATATTGGCTTATGTAATGAAAGATGTAAACTGTAAATGTGGTAGCATAGAAGATAATAGTTTTAATGGCGGAGTAAATGATACTAAGATTTTTGATGGAGATTAAGAACTTGATACAGCTAATATAATAGTGAAAGAAAGTTACAATAATTCGGAAGCATTGCAAAATGCAATGAAAAGAATCGAAATGAATGAATGCGTCGGAAAAATAATTTAAAAGTAAAAGAAATTCATTGTAAGTAACTAAATCTGCGTAATAACACCACACGTAAGTAGATATCTTCCTTAAAGACATTGAAAAAGAAAATCCTAAAACAAATCTGAAAACACACACAAAAAATCCATAAAACACAAGCAGAAAATGAAGAGCAAGATTCATCTAACAACAAATCTATCAACAATATCCATATTGTACATCCGTCGTCCGGAAGTGGACTAGGAAATGCGATAGTCTGTATTATCTATTAGCGAATTAGGGGAGAGTGGACACGGTTATAGGGGATTAGTGTAGGGGACAAAATATTATAGATTGTTGTGTTTTTCGGGTAAATCTTAAGTGCCTTTTATGGTTCGGTCATCGATCATGTTATGGTGATTTTTGGGGATGGTTTCTGTTGTAGAAAATGGATATAATCTTTGATATGAGTTTGAAAATCTGATAATTTTATAACATTACATTTGGGTTTTACAGATTTTATATTTGACCAAAAAGACTATTAGGAATAAGGCGTATTTTTCTTTAGAAGAGGAGGAAGTTGGTTTAGGACATTCTAATTCTATATAATAGCAGTGATTTTTTTTATGGCAGCTATGATTTTTAAATTATTATCCAAATTCTATGATTTTTATATAGCAGAGCCTATCTATAATTTACAAACATCTCCAGCTTTACACTACATCTTTACAGCCTCAATTTAAATAAAGTGAAAGTCAAAAAGAAACCAATATTCCCATCTAAAACCAGGATTACAGTAGAATTTGAATAGAATTAATTAAGGTGTACCTATCAATCAAACCGAGCTAGGAGTAACGATGATCGCTGTAAGGTTCGCAGGCGGTAGCACCCCTGAGGTGACGAATAGAGCACAAACTGCAAGTAATGAATGACTTGGGCCTTGTCGGCGCCGAAATATCCGAGCTAAACGTGTCAATGACGTTGCTTGTGAAGGAATTGTACTTTTATTGGGGAAAATTGTAATACTTTAAGATGAGATAATTGGATTTTAGCTTTAAAGACATAAATATAATTTTGTGATGTGGTCCCAGTGATAGTCATTTTATTTAACGACTAAGACACTGGAAGCAAAAATGACAAAAAAAACATTAAAAAACCTTTAAAGAAATTTTTAAACATGCTATTTGAAAAAATGGAAAAGAAAATTTATGTAATCCTGTAGGAAAGGAAAGACATCACATAAGACGGGAGAGTGCAGTTTTCCCCAGAGACGAATCTAGCAAGAAACTTCGTTGGGCTGTATGTGAAAGAAAATATCAATAGCAAAGACCTCATTAAAATTGATAAAGAATAAACTGCAGGTTACATCAATGCAGATAGATATCTTTGATATAATTAAAGATTCATTCATTAGACACAAAAAGGAAGCGCGCCCTGCAAATTGTTTGCAATCCGCACTGTGGGACGCCAATTCAAAGCCAGAAGCACATAAATTAAAGGCAATCGGTGCTTCGCTACAGGAGGTAAGGCCTAACGAACCTTAATCACAGGGTGATGTACGAAAACAGAATTAGCTACTATAGGGATGAAATGAAACATACTGTTAGACTTTAAATTGAAGAGTGTAATCAATTTGAAAGGAATTGAGGGGTAAGAAATAGGGAGAGTTGTAAAAGCAATAAAACACAAATAGGAAGAAATAACGAAGATTTTAGAAGAAGAAGCAGAGACGACAGAAATTAAAACTATTAAATTGAACCCAGTAGCAACCCTCGCTAGATTAAATTAAAACACCACAAGGTTGGAAACTTCAAATAAACGGGGTTAGTGGTAACAAAAGTTCAATAACCCCCTGTTGTATTGTGACACGGTGCACAATATCGTATTATGTCAGAAACCTTTCACATATAAAACTTTTCGGGGCGAATGACTCGCAAATCCCCAAATAATGAAGCGAGAGCCCAGTTCAACAGTACAGGTAAACAATTTAATTGGAAAAGTTCATCAACCGTTTGTAATAACTGGAAACAGTAATAATGGAACAGTTTTGGTGAAATACCTGAAATTTAAAACTGAGTTGGAGCACGTGGCCAGCACTTACCTCGAACGGGAGCGGCGAACCATCTCGGCGTCTCGTTCCCACTTTAGATAAAGTACTGATTCCTTCTCGCTCTCTCACACCCTGGTCGAGTCAGTGATGTAGAAGAATTAAAGTACTGGGCCAGAAGTAGAACCCTGGGTGACTGAAGGAGTTTGTAGTAAATTGTAAGTGCAGGGTTACAGGGATGAGCCTGGGGGTGAGAGAACGGGACCGTCACGTAGGACGGTCCTCTAAGGAATGGTCCAGAATTCCGGCAGCGCGCCAGGATGCTGCGCTACGGACTGTCAACCTCCTCAAACGCTCACGAGGGGTCGGTCCGCGCATGCGTAGTGTCCACCTTAGAATGTTCCGTCTTGCTTCCCCTCAAGGGGAACTCAGGATCTCAAATCCTCCGCTCCACTCGCTCTCGAGGGGCGAGCGTCCTATTCGGAGGGTGAAGACGTTGATGGAAATGCATCTCTGGACTCGGATTTCCGTTCGTGATTTTATTTATTGATTCCCAAGTCCTTTTCTCGGGAGTTATTAATCCCCTTATCATGTCACTGAGAGATTTAGTGATGCTATAGCCAATAAAGATTTTTGTAGTCATTAATTATTATATCATGACAATTGTCGTGAAATCAATATTGGCTACATTAAGGGGTTCAATATGTTTGACCCCTAAAAAAAACTAGCAGCACTTTGGCTGACAAAAGATCACTGATTGACAAGCCATTAAAAAAATCAACAAGACTTGGTACTACGAGATATTGAAATATCGCTTTTGAAGTTTATGCGATAGAGTTTAAGTTTGTAGTTGTGGTATTAGAGGGTTAAGTAATGCCGTGAGATGTGTACAATTCATATTTACAAATAGGGTTGTATTGTAATGTAACAAGTAACTTAATATAAAGATTTTATCAAACCGAAACGAAATGTTTGTGTCAGATTATTATTTAGGTAAACTGGTTTATTAAATTTTATATTTGGTTAAAATTTCGGCGTTATTCAATAAAATATTAATTTTACAACACTACTCTTGAGCTTGTTAAGTAATGCTCATTAGTTACAGGAAAGTTGGGATAGTTGTTTATCAATCAAACATCGTGCCGCCGTCATTTGTTCATCCGAATAAATGGTTATCAGGTTTGGCGTCATGATTACAAGTTAGAAATCTGCAGTGCGATGGTACAGAAGTAATGTGTAAAGACACGAAGGGTTGCTACCAATGTTTTCATAGCAAAGTGACAACAATGTTGGCATATACAATGTGACGTGTGGGGGTTGATTAGAATTTGTTTTTGTTTGCTTTTGCTTTATTTCAAGTATTTATTTAGGGCTTTTTAATGGTTTGATTTAGTTGGGTAGATGGGACTGCTTTAGGAGAGAGTCGTCTGTTTTGTGGTGCTGATGCAAATATCAAATACAAAAATAATCAATTTGTACGAAAATGATCAATGCAGAAGTTGCTTTTGATGCCTTTACACCTGCTTTAATAGCATAGGTAATGCTAATGCATAGTGCTTAGAGGATTCAACAAATTACTATAGAGCTTATAACGGTCAACGTCAACTACACTACAGAATTTTAAGTCCCCTAACGAAGGCTTAGCATCAGCTACAGGAATAGCATTTTTTCCAAATACACCCACTAAGTTTTCACAATCGAATTCTGCTACATCTACATCTGAACCCGAGGATGTACATAACAAAAGGCAAAGAGGGTGTGTGGATAACTTATTTACGTATTTCTTGGGCTCACAGCAGGAGGCCGTTTGAAGTATTGGTGATTTGGGTGTAACTGTGAAAAAGTGGACGCACGTTTTGTGGAGAGGACATTTTCTGATGAAAATGGGTCTGTTGAGAACGATATGGGATACATTTAATTCTAGAAGACAGTATGTAACTAACTATGCCAAGTTTTAGAACAGGCATGAATCACGAATCGTGATCCAAATGGAGACCAGCTAGCTTAGCATGGCACTCCGTGAGAAGACGTTGTCATGCGTTTGTCACGCTTACGTCTCTGTCTATAGTTTTAAATGTGATAAGGACAGCATGACGTGACATAATTGTCGCGGCACGCCATGCTAAGCCCCCAGACATTGGTTTTAGATTAACAATGGTCTATTTAACGATCAGAGAAGACTGTTGCAGATTGCAAAAAGAGCAAAGGAGTCAAAAAGATTCTTATTTAAACACTGCTCACTCTACTAAGTATTTTACGTTTACATTTAAAAAAAAAAGTAACGGAGTCAAAAAGATTCCTATCTAAGCGCAGCCTAGTATTTAAAAGTATTTACGAGAGAATTTTAGGCAGCGTTGACGATCAGGCCTCTTCCAAGACCATTGAGTCTAGAGACTGATATGCCATTTCATTTAAAACCTATTTACAAATAGATCTTCATATCCTCAAGTGTTTTCAATAAATTTATTAATACCCCTCACTTCAAGCCGAGTTGCAATTCAAGTCGCTACAGAATTGGCTGAAACGCAACCCTTTATGTCAATATTGTGTCAGCTATACGCTCTCACAACATGCGGCCGTCGTGTTTACTTTGCATATGACGGAACAGTTTAAGTGTTTGCCACTATTATTCTGCAATTGGGTGTAGTTCATTGGCTTTAATATCTGCATTAAATACAGTAGCTACTATGGAGAGACGATCTAGATGCATTATCACGCTAATGGCGGGTCGCAATCGGAGACCGTGTTAAATGGAAAGCCGCGGAAGAGGCCTTTGCCCAGCAGTGGGATCTTATTGGCTAACAAAAAAAAGCAAAGATGATGTGTCTTTCTGCTAAGTTAGTGAATATCTTCTAGTTTCATTTACAGATGAAAATCGTAGAATTTTTAAGACCATAACATCAAGTGCTTGGTACTTAAAAGTGCTCAATTTCAGAATTGAGTGAATTAAAGTTATTAGTAGAAAGGGAAGACGATGAAGATACCGATAGAAAGATTCAAAAACTTAGTTAGGTGACAGATAGCATTGACCACTTCGAAGGGATTGATTGCGATTGAAAGGGACACGGGTTCTATTTCCTTATAAGGACTTGAATGTCTTACAATAAATAACTAGTGTCTAGTATCTATGTACCAAGATACTAACAAAAGAAGATAGTCATCATCAATTTTCCATTCGTTTGGATCAGACATTTGACAAGTACAGACAGAGTTTGCGTTTACCTTTGTCGCAGGAACTTGTTAGCCTTGCAGGATTCATCATCATCAGCTATAGCATCAATTCCTGGATATAGGCCTCACTTAAATTTTTCATAACTAAGCAAGGAACAGGATTATGAATCGATTAATTAAATTAAACACTTACCAAGTATAAAAATAGTCGAATTCGTTATCGTAATCGTTTCGTTTCACTTATCCTAAGTAGGCACTGTTCGTTGGCTTGTTTTAAGGCACTTGTTTGGCGTGTGTCGTTTGCTGTCTCTTTTCACATCGCAGTCTTTGTACCTGGGGGACAAGGAGAAATACATTATTGTTACTTTCATATTGGCTTCTGTATTAATGGATAAACAACTTAATGAGGCTTTTCAGCAACCTTAGTGCCCGTTTCACCAGCTTCTAACAAAAATTTAACTGACAAATAAACCTATGTCTATTTCATAAAACATGACGTTTTAGACACAGACAGGTATACACTATCTGTCAGATATTTTTTTCTGTAAAAAGTGGAACGGGCTCTTAATCTCCTTTTTAAAATAAATGCAAGGGCTCCAAAAATATCAATTCGCTTCTGATTTATCTTTATCACCGACAGCTGTTATAAATCAACTCCCAATAATATTACAAAGCGACGTTTTTTAGTTTAATCTATTCGGTTACAATTTTAGATGGAAACTTGCCATCGTGTCGTAAATTTTAGCAAATCAAAAGCCCATAAAAGGAGCCCCCTCGTGGTTTATTTGCAGGGCTGCTGGCTGACACGCCCTTGTCTTACAAACTATGAGATAGAAAGATAGGTAAGTAAGTATAAATAATATCTAGCTAAGAAATATGAAACCCATAGGTTCATATCAAGGTTAACAACAGATTATGAAAATATTTTAATTGCGTTTGCAACAAAACAGAGCGCTTAAAACACGATGACTTATTGTGAAAAATATGAGTGTACGTATTTGGGTTTGCATTTGGATCGTATGAAATCAAACTTTAAACCGCTTATGCTTAAGAGTCGTGATGCTACATTCAATGTGTAAGTTTCCCTTGGGAAGAAACACCCATATTTAAAAGGTCACAAAAACAAAACAACAACTAAATTAAAAAAAAAAACAAAACAACAACTTTCAGCAGGTACATTTGGCGATAAATTAGGATTCTAAATGGCCTTGAAAACTTCCGCTCTCAATCTAATCTTGCTTTTAAGAACTACTTGATTAGTAGAGCAAAATATCCAGCTACATCGTCTGAAAACTATAAAGATTTATTACCAAGATTGCTTTCAAGTCTTAACCAAAACTTTCAGGCAAACAACCCTAGCAACAAAGTAGCCGGCGACAGCCCTAGTCCCTTGTTGGGCGCCACGATTCCGCCGGCGAGCGAGAGGGCACATTTCAGCAATGTTGGTGTCTCTTTCATGGCGCCAACTCCTGGCGCCGTCTGGGAGCCGTCTCTCGCCGCAACGGAGCCTGTTATGTAAACCCCTGAAAATGGCCCGGGAGAATCGGGATCTAGCTGGAAGGTGTTGCTACTATGAAAGTATATAAGCTCTCGACTGCTGTATGACTATGCAATACGTAAACTGTTTATTATTCTTTATCTAAATAAGATTATAAAAGTCACAGCAGGGGGCTTACGCGCCTCAGCAGCCTTAACTGTTACTTGCTGCGCTACGAAGCAACCAAAAACCAGTACCAGAAAAAGCAGTATGAGCTGGTAATTTATCCATTTAACATCGTGCAGTTACATTAGGTACTTTATTCATTTAACCATGCCGTCTTTTGTTTTTTGACAAAGACAGCAACAGCTATAGCTTCAATGGAGCGTTAGCTTATTAACCTTTTGTGCAACTGACTTTAATGAATTAGATGACGGCCATAGTCACTGTGAACCGTAGGTATCATCAACTATTATATCACAGATATTAAGAATGGAATTTCACCTTCCGGTTTGGCGTAGGCTACATCCGCGTGGGAAGTTGACTCTACGCTACTCTTATAAAGCTTTACAAAGTTTTGTTTGAATAATTAAATGATGACTAGAATATCTATTTTGAGGTCCGTTTGTTTATCCATGACACCTAGCGGAGAATCCTAGTGTGGGATGTGAGGATGAAGGGACGTTTTTCTGAGAACTTATGTGTGTAAATTGATGAAAGCGGCGGTATATAGAGAATAAATAAAACTTTTTAAACAATAATAGTAATTTTAACTTAGTTTATTTTTAAAATAACAATGTTTAAGTTATAACAATATTGTTGTAACTGATCTCATTTTAGTTTTAAGTTCGTAGCTTTGCTAGTTTTGCTACACAATTTGCCGTGCCCTTATCAGGGTCCACATTTGGTACTTAAAGTTGTTTATAAGATCTGTAAAAACCTGTGGAGTGCAATAAATGATTGAGTATTGACAGTATTGAGTATTAAATCAGTTTACGGAGTGAATGCTTATGAACATTTCCTGTGCCGCTACCAGCTGGTGTCATTATGAGTACTAATATATTATTTCGAACATGACACGATATGTTTAATGCATAATTATTTATAAAAGCGTTTTCTGCAACACTTCGCAATGCCAGTAGCGTTCGCAGACGCAGAAGTATTTTTTTTCAAACACACCGGATGATATGCGATGCGTATGCGTAGACGTATGCGTACCTCTGAGTTGTAATGCATGGAACTAACTGTAAATTAGACGTAGACGCAAGCGGTGACAGTTCCATACATTTCAACTGAGAGGATACGCATCCGGTGTGTTTTGGCCTTTAATACCTCTTGCGTTGTACTGCTTTAAGTGATTGCATCTTAATAAGGAACAAAACAACCTATATTAGGTATATATACCTATATAATAGATTGTTTTGTTCTAGGTACTCGTAAGTACCCTAGACAAATCTATGCTAACCACCTAAACAAATCCTGCCGCACAATAAACCAATGAGCTATAAAACGAAACGCCACAACAATGCCAAACATGTATGTCATTGTGCGCATGTTATCTAATGGTGCGCACGCGTCGTTTATCGCCAGCAGATATGACACGCGCCACTGTTTCACGCTAATTTGTTGGTATGTGAGCTACTGAGCTAGGTCGAT
Source organism: Anarsia innoxiella (assembly GCA_947563765.1). Taxonomy (NCBI): domain Eukaryota; kingdom Metazoa; phylum Arthropoda; class Insecta; order Lepidoptera; family Gelechiidae; genus Anarsia; species Anarsia innoxiella. The sequence goes on from OX387417.1 coordinate 2,264,454, forward strand.
TGTATTAATTAAAGTACTGTGCCCTTTATTCAAGTCAGTCTTGAGTAGTTTTATCATTCTGTGCTTTTTCTAAAAACTAATATTGTAAATGATTTGATGTACAGAGAGTTAAGAGTACACTAAACCGACGTGCACGTTTGAGGCGACTGATAAGTGTGGATGAAGCGAAAGAAGTGTGTTTGGATCGTGGCAAGTGGAAGGAAGTGGTCTCGGCCTACCCTAATGGGAGAGAGGCGTGACGGATTTGTATGTATGTTGATGTACAGACAGAAATGTCGCGGGCAAGAGATCTTAAACAATGCGCGGCAGGCAGGCAACATCTTTCGCATGTCGTTTATAATTATTGCGGTCTTTGTCTGACACATAAGCGTGAAAGATGGATAGTCTTGATGGTTATCTGTACTTAATTAAAATGTGTTTTATAATTCTGTAGGCAATTCTTTTTATTTATAACTAGAGGCTGCCCGCGACTTCATACGCATTTATTTATTTATTTATTGGAAAACCAACAGCTTCAATATACAAAATAGAAAATTATCGTCATACATATCTTTGAAAATAAACACAATATCTTAAAATAATATAACCTATGTGCTATTCTGATGTCCAAGCTAAGTTATTGTAAAATTTCATTAAAATCTGTCCAGTGGTTTTTGCGAGATGAAGTAACAAACATCCATCCATCCATCCATCGGAACAAACATTGACATTTATACATATATTATTGTAATAGGACAATGACTATAAGTAGGTACTTCGTAGTAATTAGACACGGAAGTACAGTTTGCTACCATAAATGGCGACTTAATAAATGAACATAAATGGTCAAAAAGTTAATGATTCTATCGGCGCCAGTGATCTGCTTGCATATTTGCATACATATGAGCAGAAACAAAGATATTTTATCCTTTACTGTACTTATAAGAAAAGTTGGAAAACGTAATCTAATAGGTTGGGGAAAAAGTCTTTTCGCATATAGTATGTATGAACTTGTATTAAAATCTCTTTGGCTATACCATTTGTATCTGGCTGGTTTTGGTATCATTAAAAAGTTTTAATTTTAAAGAAGGCACTTCCAAATTCAAATTAGGAATTTGTGTGATTTTCATTTGTTATTGTTGTTGTTAAAATGAGTGAATCTAAAGAAGAAATTCGATACATTTTAAAATTTTACTATAAAAAAGGTAAAAATGCAACTCAAGCCGCGAAAAAAATTTGTGATGTTTATGGACCTAATGCAGTATCTGTGAGAGTAGCGCAAGTTTGGTTTAAGCGTTTTCAAGCCGGAAATTTTGATACCAAAGATGCATCTCGCTCTGGTCGCCCTGTTACGGACAAAATTGATGCCATTTTTGAAAAAGTGGAGCAAGATCGGCATATTAGTAGTTACGATGTAGCTGAAGAACTGGCAATTGACCACAAAACGGTTTTGACTCATTTGAATAAAGCTGGGTACACTAAAAAGCTCGATATTTGGGTGCCTCATGAGCTCACTGAAAGAAACCTAATGAACCGTGTACTCATTTGTGATTCTTTATTACGACGTAATGAAACCGAACCATTTTTGAAAAAGCTGATAACTGGTGATGAAAAGTGGATCACATACGACAAGAACGTGCGAAAAAGATCGTGGTCAAAGGCCGGTCAAGCTTCACAGACTGTGGCAAAACCCGGGTTAACTCGCAACAAGGTAATGCTGTGTGTATGGTGGGATTGGAAGGGCATCATTCATTATGAGCTGTTACCGCCAGGCAGGACCATCGATTCAGAACTGTATTGCGAACAATTGATGAGATTGAAGCAAAAAATTGAGAGAAAGCGGCCAGAATTGATCAACAGAAGGGGTGTGGTTTTTCACCATGACAACGCTAGACCTCACACATCTTTAGCCACTCAGCAAAAATTACGAGAGTTTAGCTGGGAGGTATTAATGCATCCGCCGTATAGTCCTGACCTTGCACCTTCAGATTTTCATCTGTTTCGGTCTCTGCAGAATTCCTTAGGCAGTGTCAGGTTAACATCACGAGAGGACTGCCAAAACCACTTGTCGCAGTTTTTCGATCAGAAGCCTCAAAATTTTTACAGCAAGGGGATCATGTCACTACCAACAAGATGGCAAAAAGTTATGGAACAAAATGGCACCTACATACTTTAGTCAAATGTAAATAAACTATAAAAAAAAACTTTTTGAATTTTCATATAAAATACGAAGAAACTTTTTCCCCAACCTAATACATTAATAGCCTATAGGCCTACCCTACGGGTGGCCACCCTCGACTTTTGACCCAATATCTTTAAATAATTTACGCAATATCTTAAAATAATATAGCCTATGTGTTCTTCTGATGTATAAGCTACAAATTGTAAAGTTTCATTAAAATCTGTTCAGCGGTTTTAACGTGAAAGAGTAACAACATCCTGACATCAATCAATCCAATTGTATCAGACTGAACTTTATGATTTTGTGTACCTAATACCTATGTTTTCCCAGATATCACGATAAATATGTACGAAGCCAGAGGCCTCTTAATACACACATACATATCCGTCACGCCTCTCTCCCATTGGGGTAGGCAGAGACTACTTCCTTTAACTTGCTACGATCCAAACACACCTCTTTCGCTTCCTCCACACTTCTTAATAAAAGCTGAAAAATAGTAGTATGCTGAGGCTTTTTCCTCCTAACATGAAAACTATTTTAAGTTGCTTTAGTGACTGTGGCTGTATTTCTAAAGTTGGGTAAATGAAAGTTTACTCTTATTATTAATAGCAAGCTATAATTATACCTAATATTCCTCGTGTCCCACGTGTCACTGCATTACAAAAGAGCGTGTTTATAAACTGTGAGCCAGGTGTTTCGTAGTAGGGTTAGTAGGGCGATCTTAACAATGTTTGCATTTGTTGATTACTAGAACTGTTTGTGGATTATCTGTGTTCGTAATAAAAATTTACAGCGAAATCTCCTTTTTTATGTTTTTTGAGAGAATGTGTTTAATAGTTGTTAATTTGAATTTGTAGTAACATTGCCATAAGTATATTAATCGTCGAACTGTATAAGTATCTTACTTCACTTCGATGAAAGATGAGTTAAAAGTAACTATTTAGAAAGAGCAACCGCGACCACATGACATGGGTTCCGTTTCATAAAGCTCTGCAATCCTAATCTATAGTTTACCTAATTAAGACAAACCAGGAAAGTCGAAAAGTTGGTACTGACATAAGTACACTGTTTTTTAAATGCCTTCACTCTCTACGGAAAATAAGGTTTTCTAACTAACGCTAATAGATTTAAGTTTGAAAGTTCTTCAGCTAGAAAACATACTACTAGCATTCTTCAAATCTCTGGCTCTACTAACTAACATGTGATATCTTGAAGCCAGCAAAGAAACACCTGGTACCCTATTTTTATTCGCCAGTCTCGTATCCGCGTAGGTACATTTTGGCCGGACATTTTGTAGCTAATTTCCTGTGCGGCCTATTTACGAAGCACTTTGATGTGCTTCTATGATTTACTGCGGGAGTGTACAGTTAGATTCAAGTTTTTGAAAGAACTTGTCTCTTATTTGTTCAGTTTAATTAGTTTGTTGTCTATTTTATTACTCATTGATGTAGAGATTTGAATATTTTAAAAACAATTGCATAGATAACATTTCAGCCCTCTTTAAACTATTTAATTTGCCATTTTTTGATATATTCAACTAAAACTCTATCTGGTGTGCAATCGAAGAATTAAATTAAATTTAAATCATTACAGCACATCACAGCAGATGATTTTAATGCCAGCAAAAACAATATACCTATGTAGTTTGACACCTTATGCTGTGATGTCTGCATAGATAAAGATAAAGATAAAGAACATTTATTGTCAGAGATGCGGTACATGTAAGAAAACAATAAGAATAAAAAATAAGAAAACAGCCTTAATATATTATTACTTTGTAGATAAGCTGTAGCTTGTGAATTTCAGTGGACTATACCATGACCGACGGTGTATAGTAGGCCAATTTAACTAAAAGGCGTGAAAGGTGTGGCAGGATGGAGTGCCGTATTTACTTAGACATATAGAGCATAGCTAATACTAGTTGGTAGGTTTCTGTAATAATAATGCTGTTAAGTTAATATGTGTGATTTTTCAGTCAGTGTTCCACTGCTAGGCAAATGCCTCTCTCCTTTCTCTCCACGGCTTTCTAACCTGAGCCGCGTTTAATATGTAAACATAATATTTTACATGGAATAGGAAGAAGGGTCGTTCTCTTTGACCCATTACACTCCTGATGATTAATGAATGATAGTACGTAGGTATTATGAATTAAGAATGATTTGGAACTACTAAATCGACATCTCTCGTCCTAACTCATTCCCGATTAACGGCATTAAACTAGGTACCACGAGTTTACATAAAAAGAGCCAACATTTTTGTTAGTCTTTTTAGACTGCATCTTTATTAATAAAACCAGTTTATTTGCAAATATGTCGATCTTGCACTTGATAACCCGATCGAGGTGAAACGATGCGGTTGAGGTCAGGCGATTTGCGTTTTTACTGATAGGGAGGACGAGTCTTTTAAAACGGTAAATACTTCCAAAACACTTTGAAAACTTGTGAACAAAGACACGTTTTGGCATAGTTGAGCTGATTCTTAAAGTCTAAGCTAGGTAAAGTTGCTATTTATGTGTTTATTTTTGATGGATGTCGTTGGATGCAGGTGGCATTGAAGTGGTCGCGTTGGAGAGAAATTGGAGATGCCTATGCTCAGCAGTGGGCAGCTATAGGATAAGAAGAAGAAGAAGGTATTTTTAATTGACTTCCTTTCAATTTCTCGACTTTAGAGTGGATGGACAAGACTGACTAGAGTCTAGAAGACAAGCTTTAGGTCGTCTATTTATCAACATGGTTAGGTATAGTAAGATATGCCTGTTACCTTGCTGCAATCTTAACGAAACTATATAAACGAGTGCCTGTCTCCCACAGGAATCCACACTTGTAGCAAACCTGCACCTTCTTTCAACTGTTCTACAGCACCTTTTGAGTTGTAAATATCTATACAAAACAAGAAAAGAACTAAAAACAAAAACACAAGTACAAAACCGTATTGTAGCAGTCCAGTCAGTTGCGCAATTCATTGAAGGTTGAATCAACTAGCTGGTAAGGCTAACAGCCTTTATAAACGCAAGTGTTCGGTATTTAGTATTGACCGATGCCGTTCTATTATTGGTATTCAATTTGTTTTGATTTGGTGTGAAGGAAACAAGGAGTCAAAGAGGCAAGGAGAGATGAATGTGTGTGATGTGTTATTAATTTCTGTATAGTCACATTTGAATATCTTCCTCTCTTCATTTGCCTTGCCCTAAAACAGGGTCCACAACATGTACTGTAAAATATTTTTAAGACCATTCTGTAACGTTGTGGAACTCACCAATATCAATATAATGACTGTTATAGATAAAATAGTCCGGAAAAAATGGTTTCACACCACATACCTAGCCCTATACTAGGATCCCAGACGTGTGGTTGGGAAACATAGGAAAACATCCTAATAAAAATCATCATCATCATAATTTCAACAGAAATCAGAAACGAAATAGAATATCTATCAGCTATCTTAGCATGGCACTCCGTGACAAGACGTTGTCGTGCGTTTGTCACGCTTACGTCTCTGTCTATAGTTTGAAATGTGATAAGGACAGCATGCGTGAGATAATTGTCGCGGCACGCCATGCTAAGCCCCCTGAACAGCTGAGATTAGAACATGTGTGGCATATTTAGTAATGGATAAGTAAGAAAATTATGTAAAGCAATCGCAGCAGTTGATATATGCGATTCCGGTAGTAAAACCTAATCAGAATGCTGTGAAGCTTCTGCGACAGTCTCATAAATCTTACGACCGCAAATAATTCAATCTCTTAACCTAGCAAAAAATAGATGACGTTACCAAATTAGATAATCGCTCAAAAAAACCATACCATTGAAAGTAAAACCGGCCAGCGTTAAAGCCAACATGAGCACATGCTAATGACTGACGAATTCCTTGTCCAAACACTGGCCCAACGTTTGCTGGCTGGCGGCCAGAGCGATGAACTCATTCTTATGATTTGGACGTTTGATTCATATTGATTCTTGAAATCGTTTATTGTGAGTGTCATAAATCCATCTTATCTGAGAATTGTATACATAAGTGGCTGCAAGAAGTCTTCTCTATTATAATTTTATGTAATGTAGGTTTTGTCCGTCAGTTGCAGGGTCACATTAAGTATCGAACCTTCTTCTGCTTTTAGACTACGTAGGACTGAACCAGCTAATAGGTTTGACGATGCGTTATCAATTTTCATGAAACAACTGTTTTATAGAGATAGGTGTCTTTTACACCTATATCTTCATCTCAGCCTATAGCTGCCCACTGCTGAGCATAGGCCTTTCTTCGCTCTAACGCTACCGGTTTAATACCACCTATACAGACGTAGATATTAAGACGGTAGTCCGACACTACCCGAATCAGCAAGACTATATACTAAACACCAGTCTGAACTACATAATAAAAAACAGTTCTATAAGTGAGCAATGTCGATGAGTTTTCGTATTCAAGTACGCGTCTAGGTAGATCTAATCAAGATAGTCTGTTAGGGCTAAATGCCTCCCACTCGATGTACATACCTACCATTAAAGGAGTATTTGGACTGAGACACAGACTAGGTCAGCATGGGTACGGAATATTGAATTAGGGATCATTATGTAAGATTGTTAGTACTATAGAATCTCGTTTATTTGTTTACAAGTGAAGTTGGTCCAGTTTGATATTTGATATGGAAATCGGGAAATCTCTCACTGCGTCGAACGATTGATCGGTAGATTCGTTGCGATTTATAATATTTAGTCAGGTAAGTCGGTTTGGCGATTCATCCGCTAATGCGTGAAGATTTTAAAAGCCAGACATCCGTGATAGATAAACTAAACGATTAATTAATCGAGCAAATAGATTTAAGCTAAGAGAAACATCGATTAATTGATAAATCCTTATACATAGGTAAGTAAGCTATTCAAAATTGGAGAAAACCAAGTCCGTAAAAGTATCTGAAGAAATACAAAGACATTAAAATAAAACAAATACATAGTAAGCTAAATAGAGACCCAGACTAAAATAAGCAAACTAAAATTATTAGAAACACAACAAAATTACATGGAACGATGAAGTAACTAATGACTTACGCTGTTGACTAATATTGTAAATACGAGAAACCAATTTAAAACGACCTGTCGCATAAATATTGGAGCATACAATAAATTGGCAAAGATAGAATTGTCAGGTGCCAGCTTGTATTTGTCGCTAATGGTTAAAAATACGAAGAATGTACTAGGTACACAAACGTGTTCTTTTAGCATAATATTAGTAGTACTAATTTAACTTATTTTACTAATATTGGGAGCTTGTTTCTATGGTTGGTTGGTGATAAAAATTAAGATTAGGTATAACAAAACGTTTAGTGAAGTTGTAATTTTTAATTTATGGAACTAAGTGCCAAAGGATATACGAAATCAACGTATCATAATTGAGAGTAAGAGAGCCTTATTAATTCCTTCTTATAAGTAAGTAGGATCACTTTGTCGTAAGATCACATATGACAAAACTATTGAAAGATTTTTTGACTACTTCATAAATTACCGTAATGTGTAAACCACACTGCAAGCCGGGGCCGGCTTGGGTACGGCTGCGGTACGCGAACTTCGATCATTCTCATTTCAAATTAGTAAAGGCAAGTCCCAGCGCAGTCAAGATTACCCTAAAAGGCGACTGATGAATGTGGATGAAGCAAAAAAAGTGTGTTTGGATCGTAGCTAGTGGAGGGAAGTGGTCTCTGCCTACACCCATTGATGAATGTGGATGTGGATGAAGCGAAAGAAATGTGTTTGAATCGTATCAAGTGCAAGGAAGTAGTCTGGGGAAAACTGCACTCTTGCGAATCAAGCATTCACTTTAAAAAATGACACGTCCTGAATGTTGTCAAACTTAACCTACAGGATTAAATGATTTTTCATGTTCATTCATTTTCATTAGTCTCTGCCTGCCCCATGCAAGAGAATGTATGTAGCTATGTAAATGTATGTCTCATCGTGTGTAAAAGAATCCTGCACTTCACAGCAATCACTTAAGAACAGCCTTTACACAAACTGGTCAGCGATTGAGCTGGTTTCATGGAAGCAGGCCAACTTTCCCCGGCCCTGCGACCTTTTAGGCACTAAGGCGTGGGTTCGATTCCAGCCCACTCAACGGATATTACCCAATAGAGTCGCGAATCGAAACGTCTTTTCAATAAAATTGTTTAGCTTGAGTTTTGTCGTCTTGTTTAGTTATTTTGTGTTTGTGGGTTTTTAGATAGAGACGGAAAAGGATTAAACATGTAGAAGTACTTGGTCTTAACAAATAGTTAAAGAAAGCTAAAAAAGCTTTAAGTTTGATAAATATTGTGACCTATTATAAAAAAATCATTTTCCATACAAACAAACTCAATTAGGAATCAATCAAACTTGGAACCAATACATTAACATACGAAACACACATTATTTGATAATATTATCGTGCTGCATTATTTTGCTTAAAAACTACAAGCATAGTACCTATCTAGTACTATAAGCAATAAATATAGTCCCATGATATAGTCCTATAGCTGCACTTATAGCTGATAAAAACTCAGAAAGAACGTCTACTAAAATGCTAGCCAGAAACAATCAAGCTACGCTACGTTTCCAAGAAGATATTGGCATGTTGGCGCTTGGCTATCCCAAAGCGCCATTTGGATCATACATCGTATAACAAACATACGAACTGAATGCTAAATGATAATGTTGGCGTACACGATGACCATTGAAAGTGAACAAGCATTATAAAGAATTTAATTTTGTATTCTGTGTTGGTAGCTGTTTAGTATTATGTAGATATGTTACAAATCAGCTGTTTGACCCTGTTTGAATATTTTTTATACTAAAGTCCTTGGCATGATGCTCGTCTGTCAATTAAAAAAATATATACATACCTACACCTTGGAATAGGTAGGTACTGCTTATTAGTGCTTATCCATCAAATTAAAGATTTAAAACTTAATGTTCAGCAGTAAGTATTTTTATTACAATTCTTTTTAAAACATAACAAACTGCTTGTTAGCTACTACTTGGTAGCTGGGATATAGTTCTTTTTCTGAAGAACACTGCATGATGGTAATTTATGTAATTTATTTTATGTGCAATTTGATTAACATATAAAACACAATCTTATTTGATTTGACCAACATAAGATTAAGAATTTAGTGAGATTAGAGACATGAATAAATTTACAATAACCAGGTATGTTTTGTTTAATAAAACTCACTCTAAAGACACAGAAAAAATATATATGTAAAGGCTTAATATCAATTTGTATGATTAGCTTCAAGATAATTTATGTTTCCAATTCATAACATAACAGATGCAAACATTAAATAACAATGAAAAAACAATGTTATTTCATAAAAAATAAGTATTATCTACTTAAATGCTAACTCTGTTTTGTTTGTCTTCAAAACCCAAGGACAAAACGGAATAAAATTCTCTGAAAAGCATTCCTACATGACACATACTCGATCTTTTTGTTTTTATTCTCAATTACAAGTAAAATAAAACGGCACAAGGCCGCAAAAACCGCGATCACGGTCAAGCAACGATGACGTCATGCCGTGACGAATCCGTGACGTCATTTTAGGTATTTACGATTGTTTCGAACCTAAGTATAAATAAAAGAGGAAAATGTCTAGGTAAATCCTCGCAGATGTTTGTCTATGGAAATCTGTAGATAGTTGTGGTTTTTCACAGATGTTTGTGACTGGTTATGAGAGACCTAAATATTTCATGGATATTTTGGCAGCCCCCGACGGATATTCCTCGGTCGAGGGTTTTTTGAGTTATTTTATTATTTTTCGATCAAATTACCGTCGTGGGTATTTTTCAAAATTTTAATTTTGTTTATTTATTTTAGACTTTTTAGAGAGCATATACGGCTTATAATTTAATGCATTAAGCTACCCTACCATGAAAACAGAATTGTGATCGCAACATTGTTTTGCACTAATATTGTGGCGCCCCCTAGTGAGTAACAGCAATGACACCTGTCTAAGAACATGCACCTATCAAACACAAACTCATGTTTGAAAACCGCATCAAAATCAGATCATTAGTTTAGAAGATAGGAGGAAACATTAACTTTGCCTATGCACTAATATTGTGGCGCCCCCTAGTGAGTTACAGCAATGACACCTGTCTAAGAACATGCACCTATCAAACACAAACTCGTTATTGAAAACGGCATCAAAATCGGATCATTAGTTTAAAAGATAGAAGGGAACATTAACTTTGCTTTGCACTAATATTGTGGCGCCCCCTAGTGAGTTACAGCAATGACACTTGTCTAAGAACATGCACCTATCAAATACAAACTCGTTATTGAAAACCGCATCAAAATCGGATCATTAGTTTAGAAGATAAGAGGGAACATTAATTTTGCTTTGCACTAATATTGTGGCGCCCCCTAGTGAGTTACAGCAATGACACCTGTCTAAGAACATGCACCTATCAAATACAAACTCGTTATTGAAAACCGCATCAAAATCGGATCATTAGTTTAGAAGATAGGAGGGAACAATTAACTTTGCACAAACGCACACACAAACATCTCTCACCCCAAACGCATATACCTGCTCCGTTCCGTCGTGGGTAAAAATAGGTCAAATAATAAAAATGTAGCATGAATATTTTTAAAAATCAGTAATTAAAATACATAATTGGAATGTATTTTGTATTAAACAACCGATTTATTATCATAGCTTAAGAAGAAAATGTATCAAAACATTGCAACACTAAAAAACCAAATCGGGAAGGGTGTGATTTTAATCATAATAATCACATTTTTATTGCACTTCTACAAAGTTACATGTTTTTAAAATTATACATTTTACCCGAGCACAAAAGTATTAAATGCTTTACTGCTAGATTAGCTGTGTCAGATTATGACACAAACATGACTCATAACTTTATAAAAGTTGCTGTTTATTAAAAACATGAACCAAATCCCATTTTATCTTCCCTTCATTGACCAATTTGTGGTTGTTAATAAATGACAATTTATAATTGTCACTGTTATTGTAATATAATAATTTTTTACACATCTACAAAATGAATTATTATTTTATTAAAACTATTTATTATCCAGATGATTTTATCATCATAATATTACGTAATTAAATGTACATAATTTTGATAACAAAAACATTAACAATACTATAATAAGTATTGTTCATTTCCTGTTCGTTTTTTATGAATGAAACTAGTGTTATTTGTTTATTTTTAAATTACTAAAGTTATTGTCGCAAAGGAAGTTTTAAATTAAATAAAAATAAGGGTCAAGTAAAGTTAAGGCAGCCTTTTATTTAATTGTTTACCTAAGTACATATTGTCTATTAGATGCTATAAAGCGTTCATATAACAACAAATTATTTTACTACAAAGCGCGCTTAAACAATCTTCCCTTTCTTTATTCTATTGTCATTTTTTAATTTAAAGTAAATAAATACTTAAAAGTAACCAAATGCCTTTAGAAAGTGAGCAGTTGCTTAACATGACCACATTTTAAAAATTAAGTTAAGGACAATGTCCTCTTTGAGATGAATCTTTAGGAAAACATCGCATAAAAGTTAATGCAAAAACTCCTCTGATTTTTTGCAATACTGTATACCATTCTAGGAATGACAGCCAAAAATTTCTGATATACTACCTACCTACCTATTTAAGTAGCGATAAGACTACTTATAAAAGTATTGATAGAGATATCTTTAACCAAATAAAAGCAGAGTTTAAGGTAATAAACGAACTATTACGAATTCTAAGGTTATTTAACCAGTCCTATAATGTCAGCGGACGCTCCGTCGACGAAAAACACTCCATTCTTGTATTCTATTTAAAATACCTGATGTCATACCACTACTATGGCTAATGTAGGCGCACAAAAACAAGGTCGATAGATTTACATGAATACGACTCCAAAACTACATTGTATTGAAGCCGACAAAGTACGAGAGAGGGGAAGAAGCACCCTCCTAAGATTCTAGAGGCCATCAACCCCGGTAACCATAAAAGAACCCAAGTTTTCAGCCCCTACATCTAAAATCTTAATGTCAACAAAAGATACACAGAAAAGTATGCAGCAACAATGAGACGGAAAACTAATATAACTATTGTATGAACGCTACGCTCCATTAGGAATCAGAGTTCCAACAGAATTGGGTTACACAGAACTTCCGATCGATATATTTATACGAAAATCCTGAAAGCTCCAGCCACAAAATGGCGGGAATATAACCCGACCAGATCTGAGAGCACGGGAACAGTACCAAGTGCAACGCTGAAAGCGTGACCCAAATTTGGTCGGGTTATACATCTGATCGGACAGATGTATGATTTCGGATTTCCTACATGATTTCTGTACAGTTCCTCTGCGTGCGATTATTGTTTCGAGTAGGGGATGATGTTAAGTTGCTTTACTCACCGTTTTTGTGCTCCATTAGCAGTTAAAACATCACAAAACACATAATTTTTCACACAAGCACTCACACGCCCATACAGTATGTAACAACATCACGCGTAGACTGCGCCCTCTGACGAGTTTACGAAATCAATTGCAACTGTCTCGTGGCTAGCTTCACACCTGAGTTAATTTAATTTTGAGTTTAATTACGGACATTAACTTTCAATTTGGTAAATCTTCACTGAAACTAGTTTCGAAATATGCTAAATTGTATTGTTAATAAAGTTTGAATACCAAAGGCGTCCGAACACCTCGGAATTTGTCAAAAGATTCGTGCATTAGGCACTGTATTGATTTTTTGTAGCAGCTGATTCACACCTAACTCGGCCCGTCTGATTTCGCGCAACTTGTAATGAGAGCGAGTTTGACTCATCGATATTTTCGTTCAAGTTTATTTACAGTTAATTCTTAGTTAAATCGTTTGTGTTGGTTAAAGGCATGCGGTATGCGGAGACATATCCTAATAAGGCAGGCAGTCAGCAATGTAGTTTCTTGCATGAGACCTAGCGTAGGCTAGAACGCGTTCAGAAAGCTAATCAATGATGGTTTGATTGAGCTCGTAGTTAAAATTATACCCATAGGTACCAGTAGATAGGTACTTCCTCAGTTTCACAAATCGAAGCATCTATTTCTCGAAATAGATAGGTTTTATTTAGCTAATTAGTTTACTATTATCAAAAGTTAAAGAATAGATATTTTGCATACCGACATAACGTTAAAAAGATATTTTTTAAGTATTTAATTTGAGTTAAAAAAGTTTGCTATCAGAAGTTCAAAGAGAAAAATTGTAAACTAAGCGATCGCGTAACAATGCAGATATTGTTTTGGCACCATGCGGTAGGGTGTGGCCGCTCCATAACGTAATGAGTAGGCTGAATGAATGCAAGATCTCGGCCCACTTCTACTGCCCACGCCAAAATATTTGGTTTACTTTTTAATTGCATTCGGAAAAGCGCCTGCTTCAAAGTTTAGAGCAGAAGATTTGTGTTGTAACGACTTTTCTGCTTTTAATATAAACTAGAATACAATTTGAGCTTCGAGATAAATTATGAATCATTTTTTATTGTTTCATTAAAATCTTAAGATGTCAGCGCTTATACTATAAATAACAAAATGTATGTTATTTGTATTGTAAAATTAAAATGTTTCACAGCGCCATCTAGCGTCTAGTAGGAGTTTCAAAGTCATCGAGGTACTTTTGTAAGAAATGTTAACTTAAAAAAAAAATAGGGCTTTGTAAATTATAATAATACGCATAATAAAACGTTTTATAATTAAATATTACACCTGGTTAAATTAACAGCACTATTTCTTTTTTTGAGTGTTGATTGAGTGGTCGATTTGGGCTGAGAACCCTACAGCCTACAGCCATCCACAAAATTAAAAAAAAAAATTAAAAACTTTGTTATTCTAACAAAAAGCGGTAAAACGCTTAAAATAATAAATCGAGCAATCTCTCCCCCGCGCCAACAAATCAAGTCTTCTTGTTGTAACAATTATCTAAATCGTAAACAATATAAAACTTTTAGTTTTGCTAGGGTCCTATGGATAAGATAGCAGGAGTTAGTTGGAGTTAGAGGCTGTGGTTCTATAGGTTACCATTTAATTTTGTTTGAAAAGGGTCGAGTAATTACTAAAGCTGGAATAAGATACCTAACATTTTTATGTATTGAACTACTAAATAACGGAAAAGGTACCTATAGGTATTCTAAAAGGACTTATGGTACTTAATTAGGTACTTTAATTATACGTACCTACCCAAAGTAATCATTTAGGTATAGGTAGAGATATTTACCACGCATCTACAGAAAAAAACGATATTATGCTACATGAAAATTTCACTTTTATTGGTTAGGTACCTATCTACTGAAACTAAAATATTTTCAGTTTTTCTTATTTGCGTTGGTTTTATCGTGTTATTTTGAACCGCTTCCAATCCTAAGGGCCGGTTTCACCTTCTTCAGATAAAATTTAACTGACAGATAAACCTATATCTATTTCATAAAACATGACGTTTTAGACAGACACAGGTATAAAATATCTGTCAGTTACATTTTATCTGTAAGTGGTGGGTGAAACAGTCCCTTAACTATTCAGTTTGCTTCAATTTTTTTTGGTCACCATTTCAACGACCTAACGAACCCTAAAAACTTGCCAATCTAAGTGAGAGCCGAGTTGTATTAAGTTATTGTGTATAGTTTCCACCCTACGCAATAAAATTATTCATATTCCATCGCCGTCCCTTTCGTTCTAGACAAAAATGTAAAAGAGAAAGCGGGAGGGGTGTAGTAATTTATCAGATACAAGGGTCATGTGGATAGATTGAGATATTTATCAGTATTACAACAGTTTGGCGGTTGTTTGGATGGGTGGACGTTCAATTTGTACGATTGCAGCGCCTTTCTACTTAATAACACTCTTAGACAGCCTATGCAGTTGGAAAAACTAAAATCTTCGTACTATTTTTATAAGTTTCAGCACCTCCAGATAAAATTTAACTAACAGATAAACCTATGTGCATTTCATAAAACATGACGTTTTAGACGGAGACAGGTATAAAACATCTCTCGTTATCGTTATCAGCTCATATATATCCCCACCGAGGGGCACGAGCCTACTCTCATACAGAGTGATTAGGCCGTAATCCACCACGCTGGCCAAGTGCGGGTTGGCGGATTTCACATACATCTTCGAATTTGTTCTCTGATGTATGCAGGTTTCCTCACGATGTTTTCCTTCACCGTTAGCAAGTGGTAATCGAATAAATTGATCCGTACATGAGAAATAAACTCAGAGGTACGTGCCCGCACCAGGATTCGAACCCGCGTCCTCAGAGTTCGAGGCAAGCGTTCTACCAACTGGGCTACCACCGCTTAAAACATCTGTCAGATAAAATTAATCTGTAGGTTGTAAAACGGCCATAAGACTCGTCTCATTAACGCCTGTTGCAGTAAAGACCGTTTTTTGAATGATAGTGATAACCTATGATATTTTAAATTGAAACTAGGACGTGATAACTATTTTAATAGAGTTTTAGGTCTGTAGATCACTTTTTTATTGTTAAGGCACTCATACTTACAAATAGGTAATTGGTTTAAAAAGGTGTCTTAGGTAGGAGTATACTAAAGAGAAACCCAATAGACTTTCTTGCTAGGTTCTTCTCTGGGGAAAACTGCATTCTTTCGAATCTAGAGTTTACTTTAAAAAATGACCAGCCTTATGTGATGTTAAACTCGCTCTACAAGATTAAATAAATTTTCATTTCATTTCAACTCCACGTTCTAGATGAATCAGTTCTCTAAATATTCTTATCATTCAACGAAGGCAAATATAGGCTGTTTTGATCGTATTTTGGCCTCTTTGGCATTATTGGCACCTAATTTTTTGGCAGATTGTCCCTTCACTAGCCCATTAAATGCTATATGGCTAATAACAAACCTCTATCTTGCCTCCTCTTGCCTCTATCATAATAAGTGTTGTCAAAAGTTCTGTCAGTCAGTAATTTTTTTCACCTCGAACCCAAAACTGAAATAAAATCCAAAAGTTATCGACCAAAAATTATCAAAATGAAAACAGGATGTTTGATATTAACAGCAGTAATCGTTGTCGCCATAATGGCGGTCTGTGTCATGGTGAAATTTGCAACAGAAATACAAGTCGAAGAGAAACTTAGAGAAGAATTCCCAAGTCCATCTATTATTAAGTTCAGGAAGAACGTAGGGGTCATTGCTCTCAATGATAATCTGTCTCTAGCGTTATCTGAACGATTTCCTTACGTAGCTGCGATAACTAGAAACCAATCTCATTCGTGGACATTTTCTTGCTTCGGCAGTCTCGTCTTAGTCAAATGGGTAATCACATCAGCTCATTGCAGAGTGAGGCTAGCAACTCACAGAGTCTTGCTCTACCACGATTTCGTAAGAAACTACTCGCATACGTATCCCATTCAATTCTGGAGAATACACGAAAAGTATAATGAATCAACGTTGTACCCGAAATCGGATATTGCTTTAGCTAAACTGAATTTGGACGAATCGTACCCGTTTACAATGAAATTTTCAATTTTCGATGAAGGACCTGCGATTAATGTCGAAGCGAGCGTTTGGAAAACTGTTTCAACTATGGATAAAAGGTTATATTTGACGAATGACTTTGAGAAATTTGAAGTGAAGATCGTATCGCCGGAAAAATGTTTCGAAAGCTACGGAGTGTACCTCGACGATACAGTGTTTTGTGTGGACATGTCTCACTATCAAGACTGCTTCATTTTTGAATTCGGGCCTCTTTATTCTGGCGATAAAGTTGTTGGTATTATAACGCAGAAACCTAGAGAGTGTGATATGAAGTTAGCAATATTTACTAACGTATCTTATTATTCTAATTGGATACTAAAATCGACAAGAACGACGAGTTTTGGCTAGTACCTATTTATTGATTTTTGTGTAAGTTTTATTAAAAGTTTTGTAGATGTATTTTAAATATTAAAATCTTTCTGTATTGTATAATTTTTTTGTCTATCATAAGACCCTTAGATCTTTAAAAGGCTCAGGCTAAGTATTCCACTGTCTCATTCCGACGGTACAGATAACTGGCAGGACAGCGGTCGCAAGACATTTTAATGATATCCTAACCAAACTAGAAATAACACAAAATTTTTGTAGCTGTAGTGAAAAAAAAAGGTTAATGACCTAATTCGCTATACTTAAAAGTGTATAAAACTATTGTTTCTTTGTCAATTTAGGGTCTAATGCTGTTGCAGTCTAATGCAGTTGTGAGAACACGCGGTTATGGGTTTGATTCCCAATGACGACAGCTGAAGAAAGATGGGATCATAAAGGTCTATCTACATAGATCCGGGCCGTGCCCGGGACGTGTCCGGGCCGTGGCCCGTCAGGAGGGAAAACAATACGACGTCATGACAACGTGTCCGGGACGTGTCAGGGAAAAAATATCATTCCATACATTTACTATGGATTTGTTCACACACGTCATGACGTCGTATTGTTTTCCCTCCTGACGGGCCACGGCCCGGACACGTCCCGGGCACGGCCCGGTTCTGTGTAGATAGACCTTTATGATCCCATCTTTCTTCAGCTGTCGTCATTGGGAATCAAACCCACAACCGCGTGTTCTCAAAACAGCATTACACCAAGTAGTTAAGATGCCAACAAGATTGCAAAATAGTGTTTTCACATTCCAATTCAGATTTAACCTCGATAAGCAGCCCCAACAAAAGAAATCGACGGCTTCCAAGTTAGATGATTCATTGATTTATCAGGATGCCATAAAGATAGCACAGACATTCAGACACCCTCGCATTACTTGCATATATCGCGATCTTATATCTGTATTAGAAATAGATACAAATCTGTTTCGGCCCCCAATTCTGTGGGTAAATTCTTCTCGTTTAAAATCACTGCGAATATCATTCAACTGAACATTCAGACTACTAATTGAAATCGGTATGGCGCAGTAGGTATGACAATTATGAAACGTAAAAAGGCATAATCACTTTTCGTTTTTCGTTTGAGAGTAGGCTCGTGCCCCTGTAGTGGAGAAAAGGGCTGATAAGGAAAAAGGCATAAAAAATTGGGTCAGAATTTAATTAAACCCTGACATAGGTCATTTACAAAGTTGAATGATATAGTTGAGTGAATAAGACAGGGATTTTTAATTAGTGGAATTAGCTAATTATTTACCTATTTACTTACGTTCACTGCGGACACCACACCTATATTAAAGTGCGCTTTGTGATCAGCAGATATATTGACACACTCGCTCACAGCTATCGCTGATTCTAGAACAAACACTATCGTAGGTTATCAGAATTATCCCCTGTTGGAAAGGGGAATCTAGACCCCCGACAGAGAAATGTGAAAAGTTTGAAAAAGTCGTTATATAGACAGACATTTCGATGGTAGATGGAAGAGTCTGGGGGCACTGTTTTGTGGAATTGAAATAATAATTCGGCATGTAAGTGCTCTCCCATGTAGAACTAGATCATAGGAATAGAGTTTAGATATTTACACAGTGTTATCCGTGTATATGGTAAAGTAACACATACTAAAGTTGCCACCATAGGCTCTAAGAGGGTTCAGGTTATTTTTTACATCTTTACTTTTCAATATTGTATATTATTGTATTATATTATTTACAAAGAATTATAACGCAGAGTGTTGGTACATACGTAGAATACGTGCCTATACTAAATGCACTTCCTACTTCACCGACAAGAGCATTGTTCTTAAAAGAAGACATACTATAATGTACGGTATATAAAAGAAATCTTACATACATAACAGGATTTTCTCCCGCCCGCCTCACTCAGACACAATATAATATTTTAAACGCTATATAAACCCTCAAACTTTTCACTAGTTTTCGACCCTAAAAAGACATCCCTTGTCGTCACGGCCAGTGTTTTAGCGGCATTATATTAACTGCTGTTAATGGTTCAAATAACAAATGTTATTTCTCCCTAGAGTCTTGTTTGGGGATAAGGTTTTCTGTTATGGTGGTTGAGTTTGATACTTGCAATTAACAACTACTGCTATAAATGTTTGATTGTCTACTAACTACCTACATACTTTACTACTACAGATTTCAATAAAATTTCGGAGGTTTACCCGATTCTTTTCTTGGGTTGGATCTTTGTGTTTTCGTACCCTACCTACCTACCTATAGACATTTTGACATTTTGTTTACCTACCTATTTATAAATATTGCAGCTTTCTAAGGAGCTTTAAGTACTTTTTACATAAAACATCATTACTGACACACCTTTTCCCGAGGTAGGCACAGAGTCCTTTCACATTATTACGATTCAAACATACATCTTTTGCTTCATCTTCATTCAGCATTCTTCTGATACATGCACGCACATTGGTTTATACTAGTATGTAGGTAGATACCTACTCATAGCCTCGCCTTTTTACTTAAGTATATCAAATGAAACTAAGTTTAAGTTTAAACTCACTAAGTGATTTAGTTCCTTTATCAATGTAATTGAAAAGCTAGTAAGTATCAGTATCCAATTCAAAATCCTAACTCTAAAACCATTTATCTTCGCGACGACATTACTTATCCTCCCTTTTTCGTCTCATCATAAAGAACCGCAATTAAAATAACAATATTAACTGCATATCACGATGATTCAGTCCCAAATAATTGTCTTTTTATTGTTTTTGCAAATGTTCTCTCTCTCGAATTCTCGATTCAAGTTTGTGGACTCTATTGTTTGTGGCCCTTATTTTATTTGGCGTGTTTCGAACTGTAAGTTATTTATGATTAGTAAAAGATGTTGATTCATTTTCACTATTGGAGTAAAACAGCATTCATATTTCTATTGATGCTTTTCGTTATATTTAGGTATTTAAAGTTTTATTAAAATAAAGTTAGCTTGCAGGAAAAAGTGAAACCTTTTCAGAAAGAAAAAAAACTTTCGTCACTAGGTACCTACACACTCCAAACCCGTACCTGCAAGTTACAGCCAAGTTACAGCAGCTTTTTATACGTCTTGTGACTCGTACCCTCGGAAGCTCGTACCTATCTGTAAAGCCTCTTTGCCTCTTTGCCATCGGGGTAGGCCATGGGGCCGCGGGTAGACAGAAACAGCTATCCTCTACAAAAGAGGTGTGTTAGATACGATCCAGATCACAAAAACACCTCTTTTCCGTCTTTTCCTCTTCCTCTTTTAGTGAAAAGTGGTGAAAGGGCCGCCTTGCGCACAATATTATAATTTTAAGTTTTGTCTGTATCTATTTGTGTCCAATAAAGTATTTCTATTTATTTATCTATATCTCTCTGTTCATCCACATCCATGCAAATCTCTTCATACTTTATATGCACGTCTGTTTAGGGTAGGTAGGTAGAGTAGGTACTTACTCTGAAAAAAAATTGCAAAATAGAGACTATGTTATAACATTATAACAATCCATAACCCCTAGCTAGTAAAAATCAGGGTTGCGCCAAATGCAAAGTTTATGACGGCACGCATCATTAGACCACCGAAACGAACCGATTTTATGTTCAAACTTATCTATCGGAATAAAACATCAAAATAACAATAGTTGTAGTTGTTATTTATCATTCGTTTGATGGAGGCATCCCTAATCGATGTTCGTTCAGCGTTGTGTTGTAAAATGATTTTATTTTTGGAATAAAAAGAATTAATTAGCTTGATGGATGTACCTCTAGTTGTATGTAAGCTCATTATGTTATGAAAAGCTCAATAACAATTAAAAATCATGCCGTCTTATTCTAATTAGCTACGAGGTGGCTACGACATGGTTATAGTACTTACTCGTAGCTCTAAGTAATGGAGCGCTAACTTGATTGATCTTTCTTGTAACTGTATGGTTACTTCTTACTCGCTGTATGGTTACTTTTAAAATGTGATGTTAAATAATTAAACCCTAGACCGGTCTAATGATAAACCCACAGACGTATGAAAGCTGATGTATGTGGATAAACCAAGACTTTTTACATGCGAGAAAGCTACTATGCTTCTACGAGTATAAAAACTACAAAGATTTATCAAAGACGAAACTCATTACTTCTGTACTCTTTTAAGCTCGCTTTTAAGCTATATATGACAAGATGTGATTTTTGAGGTTTTGAATAGTGTTGTAAGAGTATCGATAGTTAAACTACCTACCGATTTTTTAAAGCTTCTTCTTGAAAGAGCCAAGAATCGTCGAATAAAATTAGCCTAGCAAATTCTCGCAAAACAATATCGAAAATGTAAATAAGTAAGTTATAGGAGTAAGACACCTATTTTATTGAGATGTAGAGATTGTTGCGACACTTACATTGCATCACTGATTTATTCTACTCGTTAAGATGTCGATAAACGAGCAAAAATTCTACCGATAAAAGTCATGAAATTACACCACTATTTTGTATACAAACAAAATTGATTGTGATAATACTTACTTAATAATGTAAAATTCCACGTTAAAATTGTTTCGGATATCTAAATTATCAGTGTAAATGTATTTTAAAGGTTCTAGTTAATTCATAATAATGTTGGCCGTAGCTGTTTTCGTGTTGGTTCTTGGGACTTTTGTTCAGGCTCAAGAGCAGGGTTATGCTGAAGAATTTAATGGTATGATTATTCTATAAGAATTACCTTATTGTCTGTATCATTAAATTTAGTGGCATTTCATCACTTGATCACATTTCATTTCCTTGTAACACAGCTTGAGAAAGAGTTCAAGGTAAACTAGATTAAATACATTAGTCTACTTCTCATTTGTTGTACCTACTATTGCACTCCTACTGATTTAACCCACCTTCAAATAATATAATGTATGTACCTATTTAATTGTTCTATATTATATAATGTATCGCTACGTTCAAGGGGTATATTCATAGAGTAATAATCATCATTAAATTTAAGAGCTTCGCTCTTGTCGGTGTAGTCTACGCCACTCTGCTCCGTTTTCTGCCGTCCTTTTGAGCACCTGATACAACACAACTTCTATCCCCTCTTTCATTTGATCTATGTAAGCTCTTCGTGGTCTCCCTCTCTTCCGTTTTTCTTTTACTTTTCCTTCCAAGATGTTTTAAAAAAAATCGTCGTGTCGTATCAGGTGACCCAGCATTTTTATTCTACTTTCATAGAGTATAAATGTGCTATTAAAATTCACGAGTCACTTAACTAGTTATTTGATGTTGCTAAGCTTTATTTTAGTGTTCCAGAATAAAAATCCTTTTACGTATCAAGCAAAAATCATAATAACAATGAATCTAATTGATAACTAATCCGTTAAGATGTTATACTTATTTATAGGTATGACAACGATAACATACAAACTGTTGGACGAGGAAGAGGTTGTGACTGCAATATCTTATGTAGTGGAACAGATGACTAAAACAGCTCCGGATACCCTTGCAGGTACGACATATTATTATATCAGATTATATATCAGAATAACACATAGGCTATGTTATTCTTGGATATAATGTTTTTTTCGCAACGCGTACGAAGTCGCGAGCAGCCTCTAGTTGGGTAATCTGTCTACTAATGTAGAGTTGCAACCTTCACCTGATTCTAAAAATTTTAAGATATCTGTATTTAGAAAAAAACTGTTTTTCTTTCCATCACTTCCAGACATTTTGACTGAAATGGTACCAAATATCAACGACGTTACCTTAGATCCAAATGATGATCTAAAATTACCATTAGTATTTAATGATGAAGGACATATACATGATGATGATAATGGTGATGACAGAGATGATGAAGCCAATGAAGATACAGTTACACCAAATCAAAACACAGGCGATGTTAGAAACGTAACTGTCAAAGATGAATTCAGTTCACAAGAACCAAAGACACATGTAACTAAAATCGAACAAGATGGTTTAAAATATATTGATAAATTAAAATCCTTAAATGTTTTACTACAACAATTAAAAATAAGAGAGAAATTGTATAATTTTAATAAGGAAAATGATGAAATTAAACATGGACAGGATAATATGGAACATGCTGCAAAAATTAATAAAGACAAATTTTCTAGTAAGTAATATTATTATACTGATGTAAATTGTAATACATGTACAGTTTCTTTTTGTAAATAAGTAACCCCCTGAAATTCTTTTTAAATTGGCCGCATTATACCTTTTCGATGACAATGGTTTGAAAATGACATCGATACAGTATAATGTAGCCAATTTAAAAAGTACTACAGTGGGTTCAGTTATCTACACTAATAAAACTTTCAATCATAATTATTGTCACAACCTCTTTTATGAAGAATCAAACTACGAATTAGTTTAAGATTTGAAGTTTTTAAACTTTTACTAGCTTTGCTGGAACTTATAACCTTTTAATAAAAACATTTATTTTATGATGTTCACAGTGTTTTTGAAAGAGATGCTCCTCAAGCATCCTTATCTAATAACAACAAATGAAAAACCGGCAAGATATAAGAAAGAAGGACTACAAATGAATGAAGGTAAAATTGAACTGATATTGGCTGTATTATTATTTATTTATTTTACTTATTATGTTAACCATCAGCTTGCTAATACATACTAAGCATTCAAAGTCGATCAGCTAAAAAGAGATTAACACAACTAAAATAATCTGGATAACAGGTACATGGAAGCAAACTAGGCTAATAAAGCTAAATTGTAATAATGATGAAGCTAATCCAATAAAATTTTCAGATATTTTTAAACATGTTACGCCAGAATTCCAAAAAATTATAACTGAGAAACAAAAAGTTTTAAAAACATTACCAATAGCTGCAACAGAAGAACACACAACAGTTGCAACTGTACCCAAAGTTAATCCAATGAAATTACCAGCATTTTTTAAGCCTTTTACGCCGGAATTCCAAAAAATTATAACTGACAAACCAAAAGTTTCAAAAACAATACTAACAGTTGCAACAGAAGAACACACCACAATAGCAAAAGTTGCAAAAGCTAATCCAATGAAATATTCAGTACTTTTTAAGCCTTTTACGCCGGAATTCCAAAAAATTATAACTGACGAACCAAAAGTAGTATTGCACGGGGTTAAACATATTTTCGACACTTCTCAAAGCAGAAGTGCTCATGAAACTACAGAAAGGTATAAGAAAACTATGGTACCGTTACGTTCGAAACCCGAAACTAAAGTAACGTCAGTATATACAGATAAAATAAATGAATACACAATTGTTCATAATAGAGATCAAGAAATATTACAAAAAGAATCTGAAGAAGTTGTTGCAACGAGAACACCCAAAACTAACATTTATACTCCACTTGATAGAGTTTACAGTGAAATAATGGAAGCTAATAAAAAATACACTACAGAAACTAGTACAAAAAGAATAACAACAGTCGATTTTGATGAAATGTTAAATGAAAAACCAGATACACGTGACGCGTTCAATGAAAAAATGATAGAAAATGAAAACAATTTAAGCATCGATACAGATGAATATTACGATAATGAAACGATAGTGGAACCAAGTAGCAGTGACACAGAAGATAGTAGAGAAGGACAAGATGTTGATGCTGTACTTTCAGAATTAAATGAAAAAGAAGCTATAAAACAAAATATTGAAGCAGGACAAAATAGACATAACATAAAAGATTATGTAAATCAAGAAGATTACGATAACTATATCAAGGATCAGAATAATAATGCTCTAAAATACAGAGCCCTAAAAGCCATGATACATTTAGGAGAAACCGATAATTTGACAAGAGAAAATAAAATGGACGACAAAACTGATAGAAATCTCGAAGCTTTTATTAGTACAAAATATATAATAAATGAAAATAAGCCTACAGACTATGTAAAGAAAGAGGAGGATGACAATTATGTTAAAAATCAAGAGAAAACTACGATAAAATATGAAACTAT
Source organism: Anarsia innoxiella (assembly GCA_947563765.1). NCBI lineage: Eukaryota > Metazoa > Arthropoda > Insecta > Lepidoptera > Gelechiidae > Anarsia > Anarsia innoxiella. The sequence continues at coordinate 2,289,425 of OX387417.1, forward strand.
AGCTCCAGATTATACGTTGAAACCAACGACGATTGTTAAATCTACTGAAGGGTTTGCTGTTAGAATACAGCCAAGTATTGGTAATATCATCAGTTTTTGATGTTATATGGGTGTAGTGTAGACAATCTTGAATTAAGTGTGTAATTAATAAACAAACAATAGCCGAAATGACTAAAAACATTTTTTTAGTCATCACTTTTTTTCTCTTTTAAAAGTGACAAAAATACACTGGGTTAACGTTTCTCGTGACATCAAGGCATAAGACAAGGCAAAAGTCAAAAGCCCCACTCCGTAACTTTGATGCTCTGTATCTTTGTATTTAATTACGTATTTGAGCAAGCAAATGTGTGCCCAATACTTTTGAACAGTCTAACAGACTAAAGATATTGTAATTTTTAAATGTAGTCATCATCCCTTTTTCAGATTATGTAACCTTTGAAAAACTCCATCAAGAATCAAGCCATAGCTATAAAGAAACTACAAAACGTGTGCCTAATTTAGACCCGCCACAATTATTAGAATATATCAAAAAACTATCTCAAGACTATAGTGCTAATTTTGTAAAGAAAATAGGTGACAATATTGACAAAGAGAGTATCCTACGTGGTGATGCAGCTACAGAAACAATAACACGGTCAGGAGAGTCTGATGTTGAGTATTATTCTGATGATGAAGATGCAAGCACAGAGCATCCTTTAACTGGAAATATTATGGGAAAGGTTTGTATATTATATACATTTCAGGAAGCAAAATACTCACATTTAGCTTCCAATAAAACAGGACACATAAAATATATAAAAATGGGAACTTGACCAAAGTTAGAAGCTAGCTTAGAAGCATCTCAATAACTGCTCATAAATTGGTGCCAGCTAGGAATAGACTAGTCATCCATTAACACCTAAAAGGCACTAGTTAGGTATTTCATTTCATTGCATTTGCTGTCATTGAAACACTTTGTACAACATGTAACAAAGCTGTACGATCTAAAATCGTACAGAATTATGTAGACTTAGTTAGCGACCTACTTATGACGGCACGCGTCATCATTTATATTTTGTAGGTATTATTTTAACTTTAGTGTCAAACTGACTGTGCTATTGTAACCACTTAAGTATCTTTCTTTCATATTAAATAAACTATTATATTGACTTTACGTGGTTTTAACTTGTGGACACTCAAACTTTTAACTTAACTTTAACTACATAACTTAACTGAGCTTTCATAAGTGCATAAACTATCAGTGTGAACTATTAACTATTGGTGTGGAACTATTAACTATTTTACAAACTAACTAGTGTACGGTGCAACTGTGGTCAACTAAGCAGCGCATCGTACAAAAGCCACATCCCCACTTATCAGCCTTTTAACATCCCCACTATAGGGGCACGAGCCTACTATACGAGAGTGCAAATCTCATACCAGCTTCAATAAATGAATTAAGATAAAGAGATAGCTAGACATTGAAAAACTCTTGATCACCGAACTTTTTGAAAACAATGCTGTTATGAAAGTTACAACATATAAGCGTTTTCAGACTAGCAGCGTTTTAAACGCGAGTACAAGGTCCTTTTCAGCATACGCGGATACCTGCTTGCTACATTACGCGCTTCAAAAAACCGGACTCGCCTCAAAGCTTGCTCAACTTAAACGAGTACCAAAAGGCGCGTACATGCGTTTCCAAAAACGACCGTACACGCGCGTATAAAACGGTCTGAAAAGGCCCTAAACAGTGTTTGAGTGCCATTTGTTTTTGCAGTGCTACGTTTGTGGTATAGATGAGAGAGGTATACCAGTCGGCTCCCAATGTCACGATGCGTTTGACAGAGATTTCTTCACAACACACTTTTCGAGGCCTCCAATACACAAACAGAAATTTTTCAAGAAACATTGCCTTTTTCTGGACATGTAAGTGGGAACTGAAATACTAAGGTTCACTTGCAAGCTGCTTAAGAATCTATGTTCACTTTTATTTGGGAAAGTAATAGGTAGTTTAAAAAATTAAAATACTCTTTAGCTCGCACTAAACAAGCTCCAGCATCAGATCAGTTCGAAAGTTTTGAGCAAACTAGCGAGATAGTACGGTCAGTCAACTTCAGACTTGAAAACGTACTGAGTTCTTGCCTTGTTCTGGCCAAAGAGTAGTGTTTCGTTCGTTTTGCCTGGTACTTATGATCACGGCGTTTTAACAATTCTATAATTGACAAAATCAGCTTTAATCTGGACAAGAACAAACCTCATCTGGCATTTCTAACTTAATTCAACACTTCTAATATACAGGATGTCCAGAAAGGAACACGACAAACTTAAGGAGAAGCAAGGTTGGAGGGTCAGCTACCTAACAATACCAAAGTCTCATGGTTTTCTAGATATATTAGCTTGTTTTCGAAAATATGGAATATTGTTTGGGTTGATTTTTTTCTGTAAGGTAGCTGACCCTCCCACCTTGCTTCTCCATAAGTTTGTCGTATTATTTTCTGGACACCCTGTATAGATAATCATACATATCCATCACGCCGCGTTTACGCCTCTCTCCCATTGGGGTAGACAGAGACCACTTCCCTCTACTTGCTACAATCAAAACACACTTATTTCGCTTCAATACTTTTATAATACTCTTATAATGCCTTTTTCTTAACAGACAACATTTCACATACAATCCGGCGTCGCCGAAAAATCTCTGGGGCCGCTGGACCGGAGGCTGCAGCGTCCGATGGGTGGACATTTCTCCAGTCTACACGCAAAGGACATGTCGCAACCGTGAAAGTCCTATACGAGGCCGCCATTTTGTCAGCAGACGAATGGCGATGCTCGAAAGGGCTTTAATGGTATACAGTTATTGTATATCCTACTAATATTATTAATGTCAATGTTTGTGCCCATGGATGGATGTTTGTTACTTCATCACGTAACATATTTTAATGAAATTTTACAATAACTTAGCTTGAACATCAGAATAACACATAGGCTATATTATCTGCAAATATTTCGTGTTTTTCCAAAGAAATGACGATAAATGCGTACGAAGTCGCGGGCAGCCTCTAGTATCATTATAATCTCCACTTTTTTGGTGCCCACACGGCCTATATGAAATGTTTAGTAACTTTGTAAACATTTGTTAGGAAACATACTAAATGTGAAATACGAAATGTTTGCTAACAAATGTTAAGATACGTGACTAACATTTGAAAACGGCAGTGTACACCTTTATGACATACATACATATGTCACGCCTCTTTCCCATAAGGGTAAGAAGAGATCAATTTTCTCCACTTACCTACTCCATTATGATTCATGAAATTTTTATCAACTGAAATACCTAATTTTAGTAGCACTTAATAGGTAGGTATTATTGATTCATGATTTATTTATAGTTTACCTACAATGTCTTCTATGACACATCAGCCGAAATTACGCCGCGTACATTCACGCTAGCCGCTGAACTTTCATCGTCGTTTGTTCGTCAGATGTGTCCTTACACTAATTGTCCGTTTCATTATGTACAGATAAAATTTATCTGACAGATATTTTATACCTGTCTCTGTCATGTTTTACGAAATAGACATTAGTTTATCTGTCAGTTAAATTTTATCAGTAGGTGGAGAAACAGGCACTAATTCTACATGTTTTCTCTCAGGATAAAGATGATGGCTGTATAATCAGCCCAATGGCGACTCTTGTACCTCTATCACGAGGTATATCCCTCTTCGCCAGGTTTCACGCGTGTGTATGTTCAGGGCATTGGTGTAATGAAGCTTCGGAGACTCTACGGCCAACACCCCTGGTTTTACTGATGTCGGTTATTACAACGGGATTGAACGCGTGATGTTAGTTTTTAGACGCTGCTTTTGGTAACTTAAAAGTTTTATAAAGGTAATTTTCAAGTGATTTTTTTGGAGGCAGGCTAGAGGCAGGTCTGCTTTTCGCTGGCACGCTACGAAGAAAATTTATTAAGATTCACGCTCAATAAGGCTTTTCAGGAAATTTCAACAATGGGGATGATGACTACATTCAAAAATTCAAAAAATAATTAGTCCGTCTTTTAGGCTATTTGAAAATATTTGAAACACATTTTTACCTGTTCAAATACATAAATAAATACAAAGATACAGAGCATCAAAGTTACGGAGTGGGGGCTATTGACGTCACTCCTAGGTTAAAATCGTACTGAGGCGTGACGTCACAAGCAACTTCAACCCAGTGTATCTTTTTCATTTATAGTTTAAGAGAAAAAAGAAAAAATACGTGTCGAATATTTTAAAATAATCTATGTGATGGACTAAAATATTTTTTTTGTCATCATGCCCATTAATGCCTAAAAGTATAACAAGAGGTAGTAACGAAGAGTAAACAGATAAATTAGCAAGAGAGACTGAATAGAATAGACGACATAATCACCAGGGAATTATTTAGCCAAAATAACAGAATTGAGTAGGTGCCTTAATAAAGTGACCTTAGATTTAAGCATTCTTGTGCAAAATGAATATCTTTGTGAATAAGTAATTTATAAGAAAAAATTTGAACAGTATGTTGAATATTTTAAAATGTTTGATGCGTGTAAATTGTAAGTAGGTATTTACCTAAACATTTCTCTAATATAAGTAAATGTATTTTTTGTAATTTTGCTTTTTATTTTGACACACTTGCGACGAAGGCTCTTTCACACAAAAACCATTGGACATCACAGTATTAAAACTTACATTAACAGAATGATACCCATCTTAAATACATACTTACTTACATATCCGTCACGTCTCTCTCCCATTGGGGTAGGCAGAGACCACTACCTTCCACTTGCTACAATCCAAATACACTTCTTCCGCTTCATTCACATTCATTTATAAACACACATTCATTTATTCACATTCATTCATTTATTTATTTTTTAGTAGCTTTAAGATATTGTCTAAGTTTTCCAAGTCATAACGATGGATGCGTTCGAAATCGCGGGCGGCAGCTAGTTGTACAATAAAACATACACACATCTCATCAATCGTCCAAAACATATCAGATTGTAGACATTTATGTTAGCAATTAGCAAAGTTCTTCTGTTTCAGACAGATGCATCCAATTAGAGGGGGTCAGGGGTATAAAATCTAAGATAAAAGTCCCCTAGAGAGTGCTATAGTGGTCTCTGGTCAGTTAATTTGGTTTTATTGAGATTTTGCTTCTTATATTACGCTATTTGCTTGAGTATAGTTTGCAGTCTTTCTTTTTATGCGTTAGCGTTTGAAACATCTTCGCGGTTGGATCGATATATTTATCGTAGGTAGCACAGCACATTAAGCTATTTACATATCAAAATAGAAAACGGTACCTAGTGAATCAAATGTTATTGCGAAGTGGACATAAGTAAACATTACTACTCTTTCCGCATTTTAGAATTTTCGAACAATTCACAATGTCCTTATAAAATGCTCTTTTCTTTTTCGAACTAATCAATCTTTATACTATAATCGAGGTTAAAACTTCAAGAAATATACCTACGTATAAATAAACATCTAGTATAATTTAAAGGTTCAGGAGGTGTGCCCTCGTGACGTGAGCCAACCCCCGCTTGAAGCAAACAGGTGGGCGCGCGGCGGCCATCTTGTATTCACACCTAGCTATCTACCTAGATATCTATCTATCCTCGCTATGTGGTTTTATTATAACAGCCTTCAAGCTCCTGATTTTATTTTAATAACTTTTACTGAGAGGAAAATATAGCTTAGAATCCGACAAGAAAATTGTGACTAAGAGAAGTGAGTCATACGTGGTTATGACCACGTATGTGATCTCGATGAGTTTTTGGTATGCCAAAAACTCATCAAGATTATGGTTGTTACGTAGGTACCTATGTTTAAAGGTCTATCTACACAGATCCGGGCCGTGCCCGGGACGTATCCGGGCCGTGGCCCTTCAGGAGGGAGAACAATACGTCGTCATGACAACGTGTGTGAACGAATCCATAAAAAATGTATGGAGTGATATTTTTTCCCTGACACGTCCCGGACACGTTCCGGAGCTGTGTAGATAGACCTTAACAAATACTTATGGGTCCCACACTTATTTATTGGTACATAATGTAGAGTCAATTTCAGGTTCAGAAACAGGCAGACACAAGTGTGTTTACCACTTCTTGGAAAATCAATCAACTGTATAACCTGACCAAACGCAAATTTAATGCTAGCAGCTAGGCCGGAAGTACGAAAATTATAAGGAACGAATGAGAGGATGGGGTCATCTAAAAAGCTGGTTTATATTTATAAACCTTTTAGGTACCTATACCTACTCTTGAAATTTTCACTGCAGTATAATTGATTGCTCACCTTGCCTATTAAAAAATCCTTAAACCTAATCGACGCAATCACCTAAAAGAATTGCATTTTAACTTAGTTTAACAAAAGATGTTTTTAACATAACACTACAGTTTCAATATTAACTCAATCTATATATTTTTGTATCCATTCTGCAACAATGAATCGAAGCTTTCGAGTCATAACTACAGAGCTACAATGTAACAATCGCGGAGACTGCCTCCATGATTTATGAGATTGTCTAGAGGGGTGGCTGCGTCGGTTCTCTACGTAAATAAAAGTTTATATAATACGGGTTCCTTATGTATTTACTGAAGGCAGTTTTACGATTTTATAGCATTAAAGAATATTTTGAGGAGACCTAATTTAATACCTAAGTGGTTTTTATTTTAATTAGCAAATATTTCTTATTCATTATTATTAATAATTACTGCATGTCTGATGACTAAATGTGTGAAATTTTATTAAATTTATTAACAACCTTTATACCACATTTATAGCAATAAAAATTCGTTTTTTTTTATATAATTTTATTTCATTAGGCTTGATTTTATGCGGTTTTGTGGAGTTTGACTTGAAAAATAAACGGGAATTTCGATAGCACGTCTTTATAGTTTGGGAGATAAATTGAAGCTTATTTCAAATATTTTACTTTGTTAATGGTTTGCAATTATTGTACTGAAGGCTGCCCGCGACTTTGTTTGTACGCATTATTTATCATATTATATGCCTAATAAAAGAGTTGCACGATATCTTAAATTAATATAATCTATGTATTGTTCTACTAATAACAAGTATTGTTTCATAAAAAATCATTAAGAATTTTTGCTTGAAAGAGTAACAAACATCCTTACATTCATTAGCATGAAAATTTATTTATTTACCAATTAATCAATATTATTTATTAGTTCACCAAACAGATTTACAACTTAGATTATGGATATTATCGTAAAATTTTGGTGAAGCAGAGATGTAGATGTGAACACAGCATGCGCAAGTAATATTGTCAGTTATCGCTTAAATTACAAGAAGTCTATAACATTAATAGAGGAAACGCCTAATCGGCATTGAGTTTGAAGTTCAATAAATTGACGTTTATATTTTTTTAAAAGAAAATAAGTCTGTACTTACCTACAGTAGGTACTTAAGTGCCACTTTTTATTTCGCCCAGAAAAATCTCGTCTCCCCACAAATACTTAGCGAACAAACTTAATCAAGTAAAGTGGTGTCATTTCAAGTTATGACAAAGTTGTAGTATTTGCGTACTTACTTTAAGGGCGTTGGTGGCTTCAAGAGAAGGGAAGGAATTGGATATAAGCTAAATAGGTACTTACTGGAAGAAGTGCTAATGTTAAGGGTGTTGCTAGACTGTATACCGAAAATCATGATGTAAATGATGGAATCTGCCAATGACTGACGAACTTTTTCCAAGAAACATGATTTGAAATACCTATGAAAAAAGTACTTTTTTTATACAAAGTTCCCAGCTAGAGTAGGACGATATAAAATGTTGTATTTCGATGCATGTTTCTTGAAAAAATTGGTTCAGTTTGATGTGCAGGTGTAGATTACATCGCTTGATTTTCGGCTTAAAGTATTTAACAAAAACCTATGTTGTAAAAGAGGACTGAAAATCTTCTAAACCAAACCATATTATACACTATTTAAACTAAAATACCTAATATTTCAAACAAACATTGGAAAAACTCAAGACATTTACGCCACCACCCCACACCAAGTAAGCCAAGTGTCCCGGAAGAGACAATGACGTCACAGGACATGACGCACCGGAAGTGTCGCGATCTGTCGTCTGTCGTGTGTCATGTGTCATCCCACCCTCTTTGCTGGAGATGAAAAAGATTTTCGAGGAAAGTTGCCAGTAAAAACCTTTAGGGGAAAGGGGTTAGGTATGTGTCAATGCGAGGAAAATGTCAAGTTTCGAGGGTTGATTTGTATCGTAGTTTATTCACATGCTTATGAAGTTTAAGTGAAATCAGATACTTAATGCAATTGCATAAAAACGTGTTTCAGTCTTGGTCACGTTTCTATGTCACTCTTATGTTAATTAAATAAAACCTGTCCGTGATTACAGACCTACACTTACGAAGTAATTATTGTGCTATCTATGCACCAGAGCCGCCGGCTTTTTTGGCAGCTGCCATTCGTATGACGTAAAGCCGCCGGCCTAGCCCGTTGGTGTGTAGATAGATAGCATTAAGTAATCTGTGCCTACACGTTTATAGTCAGATATTAGAAAACAATATCTAAGAATAATATACCTATATAGATTATGTACTTATTATTCTGATGTGCAAGTTACAAAAGTTTCAGTACGATCTGTTCATTAATTTTTGCGTGAAAGAGTAACATACATCCTCACATCTCCATCTTTAAACATGGAAGCCGATCCAAATGCTATCTATACACCAAAGCCGCCGGCTTTTTTGACAGCTGCCATTCGAATAACGTAAAGCCAGCCCGGCGGCATGCCGGCGGCTTTGGTGTGTAGATAGAAAAAGGCATAAATATTGATATTTATAATATAAGTAGTATTGTAGGAAGTAAAATAATTACGATATCTATTAAGTAGTGGATTAAAGTTTATTTTAATTAAACTTCCTAATGATCAGTAGACATCTTCAGCAATCATCATAAATAAACAAACCCTAGAAGGAGTAATTAATCAAAATTTAAAAAGATCGGCCGTAGATCAGCGCCTCCCCTCCGATTTGTAAGGGGCTTCCGCCTCATTGACTACCCTCGCATTTACATACTAGATGCTTTGGAATAGGGTACGGTACACTGAAGTATTGGATCTGATATGAAAATACAAGAAAAGTAGAAAAAATATAATCTAACTAGATGCTTCCCAATAGTGAGCTCTCTAATCTCACATGAAAATACCAAAATTTGCTTAAAAATATATCAGAGTCCATCAGTTTCATTTAAAAAATTGTGACACGTACTTTTTCTTTTTTCTCTAAAATTAAAAAGATAAACTGCGTTAAAAATCCTATAAATTATACTGAAGCATGACATTAAGTATGCTTCATTGCTAATTTAAAAAAAACTCAACATGAATCGAATTGAAAAATACACACTTTCAGCGTTATTACAAAACTAGGTTTAAAGGTAGTTTAAGTATTAGACTAGGTTTAAACCAGGTACTAAAGAAAAACCTTATTACAAAACGTAGTTTATCTCTTAGACTAGTAATAAACCTAGTATCAAAGATAAACCCGCAATAGACCTAGTTTAAACCTAGTTTATCTTTTGAAAATGTCAAACAAAATAATGTCAGCTGTCACTTGAAGTAAGAGTTTTTCGCGAATTTACTACAAGAAATTGATTATTATATTATATTTTGTGAAATACAAACGTGGATATTGAAGACATTGATTTCGACGATATAGATGATGTACCTATATAGTTATTGCAATGTGCACAGATTTCGGAATCGTTATAACCCATTTGCACTTAGTGATGAAGAATTTCAATATAAATACAGATTCACTTAACGATTTGGTCAGAAAATCGTTGACCTGGTACGGCAAAATGTTGCTCACGACCCCAGAGGATGCCCCCTCAGCCCAGAACTGCAAATTACAAGTGCAATTCACAACTGGGCTCGCCATGAAGTAAGACGTGCTTATCATTATCATTTACTTACTAAATTATTATTACTTATCTAACATATTATACCTACCTAATAATATGTTCTTTTCCTTATAGATACAAGATGATAGCGCTGACCTTCATGGGGTATCCCAACCTGTTGTAAGCCTAACGTGCAAAAAAATAGTCGTATCCCTTGCTAGAATGTCGCACAGGTTTATAATGATGCCTGCATCCATAGGCGATATAATGAATCTCACTCATTTGAACCAGGAACACCATTAAAAGGTGTTTCGGGTTATGGAAACAAAGGTTTCGTTGTTGTGCCGTCTCCATAACATTGCAATCAATATGCGAGAAGACATCTTTCCTGGGGATGAAGACGCTAAGGACATACCAAGGGAGCCTGAAGTTCAAAACTTCTTGCCAGGTTCTACAGTTAGAGGCAATATAAGGAAAAGGCAATTTGTTGCTACCTATTTTTAATCATAATATATAAATAAAATTTCAATTTAGTGGTTAATGTATTCCTTTATTTTTAAATACTGTGTCTCTTCTTATAATTTCCCTGAATTCATTTTACTTTCTTGCAATGATTTTCCTGAAAAAGAAAGTATGTCATTATTATTTACATTTATAACATTAGCAGGACAGAATCACAGAATAAAACATGTTGCCATCAACCTCTGTAATAAGTTAGATTAATATTCCCTTTAACATTAACAAGTTAGTTAATATTTACATGAATACGGGCGTGTATGAGGCGACTGATGAGTGCGGATGAAGCGAAGGAAGTGTGTTTGGATCGGAGGGCAGTGGTCTCTGCCTACCCCAATGGAAGAGAAGTGTGACGGATATGTATATATGTAATGATACAAAGCGGAAAAACACGAAACAAAGTTTTACTAACTTCTTCCTCTGTACTCCAATTTTCGCTTCCTTTTTTCCGCTGGTTTTCCATCTTCTTTGTTAACTAGGTACTTAGATAAAACTTAGGTAGCTGGCGCGAAGTGTAAACGAAAAATAATCTTGTGCAATTTGATTAAAATTGTTTATAAATAATTAGTTTGCAATTTGCAATTTGTCAAATTAAAGAGCATGCGCGCCATGTCACCGCGCAACTCCGTTTCACGGAAAATATTAAAACAAAACTTTACTTTATGAAACCGTTTCAATTATGTACGTTATGAATCTTTAAGTTATACATGTATATGCCTTTGAAATATATTTTTTTACATTATATTACAATATTTATGCATTTCAAGGTACGAGTATAAATATCAATATTGGGAGAAACGGAACGTTCTTGCGAAAAGTGACATTTTATTTTTTTAATTTTGGCTTGCCGCCTTCTTGCCGAAATGTTTGCCAAACAACAAGAAATAATAACAATTTCCATAGACAATTCGTGGACTTCGATGAGACTTCATAATCTTTGGATAGTCTTCGTTTTGTAATAAGAAAAGTTAGACCAGGTTTAAACCTAGACTAGTTAGACCTGGTTTAAACCAGGTTTATTTCATTTTTTTGTAATAAGACTGTTTATGTTTACATTTATATATCTGTCTCGGCTCCCTCCCACCAAGGTAGGCAAAAACCACTTCGCTCCACACTTCTTTCTTCTTTAAGTTTAGATATGTTTCAGTGTGTACTCTCCCTTACAAGTAGCTAATAGAGGATGACTCAGTGTATTTGTGAACATAAAACGACTTCTTCTGAGGGTCGCTCGCTACTTCGTTGATCCTTTAAAAATTGTTATTTTGTTATTGTTTAAAAGTTCTGTACCTTAAATTGAACTCTGTTACTACTTAAGAATTCGCTTTCCTTCCGTCTGGCACCAAACTATATACCGTAACACTAGTTATTTTTTTACAGCCAACTAAATAACGTTTCTATTTAGGTAGGTACTCTTGTTACCAAAAATATATAATTAATCTACATACATACATATCCGTCACGCCTCTCTCCCATTGGGGTAGACAGAGACCACTTCCTTCCATTTGCTACGATCCAAACACACCTCTTTCTCTTCATCCACACTCATCAGTCGTCTCATATATGCTCGTCGGTTTAGGGTACTCTTGATTTGGCCTTTCTTGATTAAGTCCCCGATTTGATCGAGGTACGTTCGTCTTGGCCTTCCCCTCCCAGCATTTCCATCCACTCTTACCTTGTTTAACTCTTATTGTTAATCTCCTTTCGCTCATTCTTTCTACATGCCCAAACAATCTAAGCATCCCTTTCTCAATTCTTGTCACTACATCCTCTTTCTCCCCATAATTAATCTATTAAAAACTTAATCACAATTTAGACAAAACATTAAGACCATCATCCCGTGTCATCATTGCATAACTCGTGGTGTCTCTACCAAAACATTTCTAACTCCCAAAACCTAAAAACAAAATTGAATTAGAAAACGATTTAACTAAAAGCTGGATAAAGCGAGTGACGTAACTCAATCAGGAGGTGCATAAATCTGCATTATGACCCCTGCCTTTTAACAGGAGTGGGTACGCAAGAGTTGACGGCGTTATTTACGTCAGTGGCTCGGGTGTTCGAATTTGGTGTTTGCTAAACTGATGGATCAATGATCAATCAAGCTAAGTAAATAGATACATTACACAGGTAGGTCTTGATCACAATGATTACTATGGAAAATCTGTATTGATCAATCAAGCTAAGTAAATAGAAATATACCGGGTGATTTCCTAACAGATACATTACACAGGTAGGTCTTGATAACAATGATTACTATGGAAAATCTGTATAATTGTACTAGTAATATAAAGTTTTGTGAGGTACCTACAATGTTACCTAAGTATCAAAAATTGATCATTGTGAACATCTTCCCGTACCGCTTAGGCCGCATAATACCTAGGCGTATATGTGAGTGCTTGGTAAAATTATCCGTCTTCATATCACCAACTACTGAACCGTTAAAAATGTTATGTGATGTGAGTCTTTTACTCATGTTTTACTTGCAGATTAAATATCTATTCGTATGCGAATATCTATGTACGAATAGTTAAGCAGTTACACTACGAAAAAACTTTGGAAAAACAGAAGAAAAATTCTGTTCAATTGAAGATAGCTACTAGGTAGAGCTAGGTGTGAATTAAAGATGGCCGCCGCGCGCCCACCTGTTTGCTTCAAGCGGGGGTTGGCTCACGTCACGAGGGCACACCTCCTGAACCTTTAAAATACCTAACTAGATGTTTTAAATTAAAACATTAAAACTTTTAATACCTATCACTATAATTTTGTTGGGAGTGTATAGCTTTTACGTACACGACCGCAGACAATGATGGCGGATTTTTGACTTTATTATTTAATTTCAGCTGTTATTGTATAATGATGAAGTATTTTATTAAATAATATGATAACCACTCGTTTCAGACTGTCTGAAATACTACTATTATTAGTTGATCAGAGTCATTTAAATAGAAAAATGAATTGAATTTGTATCGATATTATTTATTTTCAATAAAAACAATGTAATAGAACACGTATCAAAAATTAAAATAACACCAAATTTAAAAAAAATATAGCAAAAGAAATATAAAAAAAACTTATTTACAAAATCTTAGCTAGCTAAATCAATAAACGTAATGATTAAAACACTTTTCTTTTAGAAACTCGAAGAAAAATAAATAAATAAAAAAAGAAAAAAGAGAAAGAAAAAAAAGAAGAGAAAAAAGAAATAAAAAGAAAAGAGAAGAGAAATATGAAAACATTTCTCTGATTTCAAGTCACTTTACGAGCTGCTTGATCCATGACCTTTCACAGTCTAAAGATATAAAAAAACTTACAAGTTTTTCAGGAAAACTATAACAAATTTCATAAATACCCAATTATCAAGGTGAGTAAAGCAAACGGCGATATTTTCAAAGTTCTTGTCGCTCTATTACACCAACTTCCCGTACATACACACGCGTGAAACCTCGCAAAGAGAGATATACCTCGTGATAGAGGTACTAGGGATGCCATTGGACTTATTATACACCCATTGTCTATGCTCTGGAAAAGAAGGGTATGGTTTGAAAGTAGGTAAATGCGATTTTTAAATCTTATCATGGAATTTGTAAGTAAAACTACACACACAAAATTATGCGTTTTCGTCTTATGTATCACAAATTAGATTATACATATTTGTGTAGCATCCTGAGTAATTTTAAAAGGATGATCTTTCAAAAATCGCCTTAGTGGTTTCTCGCCAAGAGCTTATTAAATAAATATCCGCCAGAGAGACCCATCATTTCATTTCATTCATCATCATCATTTCAGCCTATAGTTAGCTGTCCACTGGTGAGCATAGGCCTCTCCAATGGCTCTCCAATGCGACCAGTTCATTGCCATTTTCTAACGAGACCCTGCGGTTTCCACAAGGTCGTCGGTCCATCTGGCAGGTAGCTGTCCCACGCTGCGCTTGGTGGTGCGAGTTCTCCACTTCAGAACTCGTTTGCCCCTTATAGTATAAATATAGGAATGCTCTTTCAAACATCAAGTAGGTATGTAGTTTCGCCAAGAACTGATAAAATAATGTCGTAAAATACCAATGCATTTAATTTCATGAAAAATCTTACACGAGCCTGAATCTTACCTGCAAAGCCATCTCCAGCATAGACATCCTCCGGCTGACGAAGTGCCGTCCTCTGATAGCGTTGTTGCGGTTCCTACAGGACCTTTGTGTGTAGACTCCAGTGATGTCGATCCATCTGACGCTGCAGCCTCCAGTCCAACGGCCCCAGAGGTTCTTCGGCTCGGTTGTGTTTAAGTGGTAGTGGGGACTGGTTGAGGGAAAGGATCTTTTAGCTTACGTTTGTACTTGACGGTTGGATGATTTGATTTTGTTATGGTATGAAATATTTTTCTGATTAGATGTATGTGCATTTCCCTGTATCCCTTCCTCGTGTAGCTGGCAGCCAAAGAAGTGGCGAGGAAGATACTTAACACTAAAAAAGATTTCTGATCACGAGTACGACGCCTTCTTTAGCCTTTATACAAATACTCGTAATACGCCTGAGTCTATATCCCGCAAAAAAGCGTCTCTTTCTAAAGCCGGTTGCAGACCAAGGTCTAAGCTTAGTTAGTTCAGCTTAGCTCGCGTAGCTGACGCAATTTTCTATACTTGTGTGCAGACCGCAAACTATGCCACAAGTATGGTCTGCAATCAGCATAAAGCACGCTATTTACAAGTATAATAAATTAGAGAAAGTACAGTCTTGTAGCCCGATAAAGAAAATTTCATTTTCAAGGAATTTACACATCAAAGCCTCTAACCAAGCTTTGTATCTCTTTTATGTTAATGTTTGTTCTGTTGGTAACCTTAACAAATAAATAAAACTAAGTTTTGATGCTACTTACATATCCATGTACCGACAATATTTCCTGTACTGCGCTATATGAGCTCTGGAGGTTGGATTGACTGGCAGAAGAGGTATCACGTCTGGAGCGAACGCGTCGGAACACGGCGCTGTCGTTGGTATACCACGCACGTCTAGGCCGCACACGAAACACTGGGGATTGAGTAATTAATTGGGCAAAACAGTCTCAAAAGTCAATGTTCTGGCGTTAAGGATGCCCTTCCACCAGAGATGTGCTACGTTGCCATGGATGCGTTTGATATCCACCAATCATGTTCATTGTATATGAGGGCACCCATAAGCGCATCCATAGCAACGTAGCATAGCACATCTCAGGTGGAATGGCATCCTAACCAGTGGCGGATTTACAAAATTGCCGCCAGTAGGCTATTCAATTTTTGCCGCCCCTACCGTCCTTTGAAATTCATAAGACGTAAGAGAAGTTTCTGTATTAAAACGGCACACGCAAGAGGAGTTCTTGTATTAGGGCACACTAAACTACGACGCGCAAAGGTATTTTTATATTAGAATTCGCCATGTTACTATACGAGTTGTTATCTGTATGTCAGGAAAAAACATGAATAGAATAATAGGATTTGGGAGCCGCAGCCGCCTGCCGCGCATGCAAATCGAAACTCGCATGACAAGAAAAGGGCTCTTATGGCAATGTTGTTTATATTTTACAGTGCATTTAGTAATATTTTATTTACAGACGTAATGTGTGTGAAGGTACATATAATTCTTTTTTTCTTTCTATAAAATAAAAAAAAACTTTGGGAATTTGCCGCCCCTGTAAATCTGCCGCCCTAGGCTTCAGCCTACTTTGCCTATTGGTAAATCCGCCACTGATCCTAACTCTCATATAAAAATTGATGTAGTCTAGTTTGGATTTTAAATGACCTAGCTTACATTCGATGTTTGCTATGAGATGCAAATAATACTTTATGCATCTGTTTATTTGGCATTTAATTAAGAAACAGCCTGAAACTCAAAGAATCATGAGCTTTTGTAGATTAGTGTAAAACGAAATTGGTTATTTCTTTAAATTTGATTCAGATAAAAATTCTGATCTTTTAAGTGAAGTTGATTTTTGAAGTTAAGATTTTACTGAAATAACATCTTAATTTACTGCAATAATGTATTTGCAGGGTTAATTATAAAAATAGCGCGGAAATGACTGAAGTTTGTTTACCTTGCCCATAATAGTCCCAGTGATATTGGACATCTTTTCCGTTGTAACTACAGTGGTGGTAGTTGGCAACGTCGCAGTACTGTTATATTGTGGACAAGTGGGAATACTGTACTCTTGAAAACTGGTGTTCAACTTTTGCGTTAGGTTTACATTATAATCAGCAGTTAAATTCTTGATATATTCCAAAAGCACTGCAATGTCGAACCTTTTTGTGGTCGTTTTTCTACGCCTAGGCTTTTTTCTTCTTCTCAACGCGTCTGATTCGTTAATTTGATTCATTCTGCCAGCTGATCCTAAACCAGGATATTAAAATCAAACATCATTTTACTTATTATACGGTATTTCTTAAGTAAATGCCAAAACTTAATACTTATAATTTCAATGTAATGTTATGTGAACTTCCAATTAGTTTAAAATATAACTAACGGTACAATGGAAAGTTAGATGGTATTAAGTTTAGGGCATTAGATAGAGCACACAAGACGTTGCGGGTAGCCACTAATTGTATTAAAATTTAGAATTGTACATACATACATATCCGTCACGCCTCTTTCCCATTGGGATAGCCAGAGACCGCTTGCCTCCACTTGCTACGACCCAAACACACTTCTTTCGCTTCATCCACACTCATCAATGGCCTCATACAAGCCCGTCGGTTTAGGATACTCTTGACATGGCCTTTCTTGAGCAAGTCCCCGATTTGATGGAGGTACGTTGTAACAAATAGGTACTAATCTTACCTGTATGAGTAGGAATAGTTAATCCGTATTCTATCAGGTCTTTTTCAAACACTCCCATGGATTTACTTGACCTAAGATTTGTGTCCTTCTTTGTCTCATATTCATCATCGTCGTAGTACAGATAGTTCACTGTGCTGAATGTTTTAACCTCACGGGAATCACTGAGAGTTGATTCTGATGCCTCTTCTAAGTTTCCATAACCAACATTATCTCCATAGTTAGACAAATCTCCATCTTTTCTTGCATTTGCTAATTTATAATTCTTTTCGTCGTTTTCTATTTTGCTTACAACAACTACATTTTCTTTGGTCGAATCTGTTGTTCCATTTTCTTTATCGTCTATATAAATTATTTCTCCAGTTTCCACGGTGACATCATTTCTATCTGTAAGCTTTGTGTCTGTACTACTTTCTTCCGTTTTTATTTCGTATGCATCTGTCTTGGCTTCATTATGGTCAATTTCATAAAACTGATCATTCGCAATAATTCTTTTTTTACTATTATCTAAGAAATCATCGGCGTTTTTGTCGATATTATTATTTTTGGTGTTATTTTGGGGAGTTTTATTTTTATTTAATACATCGTTAGAGGAATTATTAATTTTATAATATGTTTTTTTGATAATATCCTTCTTGCCCGCTTTAACATCTTTCTTATTTGTTTGGTCTACTTCATCTTTCATTTCTACTGTAATTTGATGATCATCTCTATCTTCTTGGCTGTCATTTTTATCAACAATGAAGTATTTATTGTTTTTACTATTATCATTACCCACATCTTCTTGTAAATCAGTCAAGAACCTATTATTATCAAGATCAAATACTATTAAGTCATTGGAATTTTCTGATACCGACTCAACTTTTTCAATGACTTTTTTGCCTACATTAGAATTTAGTATGTTCTTTTTAGCATTTTCTTCTATTAGTTTATAATTTTTGAGATTTATATTGGTTTTGTTTTCAAAGCTATCATTGTTTTCTTTGCTGAGTTCCTCATCTGACTGGACTCTGAATATAGCTTTGCCTTCTGGATCTTCAGCTAGATGAACATGTTTTTCTTTTTCTGCTGTAGTTTCTCCATCAGCTTTTGATGTTCTCCGTGGATGTGGATGTGGTGTTCTACTTACAGTGTATATTGGATATACATACATAGTCCTGTGTTTTTTACTGGGTTCCGTAGATTCTAATTGATTGTAAATCACTGAAAATGTTAAATCTTCTTTCGGAGCTAGTGTGATATCTTCTTCAAGATTTGGTAGGACTTGTTTTAATACAGCTGCAATCAAGGTGAAAAATTGTAGTTGTAATGGGCATAATGACCAACAAATTGTTTGAGTCCATCACATAGATTATTTTAAAATAATCGACACGTATTTTTTCTTTTTTCTCTTAAACTTAAAATGACACAGATACACAGGGTTAAATTTGCTCATGACGTCACGCCGTAGTACGATTTTTACGTAGGAGTGACGTCAATACTCCCCACTACGTAACTTTGATACTCTGTATCTTTGTATTTATTTATGTATTTGATCAGGGAAAAAAATGTTTCAAATATTTTTTAATAGCCTAAAAGATGGACTAATTATTTTTTGAATTTTCGAATGTAGTCATCATCCCTATTATGGAAATGTTCTGCGTGCTATACATAAGTCATCTTAGAGCGCACGAGCTTCAAACTAACCGATAGGAGTCGAAATCGCCATGGCCGAATTCGGTTGGATAGATCATCATTATAAATCCAAGATGAGTGAGATATTAGGGGGACTACATTCAGCAAATGGCATTCTGTTAACTCCGTACGTAAGGCTGACCAAAGAAACTTGTTAGGTACGAGTTGTTTTTTATAGAAAAAATACTTACAATCTTTTTTTTTAGCCTATATTGTCCTGCTGGGCAAAAGCCTCTCCCATGCAGTCATCTTAAATAAAATAAAAACAAATATCTTTTACCTATTTCAAAATTGGCGCATGATGTTTAGGTAGGTACACTTTTTCTGAATGTTAGGTATTATTATTTTTTAGTTTATCTTTTCCATCGTCCCAAGTTCTCTTCACTCCCTTCCCCTCGCATTCGTTCCTTTCACTTCAGTCACTCGTTCGCTGGCTCGTTCATACCTCTTGCTCGCACACGTCTTTCTCTTTCCCTCGTCTTGTCATACGTCCTCCATCGTCACATAGTCATACGTCCATACATCCCACACTTCTATTAAATAAAAGATGAATTTGAAAACAAACCCCTGATTTCGTTTATATCCTGTACACCAAAAGTTCTCGTTGTCCTCGTCACAGTTACTGCTTCGTTATCTAAATCGCTTTCGTATTTTGTAAACAGCATTTGTGTTCTATACGCTAATGGACAATAAAGATTAATGTAAGTACGATCGATAAGTTCAAATTCAAAAATAATTGATTCGTAGGTAACATTAAATTTACACTTGAATTCGTCACAGAGTAAAAATTATAAAAAAAAACATAATAATGAATTTAAAGAACCAAAAAAAAGAGAAAAATATTAAAGGAGGGAAGCTAGATACACTAAGGCCCACTTGCGAAGCGAAATAACCCGGAGTTAGCTGCTAACACAGGGTTAAATAAATAATTTGTATTGATTTATCTTGATTTAACCCTGTGTTAGCAGCTAACTCTGAGTTTATTGCTTAACTCTGGGCTGCGCAAGTGGGACTAAGAAGTAGTAAGTATTACATTGGTAATACTATAATTATGTAATAAGGTATAATTTGTAATAGGTTCTGGCCTATTACAAAAAGTTATTATGATTGGAGTCCCCTTTTAAGCTAGGTAGTATGTATGTATAAAATTATCTTACGTGTAGACAACTCTTCGTCCGAATTGAAACCATATTCATCAAAAGCATCAGATTTTGAAACCCCAAGAGCGAAAACAGAAAGAAACGCCAACAATATCATTTTGTTACGAAATTTCTAATTGATGAAACCTGGGGTTTGAACAATGATTTATAATTTTTATCATTTGTAGATAGGTATGTAACACTTCTATTTTGTAGCATGAATTAATAATAAATAGTGGTAGAAAAAAAATAGTTCTATGATAAATAAAATAAACAACACAAATAAAAAGAAATGTCAAAATAAGTAGAACATCAAGATTTGAAGTCAATCATGTTGATGTCAATATGTCAATAGTCCAATAGTCATAGTCAAAGTCAAGTCAAAGTGTGGTCAAAGGTCATAGTCAAGGATGTTTTACTATAGTAAAAAGTCCTTGGTCATAGTTGAGAATTGGTCCTTGGAATTGGTTGAGAAAAGTTAAAGAAAATTCAAGAGAAAAGTTGAGAACGAATTTTTATAACTTCTTCCATTGCTTCTTTCAAAAGTTTGCCGAACTTTTTTAGCAAAAGACTTAAAGTTTGACCTGCCTGTAATTAAGTTTCACTAGATATTGTTGAGATCTAGGCTAGGTTGAGATCATCCCTCTATCTACTAGGTGCTAGGCGGGGCCGCGTCGCCGGGGCAAATAGGCATAAAACTATCCCGTAGAATCATTTAAGGAGATTCAGGTTTTCTTATAACCTACAAAAAGCCTTTTCAATATCGAGGACAAAATTATAATATCGTACAGCTAACCATCATTGTCTTCCAGGTTATTTGCTTTAGTAACTTCTACCGAAACCAAAAAGGGCCGCAAAATAAAACGGCCAACTTGGGCCTACCCATAACAGTAAATTAGCTAGCATAATAGAGCAACTGCGGAAGAGGCAGAATAGAATAATGCCTTTGCCTCGCGAAAAGTAAAAGCGGCAAGATGGCGCCGGACTGTCTGGCGCCAAAAGTTTCCACTAGCGCGACTTTGAAACGACCTATCTACATCCTCTTTTACAAACTATTTTCGTATTTAACGCGCAAAAAATAAAGGTTACATTCCTGTGATTGTAAAATGCATTTCAGTATCGACTTTTCTCCCGTACCGGGATACATTTTAGAGGTTGTTAAGCAAATTTTAGCTGTAACGCAGGAAATTTAAGGATAAAATTCCAATGAAACGGTTTATACGTTTTTCGATTTAATATTTCTCTTGGCGAAGCAATGTCTGGGTGGCGCCAAGTCTTCGAGAAACTTAATAAGCAATTTTGAGTCTTAAATTGCAAAGATGTAAGTTCGTTTTATTTTAATGTGAGATTTGCTGAAAGGGAGCGAAGTCAGTTTGTATGATACAATCTAAATAGGTACATTGGGCTATGTATTTTTGATGTACATACGTCTATGTACGGTGTTTATGAATCAATCCACTTTTCCCCTGTGGATAAATCCTATTGATTTACTGACTAAAATAAATTGAGAATTAAACCAAGTTTATTAAACCAAACCGAGGAATCGAGGATTCACGATGTCGGAGGGGAAAAGAAGAGCCTGTAGGCACTACCTAATCGTTTTTCAATGTAGGAGTACAGTTTATTTGCAATATTTAACTGCAACTTAAATAAAACAAACAAATAAATAATAACAACGAAATCTAAAGCTTTAATATAAATAAGAAAGTATTTAAAAAATCACAAACAATTTGCTAACACTTTCGCGTATGCCACCATCTTTAGAATGTGATAAAAAAAACATACGATTTTGTAAAAAGATTACATTCAAAAACTTATTTGAAAACTACGTAAAACATGCTCACAAAGATCAAAACGAAGTAAAACAGAGTAAATGTGATATTTTGCGTGCTCGGCGCCGATGAAAACGCTTCCATACACGTTGGTATCGACATATTTTGTAATGTCTTATTCAGTTTATTTACAAATTCCACGTTTTCGTAGTCACTGGTTAGGTTTTTTATTAAGTTCACTATACCGGGCACGTTCACTACTTCGTTATGCCGCAAGCTTTTTTTCTGAAACAATTTTAATGTATAAGTGAAAAGATATCACAAACAACTTGTTACCTACAATAAGTTTGAAAATGAACGAAAAAACTTACTTATTAATTATTAGTGGTGGGCCGAGTACCAGTTTTACCGAGTAACCGAGTACCGAGTATTACTCGGTTTAAAGTTTACCGAGCCGAGTACTCGGCCGAGTTACTCGGTAAAGTTAAAGTAGGTAGAATTTCGCACGAAGTAGCTAGGGAGCGAGTGGTGATAATGGTGTTAAAACTGTCCCTCCGCACCCCGCTAATTATTCATAATGAAAACAATAAACCGCAACCGTCAAGTGGCAATTTTTTTTTTTGAAAAAACACTTCTTATGAATTTTTCTTCTAAATAATTATGATAATAGCAATTCATAACATTGCTGTAGCTGGGCAAAGGCCTTTGAAGGATTTAGACTATGATCTACCAAGCAGATCAAATGCGCAAGGTAGATTTATTTGCACCGAGTACTCGGCATTTTAACCGAGTTATTCGGCCGATTACGAGTAGTGAAAAAAGTGCCGAGTACGCCGAGTATAAACCGAGTACTCGGCCCACCTCTATTAATTATATAAGGTGACTTTAAATTAGTGAACGATAGAAAAGGATATGCATGTACTCGTGATAACAAACAACTTTTACTATGGGACTAAGGTGGAAATCATTTAAAAAAATTTGAACTCCCCATAAAAAATGTACCAGCTGATAGTATGGGGCAACAATATTTTTTTTATAATTTCAAACTTGGTCCCATAGTAAAAGTTGTTTGTTATTACGAGTACATGCATATCCTTTTCTATCGTTCACTAATTTAAAGTCACCCTATATACTACTTAAAACTAGTTATTGAAATTTTATTTACAATCCAATAAATAAATATACATGATTTCACTTTAAATAAATTGTTTGGCGAAAAGTTTATTGTTTATTTAACTGAAGAACTTTTTATCTACATTGAGGCAAAATTGTACCTTCAGATTTTAAGTAGGTACCTTGTAGTTTTTGCTCAAGGCTTCGCAAGCCTAGTCTGTTTATATGTACTTACTTCTCATAGGTACTTATCTTGAAAAAACATGAGTTTATAGAACTTAAGTATCCTACTAATATTTTACCTCTAAGAATGTCACTGTTTGTGCCGATGGATGGATGTATGAAGGATGAGTGTATTTTAGGATGTTTGTTACTCTTTCACTCAAAAACCACTGAACCGATAAGGATGTTTGCAATTTTGTTGCTTACACATTAGAATAACATATAGGCTATATAAGGTGACTTTAAATTAGTGAACGATAGAAAAGGATATGCATGTACTCATAAAAAAAAATTGGTCCCCCATATTATCAGCTGGTGCATTTTGTATGAGGAGTTCAAAAAATTTTGAATTATTTCGACCTTGGTTCCATAGTAAAAGTTGTTTGTTATCACGAGTACATGCATATCCTTTTCTATCGTTCACTAATTTAAAGTCACTCACTCTATGTTATTTTGAGATACTGACATACCTACCCAGTTATTAGTTATTAGTTATTAGTTATTAGTTATTAGTTATTAGTTATTAGTTATTAGTTATTAGTTATTAGTTATTAGTTATTAGTTATTAGTTATTAGTTATTAGTTATTAGTTATTAGTTATTAGTTATTAGTTATTAGTTATTAGTTATTAGTTATTAGTTATTAGTTATTAGTTATTAGTTATTAGTTATTAGTTATTAGTTATTAGTTATTAGTTATTAGTTATTAGTTATTAGTTATTAGTTATTAGTTATTAGTTATTAGTTATTAGTTATTAGTTATTAGTTATTAGTTATTAGTTATTAGTTATTAGTTATTAGTTATTAGTTATTAGTTATTAGTTATTAGTTATTAGTTATTAGTTATTAGTTATTAGTTATTAGTTATTAGTTATTAGTTATTAGTTATTAGTTATTAGTTATTAGTTATTAGTTATTAGTTATTAGTTATTAGTTATTAGTTATTAGTTATTTATAGAGGTGGGCCGAGTACTCGGTTAATACTCGGTACTCGGCGTACTCGGCACTTTTTTCTCTACTCGTAATCGGCCGAATAACTCGGTTAAAATGCCGAGTACTCGGTTCAAATAAATCTACCTTGGACATTGGATCGGCTTGGTAGATCATAGCGTAGTTTCTTCTAATGATACATATTTAGTACTATGCCCAGCAGGAGCAATGTTATAAGCTACTATTATCATAATTAATTAGAAGAAAATATCACAAACAGTGCTTTGTCTATATTTTTTGCCACTTGACGCGCGTTTTTTTGGTTTCATTCGAATAATAATTCGCGAGGTGCGGAGGAAGTGTCAAACACCATTAACACCACTCGCTCCCAAACTTGTTCGCGCACAATTCTACCTACTTCAAGTAAACCGAGTAACTCGGCCGAGTACTCGGCTCGGTAAACTTTAAACCGAGTAATACTCGGTACTCGGTTACTCGGTAAACCTGGTACTCGGCCCATCACTAGTTATTTAGTTATTAGTTATTCCAAGATATAACGGATGATAAATACATAAAACATCGCGGGCAGCTTCAATAATAAAATGATAAAACACTTACATTTTCCTGGGCATTCATATACTTCATCAAGTCTTCAGATTCCACGGTGAAAAACACCCACGTCGGTCCAGTGGGGTTTACTGCGTCATCTGGCTGATTCTCTTGCTTAGTCCGGCCCTGTGGCTTCGATGACTCGGATAAGAACCTGTGGACCTGATCCGGGTCTATCGGGACCCACGGAATCGGGGCATCGTTCATTCGGGTCACTGTAATGGCAAAAAACGGAGTTATATTTTGTGTATTTGTCAAAAAACTTAATGGAAAGGCGATTTGCTTCAATCGGTTTTGTTCTCTGGATATTTCTGCTTCTCAACTTTTGAATCGTCTAAGTAGGTAGCTACACGAAGTCGGATATCGTTCAGGTCGTTTTAATTTCAATATTTTAATTCACAAGATCTAAGTTATGTGTCCATCAGAATGGCGGGTATAATTTTTTTTTGTCTCTGTATGCAAGGTACAATTTAGTACTATTTAGGTACAATTTTTTGATACCTGTTCCAAGATGCAGTTCAAATGCATTTAGCAGATATGGTTACTCCACCCGCCGACGTGACGTCAAAACCGCGGGTGTATAAGACCATGTGCTTTTTCCTTAAATCCTTGGGGTACTATTTATCTAATGCAAGTTACAATTTAGTACTTAATTAGGTAGGTACTATTTTTTAAGATAAGTTACTTTAATATTCGGAGACAAAAGAAATTTACACCCGCCATTCTGATGGACACTAAGTTATGGTGCACCCACATAGCATGTTATAAAATGTTTACTAACTATTTGTATACAAAAATGTGTGCAAATGTTTTATAACAAACATTTTGTGTACTAAAAGATTGTCAGAAAATGTTTAATAACATTTTATAACATGCTGGGAGCACCATAATGTTAACAAGGTCATAATTACCCAAGTACCAAATAAACTATGTACTTATGTTAAGTTCGAAGTAAATAAAATATTTTATCAAACTTTATTCTTGCTAAAACTCTTGTAGGATTTATTTAGGTTTACTTTGCTGTAGCCGTTTCTTAACTGACTATAATTAGTTTTATTTAGGCCGTCCGCAACTTTATAAGGGTTTGAAATCATATCTTGAAAACTAACGAATTTAAGTAAATAGATATAAGTAGGTAGGTACAGTCGAGAGCAATGAATCCGGGTAGGGTAAACAAAAAACCAAAATATCTCGAAAACTAAGAATCCTAGCCTTATGAAATAAAATGTGTTTAAGAGACCAATAAATACTTGTTAAATGAGAATATAAAACTTCTGAGTTACTTCTATATTAATGTCATAACAATGAAATCTTCGTTTGCGGATTTTGGTATATAGCATGCCAAGTATCGAATGGAAGCACGAGGAGGCAATGCAAAATTTTAAATTCAAGTAAATGCTCAGGTTGCTTTAAAAAAATATATTGTTTTACATTTTAGTTTTAAAGTTAGATCATCAGTTTTTTTTATTACTTAATATTCTGTTATTCAAATGTTATAATTATGACTCATAAATGTTATTACTTACATTGAAAGAGTATGAAATTGTCTATTAAACACAATTTATTTCAATAAGCTAGCATTCTTGGATCGCGAGTTTTATTGGATTTTTAGTAACCCGGATTCATTGCTCTCGAGTGTATTTGCAAACGATACGCACCTATTTGATTTCAAAATTAATACAGCAGATCTAAGATGTCTAGGTAAGAATATTGTTTCATAGGTTTTATCGTATATAAAACGCATTTATGCTTATTTGGTATTTGGTCATAGCCTGTGGTATCCCAAACCTTTTGATAAGACACTGCAATTAACATATAGAATATTGTATACTTAGGTATTACAGCAGTGGGACAGCGACGGCTAGATAAGATAAGATTACTTAGATGCAATGAAAGAGGGGATAGAAGTTGTGTCGTATCAGGTGCTCAAAAGGACGGCAGAAAATAGAGCAGATTGGTGTAGACTCCACCGACAAGAGCGACGCTCTTAAATTTAATGATGATGATTATATTGTTAAAACTAATAACTTTGTAAAATTGCAATTTTAAATAATTTGTGTGAGAAGAGAGTATTGGTTTAGTTAATTGGTAGATTAATTTAATTTGAAATTCAAATAAGTTCACTTTAATGGAATTACTGATTAAAATATTATCGTCATGTTCTTATTAAATACGGTATAATAGTTATGGTAATAGTTAGAGGATATTTTAAAAGAAGCAGGGTGTCAAAAACTGGCTGAAAGAAGCAGAACGTTTGGCATCAAACAAAATAATACACCTTATTTAAATAAATACTTATCTAAATATATTTTTTGAGCTGACAATACGCAGTTGGCGCAGGTAAGTACTATTTAGTACTTTGTACACAATTTTATCGAGTTTACCTTCTCCTCCCACTACGTATTGTTTTTTATGAGACAAATCTAATATCTATGTCTATACAAAAGTTTACAGGAAGTAAGGTTGTTTGCCGTTTCTTCCTCTCGGCTATTATACTGGTACTTATTTAAGAAGATATAGTAGTTTAAGACAAACATAACTTTCAAAAATTGTGCAGTAAGTGTAACTTATTCAAATGGATAAGAAAAATATAAAGTTATAGAGCCAATAGACCTCGCGGCAGACCACGAAAAAGGTGGCGAGATGAGCTGGACGCCTTCTTGGATGTTTGAGCAGAGGCGGCTCAGGATAGGGAATCATGAAAGAAGAGGAGAGAGGCCTTTGCCCAGCAGTGGGACAGCAATGGCTAGATAAGATATAGAGGAATAAGGTTCCGGACAGAAAGCTTATGACGATACTTCTCAGTAAAAATTGTATCTAGGCGTTATATGAAACCGGAGCTCAAATACTTAAATGGTATCGTGGTAAATTTTCACTAATTTAATACCTACTTACCTACATGTCCAAACTATTTTTTATAACTGACTGATTAAGGGTGGTATAACATTTATAAAACATCTTAGTCAACAGCACAACTTTTTGCAATAAATAAATAAATAGGTACTAAATACTGATTACAGAAATTAGACGGCATTTGGGACGACTTCTTCAAATTTCTAGGTATATTAAAAAGATCAAATAAAATTGGACACACATATTTGCTATGTAGGTACCTACCTAATACCACCCTAAAACAAATTTGTAGTCGTTAGTAATTAGTAGGTACCTACTTTTTATTCTAAGATGTTTTTTACAAAGTCGTCGTGTCGTATCACGTGAGTGGTGCAGACTTCACTGACAAGAGCAACGCTCTTAAATTTATGATTATGATAGTAACTAGTATAACACGTCGGAAATATCTGCGGACCTGGTTTGATGACGTCATGCAACTCGTACGTACTCGTCACAGTACTGGATATGCGAAAAAGGGGGAAGCGCGGGGGAAAGCGCATTCCAGCGAGGTCCGCAGATATTTCCGACGTGTTATACACTGATTGTTTGTTATATAATGCTTACAAACATGCAGTTTCCCAAACTGCATGCACTATTAAATCGTTGCTTAACAAGCTCAAGTCAGAAGTGGGGTTTGCTTACCTAAAGGCGCAGCAGTTCCTTGGTTTGGAGGGTTTTTCAGTTTCGCAACAAAAACCGACGATTTATCATAAGAAGAATCTCTTTGTATTTCATCAGCGTGATTCTTCAGATCGCTATTAATTTCGTCTGTATCTGATCTGTCACCTTCGAACCCACTCCTTTTATTCAGTTGCAAAACCTTTGCCGTCGTTTTACCTGTTACTCCATTGAATAAAAGTATCGCTACAATAAATCTGATGAGCATTTTTCAAAAATTAAAATCAATTACAAAAATTATTGTACAATACAAATTAAAATAGGATTTTTCCTGAGATATTCAGGAAATTGACGATGTGAGTGAAATTACTAAATGTCTGTCAAAACACGTCAAAGTTAATTGCTGATTTGGCAGAATAGAAAAAAGAAGGTAAATAGAATAAAAAACAAAAAATAAGTTTGTAAAAAGTTTTTATATTTGAAAGCTTTTGTTCAACAATGCCATCTAGCGTCGAATAGCGGAACTACTATAGTGCTTTCTCTTATCTAGTTTGAAATAGTTCTTAAATTTCCTAACAGATGTCGTTGTACAAAAAGTTCAAATAATTCTAACTAGATGGCGTTGTTTAAGAAAACAAATTAGTGATTTTGCAGTAAAAGATATAAAAAAATAATTCTAGTCTTTTTCGAATGGATAATAAGGCGAATCCATCCAAAATTTAACGGGTATCGTCCTGTAGCCGGCATCATAGCTGAAACAACAAAAAAAAGCAGATAATTATTTATTACGACGCGACGTGAATAGACATTATGTGTGTGAATTTTTCACATTGTCTCTATACAGGACAGGGTGTAACAGAAAGGGGAATATAAAGCCGAAACACGGCTAGTATAGTCCTCATAAAACTGAACAACTTTCCCTAAGGAACATGGGTCGTAACTCGAAAAAAAAAAAATTGACCTCCCCATACAAAATGTCCGATAAGCTGTTCGAGTAAGTATGAGCGATCCAAAAAAAATTTTCGAGTTACGACCCATGTTCCTTGGGGTAAGTTGTTCAGTTTCATGAGGACTATCGCCGTGTTTTGGCTTTATACCCTTTCTTCTTTCTGTTACACCCTGTCCAGGGGGCTTAGCACGGCGTGCCGCAACAATTATCTCACGTATGCTGTCCTTATCACATTTAAAACTACAGACAGAGACGTAAGCGTGACAAACGCATGACAACGTCTTGTCACGGAGTGCTATGCTAAGCTAGCTGTATAGAGACAATGTGAAAATTTCACACACATAATGTCTATTCACGTAATATCGCTGTCGCTGTGTTTCGGCTTTATACCCCCTTTCTGTTACACCCTGTAAAAACACTTACGCTTTCATATAATTGATCTCATCTCTGGTGAGTTTGAAATCAAACACTTGGATGTTTTGCTCAATGCGCTCCTTGGTAACTGACTTCGGGATTGGGATCACGCCGAGCTCCACCTGGTGACAGATAAGTGTATGACTTGGGGGTTAAGGAGCTACTAAAACATACAGACACTTTTTAATCTTCAGTTACCATCCCTTTATGTACATAGACAGGTAGGTATAACCATATTTACAGCAATAAATATACTTTAGGTAAATAAATATACTTTAAGTAGCAAGTAGAAGGAAGTCTCTGCCTACCCCAATGGGAGAGAGGCGTGAAGGATATGTATGTACCTAATAGTATATTTTTTAATTCAAAAACTTACCAAATACCGCAAAACTATCTGCGGTACAGTTTTCCCGTACTTTGTCGCCGTTTTGTTCAACTGCGGGTCATCGGTGCGCGGCAGGGGCGCGTTTGGAGCCGCCTTGTTGTGGAAGATGGAGCCAAATGGAGTATATGCCATCACCATCACGTTGTGCTGCTTGCAGAACGTTAGGAGAGCTGGCTGTTGCAGGTTTAGGTTTATCTAAGGGTTTTAAGAGTGGAAATTAATTTTAATAACACTTAGCGCCAAAACACACGGTGAAACGCAACTGCAACGCAACTGAAACTGCTAGTTAGTTTTGAATTGCATCGTAGTTTCTGCTATAGTCTTACTACAAAAGTTTGAATCGTTTCGTTTCAGTTTGAAACGTTTTGTTTCAGTTGCGTCGTGTGTGGTTTTCTAAGGAAGTCTATAGCAGAAACTGCGATGCAACTTAAAAGTAACTAGCAGTTTCAGTAGCGTAGCATTTGCGTTTCACCGTGAGTTCAGGGTCTTATATGATACCTAATGGTACTCATAAAGTACTTAATTCCGACAACTTCATTAAGAAAAAGATGGGCGACACTGTTAAAGATTCAGTTTAAAGGTAACACAAAATATAACCACTATATTTCTTAAAGTAGGTAAGAGCAGACAATGTCTCTCGTTTTGCACCACACCAATCGATCGATTGTCGATCGACCGCATCGATCGATAATAGAATGGTATAGTCGACGTTGATTAATATGGTAGAAACTATCGATTGACATCGACTAATACATTCTACCAATCGATCGATGCTGTAGATCGATTGGTGTGGTAACGCGCTTAGACTTTAGAATGCAGGTTAAGTACAAATTAGCTGTTTTTTTTTTTAACAAAGCGAGAATGTTCCTTATACAGATTAATAGATAAATCAAGGTCCCTACCTAATAAAGGCCAAACAAGGCTTAGGGTCCAGCTGAAAATCAGTTGTGAACTTGAGTCACAGCAGTATGCTGAGCTAGATAACCTTTTCGGTGTCTATGTAATTTGCCTAGTGTTAAGTAAAATATTGTACCTTGAGTGATACCGAATAAAGCTTTTTCTATTCTATTCTATTCTATTCTAATAGTAGATTTAACTTCTTCTATTTAAAAAAAATCAAATTACTTAGCCCCTTGTACAGTGAGATTCATACCTCAACCTGCAAAACAGCAGGTTTATCAGAACTGAGCGTGATGAGGCGTTCCAGCTGATCTTTATTGAAGTTGGAGACTCCGATGGACTTGGTGAGCCCCTGGTCCCGTGCCTCCTGCATCCCTTTCCAGGTCTCAAGATAGTCTATGTTTTCGAACTTGTCGTGGGTGCCTTTTTTCTGGAGAATTGATATTTTTGTGTTTAGCGAAGATGGTGGAACTAGATACCTTCATGGATGTCTCTGGAGAATCATGGAGATGGAGCTTTGCCTAGCAGTGGGACATTGGCGGCTAGATCAGAATTTGAGATGACAAGAAATGCGTTGGGTTATTTTTAAATTATATTTGGGTAATTATCGGCTTTCATTAAAGGTAGAGTTTATAAAATCTTATCTTAGGTATGTACTAATCAACCAATAACAGACTAACAGACTTATGTACCTACTCAAAATGGACGGTAATTTTCGTCGCATATTTAAAAGCAGACGACTTTGCATCAAGATAAAATCGAGGTAACCAAACTCAATTATATTTTGACCTCGTGTAACTTCGCAAAAGATTTAAATCTATAATATAAAAATGAATCGCAAAATATGTTGGTAAGCGCATAACTCAACAACACTTAATCCAATTTTATCAATTCTTTTTTTTTAATGTTCATTGAAGTCCAAGGATGGTTTTTACGGTGAGAAAAATTCGAAAAGTTGCCGGGAAAACTCTCTCTAAGGCGGAACAAAGTTCGCCGGGACAGCTAGTAATAAATATAAATAATCTATGTTCTTACCAATCCAACCGGCCAGTGTATAAGATAAAGGTCGACGTATTCCAAGCCGAGCCTCTTTAATGAATTTTTAAGCTCTGGTACCTGCTGGCCTGGAGCATGCGCGTCGTTCCATAGCTGGAATATACAGTTTTGTTGTGAATTTAACATGATTAAGGGCGCCAACACGCATCGTTCCGGCCAGCGTGGCAGATTACGGCCTAATCACTCTTGTATTTGAGTAGGCTCGTGCCCCTGTAGTGGGGACGTTAAAATGGCTGATAAGGAGCAAGGCAATGAATAACAGGTGCCAGTCGCGGACAGTCGTTGGATGCGGACAGCGCATGACCGGTCGTTGTGGAGATCGATAAAGGCTATTGCCCAGTAGTGGACATCCACGAGCTGACACAACAAAGGCGCGTAGGCATTCATCGTGACATCTTAGCTTAGTTCACACAATCATAGGTTTTAAGTTAGTGCTGTTTTTTTTTTCTAAAATAAATAAATATCTTAAAATACGAGTATTGTAGCTTAAACGTAACATAATATGTTATTTTTATGTGCAAATTATAAAATTGTAAAGTTTCATCAAAATCTATTCAGTGGTTTTTGCGTGAAAGAGCAACAAATAGGTATCCTCCCGTCCATCCATCGACACAAACATTGACATTTTATAATATCAGTAGGATGGCACTAAACTTACTTTAGTAGTAATAAAGAGTTCATCTCTAGTGACAACTCCTTCGGCTATCTTCTGTTTGATAGCCCGACCGACCTGAAAACAATACATTTTCACACTGGCTTCAATAGGCATTATTTTAAGATAAGATAAGGATTATTTTAAGATATTCGACACGTATTTCTTTTTTTCTTAAACTAAAAATGACAAATATACACTGGGTTAAAGTTGCTCGTGACGTCACGCCTGAGTAAGATTTTTTACCTAGGAGTGACATTAATGCCCCCCACTCCGTAACTTTGATGCTCGGTATCTTTGTATTTATTTATGTATTTGATCGGGTAAAAAATGTGTTTCAAATATTTTTTAATAGCCTAAAAGACGGACTAATTATTTTTTGATTTTTCGAATGCAATCATCATCCCTATTTTCTTGAAGGAGCTTACCTACCTAAAGTAGAAACGAAATATGGACAAAAACGTTACAACCTGTATTTATTTATAGATGTCTTCTTGATTATTGCATACATTTCCATGCCAAGGTAAAGTCAGAGGTCGCCTACTCGATTGATAAACATAACTTCATTAAATAATGAGTACTGTTACCTTAGTTTTAGTAGATATTTACCAAATTAAGATTACCCTAAACCGACGTGCATGTATGAGGCGAGTGATGAGTGTGGATGAAGCGAAAGAGGTGTGTTTGGATCGTAACAAGTGGAGGGAAGTGGTCTCTGCCTACATCGATAAGAAAGATAAGTGACAACTAGGTATGTATGTATGCAGGTATGCAGGGAAGTATTCCTATAGTAGGTACCTACTTTAAGTACTGTGCAAGAATAGTCATGATGGCAAAAAAATTTTTTTAGTCCATCACATAGATTATTTTAAAATATTCGACACGTATTTTTTCTGTTTTCTCTTAAACTAAAAATGACAAAGATACACTGGGTTAAAGTTGCTCGTGCGTGACGTCATGCCTAAGTAAGATTTTTACGTAGGAACGACGTCAATACCCCCCACTCCGTAACTTTGATGCTCTTTATCTTTGTATATATTTATGTATTTGATCAGGCAAAAAATGTGTTTCAAATATTTTTTAATAGCCTAAAAGGTGGACTAATTATTTTTTGAATGTAGTCATCATCCCTATTAATTACCTATCATATATAAGATATTATTATGCAAGATGTTAAGTATTATTCTATTGTACAAGATATTGTTATTCTATATCATAACCATTATGCCAAATAGATCGTTGTGTTAAACAAAGAATAGATGTTCATAAAACCTGTTCCTCGGTGTTATAGATGGCTGCAGTGTCGATGTGTCGATACCCAGCGTCGATCGCCCATTTCACTGCATTCTCCACTTCCGTACTGTTTGGTGACGCCGTCTGTTGAAGAATATGATTTTATTGGTTTACTTTCAATATATCCTTGGATCTTCATCATCATCATTAAATTTAAGAGTTTCGCTCTTGTCGGTGTAGTCTACGCCACTCTGTTCTGTTTTCTGCCGTCCTTTTGAGTACCTGATACGACACAACTTCTATCCCCTCTTTCATTTGATCTATGTAATTTATTTATTCCTTGGATCTTAGAGACGCAAAAAAACGAAGATTTGGTCCGTTTCAAAATGAAGATTTGATACCCATTATGTTTATCTAATTACTTGTAAGGAGCAGAAAAGACTAATTTGGAACTAAATGTGGTTTGATCAATCAATGTTTATGTTTTGAAAGGTTTTATCCAGAAAATGAGTAAAAATTAGAATCTTCCGAGATTCCGAAAACTAGCACGGTAACACATAAGGTATGAAATCTTCTATAATATAAAAATTAATCGCAAAATGTGTTGGTAAGCGCATAACTCAACACCGCCTGGAACAATTTTATCAATTCTTTTTTTTAAATGTTCATTGAAGTCCAAAGATGGTTTTTACCAAAAAATCGAATAATTGCCGGGAAAGCCCTTAAACGGAACAAAGTTCGCCGGGACAGCTAGTAGGTATAATTAAATAACGTTTACCTTGCCAAATCCGAGCCAAGTCCCAAGCCCAAAGATGGGAATGTCGCGTTTGCTATTTAGTTTCACCAGTGGAGCGATACCAGTGCCGGCGCATGGTTCCTGATAACAAAGACAACAAATTAAGAAGAAGAAGAGAAAAGTCTCAGTGTTACTAGATATAAAGGGTGACTTATAAATAACTAGTGGCTGCCCGCGACTTCGCATTTATCGTCATATCTTGGAAGAAAGACATGATATCTCGAAATAATATAGCCTTTGTGTTATTCTGATGTCCAAGCTAAGATATTGTAAATGGCATCGAACATATTTGTATGGAGCCTGGTATAGTAAAATTTTTTATATCAATTAGGCTCAACATTTCCCAATACTATCGTTTTATAATATTTTTCTCTATCGATTGACATAATTTTGATCAGTAGCTGCCAACTTTTTTATCTCCATACTAGCTCGAATAGGGGATGGTGAGTGTAAGTGATACCGAAAATTTTTACTATACCAATTAGGTTGGATGCTCTTTCATTACAATCTGTTCAGTGGTTTTTGCGTGATGAAGTAACAAACATCCATTCATCCATCGGCACAAACATTGACATTTATAATATTAGTAGGATGAACGATAGAAAAGGAATATATACAATGTACCTACTTATAATATTTACTGGCTGGTTTTTGTTAACTAGGTATTTTCTACGTTTGACTAGAGTTTACTATGGTTTAATCGCCTTTACCTATCGTATGGACCTATTCAGTACTTTTTGATCACCAACCTGACATTTACAAATGAATTTCCTCTTACACTTTAAAATTTTACTATAAGACCGAATTCTAGCCATTTCTGTATTAGTAAGACTCGCTGCTAGATTCCTTTCCTCCTCGTATTGTGGATTTGGCGCTAACAATGCCATTTTCGGATGTAAAATACTATCGTTTGATAGTAAACAATCTAGAATACAATCTGGACAAACGTTCGTTTTCTCTTTGTCGTCTGTCGACATTGTGATGGATTTTTAACTGCAAAGTTATCTGTTAGGTTATTAAACACGTAATTTGTTTCACATTATGTTATGTTTGAGGAAATTGATTGAAAATAATTAGTAAATAATAACATGTTATGATAAAATTTAAGGTTATTTGTCAACTAACTCTCGATGGCGTTTTGATACGTAGTATTTGATTCTTTTGATTTGATTAAAAAGTCGTGAAATAAAAAAGTTTGTTTATGTCACAGATGATTTAAGTCAATGAGGAAGGAATATAAGGAGTGGCCCTATTTTATTTTTCATAAACAAATGAGTTTTTGACAGCGTGCCAAGGTTGGCGCAAGTTTTTCATAGTTTTCTTGGTAGATGACCTGTCAAACGATAAGAAATTCCATACAAAAAGGTAGCCATTTTGGGCCAGACCAGGCACGCAGATCCAGACAGTATAGCACCTCCTTATACTTATATTCTATACATTTAAGTACTTATCTACCGACCGTACAACCGTACAGACCGTACATGAAGGTAAATAACTTTTTTCATTTTTACCTCGTACCACCTATGTAACAATCTAGGTACGCAATTATTTATAATCGTGGGTGATTTTCCTATGTATTTTATTTACACCTTGTATAGTCTTGTCCCTCATAGAATAGGTACTATCTTATCTTCAAAAAATAGCTAGCAGCTATAGCTGACAGCTGCGCATTAGACGATTTTTGAGTCTGACGTTTAACATTTTGTTCTAAAATACCATCGCGCACAAAAATGTTTAATTATAGTATTTACAGTCATGGTTTTACGCACAAAGGAAAGAAAAATATGATTAGTAGTATTAGTAGGGTGGAATGTAAATAAAGAATAAATACACAACTACAAATCTATACCTACCTAAACGCAAGTATATAGGTACATAATTTAAAGTTACCGTAATTGTTATTTTGTTGATTTTGTTTTGTGTCTGTACTAACATTTATATTGGACTGGAAATACATAAATATTTACTTACTTACTGTGAACAAACTGATATTTTTATATACATTCGTAATAGGTATATTCGCAAGGAAAAAAAAACCTTACGGATAATACTTAATATTTACGATAATTTCCGGTTTATTTTAAATCAAGTTTAATATAAATATGTTAATTAACTTACATCACACAAAACAACCACAAAAACACAAAATAAACACAAATACTTCATTGTAATTTGAAATACAATGACTGATATTAAGTTCGCGGCCGGTTTAGTCGACCGCTATGCTTGTACTAAGGTCTACTTGATATCAACTTATAAACTACTCTTTAAGGCTGATTTACATTGAGTAAGTAACTGACGTCAGTTACTGATACTGAACTGACCTGGTATCGCCATAGTGGTCAATTTACACTATGGCAGTACCAGGTCAGTTCAGTAACTGACGCCATTTACTCACTCAATGTAAATCAGCCTTTAGGCTGGCACTGTCGCGTCAGTACTGACTTCAAAATTCGTATGGGAATAGTGAAGTCAGTACTGACGCGACAGTGCACTGACGCCATTTACTCACTCAATGTAAATCAGCCTTTAGGCTGGCACTGTCGCGTCAGTACTATGACTTCAAAATTCGTATGGGAATAGTGAAGTCAGTAGGTACTGATGCGACAGTGCACTGACGTCAGTTACTCACTCAATGTAAATCAGCCTTTAAGATACATACTTAGTACTCTGTTCCTATCTAGTTATAGTAGTTAACGGTAACTGTGGGGTTTGAACCTGGAAATATTTTGTGTCACACGACTAGCCTTGAATTCCTGTGTTCAATAGGTGTAGATGCTTAATATTCAATTGTTTATCCTAGTTTACATTTTTATATTGCAAATATGGATCCTGTTATAGGGCGGCACTCTTTGAGTATAGAATATATAAGGAGGTGCCATATCATCTGGATCTACGTGCCTGGTCTGGCGCAAAATGGCTACCTTTTTGTATGGTATTTCTTATTGTTTGACAGGTCATCTACCAAGAAAACTATAAAAAAACTTGGCGCAACTTTGGCACGCTGTCATTAACTCATTTGTATATGAAAAAAAAATGGGGCCACTCCTTATATTCTTTCCTCGCTGTGATTAATCATGTCATGTGAGTAAAACTAGTTTAACTATAGTGATATATCAAGTAAAGGTCAATAGTTATCTACTTAATGAACGTAACCGGTAAGAAAGTACAGTTGTAGTTATAAATCCTACTAATATTATTATTATTTATTTTGTTTTATGTTCAATTTTGTTTTGTTTTTGTAAACGTATATTTTATTGAACTGGAAATAAATATTTACTTACTTACTTAATATTGTAAATAATGAAGTTTGTGTCAATGGAGGGATGTAAGTATTTGAGAATGTTCGTTACTGTTTCACGCAGAAACTAGGCTAGGAATATGTATTACTTATATGTTACGGAAGTGATCAACCATGTGATAAATGGCTCAATAGGATACATTAAACTTTAATGTATTAACCTCTCACATCCCATTAACCTATTATAAACCCAGACACAATAGATTTTCTATTGTTCTTTTTTTTTCTGGGATGTGAAAGATTAATAATTTAATGATTAAACAGTATTTTCTGATCTGTGGCAGTAGCAACTCCCTTTCACTTGCTACGAACGATCCAAAAATCCGTACTTCTTTCGCTTCATCTTCATTTATGTAAGTATCAAACAAATGTTTTATTTTCGTGTTCTAAGTGGAAACCTGAAATGAAATTTAATGTTTATTTAATCTTGTAGGACGAGTTTGACATCACATAAGACGGGTAATTTTTTAAAGTTAATGCTAGATTCGCAAGAATGCAGTTTTCCCCAGAGAAGAATCTAGCAAGAAACTCTGTTGGGTTGCTCTTTTCAAATTTGGTATTACAAATTCTTAGACAAAAACACTTGGATACAAACATTAAAATTAACATTTCAATAATTACCTCTTGCGTTGAATCGATATAAAGTCTGTTTATAACTGTACCGATATCCAGCTAGTAGTGTATGTTCGTAAGTGTCAACTAAACTAGTTAACCAAACACACCGATATGGAGTGGACGCGACTGGCTCTGTGGATCACGTTTGCCGTTTATGCTGTGAGTAGCCACCTATTATGAGCTTATATTCAAATAAAACTTACAAAAACTACTAAGTGTTAAGTAGGTAAGTACTTAAATAAATGAGCAATATTTTAATTTTCAAACTCAAAGATATTTTCTCAAAATATTGGTAGGTACCAATTTGTAGGTAATAGGTCGGTTCCTATAAGTTTTTGTTAAGACACATTTTGAATGTTATTTTTTGTTTCAAACTTCTAAGGTAGGTACCACGACTTTTTTACCTGGTATTACAAGCAAAAAAAGTTTTTTTTTTCAGTAAAATTAATTTCAAGCACATTTCAAGTCTCCTTTTTTATGTTACAGAATAGTTTGGCGCCTACAATCAAATTAAACGACGGTAGGGATATTCCCGCACTGGCTTTAGGTACATGGCTCGGAAATAACTCGCAGGTAAAAATGAGAAATGTGCAAAATAAAAGGTTACGTTTTAACTGAAAACATGTAAACAGCGCTACCTAGCGTATAGTAGAAAAACTAATTTAAGAAAAGCTTGTAAAGCGTCATCTATTGACGAGTGGCAGAATTAATTGAAAGATGCCATCTAGTAGTCAGTAGCGGAACTAGTAAGAGCAAACGATCATAACGCCATCTATTGATAAATTTGGAAACTATATGCTTCGTAACAATCTTAGTAATTTTGTAAATTTTCAATAGATGTCGCTGTACAAATATTAGTACTAACTAACGTCAACAGATGACGCTGTTTTAACTTTTTTATATTGGGACTTTTCGTTGTTTTTTTTTAAGTGCTAAAAACATTTTTTGTATTTATCTTTTTAATATAGGTAAATATATATTTTTTAATTATTAAGGGTGGTCGGCTACAGCCAGTGGCTAATGAAACAACGATAGCAGTCGAATGGGCAATAGAAGCCGGGTACCGTCATATAGACACAGCCTGGATTTACAAAGTGGAAGACCAGGTCGGCAGAGGAGTAGCTAAACAGATCAGCGCGGGAAAGGTTAAGAGGGAAGATTTGTTTATTACGACAAAGGTAAAAAGGTTTCTTGTCTTTTTGATACCCACATATTTTTTATTTTGGCAAATTGGTTAGATTCTTATGTACTTAGGTAGGTAAATTTTGATTTCTAATTCTTAGATACATAATAATTATTAAATAAAAGATTTTATGTACGACGTCGCGGACAATATCTATTTCCATTGTATACTTTCATTCCTACTCGGTACCTATCACATAGTATGAATCTGGATTTCCGTTTCGCCTAACCTAACTCTTCCTTTAATAAGGTATCTTACAGTAAATTGTATTATTTGACTATTGCCCAGCTGTGGAACGATGCCCACGCCCGCGATGCAGTAGTACCAGCCCTCCGGCAATCGCTAACCAACCTTGGCCTAGACTTTGTGGACCTCTACCTTATACATTGGCCCGTTGGACAGTTTGTGAGTTTTATTTTTTTGCCTACTTCATCCCACTGCTGGGCAAATGCTTTTATGGAAGACTGGAAAGCAGGAAACTGACAGGAATCTTTAAAGAAGCATAGGAGAGGCTTTTGGAAGTTTATAAAAATATATAAAAAAAAGTTAAAGTAGTTAGAGACAGCAGTAGTTAAGTAGGTACCTCAATTATGAAAAACTCATATAAAAGTGGGTACCTACATAAATTATAATGTGAATTATTGTGGAAATAATTATGCAGATATCAAACTGTTTAATTACTTACTTGCGTCGACAATCAGTTCTAAAAATACTTGTTTATATTATTATTAGTTTAAGGAAAGATTTCAAAATAATTCAGCCGAATTAAGAACCTCCTTCTTTTTCCGATTGTTTTTATTTTAGGTTTGAAGTCGGTTAAAAATCAGGATACTGACATATATTACACTTTTTCTGTTTCTGGGGACACACTTATCCATCATCATCCCTTGCCCCCTTATTTGTCCATAACCGAAACGTCAAAAAATTACATTAATAGTCCTTGAACTATCTTTAAAACTCATTTTCCTTAAAAACGAGTTTTAAAGTTAGTTCGACGTAAGTTTGCTGATTTGACGTTTCGTCCATAGCCGAAACGTCAAAAGAAACGAAGTAATGCCGGTTTCACACTGCACGCACAGAATAGTGTCAAGGCAGTTGAAGACAGTACTATTCTGTGCGTTTAAACAGTAGCAGTACTGTGCTGCCCACTGTTCTGCCCTCGTGTGAAACCGGCATTCCGTCGAATCTTTAAAACTCGTTTTGGTTTTGTAAAA
Source organism: Anarsia innoxiella (assembly GCA_947563765.1). Taxonomy (NCBI): domain Eukaryota; kingdom Metazoa; phylum Arthropoda; class Insecta; order Lepidoptera; family Gelechiidae; genus Anarsia; species Anarsia innoxiella. The sequence continues at coordinate 2,330,294 of OX387417.1, forward strand.
AGGGGGACTGAGTTTGTATCTAAGATCTACATAAACACCACAAACACAATAAAATAAATAAAACTAAACTAAATTTTTACGTTTAACAGCTAAACCAAACCCTAGACTATACAGACTACTTAGAAACATGGCGCGGTATGATAGAAGCTAAGCAACTTGGACTGGCCAAGTCCATTGGCGTCTCCAACTTCAACCAGCTCATGATGGACAGGATCCAGGAGCATGGGCTCGAGAAACCTGCTGTTTTGCAGGTTGAGGTGAGGAAAGTTCATCATCATCATTTATAAGAGCGTCATTGGAGTCTTCACCACTCTGCACTATTTTTTGTCGTCTGTTTGGCAATGTATATTATGTTGCCGGAAATGTATGTAATCCATCATTGTATTCAATTCCTATGAAATGTATGTATTCCCTTTTTTATTTGATCTTATGTAAGTCCTTTTCTATTGAAAATGATTCAAAGGAATTTCTTCCGGCGAAGACACCATCTACAAGAGCAAAGGTATTTTGATGATGATGACCTATTATTTGAATTAATTATCTTCCAGATAAATCTAAATCTTCAACAGCCAGCCATCCTGTCCTATTGTAAACAGCATAACATCGCTGTGATGGGATACACGCCGTTCGGCTCCCTATTACCAACTAAAGCGGAGCCTGACGCCCCCCCGCCTCGCTTAGACGACCCCTCTTTGGTGGGGATCGCTAATAAATATAACAAAACTGCACCACAAGTCGTTTTGAGATATTTGGTAAATTATTTTTATTTATTTTTTCCTATAGTTAATATAATACCTATTTTTCCTATTTTTTGCAATATGTAAAACTAGCGGCTGCCCGCAACTTCGGACGCATTTGTCATCATATCTTGGATAAAAATCATGCTTGTTTAAATAATAATGCCTATTGTTATTCTGATGTTTAAGCAACAATAATGCAAAGTTTCATCAAAATCTGTTTTGTAATTTTAGAGTAACAAACATCCTCACATTATTCATCCATTGACATTTATAAATTTGTGGGATTATTAGCCATTACGACTGATGAATGTGAATGAAGCGAAAGAAGTGTGTTCGGATTGTAGAAAGAATAATTATTCTTATTAGAATTATTAGAATAGTTTATTCTTTCTACGATAGTTTAGTTAGTCTAATACTAGATAGTCTCTTTCTACGCCGATGGAGAAAAAGCGCATGATATACTATACTTATCTGTTGCCTTGACTCTATAATTAAAATTACTTAAAACCGAATTAGACATAAGGGGGCTTATTACAAAACAAGGTTTAAAGATAGTCCGACGTTAGTTCGTTTCTTTTGACGTTTCGGCTCTAAACAAAACGTCAAACTAAACGAACTAACGTCGTAACTATCTATGACTATTAAACCTCGTTTTATAATAAGGGGTAATATGTATCTACTTACTTAGATATTATTTTAGGTGGAGCTCGGAGTGATCCCGATACCTAAATCGTTAACAAAATCAAGAATCGAGCAAAACATACAAATATTCGATTTTTCTTTAACAGAAGAAGAAAAGGATTTAATGAAAGGGTAACCTAACCTAAAGCTATCTACACACCAAAGCCGCCGGCATGCCGCCGGGCTAGGCCGGCGGCTTTACTTCATACGAATGGCAGCTGTCAATAAAGCCGGTGGCTTTGGTGCCCATTTTTTTTCATATACAAATGAGTTTATGACAGCGTGCCAAGGTTGGCGCAAGTTTTTCATAGTTTTCTTGGTAGATGACCTGTCAAACGATAAGAAATTCCATACAAAAAGGTAGCCATTTTGCGCCAGACCAGGCACGCAGATCCAGACAGTATGGCACCTCCTTATAAATTCTATACTCAAAGATCTATAGTACTACAAATAAATAATGCTAATTATGTTTTTTTTTTCAGATATGACAAAAACTACCGAACCATTCCACAGTACAAATGGTATGATCATCCTTATTACCCGTTTGAGAAGAATAAAGCGCCACAGTCGACGGCCTAACACCCCCTCTTTTTGCGTCGGTTAAAACAGTAGGCAAAGCACTTCGGTTGGTGACCCTACAATTATAAATTAAAAATTTTGTATTTTTGGATGTGAAGATGATTTTTATTAAAAATACTGTACACCTTTTAATTAAACTTAACAATACTGTAGTTTGTACAACAAAACCAGACACAGGCAAAATATCTTAAGACTTTGTGTAGGTACATTTCCCAAGATTTTTATCTTATTTGAATCATGTTGAAATCTGAAAATTAATTTTAATCTGGTTCCCCAAGAAACAGACAGTGCTTAAGGCCAAAACACACCGGATGCGTATGTGTTGCGTATGCGTAGACGTATGCGTACCTCTGAGTTTTAATGTATGGAACTGTCACCGCTTGCGTAACGTAGACGTACACGTCGACGTGACGCGTAGCCCGGTGTCACATCGGGTTACACCGTAACTACTCGCGTGGCTACGCCGTGCTTACGTATACGTTACGCAATTACGCATCCGGTGTGTTTCAGCATTTAGACCTCTGCGCATTCTATTGTTTATTGTATCAGATATCCAATAAATAAATTATTATTTTTTATATTACGATAGTTTAGTCGGGCACCTAATCAGTCCGTAGATTGCAAGTGGCCCCATTTTTTTTTCATAATACATATGAGTTTATGGCAGCGTGCCAAGGTTGGCGCAAGTTTTTTATAGTTTTCTTGGTAGATGACCTGTCAAACGATAAGAAATTCCATACAAAAAGGTAGCCATTTTGCGCCAGACCAGGCACGCAGAGCCAGACGGTATGGCACCTCCTTATAATATTCTATACTCAAAGTAGTAAAACTATCGGCTGATTAAAAAATCTGTGATAGGCCCCTCGCATCTAAACGTCAATGCCAACATCAGACTTCCCCTGGCTCTAAGAAACGTAGATCATAACATGTTGGGAAGCCGTGCAATACGTGGCATAGCTTGCTCTTTATACAGTGCAGTACTCACACATCTGTACTCTGTGACACGCACTTTTCAAGAACGTGGCGCGTTTCCATTAGCTTTTATTAACTACTTACTTAACTAGAATATCCTACTAATGGGCATGATGTCTAAAAATTTTTCTTAGTCTATCACATAGATTATTTTAAAATGTTCGACACGTATTTTTTCTTTTTTCTCTTAAACTTAAAAATTACACAGATACACTGGGTTAAAGTTGCTCGTGACGTCACGCCTTAGTATGATTTTTACGTAGGAGTGACGTCAATACCCCCCACTCCGTAACTTTGATGCTCTGTATCTTTGTATTTATTTATGTATTTGATCAGGTAACGTGTTTCAAATAATTTTTAAGTAATAGCCTAAAAGACGGACTAATTATTTTTTGAATTTTCGAATGTAGTCATCATCCCCATTATGAATGTCAATGTTTGTGCCGATGGATAGATGGATGTTGTTACTCTTTCACGCAAAACCACTGAACAGATTTTGATGAAACTTAGCATTGTTGTTGCTTATACATCAGTATAACACATAGGCTGTATTATTTTGAGATATCATTTTATTTTGCCAAGATATGAGGATAAATGCGTACGAAGTCGCGGGCAGCCTATAGTAGATAAATAAATAGAGGCTGGAATTGAAGAGTTGTATCAATCCGAAACATAGTGATAGTACTAGGGAACAAATGGCGTCGAACATATTTGTATGGAGCCTGGTATATTAAAAAAACGGTATCAATTAGACTCAACATTCCCTATTCGAGCACTAGCTCGATTAACGTTAGTTTCATTTCATCAGTGGCCGCCAACTTTTTTTCCTCCATACTAGCTCGAATAGGGGATGTTGAGTGTAAATGATACCGAAAATTTTTACTGTACCAATTAGGTTGGATGCTCTTTAAAACCACAGGTTGAAATAGATTAAAAAAATACTTTCATGCAATTTAGATTTGCGCGAAAGATAAAGTGTGACTATTCCAAGATGTGACAATAATAGTCTATATGTGTAGATAGTCCTTAAATCTAAAGCACATATATGACCACGTGTACGAAGCCTATAAAAAAAAGCTATAAAAATAACAAATAAAAAAAAACCTAATGGAAACACAACCTCATTCTTGTCTAGCTTTTCTACGCACCCCTCACACACACATACATACAAACACATACATGTATATCTCACATACGCATTTTTATTTGAACAAGGGTTTCAAGGCATAAAGGCTAGTCTAGAGTTATATAATTACTACCTAGGTTGTGCCTAGGTCTTATACGTCAGAATCCAGTAATTAAAACACTATAAAATTTGTACCTATTTCCTTTCTACCCGATTACGGCAAAGCCAAAAGGAAGGGTAATTCAATATATTTTTTTAAACTGAGTTTAAACTATTTTTAAATATAGGTACGTATTTAAAGTCGCGTGAAGCTGTTGGATGTGGGCAGCGCAGGACCGCACGACCTTGGGGGACGCTTTTGTCCAGCAGTAGACGTCTTCGAGCTGATTGATTATGATGATGATGTACCTATTTAAAAAGTTGTGAACTATTCGTACCTATCGGCAAGTCACGTTTAAAACACCACGTCTCGAACAAGATGTATAGATAACTTGACGACGACTGATAGGTTTACGGTCAGTGGCCCAAATCTGACAATTTACTATATTCTTAGTTTTGTGTTGGCAGAGTGTCAAGGAATCATTTAAAATTGGTTCGTGTTTTTGACAATCACAGACTGAAGCGGTCTTGCTTTAAATTAGCTTATTTGGGTGGACTGTATATTTAAATGAAAATGCGGGAATTTGTGCTCGACCGTGTTTTATTGAAGCACACACCAAAGAGAAAGAGAACATTAGTAAAAATCAGTATTGCCACATTTAATGCTCTCTACACACCAAAGCCGCCGGCATGCCGCCGGGCTAAGCTGGCGGCTTTACGTCATACGAATGGCAGCTGGTAAAAAGCCGGTGGCTTTGGTGTGTAGACAGCATTAGAAACAAAAATAATTAAAGTCAAAGCAGACAAACAGACAGGCAGACAAAGACATAAAAGGGTTAAAGAGTAATAATAGAACATCAACTTTATAGAGTTTTCTTTTATAGCCTTATAGATCTTTTTAACATTAAAAAGACTCTGCGTAAATCACACACAGAGAGAATAACGTGTGGCACGCACACGCACACACGCGCGTGTAAAGCGCGTGAATTTTCACGCCCTGCGTTGGTTACGCGTTTTTTTTAATTACGACCCCGCGGCGCTATTGTTGAACTACCCTAGTTGGAGGCTGAAGGGTCTAAGTTAGGGGTGACAACCACGAAGTTTATAATACCTACCCAAACCTAGCATGTTTCAGTTAAATACGTGCTCTCTTGAAAAAGTCGAAAATATTTGAGGGCTGGGTAAAAAATATAAGTATATAAAAATATATTATAGGTAAATAAGAAAAAAAAGAAGAATGAAGGTCTCTCTACACATATCTGGGCTATGCCCGGGACGTGTCCGGTTGCTATGACGACGAATTGTTTTCCCTCCTGATGGGCCACGGCCCGGACACGTCCTAGGCACGGCCCGGATATGTGTAGACAGATCATTATAGATCCAATCGTAGCAAGTGGAAGGAAGTGGTCTCTACCTACCCCAATGAGAGAGGGGCGTGAAGGATATGTACGTATGTATGTATAAATAAAAAAAATATAGATAGATTGGGTGAAAGTAGAAAAAGATATAAATAAAAAACTATAAAGTACAGTCACTGAAACTATTGATGAATGTGGATGAAACGAATGTGTTTGTATCGTAGAGTGGATGGACGTTTTACCTGCCTACCCCGATGGGAAAAGATAGGTATACCTATATAGAAAAAGACGAATTTTGTACCTTTTAGTAGAGTTTTTATAACAATTTTTTTTTGAATAAAAAACACATTTTCCTACCTTTTCTTTCGTTTTCCTACTTTTTTAACGGAAAACCGTTAAGGCTGAAACACACCGGATGCGTATGCGTAGCGTTGTGTTGCTTATGTATGGATCTGTCGCCGCTTGCGTAACGTAGACATGTCGTTGACGTGACGCAAGCGGTAACAGTTCCATACATTACAACTCAGAGGTACGCATACGTCTACGCGTACGCAACGCATACGCATCCGGTGTGTTTTGGCCTTTAGGTACTTTTTAATAAATAGTTATTTTTGCAACAATATTTGAAGTTGGCAACCCTATTCGTGACATCGAACCTGGGGTCCGTCAATGCTCGTCACAACCACGGTAATACAGAAATATGTGATTCACTCAAATGCATAGCCTTTACTTCGATATTTTATACATTTATACTCTCCTAGAGACTGCCCGCGATTCCAAGATATCTCAAAATAATATTGCCTATATGTTATTCTGATAAATAAGCTACAATATTGCCAAATTTCATCAAAATCTATTCAATAGTTTTTGCATGAAAAAGTAACAAACATCACAAACATTGAAAGTTTTATTATTAGTAGGATTCGTTACCAAAAAAAGACTTTATTTTCCATAAGAAAGTAGAATAGCATTGCGTACGTGGGATTATAGTATGTTTCTAACTTTATGATGTATATAAGGTTAATGGTACCTTATTAATTATTATTATTAGTATATTTTAATAAAAATTTCTCTAAAAGAGGTGAAGAACCCTCATCACACGGGCTTTAGCCAAGCGTGAAGGGAGGGAAAAGAGTCGGAAGAAGTGGTAGAATTGAGGAATTTACGAATGATGCGGCATGTGTTTAGTACGGTTGCTTTCTGAAGAGTGTGAAGGATTGCTAGAGGGATGTTTAGAGTGTTTAGACTGACTTTGAGGTAATTTAATGGTACTTTTCTTCGTGGTCAAGTCCATACAGGTTAGCCTGGCCCCCAAAGTCTGCTAATTTAAATAGCCCTGTGTCTTGGCAGAGTGTCATGGCTCTTTTTGACACATTTGGTATTCTACTAAACAACAATGGCTTACACTGATTGCGACCAAATGTATCAAAAAATTACATTGAAACTGCCGACACACAACTTAGAATATTGGATATTAGCAGACTTTTATTTAAACCTACTATGTAGTTGACTATACATACAGACTTTGCAAGTTAGTAATTGGAAGGCAACAATCAGGAGTGCCACCTCATCGAGTTATGTCATTATTTCTGTTGCAATTGTTCGCTACTTGTACCTACGCACATACCTACGTATCATGTAATGATGGTTTGACGTTTGGTAACTGCGCCAAGACGTGGGTCAATTGTGAATCAACCGTGAGTCAATTGTGGGTCAAACGTGGGTCAATTGCGGATCACCCACCTACGGCAGTTCGACAACAGTATTTTTTCAAAATTTAAGTAAAAAATAAAAACATTTTGATGGTTTTGCTTTTCCGTGACACAGAAAACATAATTAAAATTTAATAAAAAACACGGTTTTGTAAGATTTAAATAAATATATCAAACAAAAAAACAAACAAAACCAAACCAAACAAACTAATAAGTATTATAATAAAATGTAAGTTAATAAGAGGTAGATAATGCCAGAGCAGCGAAGCTACCCTGGTGGCTTCGAATGAAGCCTGTAGATAACTGCTTCTACATGTACAATAATAAAACTGGTTGTATTTACAGGCTTACTTTAGTTGAGTGACATAAATTACTTACAAACAAAATTGGGAAATATGGAAAAAAATACCACTCGTACGACGATGAAGTGGACAACCTATCATTCAAAAACTGCAGCAGAAAACTATAAAAACGCCGATTTTTTAAAATGTAAATCTAGCTATATTCAATCGGAAAGTCAATTAAGACAAATTAAAGAATACCTTAAAGTTCTTCTTGACCAATAGATTAAAGTGCAAGTATCGTCAACACTTTTGGATAGATACTGGAATCATATTTGATTAACGATGATGAAAAGTTGAACAACAAGGTGATGAGTACTATCGCAGACGAAGTAAAGTTAACCGTGACAGCTATATACACATTTGATGAATATAGTGAATTGGCAAATAACCAACTGAACAATATAAGAAATTCTTCTTGTTTCTCTAAAGAATAAGACCGTCGCCTATCTTATCTTATCTAGCCATCGCTGTCCCACTGCTGGGCAAAGGCCTCTCTCCTCTTCTTCCATGATTCCCTATCCTGGGCCGCCTCTGCCCAGACATCCAAGAAGGCGTCCAGCTCATCTCGCCACCTTTTTCGTAGTCTGCCGCGAGGTCTTTTGGCTGTTAGTTGCCATTGGGTTGCTGTGATTGCCCAGAGATAGTTCGGCATGCGGCAGACGTGACCGGCCCAATCCCACTTTAGGCTGTTCTTACCACGTCGCCTATAATTATAAATATTACCAATTTAATTTTATTTATCTTTACCGGGCTACTTTACAAATGTAACTACTTATTTACTTTTTATATTATATATTGTATTGTAAATAACATTTGATTAATTTAAAATTATATTTTAGAGCATTGATATTTTTAAAAACCATTTTTAAATTATCAAAACCCCAAGTTTTAAAACTCATGAGGGCACATTGAGAGAAGGTGGCGAACCGCACATAATACCTATTGTTAGGTCTATACAAGCCCTAGACTATTGTTTAAAACCTAGATCATGCTGCTTTACAGATTTGACGGGTTGGGTTGGAACTAGATACTTTCCCTTAGCCCGTGGGGCTGCATGAAATAGATAAAATCGAGTTATTAGACGCTTTTTTTGCTAGCCATTAAGATTCCACTGCTGGACAAAGGCGTCCCCCGCGACTTTCCATTTAACCGTGTTAAAATTAGACGCTATCACATCAAAAAAAAAGTGAAAATAATAGGAGCAAAGTATAAATAAATATTTATCAATTGAATTTCGATATTCATATAGGTAGTAATGAAAAGTAAATAGTTGAGGCAGCAAACTAGCCTGGTGACGGTGCTGTCTCAAAAATTTCATCGAAAATATTTGAATATGCCGTAAGCCGCCAGACCGGCTGCGGCTTTGGTGTGTAGATAGCATTAAGCACATAAACATAGCTATCGTTTTATAAAAACTTGCATTATTACGGCAAGTAGGTACTTACTTAATTATTGAATTTCCCATTTCAAATCCAACCACATTCAACAGCAAGTTTTCCTTCAGTATCACTTAAATCACGCTTAAATAAGCGCTCAATATTTCGCTCAACTTATTTCTGAGCGCACTTATATGCATGCACAAAGCGAAATCGGTAAATTGAAGAATTAAGTGCATTAATTTAAAAAATCTCGCGTCCATTTACTGCCATGGTGCAGTTAATGAAGCGATGAGATTTTGTATGGCTTAGTTTATAGGAAATTAGTCGATTAATCGAGTAAATAATAATAAGTTATTGCTGTGCCCCAACGGGGTTCATGTACCTCTATACTTGTACTACTATGTATATGAACTGCAATAATATATTTCGAGTTTGAGTTTGAAATAAATTGTCTAATTTAAGGCGTTTTTAGACTAAGTAGCGTTTTATACGCTCGTTATTTGAAGCGCGTGTTAGCACGTTTGCGCGCGACTTTTACTCGTACGAGCGTCGATGCGCTTCTAAGCGCGTATAGTAGTTGATATTGTCACGACACCACTGGTTCAAGCGTATACGCGCGTCCAGTTTTTTGAAGCGCGTAAATAGCGCGCGTGTATGCGCGCGTATAAAACGTTAGGTCTAAAAACGCCCTTAAAGTTTTTCTACACGATTGCGTCATCGGCTCGCTACGAGCCGTTCGTGTCGCGTTCGTCGCAGGCTCGCGAACCACGCAACACACTATGTTTTTTTGTTACATACAACGATTACAGTTATAGCTTGCCAATGAGAGGCATTTTAAAGCTCTAAAAAGCTCTCACGCTCAAAACTTGCAACTTAAACCAGTACTTTGAACATTTTTCCGTTCGGAAAGTGGTTTCCATTAATTAATTATTGACATTCAATATCCATGCAAAATGGCTGCCGTTATCTGAACACAGAGCGGCTGAAATTTTCATGCTTTGTCATAAATTATTTAACATAATGATGACTCAAAGACTTTCTTTAGGAAATAAGGGTTGTATTTTAAGTGGTTACATGTTGAGTACGGATTACATTATTAACCGACTTCAAACCAAAGAGGGGGTTCTCAAAACAATGTTTTTCTGTTAATACTACTCATAGTTCTGCTAGGCATTAACATTGGGTTGTTTTACCTCTTACAAAAAGTTAGGTCAGTTAGGGGCCCTATACACCCTCTAAACAAACTAGTGAATAGGTAGTTTTATAATTGTTTTTTTTACTCAATGATCGCTTGAAGTCCGGTGTGGTCAAAGATTATAAAAATTGAATATTTCTAGAAAAGATTATTTCCAGTTTTAAAAGGATAAGACGTTCCTTGGGAAAAGTTGTTCAGATTTTTGATTTTTGATTCAATGTCAAAAAAGTTGCTAGTTTACTGAATAATGATAATTTTTGAATAAAATATGGAAACTTAAATATAAAAATTTAAATAGTTTTTTCTCAGTTTTAGTAAAAATTTGACATTACATTATTCAAGAATTTAATGCTTGTACAAAATGTTTTAAACATAATATATAATAAAGCCAATTCAATTAGAACATAATACGTGTATGTTATTTCAGTTGTATTCTCTAATCTGTGAGTTGTTCGACTTCATTAAACTGTCAGTTCTTAATATCAATGATCTTTGATCGTAGTTCGAAATTCAAACAAAATATTCTTTTATCGAGTCTGACCCAACTAGCCAGTACGGTACTCGAAAAAGAAAAATAATTGTTCATTGTCTATGCCCGATTACATGGGGTCGCAACCGTACAACCTTAATTTCGCACTCGCAAAAACAGCTGTCCCATTCAAATAACCTTCGAACTCAATTTTAGCAACAGCAAATATAACTTTGCTAAGTTTCCTGCAAAGTTTCGGTTTGCCGTCCGGAAAACCGTTTCGCCTTTATTTTAGTTCGGATTATTGTTTTTGTGATAGTAAAATGTAAGTTTGTAGAATGTTTATTCGTTGTTATTATTTAATGAAGCTTGACCATTCATATTTATAGTAAAATAGGGTACTTTAGGAATAATGTTTCTTCTGTTCCTTCCGATATTATTATTCAACATAAATCGGCCAAAAAAAATAGTTATTGATCTTACTATAAGAAACTTTTCATATCTTATGACTGGTAAGCTTGCCACACAGTAGGTCGTGGGTTCGATAGAGACTAACATTACTATAATGAAAGGGATGTTTGACTATCTTAAGGCCAGGTTTTTGTATTCGTACTCGTATTTCCTTATGAGCCCATTTAATGTCCCCACTACAGGGGCACGATACGAGCCAACTCTCATACGAGAGTGATGAGTTCTAGTGTTCTCTAGTGTGTATCTGTGTGATATTGTATAATTTTTTTTAAATTTTATATTAGGCGTTTTTAGATTAACGTTACGCGCGTCTGGTTTTTCGAAGCGCGTATGTACTGACTTTATACGCGCGTATGAAAACGCTACGTCTGAAAACGGCCTTACAGATCTCAAATAGAGATGATGACTACATTAAAAAATTCAAAGAATAATAAGTCCGTCTTTCAGGCTATTAAAAAATATTTGATACACATTTTTTACCTGATCAAATACAGAAATAAATACAAAGATATAGAGCATCAAAGTTACGGAGTGGGGATATTGACGTCACTCCTAGGTAAAAAGAAATTATACTTAGGCGTGCGTGACGTCACGAGCAACTTTAACCCAGTGTATCTTTGTCATTTTTAGTTTAAGAGAAAAAGAAAAATACGTGTCGAATATTTTAAAATGATCTATGTAATGGACTTAAAAAAATTTTTTTTGTCATCATGCTTATTCTAAACTGTACAATTACTTATAAATAGTATACTTATAGTACCAAATACATGATACACTATAAAATGGTAAATATATAAATAACCGGAAACTCTTTATATAACGCAGCTATAAAATGAACAAAAACCTTTTAAATCACATCAATTGTCAAGTATAAAAAGAAAGAGTAGTACAGAAATACCTTTATTTTTTATTATGTATCCTTTTGACGCGCTCTTCACAAATAGAGAAATTTTCTTTTTCTTTTACACGGGCTTTTATATGTTACGATTGAACTAAGAATAGGGATGATGACTAAATTCGAAAATCCAAAAAATAATTAGTCCGTCTTTTAGGCTATTAAAAAATATTTGAAACACGTTTTTTACCTGATCAAATACATAAATAAATACAAAGATACACAGCATCAAAGTTACGGAGTGGGGGGTATTGACGTCACTCCTCTGTAAAAATCGTACTAAGGCGTGACTCGCTTAAAGTGGATCTGAGGGACATCTGAGGCACATCATTTTACTATTTCAAGCTGAAAAAGAAAAGTCGTGAATACAAAAAGTCCCTCTTTCTCCACTGAATGACTTTAAGCTTGAAGCCCACTCCACATACAGTTCCACATATTATTTTTACACGAGTTTATGTTATGACGAGAGCGGAAAGCCTTTGCCTTTTCGCAAGAAGTATTTGCTTTTTTCTTTCTTTTTGTCTATGGCTGCGGCGGCGCGGGAAAATTCAAAAGTTGCGTTCTCGCTGCGTTCGGTTAGTTCTTTTTTTTAAAGTGGTTGTTTTAGTTTTTCAGTAAGGCAATGGGAATGCGTTTTTAATAAGTGTAGAGCCTAGTCTAGTGCTTTGGTTTTAAAAAAGATTTTTTACGTGCTTTTGCGTTGGTAATGTTGCGTACAGACATTTGAGCTATGAGTAAGTTTAAAAAGCGGATTGTAATATGGTTTAATAAGCTACGTAGCGTAAGACCCAGAACACACGGTGAAGCGCAACTGCAATGCAAGTGAAACTGCTAGTTACTTTTAAGTTGCATCGAAGTTTCTGCTATAGACTTCCTTAGAAAACCACACACGACGACGCAACTGAAACGAAACGTTTCAAGCTAGTTTCAGTTGCGTTTCACCGTGTGTTTTGGCGCTACGTAGCTTAGTTAGAAAATAGTGTACGTATTTGATGGTTCAGTTCCTTTTTCTCGCCATAAAGACTCTTACCCTCTTATTACAAAACGACTTTTATTTATACTTCTAGAACTAACTCAGATAAATGACGTTTCGGCTATAGTATTAGGTATATTTTAAACTCGTTTTGTAATAACGGCATAGTGACCACACTATCATGCACCAGCATGTATAACAATTTAAAGACATTGTGTAACTTCCAAGATTTACATAAGTACCTACATGCATACTTATCTGTCACGACTTTCTCCCAAAGGGGTAGGCAGAGTTCACTTCCGTCCACTTGCTACGATCCAAACACCATTTTCCAAAAAAAAGACGAAAAATGCGTAAGAAGTCGCGGGCGCCCACTAGTAAATTAACATCGACATTTCATCAAGAAACTTTATGAAGTAAGAAATATAAAATTGTTGTTTTTTCTCAATATTTCTTCCACTTCGTCTCAGAAATGAGCTAAAGAGCTTTACTCCGTTTTATATTGTATCATTTGAATAAACGGTATCTTTGAAGAAAAGGGTTATTGCAGTATTTCCACAAAAATGGCGTACTTTATAAACTTTATGAGTTTCTTGAACTTTTGATAACTTGATTATGTACTAAGTAGGTAAGTAGCAAAGATTTTTAAATGTTTAAATGTCTTTGAGTAAAGAATATATTATAAGGAGGTGCCATACCGTCTGGACCAAAATCTTGAGCAAAATGGCTACCTTTTTTAATGGAATTTCTCATCGTTTGACTGGTCATCGTCAAAACTTGCGCCAACCTTGGCACGTTAACATAAACTCATTTGTATATGAAAAAAAAATGGAGCCACTCCTTATATTCCTTCCGCATTGGTCGTAGTGCGTGGAGATCAATATATTCATCTTTGGTAAGTTAAGTAGTTTATTTTCTAAAAACAGTAGGTATATTACACTGTGTGCGAAAACATTATGAAAGAAGTTATTGGTAGGTTATGATGACATTTTTATAATATTATTTGTTAGGGTATTGCACATTAAGAAATATCACTGGATTCAAGCAGCCGAAGATAGATCACAGTGGCGTGCAATAGGAGAGGCCTATGTCCAGCAGTAGACTGCAATTGGCTGATGATGATGAGAAAAGATTGGTGGGAAACAGCCACTGATAGGAATCTATGGAGAAGCACGATGGGAGAGGCTTTTACCCAGTAGTGGGACGAAATAGGCTAAAAAGGTAGATGCTTTTAATTGATAACGTTCAACGCTCTATTTATTATTTTTTAAAATAAAAAATATTTTACTTTTTAATTTTGTGCGGACCTCGAGCACATGATAGATAAGACAAGTCAGCGAGCGTGAAAATATTCCTGCATCGATACGGTTCCGCTGCATCAGCAATCACGTAGCCTATCACGTCCGCACATATCATCGCGCGGCCAGCATCTTAGTATATAAGCGTAGCTCTAAGTCATTGCTATTGTCCAGAGCCTACAGTCTAGTACTGTCCAGTAGCCTAGAGTCATATCAATATGTAACTCCAAATATAATATCTGCAACTACGCTGCGCCGTCTTATTGTCACCTACATTTGCGGGCCGGAACAGTGGTGACCGCCGCCGAACACGCACCTTCGCTACTTTGAAGATGGATCCCAAGACACTACAAGCCCCTCATCGAGTCACTCCAGTTTCGGCCTCCCACCAGCGGGTCTCACCGATTCTGGATCAAGAAGTGACAAATTTACTATCTACATAGTTTCGGCCAAGTACAATACCAGCATCTGGACCCGGCGCAGCAGCAACTAGGTACTTTAAATATTAATTCAACTTTGTTTTTTACTATTACCGGCGACTCGAAGAAAATGTTTGAAAAATTGTCAGATGATTTGTTGCAATTGAATTCGCTGCACTCAGCGCTGACACAAGCAGATTTAGCTGTGAGCAAGAATTACGCGCGACGCAGCACAAATGGACAAACGACGAAACAGGGTCAAGTTTACAATGAATCACGCAACTTTGAAATTTACTACAATTATTGAAACTAAGACCATCATTTGGACAAACTACGCATCGATACGGCCACGACATGCACCATTTTGGAGAGAATGACAGAGAAAAAGGCTTATCGTTGGATACGCAGCAATTTTTGTTTTTGGTAGCGAGAAGTCTGAAGTTCCTCGCACTGCCCTATTTGTGGTATTTTGTACCTGACTCTGCATTGCAAGTGCGTGAAACAATGAAACACGTTAAGAACGCTTGGTGCCCATGAGCAGGATTTGGTGACCGCCAGTGTATGCAGCCCACGACTGTAAGAGAAGCGCTCCAGCGTGGAAGTACTGCTGATGTATATTGAATTATGATGAATATGAAGAATTTGAAGATTGATTTATGAAGAGACTGCGCAACGACCACGATGATGTCCGCAACGCAATGCTCTGCAGTTATTGATTGTGAAGAAATATTGATTAATCGTCAAACGCTATAGTTTCCTTCGAATATTCCGGAAGAGTCAAGGGAACAGCTATTCGGCGAAGAAAGGAGCAATGAGCGAAGTTTTAGCGGCATTTAGAAGTCCTGTTTTCTTTTTCTTTTCCAAAGGGGGGAGTACTGTGCGGACCTCGAGTACATGATAGATAAGACAAGTCAGCGAGCGTGAAAATATTCCTGCATCGATACGGTTCCGCTGCATCAGCAATCACGTAGCCTATCACGTCCGCACATATCATCGCGCGGCCAGCATCTTAGTATATAAGCGTAGCTCTAAGTCATTGCTATTGTCCAGAGCCTACAGTCTAGTACTGTCCAGTAGCCTAGAGTCATATCAATATGTAACTCCAAATATAATATCTGCAACTACGCTGCGCCGTCTTATTGTCACCTACATTTGCGGGCCGGAACAATTTATTACTTAAAAATAAGGCAAAGTCGAGAGATTTTGCACCATAAATAAAAAATCAATCAATCAATTAATCTCAATTGTTTATTAACAATTGAGTATTGAGTAAATTTGTATTTTAAATCAAAAGTGGGGCAGTGGTTGGTACACTCATTCTCAGTTTTCTAAATATTTATTTTCTGTCTAGTTTGGGATTGATCGTTGCCCAACAGTGGGACCCACACTGAAGCAATATTGCGTACAAGTAACCGGGGCAGCAATGTATAACGACATTATGCGGCAGCGTGCGCTAAACACCCATTAGAGGCTCCTCTCCTATGACCATAGACTTACATACGTTTAGAGCAACCGTACACCGACTGCTTCAAGCAATTGAGATTCTTGCTAGAAGCCGCGACCGTAGGGTATTGCTACCTACACACCAAAGCCGCCGGTTTAGGCCGGCGGCTTTACGTCAGACGAAGTGCGGCTGTCAAAAAAGCCGGTGGCTTTGGTGCGTAGATAGATACTATAAACTATTGAAGCGGTCGCGACTGAATAAGAATTATACATACATACGAACATATATAGTCTCGAAAAACAAAACTAGATATAGCCTAATGGTGGCAATTTTGTAAATCCGCCACTGGGCAATGTGTAAGTAATGAAATACCTAACACATGAGAGTACGTGGGATCACTCTGTTTCTAGCTTCAGAATCGAACCCACTACCTCTCAGTACCCTCACGCATTGCGTAATGGTATCTACACACCAAAGCCGCCGGCTTTTTGACAGCTGCCGGCCTAGCCCGGCGGCATGCCGGCGGCTTTGGTGTGTAGATAGCATAACAACTGCCGGCTCTATACCTTTGTAATACTCCGGCGTTTTATCATAGGGGCCGTCGTAAGGACTCTTCTGTTAAATTAGACCACGGCGATGCATTAATGTACACCCTGTATACGGCACGCATGCGTTTTACCTACATAACACACGGTCGAATTAACTCGGGACTTTCTATAACCCGGCTGTATACAAATCAATGGGAAGTATGAGAAATGTTAAGTTGACAGATGTTTATTTTAAAAAGTTGGGTTATAGTTGAGTCAGTTGCGAATCTGGGTTAAAATTATTAAAATTTTAAGGACTATTATAATTAAATACATTATATATTTTTTAATTGATAAATTAATATTTCTATTGAAATAAATACTACAAACAAAGAATTAAATATTTACAGGAAAAATATACCTTCCAACGCGTCCCCACGAGACAAAGTACCCAACAAGCTGGCAGCATTACCTCTTTGGATAGCAATGCTTATCCATTGGCCGAGGAAGCTGCCAGCTTTCGGATCACCCGAAGCCTCGCGTAGACGTGTTATAATTTGAAGGAAGTGTGTTTGGATTGTAGCAAGTGGAGGGAAGTGGTCTCTGCATATCCCGTTTGGAGGAAGGCGTGGCGTAGTTATTTCTGAGGCATAAAAATGCTCTTAAAACCGTTACATTACTTGTTTTAATATACATTTTTTTAAAAGCTACTTAGTGCTAGATTCGCAAAGCGCAGTGTCCCCCAGAGAAGAACCTAGCAAGAAACTCTGTGGGTTGCTCTTTTAAAATAAAATTTTATAGGTAGGTACTTACTAATAGTTTAATGGAACTACTAAAAGTTTGTTAGAACATGAACATGAACATGTTTTTGAGAGAACCATTAGAATTCGTAAAAATACTTTAAAATAAATAAGTAAGTACCTACTTGATTATGTGCTGGAAAGTAATACTCTTGAATTTGTTCTTCCATAGGGACCACCATACTGAGATTATGTTTATATACTTACTTTATGTCTCAGTCCCCATAGTAAAAGTGGTTAGGGTAGATCTGCCACCCTCATGATGCTACCTCTTATTTTTATCTAGGACTTAAGGGGACTGCACATTTGCGTTGCAGTCGAGCTAGATGGTAAGTATAGGTAGTTATTTTATATTTCCTTATCCAAAAAGTTTTTGAAAGTGCTTGAAAAGTTGTTACCTCCTTATCAAACTGGTAATAAGATTTTAAGGCATTAAGAGGATTGTGAGCTGATCGTGCGCCGCGCGAATCTCCATACATTTGTGATAAAATAATTGTTTCGGGCCATAACGTTTCCCAACCTCTAAACCTAACCGTAATTAGATAATTTTGATATCATTTGATTCAGTTAACCTTAATCTAGGTCTGTACGTTTCGATTTTTTTTTAATATTTTCAAAGTTTCAAAAAATTTCAGAGTTTCTTAAAATCGACATTTTTGACCTAAAATATCCTCTAGTATTTAATGATTTTTGTAATAAACTAAACATAATTTCAAAAAAATCAAAACGTTTGGACCTAGATCAAGGTTTACTGAATGAAATGATATCAAAATTATCTAATTAAGGATAGGTTTAGGGGTGGGAAACAATATGGCCCGGAACAATATTTTTATCACAAATGTATGGAGATTCCCGCGGCGCACGATCGGCTCACAATCCTCTACCTAATGCTGTCTACACACCAAAGCCGCCGGCATGCCGCCGGCTTTTTGGCAGCTGCCATTCGTATGACGAAAAGCCGCCGGCCTAGCCCGGCGACATGCCGGCGGCTTTGGTGTGTAGATCCCAACCAGCAAAATTGTCCTGGAATCCAGTTTTCTAATGCTAAATGGACTTATATAGCTCCGATTATGGGTTTGATGTGTGCTACTGCGCTTTTAACAGTTTTAATAAATGCCGTTTTGACTTCAGTATGTTTAATCCTATAATTTGAACTTATATCGGTATATAGAAACAATTTCATGGCTACTTCTGGATTAGCACTCCTATAAAAGCTGTGAACAAAACTAATTGCACTTAGGAGTAAATAATCCTGTAGCTCAGACTTATATGCGCCTATAAGATTACATATCAGGAGCACTTTAATCTTAAATTCCTCTAGAAGCATTTACCAGGAGTATATACACTTAAGTGCAATCGCTCCTTTTACTTATACTTATATCCTCATATAAGCTAATATTTTATGGTCAATATAAGTAACTTCAATTTTAAGTATTGAAAACCATTTATATTTTTTGTCTGATTTTAGAAGCGATTTTATATCTACGATTCAACGATTAATAAAATCATTAAGATTATATATCCCGCAAGAAAATAAGATGTTTTTATATAGAATTATCATAGGCCGTTATAATCTTACGTACACTTACAAAGGCATTTTAGAGTAGTGTTATAGTCTCAGTAATCTTAAACAATCCTGGCCAAAACTCTTATAAGATAATTTGTGCTTAAAACGACCTATATAAGCAAAAACACGCTTTATATAGTTTTGCAAATTCTGGTATAGGATTTGACATCAGCTATGAAGATTGCAACTAGTGTTGCCGGTCGATAGGCCACTATCGATAGCCTATCGATAGGTCGAAAAACATGTACCCTATTTATAGCACAATCGATACTATCGATAGTATTGCTCTCCGATATTGAATACACAATCGATAGTGATCTTTTTTTCGATAGTAGGTATTGCATTCAGTAAGCAGGTATAATGGGTGGTAGATTCGAAATTGCTGGCCAACTGACTGACCATACTTACTCTATATTCGTCCGTCATACATTCTACCACCCATTATGCCTGCTTACTGAATGCAATACTATCGAAAAAATTATCCCTATCGATTGTGCAAAACTATATATATATATATATATATATACATATCCAGATATATATATATATTATTAACTATATTGTGTATTCAATATCGGAGAGCAATAGTATCGATTGTGCTATCGATAGGGTACATGTTTTTGACGTTTAACAATCGATTGTAAAACTATAGATTTTTCGACAACACTAATTGCAACTAAGATTGGTAACAATATGGCGTCGGTTTTTGGGTTTGAGCACATGCCAATATAGAACTAATATTACTTATATTGGTGCTAAATCAGACTTGACAATGCTCACCGAAAAAATGGCACCTATTTATGATATTTTTATAGAAAACTATTAAATAATAAAATGCCAATAAGTTAGATACGAGAGGCGCTTTGAAAATTTAATTAAAAACATGCCAAAATATTCAGTAAATTCACATTCCCCTACGAATTTACAACAGACTAACAACAGAAATCTTTTGATTTTGTACTATGGCGGACAGTTAAATAAAATAAAATTATGTAGTATTCATATAAATACTCAGTAAAGCAGTTTAACAATTCTAGATTGACAGAAAACAATCTGACAGATCACAAAATGTGAGCTTATAGTAGGATTGCGAGGCTCAAATTCATCTCACTTTTTCCTATAACTTACTTATATTGGGATTTGCAGGACTAATTGAACTTACGTAATTCTATTACAGTAGCAATATAGGAGTAAACGGTATTGAAGCAGTCTAATATAAACAAGATATAAGTAAAAGTGTACTTATAAAGTGGGCCCTTTTCCGGGTTTATATGTGGATGTAAGTCTCATATAGTCCTAGGAAAATTGATCCTGAAGAGAGATTAAAAACCACTTTTTGCTAGTTGGGATACCATTAGGCCTAATAGGCTTTAAGCCTAGTAAAAATTCGTTGTTATCAAGACTTTAGTCACCTAGACTAGACACCGGTCTATCCTGATGGAAGGAACGCCTCTCTTCCATCAGGATAGACCCAAAAACACTTTTTCATTTCATCGACGTTCAACAATTATACATTATACACTGATAGACTTAAACACGACTACAAAGATAAACGTTTGCAAAATAATTGTGTAGAACCCCCATTAAGTACATACATAAACCCTAGGTACGACCTAGGTACCCTAGTCTCATCTAGGACTGAGGGAAGGCGTCCCCTATGTAAAGACGTCACGCTTTGATCTAACTGAATAGAAATATGTCAAGATGTGCGTGTTTACGCCATCTTTGTACCCTCGTGGCTAAGTGTGTGTTGGTGTACGCTTAAAAATGGAAAAAAAAATAAGAAAAAGAAAAGTAGGGACATACTTAAATGAAGATAAGTAGTCTTACGAACTAGCAGTTGATGTTTGATATGAAAAATCCTAACCTCGAGGCCTGTTTCACTATCAGATAAAATTTATCCGTTAGATATTCTACGTATACCTGTCACTGTCTAAAACGTCATGTCCTATGAAATAGAAATAGGTTTATCTGTCAGATAAATTTTATCTGTACACGGTGAAATAGGACCTAGGTAAGGTAAAGTTACCATTTGTCGCGTATTGGTCCTGCTTTTTATTACACACTTTATATTAGCTTCACTTGTAACTAACTATGTATGTACCTAAACAAATCTTGGAATCATAATTTGACCCACTTCCCGGTCTTCAAATAGGATGAAATTTTGCACACGCTCTGAGTTCTGATGACAATACAATAATATGATACTTTTGAACTGATCTGATGATGGAGCATGTTTATGCGAGCTCAAGCGTGTTTTAGTTTTTTAAACAGAGTATTTATTTCTTAAACCTTTATAATACTATACAAGTGAATATGTTATTAAAAATACTATAATCTAATAAATAAAATATAACCACTAAACTAAACTTAACCTAACTAACACTAATCCGGGAATAACCCGCCCCTGGTCTCTCCTGGTGCAAACGTGCCCATCACCCCAGCTGCGTTTCCACGCTGGATAGTGATGGACAACCACTGCAGCAGAAAAGACCCGGCGCGGGGGTCACAGGTCCTATCCCTCAACTACCTATTTTTTTGGACGACAATTTGTAAGAGCGCCGTCTTCTGTCAAGTGTGAACAGCTTCATACAAATCGTTCTGCCACTGGAGTTCACCATAAACCCGTGGAATCTTACCATAGAATCTCTATGTAATCTATGATAAGTGGAAAATAGGTCTCGGTTGGTACATTTTATTTTTTTTCATTATTTCATATTTTATAATAAACGACAACCGCAGTTGCTTGAGTGCCCTTAGTATAAATACCTAAGGTACTAAGGTTGCCTGGAAGATATTGCTACCTAGCAATAAGGCTATATTCTTGTTTGTGTCTGTACCTTATATCTTTGTGTGCAATAAAGAATATTTGTATTGTAAATAGGTACCTACCTAGTTATTATAATAGAATCATTTGTTTGTAATAAAATAACTATAATACCCTAAACCTACATGCATGTGTGGGCGACTGATGAGAGTGGATGAAGCGAAAGAGGTGTGTTTGGATCGAAGCAAGTGGAAGTAACTGATCTCATTTTAGTTTTAAGTTCGTAGCTTTGCTACACAATTTGCCGTGCCCTAATCAGGGTCCACATTTGGTACTTTAAGTTGTTTATAAGATCTGTAAAAACCTGTGTAGTGCAATAAATAATTGAGTATTGAGTAATGAAGTAAAAGGAAGTCGATGGAAGTGGTCTCTGCCTACCCCTATGGGAGAGAGTATGTAAGTAAGTATGTATGTATAACTATAGGAATAGTAATCTGTGCTTACAGTTCAAATAGAGTCACTAATACTAGTTATAAGGATCTAGCCTATGAACCAAAATCTAGGTAACCTAATCAAGCCTATGGCCACATCTCTCTGGGATTAAGGCGAAGTACTAATTACTGTAAATTGAAATTTTAAACGAGTTAAGGTGCCGTCGTCGTCTCGCGCGAGTTTCTCAAATATCAAGATATTAAGTTACAATTTTCAGGCATTTTGTCTTGATAAAAGTGTTTAAAAGGATGTAAGTGAAAATTGTACGAAATTAAGAATTCTGAAGTAAAAAACTAGTTTGAAACGTTTCAGATTAGTTGCATCGTGAGTGGGATTCTAAAGGAGTATATCGCAGAAACTTAGATGCAACTCAAAAGTAACTAGCAGTTGCAGTTGCGTTTGCCCATGTGTTCTGGGTCTAATACACCTGCGGTTGTATTTTGCCTTTTCATGTATCTATATTTTTAACAATATCACGTAAATCCTGGATATCGAAGTCTAGGCAGCCTCTAGCAAATAAATAATCGAGTAAACACCTTTCTTAACAATTTCTCAAAAACCTACCGCACAGTTCATTCTTTTGAATAAAACCAGCCATATATCGTATTACCCTTTTGTCCTAAGGTTAATACTCCACACCTTTTGAGTGCTTTCAGAATTAATTGTAAAGGCGTTTCATCCCACACTTCTCGGATACACCCCGTATATGAGAGAGGTGTGAATATGATTGAGGAATGAAGAGGGTGAATGCGAGAGAAGACAATACAGGGTGGTATGAAAGGGTTCGGTTGGTATTTCAAAAAGGTTTAAAATTAAAGGTTAAATTAGGTTAGGTTTAATTGCACAGAATGCAGACAAATTGGTAGATTTATTTATAGAATTAATCAAATACATACATACATAAACCTATCCGTCACGCCTCTCTTCTATCGGGGTAGGCAGAGACCACTTCCCTCCTCTTGCCACAATCTAAACACACTTCTTTTGCTTCAATACATAAAAATAGTAAACCATTTACTTATTTTTACTTAAACGGGAAACATCGCAGCAGACAAGGCGAAGATGGCGAGACGACCTCGACGCATTCAGTAAAGATTGGCGCGCAATAGAACGGACGGAGAGCAAGAAGCAGGAGAGGCCTTTGTAAAAATAGAAAATATTTGTTCAAATCCTAAGTTACTGTAAGCTTTTGATTAACATGCATCTAGTTATTAGGGTTCTGAACCTAAAGGGTGAAAACGGGACCCTTTTACTGAGACTTGGCTGTCCATCTGTCTGTCTGTCTGTCCGTTCGTCCGTCTGTTCGTCTGTCACCAGGCTGTATCTCAAGAACCGTTATAGCTAGAGCGTCGTTTTCACAAATGATGAGCTCGATATCTATAGTGAATGGTACGGAACCCTTCCTGCGCGAGTCCGACTCACACTTTGCCGATTTTTTAACCGTCTTTGTATGGTTTATTGGAAGTTTCTTTAGAAACCATTCTGAACCATTTGTATTATCTTTCTATCTCTATCTATGAACTCTCTTCTAGCAATAAACTAATAGGTCTTTACCTATGAAATTGCCGTTTTACAGTACTGGCCATTTCAATTAAAAATATTTTTTGTTTAGCTAAGAATTCTAATTTCAAATTAATTTCATTTTAAAAATATGGAATTCTTTTTCCAAAAACAGTCATTTGTTTATTGGTTAGTGTTACATTTTCATTGCATTTCAATCATTTTCGTCAACATGGATACGTTAAAAATCCGAGTAATTATGGAATATGAGTTCCGTCGTGGCAGCAACGCGGCACAAGCGGCTCGCAACATCAACGACGTGTACGGAGCTAACACTACAAACCAACGAACCACTAGTTATTGGTTTGCTCGCTTCCGTTCTGGAAATTTCGACCTGAAAAATGAACCCCGCGGTCGTCCGAAGACTTTGGTCGATGCAGACGAATTGAAGGCGGTCGTGGAAGCTGATGATACTCAATATACGGCTGAATTAGCAGCAGCTTTCGACGTTAGCATCAAAACAATATTGGTCCATTTGCGTCAAATTGGCAAGGTAAAAAAGCTTGACAAATGGGTGCCCCACGAACTCAATGATCGCCAGCGCCAAGTACGCGTCGAGACGTGCCGTGCATTGCTCAACAGACACACAAATGAAGGAATTTTGAACCGCATTGTCACCTGTGATGAAAAATGGATTCTGTTTGATAACCGTAAGCGCTCAGCAAGTTGGTTGGATCCTGGTTCAGCACCTAAACAATGCCCTAAACGAAAACTTACCCCTAAAAAGGTGATGGTTACTGTTTGGTGGTCTAGCACCGGTGTGATTCATCACAGCTTCTTACCAAATGGGGAGAGTATTACTGCAGATGTGTACTGTGAAGAATTGAACACAATGATGGAGAAGCTGGCACGTCTCCGACCAGCATTGGTCAATCGCTCGTCTCCGCTGCTCCTGCATGACAACGCGCGATCTCATACCGCACATACCCTACAGACTACTAATTTTTCCAGAATTTGGATAACTTCTTGACTGGAAAAAAATTCAATAACCAAGAGGCAGTTCAAAACGCCTTTGAAGAATTTGTTACCTCTCGTCCAGCTGATTTCTTTAAGAAGGGCATTAATAAACTGCCACTGCGTTGGCAAAGATGCATTGATTGTATGGGTAATTACTTCACTTAATACAAATAAAAATTATATGAAAAAAAATCGTTTGAATTTTTTCATACAAAACGTACAATTTCATAGGTAAAGACCTAATATAAAATAAAACAAACAAATACCGTACTGATCCTATAGGTTACACCCTGTATAGGTACTATAGCGTGAAAAAAGTGCATGTCAATGAACTATTCATACCAACTACCCCACAACTACTACACATGACACACGTATTAAACATCCAGTTGCAAAAAAGGTGATTACATTTAAAGCTCCATGAAACATATAGCTTGTTCTTTTATTGTCAAATATCAGAAGAAGACGGCACGATGTTTAATGGATTAGTTATTTTAACAGTCGCTTCTGCAATAGGCATGGTTACTAAAATTTTTTTTTAAGTCCATCACATACTTAAATTATTTTAAAATATTCGACATGTATTTTTCTTTTTTTCTTAAACTAAAAATGACACAGATACACTGGGATAAAGTTGTTCATTACATCACACCTTAGTACGATTTTGACGTAGGAGTGACATCAATACTCCGTAACTTTGATGCTCTGTATCTTTGTATTTATTTATTTATGTATTTGATCAGGTAAAAACTATAATTAAAATAATATATTACAAAAATAATTAAAAAATATTTGAAACACATTATTTAATAGCCTAAAAGACGGACTAAATATCTTTTGAATTTTCGAATGTAGTCATCATCCCCATTGGAATTCTTTGAGCAATGTTAAAACGCGACTGTTCGACTTCTTTGCAGTCAGCACATAACAAAAACAAAACACTGTCTACCGTGATTTTGAGTTTTCAGTTAATTTTTGTAACCGACTTCAGACAAAAAAATGAGGTTCTCAAGTCAGCTGTTATTTTTTATTGCGCATTAATCAGTATTAACATGCTCCGTAAAAATTATGTAAAACAAACTACTCGTACTGTGATATTCATGTAAATTACTGTGATAAAAAGTTAAGTACCAACATAAGTGTCTCGATTAAAAAAAAAGATATATTGCACATAACGTATTCTTCCTCTAGCCTATACAGGTAGTGATCCGGCAGTAGTTTTAGATCAAAAAAGTGACATCAAAAAAATGTAATGAATTTGAATAACACAGCTTTTCATTTTTATTTTCATTTTCCGTGGTGTTAACGTGGTGTTAACAATGTTAACCATGTTTAATCTTTTTAACTTAACCACAAAGGTTTTAAAAGAAAGAAACACAATCTTCATCATCGCTTTCCTTTTTTGATATCTTTTTGACAATCCGCAAATTCTTGACAACAGTCGACATTTTCAATCAATCAATTAAAACAACCAACATTTTTGCCAAACCATTTGCACAACAATGCAAATATTATTTATTTAAATTCTCGTAACCAAAATGTGTACCCAAAGCAAAATCAAAACATCAAATCCACATAAAATGGGTATTCAAAAACTAAAATGAGTTTGAACTAATTCAATCAATAGTCACCATCTACATACCACCTAAGAAGACATCGAGTAAGCGAAGCACAGTATGGAAAAGGAAGATGAAGGTAACCATTTCATCATTAATTTCATCACCATCATCATATTTAAGACCCAGAACACACGGTGAAACGCAAATGCAACGCAACTGAAACTGCTAGTTACTTTTGAGTTGCATCGCAGTTTATTGCTATAGACTTCCTTAAAAAAATCACACACGACGCAACTGAAACGAAACGTTTCAAACTAGTTGTATCGTGTGTGGTTTTCTAAGGAAGTTTCACCGTGTGTTTTGGCTCTAAGAGCGTCACTCTTAACGATGGAGTCTTCGTCACTCTGCTCTATTCTCTGCCGTCCGTTTGAGCACCTCATGATCCTGATGATTTCCTCATCATCCTACTAAAATTATAAATGTAAAAATTTGTGCCGATTGGTGAATGGATGTATGCAAGGACTAAAGACTGCTCTCAACTTCGTAGGTACTCATTTATCGTCGTATCTCGAAAAGTATAAGCAATATCTTAAAATATTCAGCCTATGTGTTATTGTGATGTATACGATACGATATTGCCATAATATCATCAAAATTTATTCAGTGGTTTTTGCGTGAAAGAGTAACAAACATCTATTTATCCATCGGCACAAACATTGCCATTTATAGTATCAGTAGGATGTTTGTTACTCTTCCACGCTAAAACTAGTAATGAACCAAAAGATTTTAATAAAGCAATATTGTAGCTTGCACAGTATAAGACAAATGCTATATTCATTTACAAATATCGTGTGTTTTTTCCAAGACGTGACGATAAACGCTCACAAAATAGCAGGCAGCCTTTTTATAGTAAAACATCCATCTATGTGTTTATGCCTGAGAATTTGTAAAACTTCATTTGAAAAGAGTAACCCCAAACAAACAGAGTTTCTTGCTAGATTCTTCTCTGGGGAAAACTGCACTCTTGCGAATCTAGCATTAACTTTAAAAAAATACCCATCTTAGGTGATGTCAAACTCATTCTACGAGATTAAATACATATTTTTATCGTATCAACAGAAGAAGATCAGAATGCAGCGATAGGCGTGGGGCGCTACCCCTGCATGCCGTCGCTGGTGGCCCTCCAGCAGATGAGGAATCGTCTCCATCTGGCTTACCTAGGTCGGAAGTTGATGAAGTGGACTGCCATGGCCACCGGCAGGGAACTCCGGAAGATAGCGCAGGAGCTCAATTCGTACGATCCATTTTTTTAACTCTTTTATTTTCCTGTTCTATGAACAACCCAATGGCAACCAACCGCCAAAAGACCTCGCGGCAGACGACAAAAAGGTGGCGAGATGAGCTGGACACCTTCACGGATGACTGGGTAGAGGCGGTTCATAGAGAATCGTGCAGTAAGAGGAGAGAGGCCTTTGCCCAGCAGTGGGTCACTAACGGCTAGATAAGTTAACTTAAGTTTAGTTCTTTAAATGTCTGATGAACAATTCATTAGACATTGGTTTAGCCAAGTGGTGGATATTTTGGTCCATAGTAACTATGAACTAATTGGCCTCCCAGAAACGTGAGACGACATGGTAACAGACCTAGGCGAAGATAGCGAAATAAGCTTGACTCATTCAGTGAAGAATGGGAGGCCTTTGCCCAGCAGTGGGACGTGACAGACTGACTTTTCTATCTATGGCTAGACTTAGAGAAAAATGAACTTTTGAGCAAAATAGGTGTTATGCTTGACGTTGTTATTGATTTAACATGTTGACAGTCCAGTGATCCATATACGGGTCATGACGGACTAGTTCCATATGTCCGTGATCCATATTTATTTATTTATTTATTTATTTATTTCTACATCTCAATATAATTATCATGACAGGCTTACACCTAATTCGATAATTACTTAATTAAAACATTTGGTTGTAGGAACTTCGGTACTACAATTATTAAATAACAATTTTAGAATAAACATATAAATTAAAAACAACTATTAAACTTATCTATCTAAATAAAAACTAGCAACTTCTGCGAACCTCGTCAATGAGCAATGAAACAAGTCTATGTCTCTCGCGACTCCATTTAGAATATGCAACGCGGTAGATAGAGGCGAGTGTTTCAGTAAGTTCGTTCTGCTATGTGGTAAGACGAACACCTCATCTCTAGGACCTCGTCTCAATCGGGTATTGGGAACCCTGATACCTATTAAAGCCAATACCTGCGGGTTATTCAACTTACCAACTATGACCTTATGCACATACACTACGAGAGCCAGCTTCCTTCGTGATTCCAGGGAGCAGTAACCAACCATGCCCCTCACGAATTGCGTTGGGTACATCAACGGATAAAACGGGTACACGCCGTATTCTTTATAGTATAAGAATCTTAAAAATTTATTCTGAATCTTTTCTAACATTGAATTATATTTCTCTTCATGTGGATTCCAAATTATCGAGCTACCTTCTAAACGACTTCTAACTAATGAATTATATAAGGTTTTAATTGCTAATGAATTTTTAATATCTTTAGAATTTCTAAGAACAAAGCCTAGATTTCTGAAGGCTTTTTTGCAAACATTTGTTATGTGCAGCAAATGACATATTATCTGAAAACTCCACACCTAAATCCCGTATAGAAGTCACTCTATCTAAGGTTACTCCCTCCATTTTGTAGTCATAGTATTTTGGGTGCTTTGCCCTAGTACACGACATCACACTGCACTTTTGTACGTTAAACACAAGCTTATTGTTTTTACTCCATTCCACTACTCTATCTATATCATTTTGCAGCTTTTCACAGTCCTCAGTACTCCTAATATCCATGTATAGTTTCAGATCATCGGCAAATAACAAGCAATTAGCGTTTTCGACTACATTGGGCAAATCATTAATCATGATCAAAAACTCTAAGGGACCTAAGTTACTGCCCTGACTTACACCTGATAAGGTTTTATAGGGTTTTGAAGTATTTCCTGCGTATTCTACGTACTGCCTGCGATTTGATAGATAGTTCGCAAATAAGCGTAATAGACTAGGTGTAAAACCAATAGTTCCTAATTTTTCTAATAAAATAAAATTATCGACTGTATCAAAAGCCTTTTTAAAATCAAAATAAGCTATGTCAATTTGGCCCCCTACTTTTGAATCTAATGATTTACATGCATATATGCATATATGGGTCACTATGAAACGACCAGATACGCACCAAGGGCGGGTGCTCCACTTGGATCCTGGGTAATCTGACGTAAGACTTAAAAATCAAAGAATAGCAAAGAGTATGTATGTCGAGAAATTTATATTACCTTGACCACTTGTTCAGAGCCTTGAGTGCGGCTCTTGAAAGTTCTAATTTTTTCATGATATTAAGAGATATGGTTTACTTCCTATTGCACTTAATAGGTATAGTGAAGTGTTTTAAATACCTTTATTATTATTTACGTTTTTAACTGGTCGCATAAAAATTAAGAAGAAATAAAAACATGTTCTATGGGGACTGCTAACATGTTAATCTGTCTGTAATATAATACACAAATTGATATTATTTCAGAACGATAGTGGATTACCGCGAGTTACAGATTCAAGCTTACATCTTATTGGCTAGAAGTAGATTTTACCAGCCAAGCTTGAATCAGTACGTTTTGACGAATGTTGGACCTAAGGTAAGTTTTATTTATTTTATTTGATACTAGCTGTCCCGGCGAACTTTGTCCCGCCTTAGAATGAACTTTATTGTGTAGGAATAAAGTTCAAATTGACTCTACATTTTAGTAAGAAAACATTTGTATGGGAAAAAGAAAAGGTCTGTTTTAGGGCTTTCCCGGCAATTATTCGAATTTTTCTCACCGTAAGAACCATCCTTGGACTTAAATGAACATTTTAAAAAAAGAATTAGCGAAATCGGTCCAGCCGTTCAGGCGTGATGCCGTGACAACGGAAAACGGGTTTCATTTTTATATATGTTACGGGCAATGTGATTAATGCGGGCAGTATGCATAATGCCCGGGCATTATGAATAATGCCCAGCTGTTTTGGGCAATGTGATTAATTACTATCAAAACTGTGCTATTTATCACATTGCCCGGGCATTATGAATAATGCCCAACGACCATTGGGCAATTTGATAATAATACTCCATTACCTTGATAATTGTAGGTTGCGATAATTCTAAAGTCGCCAAATTTTCGAAACGTTGTCAGAGACATATTATGGTCGATTTTTTTTAGAAATTTTAGGTCATTGCTTTCGGTAGAATTTAGGTTTTTGCATGTTTAGCAACTAAAATTATTAAAGTAGAGTACAAAAATAATTTGGCATCTCATAATTATGTTATTATTAAGTACTTCAACACAATTAAGTTTTTAAAAACTTTACGTATTTGCTGCATAGGTACCAAAATGAAAATGAAAATTCTTTTAATCCTGTAAGTTAGGTTTGACAACACTTTGGACGGGTCATTTTTTAAAGTTAATACTAGATTCGCAAGAGTGCCCCCAGAGAAGAACCTAGCAAGAAACTCTATTGGGTCGCTCTTTTCAATTTAAGTTTTACAAATTCTTAGGCTGAAACACAGAAACAAACATTAAAATTTACATTTCAATAGAGCTTAAATCAATAAACAAATAATTAAAAAAATTGCCCCTGCAATATCCAGAACAAGGTATAAGGGAAGCTGAAAAGTGAAAGGCTTAGCTTGATAGAATCCACATAGGTACATGACCGGCCATCACAGCAGCACCTTCACACAGGTCTCAACGCATGTGCCAGCCATTAACGCTTTCCACATATTTTAGGGAAGTAGTATTTAAGGGATTTAGGAAGTGTTTTAGGGAAACCAGCGCATGTCACCCTTTGACAAATCAGAGTCTGGTATGGCCTAACCTAAACTAAAACCCAACTTAACCTATGAAGAAATGATGAGAATTTTAAGTTTCATAATAGGTAACCTACCCTACACATTTATTTGACTTTCAGTTAGGGTTAGGTGAGATAAGGTTTCATTTTAAAATAAAAAAAGTACTGAAACGAGTTTATTATCACTCTGCCCAATAGGTGACGGGCATTATACATAATGCCCGGGCAATTTGATTAATGACATAGTATTTATCACATTGCCCGCTTATATTGGGCATTATTCATAATGCCCGGGCATTATGCATAATGCCCAATTAATCACATTGCCCGTAACATATATATAGATTAGTATAACAAGAATTTGAAGATATTGAATTTTTTTAAAATTATTTCTTTATGCGGTGGGATGCAGCTAATAACAGTAGTGTTTGGAGAGGCATGGGAGAGGCTTTTGCCCAGCAGTGGGACGAAATAGACAAAAAAAAAACATTTGTTTAAAAATATAACACCACAAGCCTACTCTATTCGTGATACAGTAATCCACCATTTTTGCCCAATGCCGATAAGTGGGTTCCAAATACACTTTCTTTTGTATGCAGTGTATGCAGGTTTCCTCAAGATGTTTTCTTTCACCGTTAGCCAGTGGTAATCAAATATTCAATCCATACATAAGAGATAGAACTATGAGGTAGCGTATTCTACCAAGTAAGCTATATCTTTCGCTGATGCATATAATGTAAAATTAATAATAATTTAATAAGTAAAAATAATTTAATCCTAATCCTATCCTACTTATGTTATAAATCTCAATGTTTGTGCCGATGGATGGATGTTTGTTCCTTCGTCACGTAAAAACCACTGCACAGATTTTAATGAAACTTTACAATAACTTAGCTTGGACATCAGAATAACACATAGGCTATATTATTTTACGATATCATGGCTTTTTTCCAAGATATGACGATAAATGCGTACGAAGTTCCGGAAAGCCGCTAGTAAGAAATAAAACTATGAGGTACAGACGTTCTACCAAGTAAGCTACATCTTTGGCTGATGCATAAAATGTACCTAATTTAATGAGCAATAATGTCTCCATCGAACACGGCAGACCACGGAAAAGGTGGCAAGATGAACTGGACACCTTCACGAACAACTGGGCAGAGGCGGCTCAGGATAGAGAATCATGGAGAAGGAGGAGAGAGGCTTTTGCCCAGCAGTGGGACAAAAAAGGCTAGAAGAGATATGATAAGAATGTCTCTTTAATGTAAATCTTTTTTCCAGGCTTGTATCACGGTAGACACGTCGCCGAAGTTAGTAACTGGCGTGAGGGTAATACAATTTGCCATAGAAGAGGTTAGTGTAACTGTTAGTAACTGTAACTGCTAGTAGTAACTGTTTTGACTATTTATATCTTATAAACTATTAATATTTATAACTTATTAATTATTAGTTAGGTATATTGGGTGTAACAGAAAGGGGTAATAAATTTATTTTATTTATTTATAAGTTTATTGTAAGATGATAGTTCATAGAGACAGAAAAAAAGAAAAGTTATATAAAAAAGTACAGCTAGTAGGAAGAAGTTTCTTTTACATTTACAAGTAAAAGAAACTTCTTCCTACAGAGAGAGAAATGAAAACAGGAAGGTAGGATGTCACTTAACCTACAATAAACAATAAATATATAAGTAAAAGGTAATAAAGCCGGAACACAGCGACAGTCCTCATGAAACTGAACAACTTTCCCCAAGGGGTCGTAACTCGAAAATAATTCACCTCCCCATACAAAATGTCCTATCAGCTGATCGAGAAAGTATGGGAAATCTAAAAATTTTTTTCGAGATACGACCCATGTTTCTTGGGGAAAGTTGTTCAGTTTCATGAGGACTATCGCTGTGTTTCGGCTTTATACTCCCTTTCTGTTACACCCTGTATAATGCTGTGAAGAAGCTAAAAACTTGAAATCATATTTGTATCAGTTACTTTAATGAATGAAAGATATTTTTTAATTTTCATTTTTTTTTAATTTTTATATATCTCCGAAAGTATATCACTTTTGACGTTTTGTCTAAAAAACTTTCGTTTTATAATATGTTTCTCTATCGATTGACGTAAGTTTCATCAGTGGCCGCCAACTATTTTTTCTCCATACTGGCTTGAATAGGGGATAGCAAGGCTGGTTGACACCGACAATTTTTGCTATACCGGGCCCCATACAAATATGTTCGATGGTATTTCTTCTCTATTTCAGTCTGAGCATGAACCCTACCTTCATCTGGGTCTAGGACGAGGTGGACAAGCTATTAAAGCTACCAAAGAAGCTTGGAATACGTTACTGAAGAGGATGATCATGATCCTCGAATTGAGGGATAGCTTCCAAACTGTGGAGCTTGCTTACAAATCTGCAACCAAGTAAGTGAATGTAGTTTTTATACTTCACATAGACAGAAAACAAAATGTCTCTCCTGTTCCTGAAATAAAAATAATATCATATTATGGGCTCGTTTCACCACTTACAGATAAGATTTAACTGACAGATAAACTTATGTTTATTTAGAAAGTAACAGGTATATCTGTCAATTCAATTTTATCTGGAAGGTAGAACTGGGCTCTTATTTCAATATCCGCAGAATCTGTGGCTGGTAATAGTCTGTGGGTAACTTCATCTCGTTGAAAACCATCGTGGAAATAACTCAACTGTAAAACCCAATTAAACACGAATCAGAGTCGGTAGCATTTAAATTGTTACGTTGCTTGACAGGTGTTTAGTTGAAAAATTGGGTTTTAGCCTGGGCGCATACATACCGATTCCGGATCAGGTTTTCCGTATCAGGGTTTCAGATTCGGAAACCTGAATGCTCCGCGAGCATACAAAATGTTCGACAATGCTCACACTGTTCTTATTTTTTCCGGACGGAAAAGTAAGAACCGAGTGTATGCGCCCAGTCTTAGGTTTCCGAAACTGAAACCCTGATACGGAAAACCTGAACCGGAATCAAAATATATGCGCCCAGACTTATAATTGAGTGATTATAATTGTGTTTTGAACGAATGGAATTTCCAGTCGTTTGTTAAGTTTTATGGAGTCTAGCGTGTAATTTAAGCTAAGCTTGAAGTGTATTTGCAAAATCTAAGCCCGATTTAGTTTGAATTTGTACAATATATTATATTGAAAAGTAAATGTTCCATCATCAGGAACAAGAGAGACAATTTTGAATATAAATTCTGTAATGTGACCCATATTGTTACTTTATTTTTTTTTTAATACAAAGCTGCCGATGAACTCACCCTACCTTTTAAAGGACTAGACGGTTTTTAAAACCGATTTTTTTTTCTTTATCACTTAAATAAAGTTACTTTCGATTATTCGATAAAAACGCGTCGTTAATAATTGTATATGAAATTGTTTGCAATATTTGTGACTTTTCTCTACAATTTCGATTATGATTACTTAATGTTTTTAAATTGACACCATACCCGAAGAAATTCTGTTCGATTTGAAGATTGTGCTATATCTTGATGAAGACCTTAGAAGACGTTGCAAGTCAAGAATGAAAAATGCTAATAAAATACCCTTAAACACCTCAAGATGGCTTTAAGCGCAATTCTGATCTCTTACGCTAATGTTGGCTCCAGAACCAATGCTGCGAGTTATTTTATTGATGGAAATTGTGCCAGTCGACATGGGAAATTGCTGATGATTTGAGAGTCATATCTACTTAAGACCTGAAATTCTTTGTTTTTTTTTTGTTAACAATGTTGTCTATACTTTTTCTTTCCCGGCCCTTGCGTTACCTTTCTCAAGGGTGGGTATCAGACAAAGTTTAAGTACCTAAGTCAAAGAGGGGTCCAAAAATTTAAGTTTATGACGTCATGACTTTTTATTTTTAAACTTAAATTTTACTTAAGATACACATTATTATTTATATATTTTAAATATTTATAGGGAGTTCATCGTCAGCCGAAAATAGTAAACTGAAAATTCAATTGTGACTGGATTTGTCGCAATTTAACAAGAAAACTAATGAAAATAATTAAGAAACGTTATCTGGAAAAAGTTGTTATGTTATTAAGTTTATTAATGACTTTAACATTAGAATTAAATCAATTTATTTCAAATATTTAATTAAAACTATAAATATTAACAAAGACGTAGAATCTAATGAACTAAAAGTTGAAATGAACTGTAAATAAAACACAAAAAAAAAGGAATCTAATGTACTTATAACCCCTTATTACAAAACGAGTTTTATTTATAGTTCTAGAATAAACTCAGATAAATGACGTTTCCTCTATAGAAATAACGTCAAAAAGTGACATTAGTCCTAGAACTATATTTAAAAAAACGTTTTGTAATAAGGAGGATATTGTACAGTTAATAATTATTTTAAAAAACAATTTCATAACTTCGATCAAGTTGCAATTTAAAATAGTCCTTATTGGTATTCGGGTGACTTCGGCAGCTAAAAAAACTGATGATGTATATCAAAAACAAAATTTTTCTTCAGGAAAAAGAACGTGCTGCATAGAGTAATCATACCAAGAGTTCAAAGTAGCATTCGTTACATAGTACTAGAATTAGAAGAATTGGCTAGAGAAGAAATGTTTAGAGTTAAAAAGATAAAGCAAGTTAAACGCAAACGCAGAGCTGCTAAGAAAGCGGCTCAAACATTAAAGCTTTCAGCCGAGAAAGCGAAAGAGGAAGAAGAAACAAAATTAGAACCAGTTATAGAATTAGCTAAAGAAATAGCTCTAGAGCCACCGGCTGATGTACCTAAAGAGTTGCCATTAGATACCCTTACGAAATTCATCATGCCACCCTTAGATACCCCAACACCAGTACAGTCTATCTGTAAATGTATTATAAAAGTAAAGGACAAGCCCAAGCCAATACCGGTCGTAGGCTACACTGACGAGCTGTTTAAACAATTGCTAAGACGACCCGTTATAACACCTTATAGAGAATGCGTTGAAGAGCTGCGAATAAAATCGGAACAAATATCTAAATTGGCTGAGATCTATCGTGTTATTGAACCGGTAATTGAAGAAAAACAAACGATAATCAACCTATCAAGCAACAGGGCTATAATAGATTGGCTGATAAGTTTTTTGGAACGTCTAAAGGAGATAAAGAAGAAAATTCTTGCATTCTTTCGGCAAGGTGAATACGCGGACACATTAACAGCTATAGAAAGCTTACGCGAAGAAATACAACATGTTAAAGAAGTCGAATTGAAATTGAAAGGAGATCAAAGTGCAACTGAAAGTGATAAAATTTTCCAACAAAAGTGCCGGGATTTGAGTGATGCTATCAAGAACAATATCGATGCAGGCGCTGGGTCTAATAGCATGGCTGCGCTTATGCCAAGTTCTAGTAATCAGAAAAGAAAGAAAGCAAAGAAAGATTTTACTGAAATTGAACCTGATATAGTACGACTTATGGAGCAACTGGAAAGTGCTTCAATATTCAGGGAACGGGTTAGATTAGCTGGTTTGTCGACTGACACATATCGATACTCCCACTTACGTGGAGATAATACACCCACACCTAGCATTGAAAATGATAGAGCTCGTCAAATTATTTGCGATCTTCGAGAGAACGTGTTAGATGTAATTAATTTATTAAATATGATGAAAAATAGGTTTAGGACTACTTCATCTAGGATTCCAGCAATAAAAAGTGTATCTGAAAATGACAACGTTAAAACTTGTAAATTACAAAAGAAAGATTTTGGTGTAACTCCAATTTGTTCTAAATGTAATGAAGATATCAATTTAAAGAAAGTTAATATAGATGTTGCCAATACTGCAGACGTTGTAAGTGAAAGTCTCGATGTAAGATCTTCGTTGCCTGATTCCAGTCAAAAAAGTAGCAGCTTTTTGAGTACAATATGTGAAACGTGTCAAACAGACAGGACATATAATGAATTAGAGAACAGAACAGATGATGAATTAGAGAATAGAAGAGATGATAAATTAGAGAACAGAACAGATGATAAATTAGATATAATTTACGCATCGCCTTCTGCAAATTTACAGAAGCCTAGTAAAGATAATACTAGGAAATTTTATATTAGATACGCACCATCGGGAGTTTCGGAAAATACGGCAGGTCCTAGTCAAAGAACTTCTACGTTCAGAGACTCCAGAGCGTCCTCTCAATTTAATAATAATCTTAATGAGCAGTCGGTTAGTGGAAACACGTCACAGCTGTCGAAGCAAAACAAAAACCTATATAACACCAGTTCTGTTGACGAAAAAAGTATTCAATTTTCAGAATCAAAAGCATCTGAACGTTCAAATGAAGAGGATTGTCGTTTAGGTACATTTGAGAATAGATACAAACAGATTGTAAGAATCAAACGAGTACGTAATTCAGATGGTACTGTACGAGAAGAGAAAGAAACAATTACTATTAGAGAAAATACACATGATCCCACACCATCTATTTTAGGGGAAGACAATTTTGAAACGTCCAATGCCACATCAGTGAGTGAATCTAGAACCAGTAGTAAAACTCAAACAGATAAAAATATTCTATTTTGCATTCTACCTGATAGCTTACTGAGTAAATCTCAAATGCCATTCAGAAAGTTTCGTTCAGAATTTTATATCAAACCTATACCAGTGGTGCATTCAGAACATAGAAAATGTATGTCTAATGAAAAATTGGCTGAAAAATTAGATTAGAGAGCTGAATTGAATTATAATTACGATATAGACGATAATATTTTTGGGGAAGTAAAAGAACTTATATAATTAACATTTTATCTTACTATTTACGTTATTTGGATACAAAATTGTGTATAATTTATTGTGCTTATTAAATTTCTGTTAAAAAAGGAAGGGTGAGAATTCGGCAGCTCCAAAACTTTAATTCGCGGATAAGAAATTAACTTTCTGTCACAGAAAAGAGCACGTGTTAACAAGAATTGTAATACCAAGAGTTCGAAACACAATCACGTATATCAAAACTGAGTTGCCAGAGACTGAAAGAAAAGAACTATTTAGATTGAAAAGATTCCAGCATTTGAAAGTAAGAGCTGAAGTGAAAATGCCGTATTGTATTCGCTGCCATAGATATTTCAAGTGTGTGTCTCCCGTGAGTGATGAAAAGCTTATGTGTCCTGAATGTCAATTCAAGTTAGACATAAAACTTAACAAAGTGAAACTAGGAATAGGGTCTTTTGGACTAATTGATAAAGACCAGTTAAGTAACATGAACATGAGTGAGTCAAAAGAATTAGCTCACACATACGACGAAGATTATAACATTTATGATATAAGTGAACAAACTGCAGTGAACAATTCAGAAACTAGAAAAGGAAGAGATTATAAGTTTGAAGACAAATCTGAACTACAAGCAATGAATATTGAACCAAAATCATCTTATGATAGTCCATTTATATGTACTCTACATAGGCAGGTGATGCCTTGCGAGCTTTGTACACTAGTTACTAAAATTACTGAAATGTCTGCAAGAATGCATGATTCAATATGCAATTTGCATAAACAAACGAAGCCTTGCAGGACATGTATCGAGGCAGTAGGTATTATTTCATTAATTAATAATATCAAAGAAACACAACCAATGTCACAGGAAAATAATGTTTCCAAACCAAACGCTGATGAAATAAACAATAAACAATCTAAGACAAATCCTCTGAAACTATCAACGAATAATATAAAAGAAATCCAATTTAAACCTGGCAAAACATTACCGACAGAAGCTAATGAACTCAACTTATTAGTTATATTCAATAAGTTAGACAAAATGAATGAAAAAGAGTCTAAAGTAAGCGTTGCACGATCTAATATCAAAAAAGATCTTTCAACTTGTATACTATGTGATGTGGCGTCTAAAACTAATGCTGAAACTGTGCACAAAGAATATCTCAATAAAATGATATTAGATATGATAGAGAATGTGTTTAAAGAATTCCAAAACGAAGATAAGTTGAAAGAATATGTTTGTCGTAAAGTAAATAAAGATCAAGATTCTTTAGTTGAAATTTCGATGGGAAGTGGTGTGACAGATTTGCAAAGCTCAGAGTGTTATTCATCTTTATCTTCAGTTAGGTCTGAAGCGAATGTTAAAAATTCGAGCAAAGTTAGTTTACGGGGTTGCAAAGGACCAATAGCAACTTTAAAAGAATCTAAGAAATTTGTAGCCTCAAATAAGACTAAGAAACGAAAAGAACGTGTGAATAAAGATATAATTATCATTAATAAAAACAATGAAATAATGCCTAATAACGGCGTAGATATCAAAAACTTAGATGACCGTTTTGAAGCTAAAAACAATGCTTCTAACAATGTCGTATATAATGACTTTAGCCGTTACATTGCAATAAATGTAAGCAATCAAGGCAATGACAAAAAAGCTTCCAATCTTAAATCGAAGTCTTCATATAATACTAAGTCAAGTGACAAGGATGAACGTATGATGAAAATGTGTGACGACTCTGAAAGCGTCAAAAACAAAACCAGTTCATATGTGCGTCCTCCAAAAGCAGTTAAAAAAGAGATCAAATATAAATTATATAATTCCAGAACAAATTTAAAAGATCAGTCTAAAACAATTGTTAATAAAAAGATAGCTAAAGAAAGATGTGAAATAAGTTGTGACGTGTATTGTAAGAGAGATTATAAATCAAGTGATGTAAAAACTGGCGATAATTGCAAATGTTTTTCTAACAAATCTTTTATTAGTGGTGAAAACGGTATAAGTAATTCAAAATTGGTTATTGAAAAATATAGAAATATGCATATTCATTGCATATGCGATAAATCTTCTACTGAAAATAATAACATGGATTCTAAAACTAGAATTTATCATTTTAATGAAAGTTTTAATAGTCATTATTCGACAAGAGACTCTAATAAGAAGACTAAAGAAAGTTCTGCATTGAATCACAATAAAAACTGTGATAATGCATCTTATAGCAAACATTATCACAGTATAAATGATAGTACGTCCACAAGAAAAGAAATGTTTAAAAATAAAGAGGGTATGCGATATGCAAGTAATTTATCTAAAAAAGAAGGAAAGACAAAACTGCCTTTAATACCAAATTTCACTACTAAGAAAAGTTCACGTAAATTGTATAACAATGGAAAAGTTTCATCAAGAATGTATGATCCACAACCACGATGTTGCTTATCTGATTGTAAGATTAAATTGCAATCAGGTAAACAAATAAAAGCTAATCATAACGTTACATCAAAAATGGACACAATTTTAATTGAAAACGTTCCTGAAGATGCTGAAGATGATATAGAACGTTCAAAACCTCACGCTTATAATGTGACGTTTGAGTTAAAGTCACAACCAGTTTCAAAAGAAAATAGCGTAAAAAAGGGTGTGGATAAAGGAAATGCGTGTGAAGAAATGTATGAAATTAAAGTTTCTGAAAGACATGACATGTCCACTAGTTCCTCAGGTACAAAATTGACTGAAACATGTTCGCCAAATCATGATAACAAATCTTGTGGACATATTGATGATGGATCTTTCAGTTCATTTTTGTTGGGAAAAACTGCGATGTTATATGGTATGAAAATTTCCCCACGCTCCACCAAGCGTGATTTACCTAAACTAAGATATCACTTGAGTACTTCAACTACAAGCTTGAATGATGATAATTATTTTGAAAATAATTGTCTACCTATTAAGCACTTGACAAATTGCAAAAGAATTGAACCATTTAATTCTAAAGGGGATATTGAATTAACAATGAAAAGAGAACGTAAACCATCTATATGTAGTGAAGACTCGGCAAATATTTTAAGAATTATTGAATATTCTAGAGCCACTTTAGAAGGTATTCCAGAGACAAGTCGTGAAAGCCTTGTTACTAATTATATTCAGTCATCAAAAGTAAATATTAAAAAATATAAATCTCATAACTTAGCTAATAATGTTCAGTCATCAAAAGTAAATACTAATGAATGTAAAGCTATAAAATATAACTTAGTTAAGAACACTTATGTTGTTTGCAAAAGGTGTTTGTTCAAGTTAAGCGGTTTGCCCGTAGATTATTATCCTGAAGAAACAGATAATAAATGTGAGATGTGTAAGATTGAAAGTGAACTATTTGCGTTTAAGAATGATAATACTATGCTAGGTAAGATTGATAAAAAACAAGATGAATTTACTGAAATTAATAAATTTCAAGTAATTACAGTAATGCATAGTGCAAATAGTCGCAAAAGGGATAGGAAAGGACCTATCGAAGAAACTACTGATTTGATAAGAAAAGTTGATGATGATCTGGCATGTAATTCTATAGAAGCGCAAAATTTTAAGCGCATTCGTGGAAGAAATCGTAACCTTATACGAGATTACCGTAAAAACAAAAATGCTATTATAAAAGCAACTGAACCACAATTTGTAGATGATCTTTTCTTTAACGTTGGCAGTAATGTGGAACTTCAAGACATTGCCGCTGCATCTCATAGTAAGAAACAAGATCATAAAAAGCATAAGAATGAGGCTTATAATCAAGCACATTCAAGCTACCTGTGTGAAACATCTGCCACTATAAATAAGTTGTCGAGTTCCAGCAACAGGGAAAATAATTGTAGGGCACATAATATAACTGCAAATACAGCAATATCACTTAATAAATCGGATGAAAAGCGACGAGTTGCAAAAAATACTCCAAACGAACCAGCTAAAGCTGAAACCACTAATTTAGTTAAGAATTCTTTAGGTATTCAACCAAACATATCATTAAATTTTAATCAAGTGGGGTCAGGTAATACTAGTCTTGAATTTGGCAAAGCATCTGCAAGAAAATGTAATGCTAAATCGATGGGGTGTAATACTAAGGTTTGCGAGGAGCCATCTATTATATCTAGATATATTACACATGTCAATAAAGATCTATCTATTGTAGGAAATAGGAAACTTTCAAAAATTTTGTATGCTTACGACAATACCGTAGATAAAGATTTTACTGAAGATACTAAACGTGTAAACGTACCTAAAACATCATTTTCCTTTAATCCTAATAAGTTAAATTCAAAATTTTCTATTGTCAGCTATGATTCTAAAAATCTAGCGCAGGAAAAACTTACGGATGATAAAATTAAATCATTAACTATAAATGACAAAGATACTGTTCCAAATACTCCGGACACTAAGTCGTCTGAAAACCGATGCGGCTCTAATGATACACAACGATTGATTGATGACCTTAGTAATGTAGCCAAAGCTGAACACTCATTTACTTTTATTGAAAATAACATTTCAGTTCCTAATAAATTCTCTGTTATCAGAGGTGATTCTAATGCACCCAAGAGGGTGCAAGTAACTCGTTTAGCTAACGTTACTAAAAGTTTGAATGATCCAAATGGTACATTCATTTTTAGAGACAATAACACAGTTTCAACAACAACAAGTAATTTCAGTCTTAGTTTCAATGATAACAAATT
This sequence comes from Anarsia innoxiella, assembly GCA_947563765.1. Taxonomy (NCBI): domain Eukaryota; kingdom Metazoa; phylum Arthropoda; class Insecta; order Lepidoptera; family Gelechiidae; genus Anarsia; species Anarsia innoxiella. Next base: position 2,373,013 of record OX387417.1, read on the forward strand.
AGGATCGAAAGTGAAGGCTAATACATCTTATATGTTCAACTCTGAAAATAGTAAACAAAACAAAATAATAACTCCAAATACAGCTTACAGTATAAATGAGAACGTAAATGATGCAGAAGAGAAGAAAGCATATAACACTCCAGCTCTTTATAGACTGGTTAGATCCGATGATCTTGAAAAGAAAAATAATGTTTTTCCATTTAATCGAAATTCACTGCCTATTAATAAAATCGATGAAACAAAACAAGATCGTAAGTTTCGTGTTGTTTCACAATCAACGGAACCTACTTCGAAAACATCATCTATAGCCACACAATTATTAAAAGCACCTTTAAGTATATTAAGAGACATTTCCGATTTCTGTTGCTCTAAAAAGCTGCCATCAGTCCCAGATGTGACTACAGTAGATGCTTCTACTGGTACGATTCAACAAGAGAAGGCTTTGCAGGCACAGCTGACAAAGAACTGTAGTGTATTGAAATATGTATTTGATAAATTATCTGTTGTTAGAAGTTTAGGTGAAGATTCTAAAGAGAAGAATGATGTCAAATTGTGTGCATATAAAACACCTACGGAAAGATTGTGTGGTAAATGTAAAGATGGCAAAAAATTCTGCAACGCTAGCTCTATGACAAAGCCATCAGCTAGATTTGATGTGCGGAACATTATAGACTTCCCAAAAATAAGAGATCGCTCGACATTAACATCGTCGACAAGAATGAACCGATCAAATCAATTGAGATCCGATTCTTATGAGAATACTGCTTGTATTGCGCCTAAATTTAATATTATAAGACGCAAATCTTATTGTTGAGACTTTTGACTTGAAACTGATGAATTGATGCGCCTTGATATTGACCGCTCACGCTAGTTTTTACTGCGAGACTCGTTACGATTGCTGCCAAATGTGCTTCATAATCAGAAATAAGGTATGTCTTCACCAGCGCGCTTTCACGATCAACTTGCGTTTTCCTTTTGACATGTGCCGAAAAATGTTGTGGTTTTTTGGGCATGTGTGTCAAATGAAAACGGAAGATGAACGTAAAAACGCGCTGATATCATAAGTGAATCATAAGTGAAGAGAATTGAGGTAGTTCTTCAGGAAAAATATTTCGAAATGTTATCTAGAAAGTAATTTAAGTCTGGAAGGGGAGTTTGAGATAAAAATGTCACACGCTTTTCAATAGAATCCAAGCGATGAAGTATGTTCTCTATACCCTTTTCCCTTATCTTAAATACTTTATTAAAGGGAAATATTTACCATTGGATTGTGTAAATTGTTTGGAACACTATGTATTTATTCTAGAGTAGTGACTATTTTACCTCGAATTGAATAATAAAAAGCGAGCATTATTTATTAAATGCACGATGACGAAATTCCTGGTAAATAATAGTCATTCCTCTACGGCATGCTTATTTGAAGCTAATATATATTTTTGTTTATCATTTTTGTATTTTTACAATTATTCTCTGATGTAACAACTTTGTTTTTGTTTTATTAAATTTTTGTTACTTCTTAACTAATAAAATAATATGTGTTACAAACTGATTGAGTTTCATTTTAGTTTTGGTAACATTTAGGAGTTTTTTGTTAACATAATGGCGGGTTTGTTTTAAGAAAGGGTGAGTTATCGGTATCTTTGCTTAAATATATTGCATAGATTATTCCAGTCTAGATCGAATAATCCTTTTGAAAATTTAACCCTTTATCAAACGAGACTACTATTCTGCAGTGATACTAAAACGCTTATATTTTTTCCAAACAGAAAACAAAACGTGCTACAAAAGTTGGTGATTCCAAAACTGACGAAAGCTATACTTTACATCCTTTCCGAATTAGAAGAAAGAGAAAGAGAGGAAGTGTTCCGATTGAAAAGATTCAAACAATTGAAAACTAAAGTATCGGAAGTCAAGAAGATACCTATTTGTGTATGTTGCTTGAAGTATTTCAATACTGATACTACGCTACCTTGCGGCGAAGAATCGATTTGTCCAAACTGTGAATTCTTAAAGAAAATTGGACGTTCATCACAAAATATTGGATATAAAGTATGTTCAGAGATCACAAGAGAAGTGGCGAAATTTGTGGAAACAGCGGTGGATCTTAAAGACGCTGCTGTCCATTATAAATCCGCAGATGTTTCATGCTGCCGCGATTTGCCTCCTTTAATGGCGGCACCGCCACCTCCTCAAGCGACACCTGCAAAGATACAAAAAATAAAAAGGCCAATCACTCCTCCTAAGCCATTAACACCATTGCCTATTTGTCTTTCCTGTGAAGAGGGACCTGTGAAAGATAAATTAATACTACAAGCACCATGCCCTGTTTGTGCTAAAAAGGGTAAACCTATTCAACCTGTGGTGACGTTTCAACCATCATCTTGTCCTGCTAGTTGTACTGCTATAAAGAAATCAGACGGAACATGTACAGTCTGTAGTAGAAAGAATGCTCTACCACGTTCGGCGTCTGCACCAGTTAAACCGCCATTAAGTACTTCGAAAACTTGTCCTACTTGTTCTGGTACTAGACAGGGTGAAGATATCCCATGTCTTATATGTTCTAAAAAACCAATCGTGAGTCCAAGTAAACCAAAACCTAAACCAATAGAAATACCAATAGCTGCCGCAATAGAACCCGTTGCACCCTGTGAGACTTGTAGTACTACAGAAACTAAAAAACAACCTTTCACACTTAGGGACGAATTATCTAAAGATAAAGAGCTACGTCAATTGGCGCCAGCTAAACAGCCAATTCGATCTGTACCAAAAGAACCATTAATTCCTTGTGATAGCTGGTGTTCTGGAACGAGGAAGGATGCTGTTACTCCTTGCTTCGAATGTGAAGAAGATCAATATGAGGCAGAAGAGACTCTAGATCAATTTACACCAGTGTGCTCAAGAGAGCAAGCATCAAGTAAATCTGCATCAGAAAATGCAGTAATTAGATCTACTCCAATGAAAAAAGAAATGCCTCAATATCCTCAACCTGCACCTTTAACGTCATCAATTTCTTGTCCCAGCTGTTGTAGAACAAAAAATACTCTAGATTCAAGTAAAACGTTAAACCAAGAACCTTGTGATAAATGCCTTAGATGCTCATCATCAACCCAACTCCTTAAATACCTATTTGCACGTATGATGATGGAGAATCCAGAATTGGTGCCCTGTGGTAATTGTCGAATGTCCTCTGATAAGGCGAAAGATAAGATGGGTTCAGATAAGACTATCTCAGATAAGACTGTCACAAATAAAACTGCCTCAAATAACACTGTCTCAGATACTAATAGTCAAAGTATTGCGCCTAGAGCTGTTACAGAATTAAAGTTGTATAAATATATTTTTGGTAGCGTCAGAAAGGAGCCTGAGAGTACATCTTCTAGCTCTAAACAACAAGATACAAGCACACCAATTTCACCTCCGTGTCTTATTTGCAAATCACCATCACAGGTGTATAAGTATATATTTGATAAAATCAAAAGAGATGGTCCTGCAGATGACTCAAATAGATCTACTAGTATGCCTTGTGTCAGTTGTAAATCTCAATCAAAGACTAATAGTGATGTTATTTGGAAGGAAAGGTCTGCAAAGATTACAGTTCCTCTAGAAAAAACACCACCCTCTGCAAATACTGGTGTAAAAACTGGTGCCAATACTGGTGCCAATACTGGTGCCAATATTGGTGCCAATACTGTTGCTAGTCACAAATCATCATCTAGAAAGTTTGTCAGTACGAGGAAAGATGAAGCTGGGCAAGTGTACACTGGAGAAATCCCTTCAAAATCTTCATCCCAGACACAGACAACATCTGGAAAACCTTTGCAAGACATGAAATCACAAGCAGACAGCTGTAATGTTGTTTGCAAAGTTGCCTCACAAGGCTATGTTTTAGATCTCAACAAAAAGGAAAATACAACTAGCACTCCAGTGAGCGGCAAAAGCTTCCCAATTTGTGCATCTGGAGCAAAAGAGGCAGAAAAGGATAGAAGTTTGAATAAACCACATTTTGCAGATACTTGCACCTTTGATAGTTGCAAATCTTCAGCACATTCGAGAAAGTTCGTTCCTACGAAAAAAGATGGTGCTGGACAAGTGTACTCTGGAAAATCTTATGCTTCATCATCTTCAGCTCATGAACATGTAGAATCATGTGGTACGTTTGCGTCTAAGCCTAAAGCGGTACAGAAAACGTGTGTAAAACCTTCGCAAGAGATAAAATCTATCGACCTGTCACCTCTAGTGACAGTTTGTCCAGAGGCTTGCTCCATAATGTCAAACGAGACAGTTTCAACTAATAGCTCTAGAAAGAAACTAGGCCGGTGGTCGAAAGCGTCCGGTATTGTATCTGAGAAAGTGGAAAAAGTAATCACTATTACTACAACCCGTAACCCAGATGGTACAGTAAGTGAAGAAAAGGTCGTTACAATTAAAACAAACAGAAAAAGTCTACCAGAGGGCGAAGCTGATGTTAATTGTAGTTGTAGTTATCACAGCAAAGGTAGCAGTAGGAGGTACCGACGAGATGATGATGACCCAGGAGACAAAAAACCACCCAGACCTAAAGACAGGCAAAATAAATGTTACAGCAAATATTCTTCTAAAGCAAAACGTGATAAATGTGATAAAATTGTGAGTTGTCACACTATTAAATCATCAGATAGATGCGGATGCTACTCAAGAACACAATATCCAATCAAGGAAAGGGATGAAGACGGAAGCATCGAAAATATGAGTTGCATTTGTAGTTCATTTGTAGAATCAATTTTTGCTAAAACTCGGGATCATCCCCAAGGAGACAGCAAGAAGAGTTCTAAATCCTGCTTCATGATTAAAGCTCATCAACCTAAAGACGCAGATAGCATTGACAGTCGCAGTTGCCATTTGAAACCAAGCAATGATACATTTGCAAGCGACTATGCGTCTTCTGATTCTTACAAAAACAAAAATAATGTGATTCGGGCAGGTAGTCAAGCCAGTCAGACAAAGTCATGCAAAGATGCATCAACCTGCGATTATGATCGTTTGTTATTGCAGAATATACAAGATATATCTAATGAATTTACAAGCATTTTAGTTCAGCGACAGCAATCAGACCCAGGTATACTAATTGATAGAATGTATAGCCCCGAGGCACGGTCGTGTGTCTCAGATTGTGGAATCAATCCTTTACCGGCTTATAATGGAGTAAGCAGCCTCCAAGACGTAGAATTCAAATCTGAAACTTGTAAACAGGCTCTGCGCCGAGTGATTTCTGAAAAAGATCCAGAATCGACTTCTTACTGCTCTTGTAAAAAGAGTAAAACTAGTTGTCAGAGCATTTTTGTTCAAGCCACAGAATTAGATTTCCTGCCCACTCACAAATTCGAAGGCAAGAGAAAACCAAAGCATAAATATACAGCTTGCATTCCAAAGACCACTAAAGTGCAGGATTCTAATCAATTTGGTAAATCGTATGATATTGTGTTACCTGCTATAGAGTTTGTTAAGGCCAAAAGTGCACCAGAATTAGCTTCTTTGATCAATACTTTAGAACGTGAATTACAAACAAATATCAAATCGAAATCAGATGACAGGAATATGGATAGAAAAATATGTAAGAACTGTTTGATAGAGCTTAGTTGTAATAAACCAACAAGCTCTCCATACCAGTTTAGTTCAAGTTGCAAGATCTGTCAGTCGAAGAAAGAGAAACAAATGCAAGAGAAAGCATTGAAGGAAGGTAGTTTAACAGCAAGAAGTTGGCAAAGTGCAAAATGTTCTTCGAATGATTTCTCAAAGCATATTTGTATCAATTTGGACACATCGTTGTCTTCAGTGAGAGGTAGATGTCCAATGCTAAACAAAAAACAAGAAGGGACTAATAATGATGAGGAATATTTGCAAGCGATGAAACGTGACATTGAAAAAGCGACAGAGTATCTTAAGTTTGTTGATGAAGATTGTGATAAAGACTCTCTAAACTCAGTGCTTAATGAAAACAGCTGCAGTTGGCATACAGCCTCGAACATGACTAATAGGAGTGCAAATCCTTTCTATACAGCTGGCGAGACTGATTCCGTCAATGGTCATAAACTCCGTGAGATGAAACCAAGCTCAAGCTATAAAACTTATTTAGACAATCAAGGTGATAAAATGATTGGTAAAAACGATAAATGTTTGAAATGTAGGGCTTTTATTAAATCGAAAAGTATTCGTACTGATTGTGCGACGCAAACCAAACGTTATAAATAGGTAAATCAATTAAAATACGCAAAGTAATATAGAAAAGTTTGTATAGTTTGATCAGATTTAAGCATTACTTACATCAAGACATCATAAGATTTTTATTCCATCTATTATTTTAGAAATGACATTAGATTCGGAGCGATTCAAACAAACACGAGGAAAAATTGAATTAATTTGTTGGTTTCAAAAATGGCGTCTCTTTTTCTTTTATTATAAGGAATATAGAGTTTAAAAATTTAAACTGACCAGCTAAAAAAAGTTCGTATTTGGTTTTATCGCTCCTTAATAATGAATTAGCGACATTAATAAAATTGTTCTTTGTTTAAAAGAGCCCAACTTTTGACCGTTTTTATTACAAATTGCTCAGTAATCATGATATCTGTAACACATTTATTTTTTTACCAATTATTTTATTAAATTATTTCTGCAGTGATAACAATAAAATGGTTTGGCAAGTAAATTTTGTTTTATTGATATTTACAAATACTGAAAAAGAAGCCGGATACCTATGTAAAAATGACGTCAATTTTGGTACAACTTACCAATACTTTATTTTTTATGAATTCGTAAAATGAAGTTTATGCTGTGATAGGTAATGTATCTACGACTGAAATTTATTGCGTATCTTAGGGCGTGTACACATTTGCGTTGTTTTTAATCATAATATAGAACAGCTAGCTTAGCATGGCACTCCGTGACAAGACGTTATCATGCGTTTGTCACGCTTACGTCTCTGTCTATAGTTTTAAATGTGATAAGGACAGCACGCGTGAGATAATTGTCGCGGCACGCCGTGCTAAGCCCCCTGATGTCATAAAGTATTGCATACGTGGGACTAGTCTGTCTCTACCTTAACACGTGAGGTAAGCTATGTGTTAGCTATTAGTGGCATAGATTTGCAGGATTTTCAGCGTGACGTGTGTAGTACGCGTCGTGGAACTGTGCCAACGAGAAACCAGATCTTAGGCAGGGTTGGCGATTTGTTGAACGTTGACTTTAAAAAATGTATTGATGTAAAGACATAAAAACAAAGAAAAAACAGTTAAGAGCAATGAGGAAGGAATTTAAGGAGTATCCCCATTTTTTTTTTCATATACAAATGAGTTTATGATACCGTGCCAAGGTTGCGCCAAGTTTTTCATAGTTTTCTTGGTAGATGACCTGTCAAACGATTAGAAATACCATACAAAAAGGTAGCCATTTTGCGCCAGACCAAGCACGCAGATCCAGACGGTATGGCACTTCCTTAAGAGAAAAAAAGAGGAAGAAAGGAAGGAGTTTAAAGAAACTACGAGTTTTTCATTTCTATAACATTGAAGGAAAGATTGAGGTAAAGAGAGGAAGAGGAAGACCAAGACGTACTTACTTCGCTCAAGTGAAAGAAAAAATTAACGTCGTGTCGTATCAGGAAGTCAAATCGTTGGCAGAAGAGAGACAAAGATGGCGATTACTCCACCGACAAGAGCCTGGCTCTTTAATATATAATGATGATGATAACATTGGCGTAATGGAGCTCCCATACTGCATGTTAGTTAAATAACGTTTGTAAACATTTTATAACAAGCATTTAGTATACTAAACATTTGTTATAAAATATTTGCAAACGTTACTAAACATGAAGTGGAAGTGGTCTCTGACTACCCCAATGGGAGAGAGGCGTGACGGATATGTATGTATGTATGTTACTAAACAGGCTGTGTGGGAGCACCATAATTTCATTATTGATACAAAAATAACCATTTTACATGTCTGTCATGCCTCTTTCCCATCGGGATAGGCAGCGACCACTTCCCTCCATTTACTACGATCAAAACATATTATTTTTGCTTCCTACACATTCATCAGTCATCGTATTTTTAACTCCCGACGCCAAAAGAGGGGTGTTATAAGTTTGACGTCGATGGCTGTGTGTCTGTCTGTGTGACTGTCTGTGGCACTGTAGCTCCTGAACCCGTGGACGGATTTGGATGCAGTTTTTTTCTTTGATTTTCATGAGGTAGTATACTTACGTAAAACCAAGCAATTTATTTAACTGTTATGTGGCAACCCTAATCCCAAACCCCGCATACGCCGCCGTCTGTGATCGTAGTAAAAAAAAAGTGGGCAATTCCACTCGTTTTATTGGCCACTAATTATCCAGACAGCTTGCCAACTATTGTAACTATTCGACGACTAACGACTAATGCCGATCTTATTTAATGAAAAGATGTTAAAATCATTATTTCACAAAAATATCGAATACATAAATTGTTGTAATTGTTACTGACGAATGTGGATGAGGCGAAGGCAGTGTGTTTGGATCGTAGCAAGTGGAGGAAAGACGCACAGACACACAGACAGAGGGGTCAAACCCCTCTTTTGGCGTTGGGGGTTAAAATAAAAGAATTTGAAAAACATACGAACATTTTCAAAGTTCTATATCTACGAAAGTATATCACTCGACATTTTGTCCAAAATATGAAAATACTATCGTTTTATAATATTTTTCTATATCGATTGACGTAATTTTCATCAGTGGCCGCCAACTTTTTTTTCTCCATACTAGCTCGAATGGGGATGTTGAGTGTAAATTGATACCGAAAATTTTTACTATACCAATTAGGATGGATGCTCTTTATGAGTACAATTAATCAAATATTTTTTTTAATGAATTTGTACTGCAAAGAAAATTAGAAAATGCGTCGTGGTCGTGCTAGGAAGCACCACGTGAATGGACCCATGTATGTGTAGAATCTTTTAAAAACCCAAAATCTGATTCATAACAAATAAACAAGCCACGTAATAAATCGTAACGTAATTAAACCATGAGTAATATAGTTATGTAAGCAATTGTTTCTTGTAACAATTACAAGCAATGATATTGTAGCTAAGGAATGTTTGTGCGGCTGACTCGTGAGTTGTACTGGTTAAAGGAGAGTTGTTATGATTGTTTTTAACCGACTTATAAACAAACAACCAATAATAGAGTTGGTTCTCAATTTGACTGTTTTTTGGTAAATATTTTTATTACAATTTAGATACAATATACCAATATGTAACATTTTAAACATTATTTTTTTTGTGCAAGGGTTAGGTTAGGCCCGCACATTTGAAAGAAGTGACTCAGAATTTACTATACAGAATGCAAGTATTGAGCTTCGAGATGCGTCGCTCTTTATTTCAGTGTGACCTGACCTTATTACTGCTCTTATACTAACACTTTATAAAATACACAAAACCACTGAACAGAATTTTATTAAACTTTGCAATATTTGTCTTAATATTACAATGACTTAACATTTAAAATGCTTCTCCTTAACCATTTAAACAGCAGTAATCTGCGATACAATATGATACTAGACCGATGATAACTATTTGCTTTGATAAGTGGACGGTAAAACTTAGAACTTTAACATTTTCACAGTCGGATACTGCAAAAGATGTCGAATGGTATTTTTGAGAGGCAATTCAAAAATCAAATTACAAAAATTTAAGAAGTTATTTTCAAAAATTACAAACGTCTAATTACAAAAATTGCCCCTTGAAAGATAACATTGAAATTAAATCCACTGTGTATTATAAGTAACTTCCACAGGTATTGGAAAAAGGTGTCAGTAGGTACATAAAATAAACTTATGGGTCGTATTATAACTATTTAGGTATGTATAAGTCCTAAAATTAATGTTCTGAGATCTAAAATGTTTATCCCTTTTTTTATTATTACACGCTACAGCGTATAATACAACAGCTAATATACATATTAGCTTCGTATTTAAAAGTAACTATGTATGTAAACAAATCTTGGAATCTTAATTTGACCCACTTCCCGGTCTTCGAGTAGGATGAAATTTTGCACACGCTCCGAGTTCTGATGACAATACAATAATATGGTACTTTCGAACTGATCTGATGATGAAGCATGTTTAGTGCGAGCTAAAGCGTGTTTTAGTTTTTTAAACTAAGAACCTTTTTTTTTTTTTCAAATACTTAAGTTAAAAATTACATATTCACCATGTCCATAGTTAACGTGGTTTCACCTAATAGAATTGTAAGTTTCATGTAGCTTGCTTGTCTGTCTGTCTGTTCAATTGCAACACTATAGTTATTGTTTAGGTAATTTATGAAGGTTTGTCACGGTATCCTATTTCAACGACTTTTCATTAGGACCTAATTATAAATGACTAACAACCGCCTGTGACTTTGTATGCATTTATATAACTTGAACTAACTCGACATATTCAAATAATAATAGCCTATTTGTTATTCTAATTGAGCTTAGGTACAATATTGCAAAGTTTCATTAAAACTTGTTCAGTAGTTTTTTGTGTGAAAGAGTAACAAACATCCTCACTGTCAGCGATCGGTAAAAATTGACATCATAATTATACTTATTTAAACATTCCAAATTATAATATGTCATTATTGTATAACTAGATGCTGCCCGCGATTTCGTACGCATTAATCGTCATATCTTGGAAAATAAACACAATATCTTAAAATTATATAGCCTATTTGTTATTCTGATGTTCAAGCTGAGTTATTGTGAAATTTCATTAAAATCTGTGCAGTGGTTTTTACGTGATGAAGTAACAAACATCCATCCATCCATCGGCACAAACATTGACAATTATAATATTAATATGATATGTACGTATTAGTAGTATTTGTATTGTCTTGAAAATAATCATAGAAAAGTTTGTTTTAGGGTTGATTTAATTTAAGTAAGTATTCGTAAATGGATTGACTTCTATGTAATGTATTATATCTGTCCTATTAATATTATACCTAAATGTCAATGTTTGTGCCGATGGATGTATGTTTGTTACTTCATCATGTAAAAACCATTGAACATAATATTTTAATGAAACTTAACAATAACTTAGCTTGGATATCGGAATAACACATATTGATTGATTATTTTCCAAGATATGACGATAAATGCGTACGAAGTCACGAGCAGCCACTAGTATGAAATAGGTAATAAAAAAAACTGTCAACTTAAAGACATAACCACACCAAGACACAATTCCATTCAACCTTTCAATTGCTAACAAAATTCACAATTAATTAAGCACTTAATCGCTGAACGCAATTAAAAAAGAATTTTATTAAAGCAAAATATTGAACATCTCACGCACGGATAGAGTTACCAATGTAACTCGATAGCAACTCGCACGGAAGTCACTCGATAGCTTCTCGTACGGTAGTCACGCGATTCTGCGCGATTAACTCGTCACCAAGTCGAGTGGAAAAGGCTTAAAGACTTGTTAGTGATGTGAGATGTTCGTGGTACGGGATTTTTTTGTTTTTATTTTGTAATAGCGGCTGTTGGTGATTTCGTATGAAAAATTGGTCGCTATAATATTTTATTCTATAATGTATTGTAAATATGCCAAGTGACACCCTTTTTTGACACTATCAGTAAAGTTATAGTATAAAAAATAAGTAAAAGGTAATTTAAAAAACTAAAACACGCTTTAACTCGCACTAAACATGCTCCATCATCCTTCCATTATCAGATCAGTTCGAAAGTACCATATTATTGTATTGTCATCAGAACTCAGAGCGTTTGCAAAATTTCATTCTATTTGAAGACCGGGAAGTGGGTCAAATTAAGATTCAAAGATTTGTTTACATACATAGTTACATAGTTAGGTACTTACTTTAACTGAAGCTAATATAAAGCGTGTATTATGCAATGTATTACTTTAAATAACTTGTAATATGCCATGCCTATGTGTCATTCTTATTCGTAAGCTACGACATTGTTAAGTTTCATTAAAGTCGGTTCAGTGGTTTTTCTGTGAAGGCGTCATACCTATACACTCATCCAAACATCCTAACTTTCTTCTCTTTTTTTGCACAGATATTGTTATTTATAATATTAGATTGATAATATCAGAATAATCAAATTTAGAATATCTATATGATGTTTAACGAAGGTTTAATGCTTAAAAATCTTTAACATGAGCTTCGAATACTGAATGAAATAGCAAAATGTATTGACTTGTTCCATTGCTCTTTGGGAGATTTCACGGAAACAGCATTAATGTATTTAAGTAAATAAGTGTAGTTTTTATCTTTGTATTTTACAATAATTGTCTTGTATATGTAATATGAGTATAAGTATTTATAATAAGTGGCGTTAAGTACTGTGTGGCGTTAAATATTTCCTTTAGAAATATGCTGTACCTTTTGTATAACTTCTCTTTTTTTCTGTCTCTATGTACTATCATCTTACAATAAACTGTTAACTAAATTAATAAAATAAATATTGCTATTGACGTTTTCGGTTTGGGGTTCCCCTGTAATGATAACGTTGGATTGAATAATGTACATTTAAATAAATAAATAAATATCTTTAACAGCCTTTTCTACAAAAAGAATATAAAAACTGGTTACTTGAATACGTAACTGCCGAAAAAGCGAAGGAATGAAAGAAGATGTAGGTTAATGTTAGTTATTGTAATAAGTTGAATGGGAGAACGCGAGAAATGCGCTACTGAATTATGTAAAGATGTGTTTATACTGTTTTGGGGATATAAACATGTTTAAATAACTATGTAGGTACTTATATATGTTACAGTTACAGTCAAAAGTCATAATCAGTTAAACCACTTTGACTCTCAAAATCAGTCACTTTGTCACTTTTGACTGAAGACTTCGGTCAAAACCACTTTGAACCGATTTTGGCAGTCAAAAGTGGTTTTGACTGGTTATGAGTCTTGTCTGTAACATAGAAGTACCTATAGGCATAGATTTTGTATTTTTAACTGACTTGAACCAAAAATGGAAATGGTTCTCAATTCCGTTGTTTTTTTTTTACAATCGGACAATAAATCTAATAAAAGTAGTACTAGATCTAACACTAGAATATAGTGTTGCCGCTCAATAGGCAAATATCGATAGTATATCGATAGACTATCGATAGGTCGAAAAACATGTACCCTATCGATAGGACAATCGATAGTATCGATATCACTTTCGCTGAAATAGCATCGGTTAACAGCATTACTATCGATAGTATCGATAGTTTCGTTCGCTGCCAATCAATGAACTATCGATAGTATCGATACTATCGATAGTATTGCTTTCTGATATTGAATATACTATCGATAGTTTTGCTCTATCGATAGTGATATTTATTTTAATAACAAAAATCGATACTATCGATTGTCCTATCGATTGGGTACATGTTTTTGACGTTTAACAATCGATAGTAAAACTATCGATTTTTCGGCAACACTACTAGAATATACAATACGAAAAGATTGAATTATGAAAGTTGCTTTGCATGAAAAATACTTATAAGAAAATCTTAATATTTATCGGTACAAACATTGACAATTTATAATACCTTTTAGAGGATTTTTTTTTGGATTTTATTCAATTTTGAGCGACAGTTAGTTATAAGCACTTCTTTTGTCTTAGGAAACATTGTAACCAAACCTTTACGAAATATACAGGGTGTTTGTATTTTAATCATGTCTTGGTTCGGCCGCAATCCGCCGCCAACGTCTACAATCACCATGTAGCAATTTACATCCGCCATTCTTGTTCTTAATGTTTTCACACTGTATTTATGTGATTTCCTTTTCAGTTATATTTTTCTCTTATTACGATGATTTCAAAGCTGCCATTATATAACCTAAACTTTTTATTTAAAAAAGAACTTGATTGACTTTTAAAATATAAGTATTTTTATTTATTTTTATGTACCCAGTGTCACTCACTGTAAATACGAATCTAACGCAACCTCTCAAACTAAAATCCATGCAGCCATTTAGGCTGTGGGGCGTGCCAAAGAATTATAGGTACATACAAATACTCTCAAAAAACATAACCTTCCCTGACGCAGTCAAGTAAAAAGAAAAATTGTGTTATACTTGAAAATGCAAACACCCAAAAACTAATTGACCGATTTTGATGAAATCATGTATGTAAATCATTTATTCCCAGTTCACTTTCAGTAGGTACAAAATCAAAAATAAATAAAAGAAAAACAAAAAACTTATGGAGATCTTAGTTTTAACCCAACATTGATCTATGAGCACTTTCTTATTTTAGTATAACCACCTCTAGAAGCAGCAGGCTGTAACCGTAACTGAAGCATGTAACCAAAAAAATACAATTTGTAGCTCTACGTTGTTCGCTAATAGTTCGGTTACCAGTTCCGATCGCATGCCGTTTTTACACACTTTATATTAGCTTCAATTGTAACTAAGTAACTATGTATGTAAAAAAATCTTGGAATCTTAATTTGACCCACTTCCCGGTCTTCGAATAGGATGAAATTTTGCGCACGCTTTGAGTTCTGATGACAATACAATAATATGTTACTTTCGAACTGATCTGATGATGGAGCATGTTTAGTGCGAGCTGAAGCGTGTACGAGTTTTTAAACTACCTATTTTTTTACAGTTACGGTTACAGCCAATGCGTACGCGCCTTTAAAAGCCTCATACACAAGTACTTTAAAATTCTTAACCTTTTGATTGACATGTAAGTTGATGTACCCACTCGAGTGTAACTTTACAAAATATCTTGCGTTAGCCAGGTGACGGAGTGACATCCGAATCAAATAGGTTTAGGGGTCTGTAGGCTGAATGAATGTGTAAGTAAATGCACAGCAAACATTCTCTCTTACAATAATGATGTGTAAGAGAGAATAGTTGCTGTGCTGGCACTACATGAGAAGAGGAGAAAGGTTTCTATCTCATGGGGGTAAAAGAAAAAAAAGAAAGACGTTATAAAGAAAAAAAAAAGAGACATTGTGGTGAAAGAGACATGTTTTTTATTTACAACTAGCTGTCCCGGCGAACTTCGTCCCGCCTTAGAATGAACTTTATTGTGTAGGAATAAAGTTCAAATTGACTCTACGTTTTAGTAAGAAAACATTTGTATGGGAAAAAGAAAAGGTCTGTTTTAGGGCTTTCCCGGCAATTATTCAAATTTTTCTCACCGTAAGAACCATCCTTGGACTTCAATGAACATTTTAAAAAAAGAATTAGCGAAATCGGTCCAGCCGTTCAGGCGTGATGCCGTGACAACGGAAAACGGGTTTCATTTTTATATATATAGATATTTAGGTCTTAACTTGGAATTCCTATTCGCTACGTGCGAAGTACATGGTGGGGGTATAGTAAAGCGATCGCAGCGCTTGCCGTGGTAGAAATGCGCAACAATCCGGGAAAGTAAAGTCAATGTAAATAAATAAAAATGAATTGTTGTTCGTTAGTCTGATTAAAACTCGAGAACGGCTGGGCCGATTGAGCTGATTTTGGTTTTAAAATGTTTGTCGTAGTCCAGGGTAGGTCTAAACGGTGAGAAAAATTCGAATAATTGCCGGGAAAGCCCTAAAACAGACCTTTTCTTTTTCCCATACAAATGTTTTCTTACTAAAATGTAGAGTCAATTTTAACGTTATTCCTACAAAATAAACTTCATTCTAAGGCGTGACAAAGTAAAGCTCTGGTTATAAACACAATTGCATTTTACCCCAGTGACAACACGAGAATCATTGATCTGTAATAAATAAATTATAATTGTTAATTAAAATAGGTACGTTACCTATCATAAAATACTAGAGTCTGTGCGGAAAGAGAACCATCGTGACCTTCAAGTGCATAAAGAGTCAAAAAATATTTACTATGATAAACTTTTATCATTTCCTTGAGACAGTTTGAAAATTACTTATTTAAGGTTATCAGAGTACTTACGTTTAAACTCGTTACATAGGGCGTTAATGTCACCGATGTTTGACGAATGATGTGGGCTCGTATTAAATAACTATTGCCATTATTTCGTAACTCTTCAACATTTCTTACATGTTGTGCTAAAACTAATTTATTTCCTTTCAACAAAGTTTGAGGTTAGAACCTACACTTTCAAAACCAGTTTTTATAATGACGTCCATTATTTTATGCACTGTTTTAACAAATTCCTCTCAAATTACCACTTGTCGTCTTTCCATTTATCTTTTATTTACTATATTTATTAGAAAGCAATACAATACTGATATGTTATTATTTGGCATAATCCCGGAAAGTTGCGCATGCTAGGTGGCGCTACTGTCGTGCACGTAGCGAATAGCGACGTGGATATTACGTGCCGTTTTTGGGGGTTAAAATATGTCCAAAGTTAGATACATAAACATTTTTTAAGGACACAATGGGTTAGGGCCGGCGCATACCAGACGGAGCAGAAAATTCAAAATCAGTTGACATAGCATTCGCATGTAGTCGCTTCGAGGCTTCGTTGCTCATTTGTTGTGTTAACTGATTTTGAATATTATTCGAATGAGATTATTATCCATGGTGTGCGCCGGCCCTAAAAATCTTGTTTACCTAATACTCTTCTAATAAAATGTGATATCTGATTGAACTAGTGATCTGATGATGATTATTATACGGAACCGCCAATCTAACCCAAACTCATACTTAACCAGGACATTTTTTAATGTCATGTCTGTCTAAACACATGTAACTTAACCTGACTTCGTCTAGGTGTAAATTGAGACACCCTCGGTACAAACACGCATTCTTTTTTATTACTTATAGATTTTTTTGATAATAGAACATGTTATGGTTAGGTAAGTTGGTATACATGTAGTTAAGATTAACTGATGGTTTCTGAAAAGGGAATTAAAGTAACATTCCATTAAATTCTAGTAAAACTTAAACTACTCATACTGTTATATTCATGTAAATTTCTGTGTGATACCAAGTTAAGTACCCTGGGCCCTGTGCCGAAGGTTTCTTGCCGTTTTCTTCCTCTCGGCTATACAGGTAGTGAACCGGTAGTAGTTTTAGATCAAAAAAGTGACATCAAAAAAGTGTAATGAATTTTGCCTATTTTTGAATAAAACACTTTTCATTTTCATCAGCTCACACTATGAATTGTCAAGTAGATATTAAAAGAAATACATACGGTCGAATTGAGTAGCCTCCTCCTTTTTTTGAAGTCGGTTAAAAAGAAGAACTCTATGTTTACAGATAGTTTTTTTAATTTGAACGAATTTCTTCAGGGGGCTTAAGCTGGACGCGTACATATAGACCCCAAGTCTGCTAATTTAAAATAGCTTCAGTTGTGTGTCGGCAAAGTGTTAATGGCATGTTTTGACACATTTGGTATTTTGTTAAACAATGGCTTACACTGTTTGCTTTAAGTATAGAATATAATATAAGGAAGTGCCACATTTTTTTTATATACAAATGAGTTTATGACAGCGTGCCAAGGTTAGCGCAAATTTTTCATAGTTTTCTTGATAGATGACCTGTCAAACGATAAGAAATTCCATACAAAAGTAGCCATTTTGCGCCAAACCAGGCACGCAGATCCAGACTGTATGGCACCTCCGTTTGGGACCAAATACGTCAAAAAATGACTTTGATACTCTCATTGACACTTTGCCGACACACAAGTGAGAATATTGGAAATTAGTAGACTTGGGGCCGTGATTTCGGGTCAGGTTTTCCGTATCAGGGTTTCAGATTTGGGAACCTGAATGCTCCGCGTGTATACAAAATATTCGACAAGGCGCACACTGTTCTTTTTCCTTCCGGAACCTGATCCGGAATCAGTACGTATGCGCCCACCCTTAATTGAGTAAGTAGATTTAGCTTATATTTTTTATGAATTATTAATGCAGTACAAAATAAATGATAAATAGATGTATGTATTAAATTTAGTATACCTACTGCATGTTTTATGACTAAATATGTGAAACTTTACTTACCATAAGGAAGGGAGGAAGAAGTGGTCTCTGCCTACCCCAATGGGAGAGAGGCGTGACGGATATGTATGTATGCTATTTACCATACCTTTACATACTAAACACATTAAGCGCCAAAACACACGGTGAAACGCAACTGCAACGCAACTGAAACTGCTAGTTACTTTTAGGTTGCATCTAAGTTTCTGCTATAGACTTCCTTAGAAAACAACACACGACGCAGCTAGTTTGAAACGTTTTGTTTCAGTTGCGTCGTGTGTGGTTTTCTAAGGAAGTCTACGTATAGCAGAAACTTCAATGCAACTCAAAAGTTTCAGTTGCGTTGCAGTTGCGTTTCACCGTGTGTTTTGGCGCTTAATGTGTGGTCTAACAGCAACACAATATTTCATTTTATTACTTAACGATCTTTCCAGCAACTATAAAAAAAATCATCTTTCCTAGATTTCTAACATCATTAAAAGCTAGAAAGAGCTCACTAAATACATATTCATAGATCGTCCTAACATTTCCATACAACCCCATATTTGTAATGTGACTGAACAAAGTACGGCGGGTCAATGACCCCGGGGGTTCAGGAGTGTAGCCACGCCCCTTTTGCAAACTTCCTGTCACCATTAGTTGCTTGGAAAATGGGATATTTTTATTAAAATAAGAAATGTGGATTTTTTTATCTAAAAATATTTAGGAAATAAAGGCTGCCCGCGACTTCGTACGCATTTATCGTCATAACTTGAAAAAAAAAAACATCATATACAAAATATAGCCTATGTTTTATTCTGTTAAATAAGCTACATTGTCAATTTTATAGCTTATTTATGCAAAAACTATTGAACAGATTTCGATGAAACTTGGCAATATTTTAGCGTGCACATCAGGATAACAATTAAGCTATATTATTTAACGATATCATGATATTTTTCCAAGATATGATGATAAATACTTACAAAGTTGCGGTCAGCCTCTAGTTTTTAATAAATATTTAACAAAATTTTCAATAATGGAATATTTAATATAATAATTGATTTTTTGAATTATTGTCTGATTTTATGTTTGAGTCTAGCCTCACGTAGCGGGTCACTAGCATCTCATAAATAATTTGTTTGACACGCCTAGCGCCTCATAAGTCAGTCTTCGATACTGTTTAGGAATTTATCCACAAATCCTTTATCGCATATCCACCCTACCCAACTAGTACAGTCTGCAAAAGAGTTATTTATAAAACTGCATCGATTTTAACTGTGTCACTGTACATTGTCTATTGTTTAAGTACATTGGATACAGTCAGCTGCATAAAATTACATTTAAGATTTTTTTATCAGACCAAGATGGCAGGATATTTATTAAATAACAGTATTAAAATAAGATTTAAAAAAAATACTTTGCTGTTTCTTCCCTTGACATTGGCAGAATCTACAATGGTAGTTTCCAATTAAAAAAAATGTTAGAACCATATTTTTTTAGCCTGTTTCGTCTTACTGCTGGGCAAAAGCCTCGCCCATGCTTCTCCACAGATTCCTGTTAGTGGCTGCTTCCCAACTAATCTTCCCTCAATGTATTTGTCATTACTTTATTAAAAACTCCTCCTTTTTTTTGAAGTCGTTTAAAAATATTAATAAATCTGTAGTCGTTTTGATAGTTAGTGCCAATGATATTATCTATATATATAAAAATGAAACCCGTTTTCCGTTGTCACGGCATCACGCCTGAACGGCTGGACCGATTTCGCTAATTCTTTTTTTAAAATGTTCATTGAAGTCCAAGGATGGTTCTTACGGTGAGAAAAATTCGAATAATTGCCGGGAAAGCCCTAAAACAGACCTTTTCTTTTTCCCATACAAATGTTTTCTTACTAAAATGTAGAGTCAATTTGAACTTTATTCCTACACAATAAAGTTCATTCTAAGGCGGGACGAAGTTCGCCGGGACAGCTAGTATTATATAGATATGTTATATGCGCGCACATTTTGAAGACTGTAAATAGACCTATTTAAGACAACTTGTAGCTAGTCTCAGTTAGTCTGAAGACATTTGGAGTATGATTTGAAGTGCTGTCATTAATGTCATTGTAATCATTGTTCGGCACAGATTTAAAACGCCAATCACTATAAAGGTAACATATCTGTACCTATAAAAAATCATTGGTTAGTGCTCCCACATTCAGTTGACAAGAATGTTTGCAAACATTTTATAACATTATAACATACAATGTGGGAACACCATTATACAAATCGATTTCAATTCAAAATCACAAAATCAATGTAAAACAGCTTTCTAAGTTAAACGCTCTTAAGTCTAAAATTAAGTTTTTATCGATCGCCTCTGATTGCGACAGGTAATTAGCAAACTTTGGCGACGGCGTACCTAGGTACCCTAGGCTGCCTAGATTTATATTCTAGATTATGTCAGCCGTCTAGACTCCGCCTTGGGCATACTTGAAAGGTAAACACTTAAAGTCGACTAGTGGTCAAATATTCAAGTAACTTTAACATTAATAATTAATATTATAAATACACTATTATACTACTAGGTAGGTACTTGTATTTTGGTATATACAGGGTGTAACAGAAAGGCGGTATAAAGCCAAAAGACAGCAATAGTCCACATGAAACTGAACAACTTTCCCCAAGGAACATGGGTCGCAACTCGAAAAAAAGTTTTTGAATGCCCTTACTTACTCAATAGCTGATCGGACATTTTGAATATAGGGAGGCGATTTTTTTTTCAAGTTACGTACGACCCATGTTCCTTGGGGAAAGTTGTTCAGTTTCATTCATGGGGATTATTGCTGTATTTTGGCTTTATACTCCCTTTCTGTTACACCCAGTAAATAAACTTACTTTTTATTTTATAGGTAACTACTATATAGGTACTTATTTAAGTTATTTTATGGTTCAAGTGATTGATTCAGGTATTATTTATAATATTAAAAAAAAGACCATAAGGACCATTAGAAAGGCCAATCAGAAAGTTCAGAATGGCATAACCTAAGACCTAACCTAGCTTCTAGCTACCTTAAATACAACGTTCAACAATCAAGAAGAATCAAATATCTAATTCAAACATAACAACTGTTTATACCTATTTCTGCAGTTTTATTCTTATCAATATCCTGTAAATTATTTTATTTTCAAATATGCAGTTTTATCTTAGCTCAACATTTTTTCCGTCGAGATAAAAATAGCGTAACCGTAGTATCTCGATAAACTAAGTAAGGTATAGTGCTCTAGAGTCGTTTGTTCCTGGATTTTCTAGACTTTTCTAGACTTTAGCCTTTAGATAACACGGCTAAAGATTCCATTTTATTGCACTCTTAAATAAAATTCTAGTTCGATGGAAGATTTTCTAAGTTGAAATTCTTTTCAATGCGTTTAATATTTTTTAATTTGTAAATTGATTGAGTAACAAAGCGTTTGACGGTATATTTTGATAATTAAAATAAACCTTATAAAAAATGTTTAAAAAACATTTAGGCAAATTTTACACTTCAAAAAATTGTGCAGGAACCATGTGGGAAAATATAAATGATAATTATAAAATATTTTTTTGGCCATTTGCCTTTTTAAGGAATATAATGTTGTAAAATAAGAATGACCTTAAAAAATGTTTATTCCCGCCATTTGCTTTTTTATGTTCATGTCTTTCTATCTTTTCTTTTTCTCTTTTTTTTATTGCCTTTAGGTACAGCTAAAAACCTAAAACACTAAAATTAGAAGCCAGCTCTATCAGTCATTTGCACAATTAAATCCTAGGCATCCCGGTTTTATCTAGATGAATATTTGAAAGGCTAAGTCTAGACTGGACCGCGGGAAAGCGTCGATTAATTGAAGCCTAAAATAGAATGAAATCGTTTCCGAGTTTCCGATCAGGTATTCTCAAACTTTGTCGTTACAAAATTAAGAGGTGTGAAATTCACCTTAAATCTCCACCTTCAGTATGTTATCCTCCTTCTTCCTCTATCTTCTTCTATCTCTCCTTTATACTTCTTTATACATTTCTACACAAGCAAAAATAGTTTTAGAAATTTCTGTCATGTTTCAGAAAGATCTGTAATCCAGTAGAAAAATAGTTAAAAACTGTTCAGCCGACTGCCAAGTAGGCAGAGACCATTTACCCGCACTTGCTACAATCCCAACACACTTTTTTCGTTTCATACACATTCATACGTTGTGACTTGTAAACTTTCTTCTTTTACATGAAAAATACAATCTTATTTCTTTAAAATAAAAATGAATCGCAAAATGTGTTGGTAAGCACATAACTCAACAACGCCTGGACCAATTTTATCAATTCTTTTTTTAAAATGTTCATGGAAGTCCAAGGAAGGTTTTTACGGTGAGAAAAATTCCAATAGTTGCCGGGAAAGCCCTCTCTAAGGCGGAACACAATTCGCCGGGACGGCTAGTAAATGATAAAATAAATTACGACGCCCCCCATGAAATGATTCCTTCACATGTTGAGAAACATGTTGAGTTTGATAAAAATAAAAAGCGGATGGGATCTAAAACTGTCAGTCAAATGCTTTTAGTTGGGACTATATTTTTCCATTTACTTCCTCTTTGGTACAGGTACATACAGCTTGTGGTGTCTGCTGTCCCACTGTTGGGCTAAGACCAATCTCCATTTTTAGTAATAATTTTGAAAGAATACAATCAATAATGGATGGATGTGAGGATGTTGTTACTCTTTCACGAAAAAACCACTGAACAGGTTTTAATGAAATTTTACAATAACTTAACTTGGACATCAGAATAACACATAGGCCATATTATTTTAAGATAATGTGTAAGTTTTGCAAGATATGACGATTAATTCCTACGAAGTATGTAGCCTGTAGTGTCTCATATAGGGCGACTTTTAATTAGTCAACTGTAGAAAAGGATATCCATTTACTCGTGATAACAAACAACTTTTACTATGGAGCCAATTTCGAAATCATAAAAAAATTGTTCCCCCATACTATCAGCCTATCAGCTAATGCATTTTGTATGGAGAGTTTAATTTTTTTTGAATGATTTTTACTTTGTAATTGGTCCCATAGAAAAAGTTGTTTGTTATCACGAGTACATGCATATCCTTTTCTATCGTTCATTTAAAAGTCACCATGTATACGTAGCCAATATGCAGGCTGTATGATCACACCTAATAATTAAAAACCTAAATATTAAATTTCTAAGACAAACTTAATTATCCCATAATATCTATAGTAATTATGTAAATGTGGTGTGAAAGGGGAGACCGGGGATAAAAGAAGTAAGTATAAAGCGATAAATAAGAGAGGAGGCGCGGTCGACGCGGGGAGGGCGGGGTTTTATGCACTATGTCTTAATATCGGCTTGAGAGAAATTGTGGAATTAAGAAAAAAAAGTTGAGGTTAATGGATCTTTTCTAAATTATAAAAATCTTGTTTTGTCATTATCATCATTTACGTCCCCACTATAGAAGTACGAGCCCACTATAAGGGCATAAGCCTTTATTGTGTTGTAGTTATAAAAACAAAATCTCCGTTTTAATAGCAGAAGAACATATTTTTTGTCTTATAAATTAAGTTTGCTTTGTTAGTGAAAAAAAAGTAGGTACTTAAATACTTTCAGAATATTGTTCTTTAAAAATACTATATTATTAAAAATAAATACTAAACACAATAATTATGCATATACAGAACAAAAAATCTATGTCTTTACATTCGTAAAAAAGTATACTAATAATAAGCAAAATTACAATGTAATTATTCGTATGAAATATTTTTCAACTCATTAATTTGACCTATTTTTTCTTCAATAGCAGAAACCTCAATAAATTACCCTTATTTATTTGATGTCTCCAGACAATTTTATCGATCCTGCTTCATAGAATAGTCATATTATAAATGTCAATGTTTGTGCTAATGGATGTATGTGAAAATGTTTGTTACTCTTTCACGCAAAAACCACTGAACAGATTTTAATGAAACTTTATAATAATGTAGCTTCCACATCAGAATAGCATAATTATAGGCTATATTATTCTAAGATATTGTGTTTTTTTTTTCAAGATATAATGATATACCTATCGCTTACTTACGGTGAAGTAAAATTCGTGAAGAAACCTGCATACACTAGAGAAAAAAATCGAAGGTGTATGTGAAATAATGTCCATCAAAATCTATAATAAATTACCGCAATATATTAGAAACGAAACAAAAGAAACAAAATTTATTAATCAACTGAGAAAATTACTAATTACCAAAAGCTATTACACCGTTAAAGATTATATTGAGGAGAAATTATAAATATGTAACTAAAACTTAATAATAAAATTAACTAACTAAAAATAAACAGGTAAACTAATTTAACTAAAAAAATAAATAAAAAAAAAAAAAAAGTAATAAAACATAAATATAATTCATAAATAAAACTATTTAAATAATTAGTAATTTTAACTTAGAATATCAATTTTAAAATATGTTTAAGTTTAAATAATTACAGTATTGTTGATCTTATTCTAGTTTTAAGTTTGTAGCTTTGCTACACAATTTGCCGTGCCCTAATCAGGGTCCACATTTGGTACTTTAAATTTATTTATAAGATCTGTAAAAACCTGTGGAGTGCAATAAATTATTGAGTATTGAGTATTGAAATCCGCCAGCGTGGTGGATTACGGTCTAATTACTCTCGTAAGAGAATAGGCCCCTGTAGTGGGGACATAAAATAGCTGATGATGTTAATGACAATAAATGCAAACGAAGTCGCGTGAAGCTTCTAAGTAGTAGCAAATAAAATGATTATAAATGTGGAACAGACTACCTGTCGCTACGGCGTTATTTATGCAATAAATTATGGCAATTTCCTTTGACTCTAGAATCTGGGCGGTGTCTAATAAATATAATATTACGCCGTGTATTGATTTTGGTTTGTACTGATGTAGGAATAGGTTTTAGACGTGTGGTAGCATGCTTAATAATTGTGAATAGTATTTTATTTAATAATCTTTTTACAACGTAAATTACAATTGAACTTTTTAAAAGTTTTAATGTAAAATGGCCACTAAGATCTACTGTTGGCAATCCCCGTAAGTTTCCATTTAACACGGTCTTCAGTTGCGTCCCGCCATTCCCGTAAAAATGAATCACCACTACACTTTTTCAATTATTTTGGAATAAAAAATAAATAAATCTGGTTTTGGAGTCCATCTAAATAGCAAAATATCTATTTTTTGAGTTTGGCAGGCAATTTTGCCTGATGACTACGTAAGTCATCCATCAGGTATTTATTTTATTGAAACCGATACAAATAAAATAAATGTATTTATACTGAATAAAAATCTACTGTTTCACCACCAACAGATAAAATTTATCTGACAGATAAACCTATGTCTATTTCATTGACATTTCATCATCACGTAACGTTTTAGACAGTGACAGGTTTAAAATATCTGCCAGATAAATGTTATCTGTACATGGTCAAACAGCCACTAAGTATGTTAAAAAGAAAACCTTTTCCTAGCTTCGACTCAATGAAAAGTAGAATAGAGGGTGGATATAAAAATTGCCCCCGCGTTAACCTCATTACAGGCCAGTCACAATCTTTTCAAACAACCGCCGACTTCTTGGACGACGTCAATTTTTAAATATGGAACTGTCAACGGTCGGTGTAATGGCCGTTGGACTAGGGCTGTTAAAAAAAGAACAATAAAAAATAATTTTATTTTACGAGGGATCCTATTTCAAAATATATTAAATACTGAACCGAAAGAAACAATTTAAGCACTGAAACATAAAAAAAAAACAATAATAATAATAAAGAAGGGCGTACTTAATAGGCTATGTATGGAATAGGTGCCATGAAAAAAAACATTTTTTATTTAAAAGATTTCCAACAAAAGAACTTACCATGATGAATATAAAATTTGATAAATGTTGTGAATAATCAACAGTAAGTTTTAGTAAAATTCAATACAAATTAAATACCTACTTGTTTAAATCACAAAAGTCTTTATAATACACTACTAATTTACTTATTACACTAATTTTATTATTACTCTTTTACTAATTTTACACAATTTTTTTTATAAAATATTTTTTTTTAATAAAAAAATAAATTCGACACCCACTTTTTCAGCACTAGCAACCCTGCCCTGCAATTTCCAACCGTTTGAGAATATAAAAAGACCGATCAATGCTTCAACCGTTAAATAATAAAACAGATATCGTTTACCTTTGAAATGTCGCGGCTTTTCTTCGGAATAAAACTAAAATTGTTCCTTTTCAACCACTTACCTACTTTTGGAAAGTTATTTTAGTTTTGTGATAGATTTTGTCGGGTTTAGGTACTTTTTTTCAGTTAAGAGTACCCTAAACCGACGGGCATGTATAAGACGACTGATGAGTGTGGATGAAGCGAAAGAGGTGTGTTTGGATCGTAGCAAGTGGTAGGAAGTGGTCTCTGCCTACCCCAATGGGAAAGAGGCGTGACGGATATGTATGTATGTATGTAGGTACTTTTTTTAGTTAACTAGCAGCTGTCCTGGTGAACTTAGTTTCACCTTAGAAACAATAAGGTTATAAGAAGTAGGTATATTCTTAGCTACCTCCTCGCCAATTTGCAGCTAAATCGGTTTAGCCGTTCTTGAGTTATTCGACTTCCTTATAATAATAGAGATAAGATTTAAAGTAATTTAAAACCAACTACATTACGTAAATATATTTAAAAAATCAGTGGTTTTTGCTTGAAAGAGTAATAAATATCCTCACATCCCTCAGGACACACATTAAAATTAATAACATTAGTTGGATGTTTTTGATCACTTATCATTCCAAGTAAATATGCACTTGTAAAATAATGTAGCGTCAATAAGTAGAAATATGGAATAAATTCCAACGTCTGAGCGCTGCCTCGTGTCGTAGTTCCGACCAACCCTTTGCTAACTCAATTTCCTGAATTAAGGTACATATTGGCGTGGGGTGTTTATGATAATATGGTGTATAGATGGGATTTTGTGTTTATTACATGATTTTTGAGGGGTGATGAGAGATATGTAAATACTGAATGCTCATTTAAATCTAGTACTTAATGTGAATAGTATTGTCACAAAAAGAAAAAACATAAGAAATAAACGTAGATGAAGCTGAGGAGGTGTTTTAGGTCGTAGTAAGTGACGGATAGTGATGTGCCTAAGCCAATAGGATAAAAGCGTGCTGATATGTAAAAAAATAGTAGCGTATGGCAGGACGATAAAAAAGTCGAAAAGAACAGCAGTGATAATTATTGTTACAAGCAATTTAAAATAAAAGAAAAGTTTTTTGGCACACTTTCAATGAACCAACGTCTTTTTCTTAGAATCATATTTATTTATTACTTACTCATTTGAAAACAAATTCATTAGGTACTTTTATTAACAAAGCTTTATCAAAGAAAAATAAATTGAAGAGACAATATTATAAAAAGCAATAAACAAAAAAGTGGTTTTTAAATTATATTTCTTGAAATTATATTTTCACGATGCCCTTTTATATATTTTTATTATGTTTGTATCATCGGTTTCTCCCTGAAACTTCAATTATTCGATAGCCTTGAGTGGGTACTAACTTAGACCTACAATTTTTCAATTTGACATTCCGTAGTCCTGAGTTACTATCTTACTAACTTACGTATTAAATGGCATCGAACATATTTGTATGGAGCCTGGTATAGTAAAATTTTCGGTATCAATTACACTAAACATCCTGTATTCAAACTAGTATGGAGAAAAAAAAGTTGACGGCCACTGATGAAACTAACATCAATCGATAGATTTTTTTTTTTGAAATTTCTTTTTCTCCGAAAGTATACTTTCGACATTTGTCCAAAATACTATCGTTTTATAATATTTTTCTCTATCAATTGATGTTAGTTTCATCAGTGGCCGTCAACTTTTTTTTCTCCATACTAGCTCAAATGGGGATGTGTAGTGTAATTGATAGCGAAAATTTTTACTATACCAATATGTTGGATGCTCTTTATTCGTCTCAGAATGTAGTTATATAAAATATGTCACATTTGCATTTTCTTTTCATGGAAATATTTTTTATTATAATTATATCTGTGCTTTTGTAATTAATTAAAGGCCTTTGTAATTAATTAATATATTTAACTAGGTACATATTCGATAAAAATACAAAAAATATTAAATATCAAAAATATTTTATAAAAGTAAGTACTTATTAAAAAAGTAACAAACATAAATAATGACAAAAAAAATCTTTTGAATTGTTTTTTTCGTTTTAATGCTTTTTTAATTAGAATTCACTTAAAAAGAATTCATTATGATTCTCAAGTCCAATTATCCCCGGTTTCCCCTCTTTTCCTTCTTCTTGTTTATAAAATATATTATTCAAAGAAAACATTTTAATAATAATAGAATTATTTTGTTTATTCAATATAAACCAACGTCCATGTTTCTGTGATTTGAATCAGGCCCCGACAGCAGGTGTGTCTCCTCAAAACATTATTGTATCTAATTTACTTAATTGAGTAAATGAAAATATAATAAGTTATATTCATACAGTATATCTACCCTTCACCCCTGTATCTAAATAATATATTGAAAAGAAAAATATTTATACAGGGTGTAACGGAAAGGGGGTATAATGCCGAAACACAGCGATAGTTCTCATGAAACTGAACAGCTTTCGCCAAGGAACATGGGTCGTAATTCGAAAAAAAAATTTGGATCGCCCATACTTACTCGATCAGCTGATCAGCTGCGCGATGTGAGGTATGCGTACGATTTTGGCATCGCGCTCTGTACCAGGTCAGTTGATAGGGGTATACATGAGGGGAGGTATCTGAGGATTTTTACTTGTCTTTTATTATTTCTAGAAGTTTTTTCTCAAACTCAAATAATCTATATTTCATAATATAAAAATTAGTTATCACTTGAAATACCTACTTACGTTTATTAGGATTCCAAAGGGTGAAAACGGGACCCTATTACTGAGACTCGGCTGTCGGTCTGTCTGTCCGTCCGTATATACCTACAGGCTATTGTTAACCTATTGGATGGTACGGAAACTTTGCACGCGAGTCCGACTCGCACTTGGCCGTGTTTTTTTTTCTTAAGAGCTTACGCTTGATTTGCAAAGTAGCAATTTTGCCCAGAGAAGAATCTAGCTTCAAACTTCTGCCTATTTCATAAAACATGACGTTTCAGAGACGGAGACAGGTATAAAATATCTGTCGGATAAATCTTATCTGCAAATTGTAAAACAGGCCCTAAGTTTAACAGATCTATCCACAGATATCTCCCCCCGTGTGTAACAGTATTGTCTGGCGTAGTACGCACGCATTCTACAGTCTGTCGCGGATCGCGATGCAAATAGATGCACGTCTTTTGTTTTGTATGTTTGTATGTAGCTATAGGTATACCCTGTTTATACAAATATGGCTTATATGTGTAGATTTGTATTGACAAAGAGGCCGTGTGCGAAGATTTGCGAAGAATCTTAAAAAAAATACCAACTTATTTGATATTTTTTAATGGTCTATGTGTTATTTTATTTTGAAGTAAAAGCTATAATATTGTTAAGTTTCATTAATATCTGTTTAGTACTTTTTGAGTTTAAGAGCAAGAAACGTATTCACGTCCTTCCATCCATGGGCACAAACATTGCCATTTAAGTATAAGAACGACTAGGATTTTTTATTAGTAACCTATTGTGTCTCACTGCTGGGCCAAGGCCTCCTCCATATACTTCCATGATTCCCTATCTCCAGCAACTTCTGGCCAGTTTGCTAAATTAAAGTCCAGATAATCACATACGAGAAAATTACGCAAATACCTAAGGAACGTGCTATTTAAAATAAAAATCGGTTGTTATCAAAAATATCATATTTAAATATTGATAAAGATTCTCAAAAACATATGTTTAAATAATTTAAATGATGTTCGTCATATCATATTTACCTAAGGATTAACCGGATTATCTTTCACAAACTTAATTTTGCAGTTACGAAATAGATGTTTTCATAAAACCGGGTGTTGTTTGTTTGTGATAAGGTTGGGAGAGAAGGAATGTAACGGTATTATTATTGTTGTATTCCAAATCCCCCTAATCCATAGGATTTAGGATTATGTCCGAATTTTGATGGAACGAATATAGCGTTATCTGTTTAGTTTTACTTAAACAGTTTTTGAAACTACATTATGACTAAAATAACGTTTTTTTCGAACTTATTAAAATAGGTAGGTATGTTTTTTTTCTAGCCATCATGTTCCCACTGCTGGGCAAAGGCCTCCCCGCGACTTTCCATGTAACACGGTCTCCAGTAGCGTCCCGCCATTCCCGTTAAATAATATGTTAAATACAAAAAAAAAACTTGCCGAGTTGCTTAATAAACTTAATGCTGCACTAAAATTTTGTAATGTCTTCTCTTTTATCAGCTCGTGGACGTTCACTGCTGAACAAAAGCCTCCCCCAGGGATCTCCACAACGACTCATGTAATGCACATCCAACGGCTTCCAGCGACTTTCACCAGGGGGCCAAGTCTGCTAATTACTAAATGCGCCAATAGAATCGCGATAGAAAAGCGAAAGAACATCAGTCGCAAAATTTGACCATTTTGGTATTCTACTAACAGTTTAAGCGACTGCGATTGTACCGAAGTGCGTTCGGACTGCCTTTGAACTACTTTTGATCTATATCACTTCAGTCGCAGTTCATAAGTTGCCAAATCAGTATATAAATGCGTGCTTCTGCGATTCGACTGCGATGCGATTGCGTTTGGTAAAACTTTTAATAGAATACCAAAGACACAATATAAATCAATCGCAATCGACTATCAAACGGATCGCAAAAGCTTAGCTTAAATTAGACTTGGCCCACAGGTCGTCGGTCCACCTTATTGGAGGCCTTCACAAAATCATTTAAGGCTATATTATTTTCAGATATGATGTTTTTTCCAAGATATGACGAGGTAATAAACTAGCAACATTACGAGGCAAAATCTTCAAAGAAATGAATTGTAAAAATGGCAAAACAAGACCGTAAAACAGTGACGCAGAAAACCCTTTCTTTTCAACAAAAAAACGGGATCTTAGCACAAAAAATAGCCGAAACTTTAAAGCAATAAATACCCCGTTTTAGCATGGTAAATAATAACGCAATACAAAATACAATACAAAAGAAGAAAGTTTTAAAGACCATTTGAATGCCCCCATACAATATTCCATACAAAAATATTGAAATGTCATTGCGTAGTTAAAGAGCCTGCACAATTTCTCCATTGTGGAGCTTATAGCTGTAAAAAATGGGCTAGGGTTGAGACATGTCATTGTCGATTTAAAAACTATTTTAGGTATCGATAATTATAATTAAGAGGATTATTTGAAGTGAAAATATTCACTAGGAGCGTTACCAATTCGAGAATAAATAAATCATTAAAAATTGATGAGTGAATTTTTAAAAATAGGTTACTTTCCAGATTTTTATTGTACCTAAAAAAGTTGATAAAAAGCGTCAGTTTAATATCAAGCTGTTACAAAAATTTGGATTACTTTTGGGTAAAAATTAGCATTTTACAAATACATGGATCAATAAACCTTAATCAATTTTTTAACTTTGACTTAGACCCAGACTTGATCAGTGCAGTTGAGAATTAAATACAGGATCTTCATTTAGACTAATATAACAGTTTCTTTCTACTTTTATTTATTTATCAGATACATACTGCTTTAAGCTTAAAATAGTTTTAAAAATATATTATTTTTATCGACATCGCCAAAAATCATCCCATCTCTATCCTCAAAGCCATTAGCAAGGCAATACCACTGATATTAATCATAATCACCTTTTGTGGCGATCGGAAAATGTCCGCGGAAAACTCGCCACACAGCCAGACCAGTCCGGACCGCACCAGACCGGCTTGGACCGGATAGGACCGGCCGGAAAACGAATAAAAGATTTCCGCACTTTTATCTCTTCAAGTTTGTTTTTTTATGGTATTTTGGTTGTCTAGTGTTATCTGTTTTGCTTTGATTGATGAAATATTTTGCGTAGGAAATTGTATTTCTTTTTAATGTGCAAATGATTGGTCTGGTTACTGATTCTGATGTCTGATGCTAGTCCTTTTTGTGAGGTTCTATTCAGTAATCAATGTACTTTGTGATCAATATATACTAATGTATTTCAATATATCAAAACATTAGAAACATACGGCAATTAGAGTATTAAAAAAATCTTCTTCTTCTTATTTAAGAGCTAAGCTCTTGTCGGTGGATTAAAAAAATAGAGTATTAAAAAAATAATATTTACTTCGTAAGTAGGTATCTGTTGACACCGCGCATTTATCTTCCTATCTTGGAAAACTTACACAATATCCAAAAAATTAATATTCCTATGAGTTTTTCTCATGTACATATGTTACAAGCTACTACATTGTAAACTTTAACTAAAATCTGTTCAGTGGTTTTTGCGTGAAAGAGCAACAAACACCCTCACATCCATTGTCACTTTGACATTTTTAAATAGGTACCTACTAGGGGCGACTCGCGACTTCATATACTACAATATCTGATGTGGAAACAACCACGTGGTAAAGTTTCATCAAAATCTGTTAAGTGGTTTTTGCTCTTTACTTTACAAATGTCTTTCCATCCACCGCCACAAACATTGACATTTATAATATTATTAGGATTTATATTAAAATTCAAACGTGAAGGAAACGTGAAAGCTTCGCATAAAAGCCTTAAAGCTCCCGGAACCAGACCATTGTTGTAAAGCTGCGTATCCAATTATTATAACATAGTTCGAGAGCCGACTCCACAGTAGTGATCATAAAAATATTACTACAGCTTCACGACTTTGAGGCTCTTGTGGGGTAGGGTGGGTAAGAGTTGGAGGTTTTTTGGGATAACATGTGGATTTTCTGCTAGTTATAGTTATTTTCTGTTTTATAGTAGTTAGTAAAAAATATTTATTTTATAGTAGTTTTATAGTATCATTGAATGATATAACATTCAAAACACTAAGTAACTGAAAATCCGTACCTATCCCTATAGGGAATGTAAGATGATACATTTTTATTGACAAATAGAATGCAAAAATGTAGACAATCATTGGCTTTAATTTCATTAAGCACTGTTAAAAAATTGGATAAAACAGTAATATTGATTTTATTTCAATTTTGTGTTTCTACTGACCAATAAATTATTGAAATCGAAAAGTCGAAATACACAGAATTAAAAAATTCTGTACACCGTAAAATCTATTTTAGATTTTAAAGAAGGAAAGTTTGCTTTGGATCATACGTAAATCTTTTTCACTTTCTTTATGTATTAAATGTTAACAAATTTAAATATTCACAATGACACTAAGGGCTTTTAAGACACATAGAAATGTTGGCTTTTCTTATCCTATTTATCAAGCAGTCCTATATTTTCATAAAATCATAGTAACCCTACTTCTATTTTGTAACTCGTCAAAGCGTACATTTTGTTACACGCCAAACGACGTTAAAAGCGGTTATTCTCGCATACGCGTCATATTTCATACAACTTGTACGCCATACAAAGATATATTCATAAGTTTTATGTTTTACGAAAGAAGTTTCAATTTAATGGTTACATTTTATATTTTGTAAATGGTTTATTCGCTGCTTTTTATAATACATAAGTTCTATGTACTTACCTATGCATGTTGTGTGTGGTGTCCGGTTTTTAATCTGAGAGTGGTTACGCACTACATCCCATTCTTGTCTCTCTGGTTTATTTTATGTTCTAAGTTTTAAAAGTTAAGTTTCATTTTATTTTGTGTTTAATTTTGTTTTAAGTTTAATTTTGTTATTTTGTGTTTTAATTTTGTTTTTTCTTGTATATTTTATTGGACTGGAAATAAATATTAACTTACTTACATCTGATCCGATAAAATGGCCATAGAAATACTAAGTAGTTCTCAGATCTAAACTAAACATCTCGGATCAGATTTGGATCGGATGTTTTAGGTAATACGTAACCGCTCTGACGATCATTTTTTAGTAAAGTATGAGCTCCGTCACAAAACTGGATCTGACAAATTGTGAATAACTTCATTTATCTACCAAAATTATCTGATAATCGTCATGGGTCCGATTCCCACTAGCGACAAACATTATTGTGATTTTCAGATATGTTTGTCTTACGTTTGCGTGTTTGTTTGTATAATTATGTACTTAGTACTTATCATTATCGTCATATTTAAGAGCGCTCTTGTCGGTAGCGTCTGCGCCACTCTGCTCTATTCTCCGTTTGAGCACCTGATACGATACAACTTCTATTCCCCCTACATAGATCAAATAAAAGAGGGAATAGAACTACTTATACTTAACTATATAAATATAAACAAACAAACGCAAACATTACCTATTTCTCGCTATTTCTTACCCTAAGGTTGCCTGGAAGATATTGCTACCTAGCAATAAGGCCGCCTGTTGCTTCTTATATTCTTGTTTGTGTCTGTACCTTATATCTTTTGTGCAATAAAGAATATTTGTATCGTATTGTATTGTATAAAAGCTTAACTTAACATTGGCAGAATCCACAAGGGTAGTTAGTTGTCATTTATAAAAAAAAAAACAGGATTAAAATGACCACGTTTAGCGCAAAACGGTTCAGGTAAAGCCTATACTCAGAAAGTAGAATTATTTTATACTTCCACGCCCCATCTTACTCATACCTTTCATCGTCATAAAAGTCATAAGGCCGTGGCCCCAGTAGGCAAACTGTTAGCGGCTGACTATTTTGCGGCGTATCGATTTAGTACGCCCGTCCATATAAGTATTTAAAATGGAGTGTCCACAGTCGGCTAGTTTTCGCTCACTGTACGCAGTTTGCAGCGTTACGCGCGCTGACTAACTCAGACAGCGGCCGACTCGCACCAAAACCGGTGATTTCATTGATTTGAGTTTGCAGCTAACTCTTTATGTTCGCCACAAATTTGCGGCTCACTCAGTCGTCCGCTAACAGTTTGCCTACTGGGGCCACGGCCTTAGTCATAAAGTTCTACTAACAAACAAAGAGTACAAAAATTTATTACTTCTAGCAAATAGGTAGGCTATTGTTTTGAGAAATTTAGATTTTTACCCTTTTTCTATAACTTTCTTTAATAGTGTGTCGTAAACTAATAAAGACAAAACAATACTTAAGTAGGTACCCCACTTTTATAAACATCCATACAGTTCATGTCTCAACTTGGTTTTTGTTAGTTTTATTTGCTTTTCTCTCCCATTTTTTTTTTATTATTTGCACCGTTATGTACTTGTTTTTGAGTTCAAAAGATAACCGACGTATGACGGTATCTTTTAACGGGTTTAGTTAAAATGTTAAGGGCGCTTACGCATCTACGGATGTGACGCGGGTACAGTTAGATCCAGAACACACGATGAAACGCAACTGCAACGCAACTGAAACTGCTAGTTACTTTTCAGTTGCATAGAAGTTTCTGCTATAGATTTCCATAGACAACCATACACGTGTGTTTTGGCGTTTAGACGTTTGTTATGAAAAAAAAAACACACGAATTAAGAACTTCCTTTTTCTGTTTGAAGACGGTTAAAATACCTGGACCGCGGCATTAGGTTGAGCCTCGGTTTTATACTAAAAACCGCAACCGCACATCAACCGCGGGTACGTTCATACCTATATACATACATACATATCTGTCACGCCTCTTCCCCATCGAGGTAGGCAGAGACCACTTCCCTCCACTTGCTACGATACAAACTTAGTGTCCGTTTCGCCACCTACAGATAAAATTTAACTGACAAATAAACCTATGTCTATTTCATAAAACTTGAAGTTTTAGACAGAGACAGGTATAAAATATCTATAAAATATCCCTTACTCGTACTTCTGTCAACATCATACCTATTAAACACTATTCCCCGTTATTACAAAACGAGTTCTAGAACTAATATCATTTTTTGACATTTTGTCTATAGTCGAAACGTATTTATCTCAGTTAGTTCTAGAATTACAAATATAAAACTCGTTTCGAAATAACGGGAGGTCTATCGAACTATGACGTCATAGGCCTCTACGTCATAATTACATCAATATTGTTCTACTCGCTGCTTTACGAGTCCAGTTGTTCAGAGAACTGCGTGTACGCATGTCTCTCACGAGTGTTTGCTATGATTTCCTCGATCATTACGCATTTCAGTGTGTTTAGTAAATAACATTGTCGTATGGGAAACTGTAGTGTCGCACGGGGATCTTTTTATTTGCAGATGCGTTTGCGCATGTAGGATTTTTGTTTATGTGATAAACAGGTACCTACTTACATGGAAATTTAATTTTGGAACTATCATAAAATGAATAATAATAAAAGCATTCTTAGTCTGGTTTTATATTAAATATTTACTATACTGCCTCCAAATACTTGATTTTATATTATTTACTGTTTTACGGAAAAACTTATTAAAATAGGTATATTCTTCGTCGCGTCGCTCTTGTCGGTGGAGTCTGCGCCAATCTTCTCTATTCTCTGCCGTCCACCTACCGAAAAAAGTAAATACGTAAGACTTGAAAAACATTTCATAAAGTACAAGTACCTTCTTAATAAAAAAAAACGATTGTAAGCTTTGATGTTAGAATATATACGGAGGTGCCATACCGTCTGGATCTGCGTGCCTGGTCTGGCGCAAAATGGCTACCTTTTTGTATGGAATTTCTTATCGTTTGACAGGTCATCTACCAAGAAAACTATGAAAAACTTGCGTCAACCTTGGCACGCTGTCATAAACTCATTTTTATATGAAAAAAAATGGGGACACTCCTTATATTGCTTCCTCATTGATTGTATTGTAAGTAAGCTATTCTGTCTAAGTATAAAAATATATAAACACCCTACTTAAATCATAACACAATGAACCACAGTAAATCTAGTAAGTACAAAAATCTACCTAAGTATAAACAATACAGGGTGTAAAATGTAATAGCTACGTACTTTTACAAGCCAACAGTTAGTCAGAGCTTTTAACTGAATTTTTAGCAGTTCACTTTGCACGTGGGATCAAAGTGAATTCGTATTATGCCGACGCTAACTAGTGCTAAAAGCCCAGACG